>CM028345.1:68832694-69486453 GCA_016618105.1 Dendrobium huoshanense
ACAATCATATCAATAGTCATACACATATCGATTCAATCTATCAATTCCGGGAAAATCAGAAATCGTACGAAAATCGGGCAGAGCAAT
The DNA here is from genome assembly GCA_016618105.1 of Dendrobium huoshanense. Lineage (NCBI taxonomy): Eukaryota > Viridiplantae > Streptophyta > Magnoliopsida > Asparagales > Orchidaceae > Dendrobium > Dendrobium huoshanense. The sequence continues at coordinate 68,832,782 of CM028345.1, forward strand.
GGTAGTCTATCAAATGTACACAAAAATCCTGCAAAAAGATACAAATTCCAAATTCTTCCAAATTACAACGGAACGTTCACAACATCAATATAAGCCTATCAATCTATAAAATCCAAATCAACTCAAGTCCTGATAATTTTCTATTCAAGTAAAATCGCGTAGAATCAATTCCGACCGATAAAATCTTCGTAGAATACAGTCAAATCGTGTACAATAGTCATATCTATAACATACTAAAAGTTGTGCGGTGAAAGTTGTGTCAATACGAAATCAGGTCTAAAAGTAGACTACGAAAACATAAAACAGTGCACAACTCGATCAAAACACAATATCTTCGAAAACAGAAACAGGGTTCGAAGTCCTTACCACGAGATCTACACTTTCTCCATCAGCAGCGTCGGACGAAAAGCGCTCCGCGGTCTCCGAAAACCAGCTTTTCTCCTTTTTCCCTTTCTCTTTCTCTCTCCTCAGATATTTTCGTTTTATAAAAATGTTTTCTCTCTCTTCAAAACGAGCTGATTTTCTTATATCTGTGAACTGATCGGCCAGGCCGATAGCCACATCGTCCCGGGACGATCAGACCAATTCTGATCGTCCTGGACAGTTCCCAGTGCTGTTGTCTGGCCGATAATTCTACAGTATAGATCGGCCTGGACGATCTCAACATCGTCCCGGACGATCTGTACAGAAATCCTTCCAGAGAAACGCTCCAGAAAATCAGCTCCTTTTTCAATGCTCTGATCTCCTGGACGATCTCGACTTCGTCCTGGCCGATTCTGGGAGGAAAAATCCAGTTCAGAGAGGAACAGCAAGGGAACAAGATATTACATCATTGACCTAGTGGTCTACTACAATTGCTACCCATTCATAAGTGGAAGCGAAAAGAAGTGACTAAGAATTTTACAATAAGTTTTTATCGGTCAAGGCAAGATCATGATGCTATTTGGGTTATGAAATATTGTCTAAAAAAATTTTCTCATTTTCTTTCATTTGGCAACAAACTCTATAGATAAGTTGGCATAAATATATCTGCATGAGATTTTCAAACTATATAGGATACCCAAGGTAAGTTTTTTTTATCGAGACAGAAGGTGATGCACAAAGTGCATATGATGAAATTATAGAGGTATTGTTAATTTGTTATACATTAAAATCTTTGAATAGAGTAATTGAGCATAGGTTATGACATGATACTAATACTTCTCAAAATTAGTTTGAATTCATGTTGGGTATGTCTATTATCAAAGCTATATATTTGTTGAAAGATTTGATGGAGAAATATAAAGAGAGTAAGGAGGATCTGCATATGATAATTGTTTATTTAGAGAAAGCTTATGATAAAGTTCCAAGATAAGTGCTCTAAAGAGTTCTAGAAAAGAAAGGACATAATAACGCTTATATTTAAGTCATCAAGGATATGTATGCAGGAATTGTTGCTTGTGTTCAAAAACATGGTGGATTGACCAAGTATTTTCTTGTTTCAATTGGATTATATCAAGGATCAACTTTAAGCCTATATCTTATTGCTTTAGGTATGGATGTTCAAAAACATGGTGTGGTGTATGCTTTTTGCTAATGAATTTCTTCTTATTGATAGACTAGAGAGGGATTAAAGGGAAAATATAAATTATGGAGAACAACCTTAGAGTCTAAATATTTTTATTTGAATAGATCTAAAATTGAATACATGTAGTAATAGATCTAGTGGTGGTATTGTGACTTTGGGTTATCAAGTCATTAAAAAGAGTACTCATTTTAGATATCTCAGGTCTATTTTTCAAAGCAATGGTGAAATAGATAGAGATATTATTAGTAGAATTCAAGTTGGTTGGTTAAAGTGAAGGAATGCATCGGGCATATTGTGTGACAGAAAAGTACCTCACAAACTTAAGAGAAAGTTGTATAAGATGGTGGTGACACATGCAATGCTTTATGGCATAGAATGTTGGACATTAAAAGAGAAGCATAAAATTAAGTTAAATGTTATTGAGATGAGGATGTTGAGGTGGATGAATGGCTTTTCACTTAAATATAGATTGCAAAATGGGTATATACATGAAAATGTTGGAGTTACTTATGTGGCAAATGAGTTTAGAGAGAATCGCCTTAGAATATTTGGTCACAAAAAGTGTCAGCCTTTCGATGAACAGGTTAGGAGAGTAGATGTATTAGATCCAACTTATGTTAAAAAAGATAGAGGTGTACCTAAAAAAAATATGGTTATGAAGTATTAGATATGACCTTGATTTATTAAATTTAAATGAGAGTTTAACACTTAATAGGACATAATGAAGAAAAAGGATTCATGTAGTTGATCCCACATAGTGGGATAAAGATTTGTCATTACTCTTATTATTGGGATAGTAGTAGATTCACTTCTGAACTATGTGAAAAATATTAAGAAAAATCTATGGACAAATTACACTTCAATATGGCTTTTTATCCACAAACAGACGATTAATATGAGAGAATTATTCAAGTATTAAAAAATCTTATGAAATCATATGTTTTAGATTATTGTGGTAGCTGGGTCTTTGATCTAGTTTGTGTATAATAGTAGCTTTTAGTCCAGCATTGGTATGGCCCCTTAAGAAGTTTTGCATGATAGAAGATGCATGACACATTTATTTTGGATAGTGGTTGCAGAAAGAAATATATTATGATCAGCTCTGGTCGATGATGTTATGACAATGATCCATCTAATCTGAGATAGGTTAAAATCTATATAAGATACATAGAACAAATACTATGATGGCCCCATATGTTTTAGATTATGTTTTGCAGAGTTTAATGTTGGAGATTTTGTATATTTGAAAGTCAGTTTTATGAAATGAGTAAACATAGTTGATAAGAAAGGAAAATTGAGTCCAAGTGCATGAACTATTTGAGATTATTGAAAGTATTGAAAAATCTACTTCTTATCCATTGCTTTTTGAACATATGTTCAAAGTTCATATTCCCTAAATCCTTTTTAAAGAAGTGGGTATCTGATGTAAAAAAATAGAATCTCTAAAGGGAAAGTTGAAGGAAAACTAGATCTTAGATATAAAGAAGACCCTGAAAGATATTGGCATACTATTTTAGAAAATTAAGGAGTAAATAGATTATGATGGTTAAAGTGCAGTGGAAGCACCGATCCAATAGAGGAGTTACATGTGAGAAAAAATTTAAGATGAGGAGATTATATCCTGATTTGTTTGATTGATCTATATATTGAGATGTCGAGGATGAAATTTTTTTGAGGTGAAGTTGTAATACCTGATGCTACAGTGCTCTAAACTAGTCGAAAAACGATCCAGTAATTCTTGTGTGTTTGAAATTTCAACACAATCATTCTACACATGTTTGTGAATATTATATATATGTGTGAATGTTGAGTATCCCAAGGGTTTGTGTGTGTGATCTGAAATTTGAATATTTTTATTTGGAAGTACCACAACGCTATGTGTGGTATTAGAGCATTGAACTCCCTATCATTTTGGTCATTTAGTTGAATGGTGAGGCACTGCATGGTTAGGCGTTGTGGTGCTAGGTCTGCTCTAGAGCTCTGAGGCACTAGTTTGGGGCGCTATGACACTTTACTCTTTATTTTGCTAAGATTTTAAGGGGAGCACTGTAGCTCTAAGTAGCCGAGCACCACAACGGTGGCATTAAATATTTTAATGAATATCAAAATTAAGTCAAAATTATAAAATTCCATTTCATTCTCCCCTTAGACAACCAATTTTATCAAATATTTAGAAGCATTGATTATAACCAAGTTTACAAAAGGGCAATTTGATCAGTATGGCTTATTTGGGTCAATTTAGGGGAAATGGGAAAATTGGTCTAATTGGGATTGGTCAAGAATAAGATGAACTCAATTTATTTATGATTAATTGATTGAAAACATTTTCAAAGATTGGTTGGGCTTAATTTGATAAAATGTGTCAAATTGGCTTAATTAGCCTTAATAGATAAATTAGGCTAAATATGATTGAATGAACTAATTTTTCCATTTATAGGTCAATTGGGCCAAGGCCTTCGAGTCGACCAATTGAAATTTTTATAAGTCATTTGGAGATATCAATTTGGATATTTTGATTGAACTTGATTGGATTAGTCCTATAATGAAAAATTGATTAATTTGGATTCTATTGGGTCAATTGAACCAACTCAACCATGGTTCAATTTGCCTATATTAGATGATTTATAGCAAATTGGGGCAACCTAAAGTGTTGACTAATAACAATATGTTCACTTATAGGGCTTAGGTTTACATTGACCTAATTGGCTCCTATATACTGAATAAATACTTCACAAATAATTAATAATTTTTTTACTAAATATTTATGTAATATTTGCTAAATATATCCGATTCCGCAATTAATAATTTCTCCAGTCTATACGGTCTAATTTAACGAACTAAATCCGCACGCATTGGCCATCGTCGTGCTACCAAAATCCAAGCCCGCCCGAGTTTCCAAGGAAAATCAGGAAGCGATCGTATTCGGTTCTCTGGCGGTTGTCGTGGGCTCCTCCATCCGATTCCTTTAGGCGGCGCGACTATAAGAGAGCTAAGTTCTCGCCCTGGGCTTCTCTCTGCAACCAGTTCTCGTCAGGGTTAACGAGCGACTGAAAAAATTAGACTAGGAACGATAAAAGGTCTTCCTTCTATCTCTTCCTTTCTTATTTTACGGAATTTTATACTGTTCTTTATGTGCGAGAAGAAGAAAGTAATCTCTGATTTTGCCTTCATGCATACCTCAGAAATTCGGCCATCTTTGGCCTCTCGATGAACCCAAAAAAAAAAGTTTTTTTTTTTTTTTTTTCGTTCTTTATCTCCTCCTCCTTTCCTTTCTTGGCCGTCAATACGTGGAGCAGAGTTTATGTTGGCTACGCGATTGGTGGCGACGTTTCCGTCCCAAAAACTAATCTGTGAATTGCTCAAATGGTCTCTTTGTTATGTTTTTTGTTTTCCCGTTAACGGTTAATCTATTTTTTTTCTGCATGAAGTGCGTTGATGCTTTCGGTAGTAGGTAGAAATAGCTCGAGCCCCTTAGTCGTGAAAGTTTGTCTTTTTCTGTTTCTTTCTCGCCCTCGTCATCCCTTTACTCCCCTCCACTATTGTGTTTCTTTTTAGCCTTCTTCAGTTGCGTTTCTGCTCTGTAATTGTCATAGCTTCAATACTTTTTTTATGTTAGTGAATCCGGCTGCTAGTCCTTCGTATAATTCTCATAAGAGCTCTATCATTTATATAGGGAATTCTAGTGCTAGATTGCTATGAATTGTAAGATAGATTGGTGTGTTTGGTTATTCTGAAAAGTTTATATTATGTTAGTTACAGTAGTAGTTTGTTTGTTCCATTAGATACATATTTGATTGAGTCTTCATCTTTCCATATATACTTTTGCTTATGTTTCCTTCAAGTGTTTCTGGTGGTTGTTGACCTCCAGTATGCATGGCTGAAGCATAATATCTGTTCAAAATATTGTTCATAATCAATCAGGGTTAGCTTCCAAACTTTCGATGCTTTTATTTTTTTGAAGGGGAATCAATCTTTGTACTTTAATTGAAGGAAGAGTGTAGATTTCTGAGAGCTATGTTGCATGAATAGCTCTTTGTTGTGTTTAGAATTTATATAATGTTTAAATTTCGGAACTAAGAGCATGAGTTGCTTCTAATGATGCGGTTATAGGGTCTTGAGATGAAGTGCTCTTTGATAAATAAAGAAAAATTTATTTTATACAACATAGAACTGTTAGTTTGTTATTGAAGCATGAGTGATAGAAAATAATAGTTAAATTTGATCTTGTTTTGATTAATTCTTTCATTTTTTGTGTATTGTTTTGATTGATAATTTGATTGTGCACTTCAAATTCAAATTGAAAGCCCTTTTTCCCTACTAACTACTGATGCTATTTCTGCTTCATTATAAATATTTTAATAACTTCAACGTATATTTTGCACACTTTCCCAACTAATGTTCAGGAACTAAATCAATTATCATGGTACTTAGTCATATAAATTTTCAGCAAAAAAATAATATTAAACTTTTATAGCTCTCTATATCTTTCCAACAACTAAACACAATTATACTTTCATGATAGATAGTTATAATATTAAACCAACGTTATTACGCGATGACAATGTAATTTTTATTAATCTATATTTAATCATTGTCTCACATAACTTAATTGTATGAATGCTATGTTTGGTTTCCTTTAGATTGTATTAATCATGAACAACTTTGTTGCATTTAATAGTAATACCAAAGCTTCCTCTTGGTCTTTAAGATTTCAATAGAAGAATGTCTTATCTAAACTATTTCCATAACTCTTCAAAGCTTAATAGGTTTCTTATCTGAATTTAAAGCTTTACAATTAAGTATCTTCTTCAATGTTAACTTCTGTCTTACTAATATCTTTTTATCTTCATTTTTAATCCATCTAACTTGATTAAAGTGTTCAGATCTTTTTTATCTTTGCTTCATTATTATATACAGATCTCCTTCCTTGTTACTCATTCTAGCATACAAATAATTAAGTATTATAACTTAAGTTTTCCAAACACATTCTTTGGAAAACAAGTGGCTTCTTTATAGTTCCATATCTTAATAATATGTGGTTTTCCCTTTTGTTTTAGAACACTTCCTTCCCCTAAATATCATATTTTAACTTCTTTACTCCACCACAAATCTCCTTTTGTACAATTCATTTGTAGTCTCTCCTTGAATTTTCTTGTTAGACTTCTTAACATAACTAAACTAGTTTGTCCCATAACAAGTTCTGTTCGATTTTAAAGTTACAATTTTCCTAACAATCTAACTGGGAAGATCAATAGCTCCTCACATTTAAATTCTTCTGTCCTTACTTTCGGCAACTTTTTAAAATGTCTTTCTAATACTTCTATGATTATGTTGGGCATCGTTGACTAACTTGTTCTCTTCTTTTTTGTTGCGATGAACCATGACTACCATTTTATGTTGTGTATCATTTCCTGAATTTATTTTAAAGCTATTTATGAAAAAAAAAAGGGAAGAAAGTTCTATCTCATAGAAATTAATAAGCTATTTTTTATTTAGTAGCTGTACTTCTTAATGTAGCCAAATGCTGTTCTCTTTTTTTGAAGTACTTGAAAAAAAAATCATATATTGCTATGAAATAAAATGTAGCATCTCCCATCACATTCTTATCTATTATTAAATATTAAATTGTCGCCATGATTCCTCTCATGAGCCATTCTATGTGAAGTTACAAGCCAATTTAAGTCGATATCAAAAGTAATCCCTTTTAATCATGATTACATTTTAGTTCATCTATTTCTTCCCAAAATTGAAATTACAAATTTTCTTGTAAACTAACTTGAGTGGCAAAGTATTAATCAGATTTATGATATTCTTATAAATAGTAAATTTAATAGAATACATTCTACTATTAACCATTTTCACCTTAATAATTTTATATTCAAACTCTCTATGCACTATCTATGATAAACTAATATAGACATGGAGATACACGATACGACATAGATAGACGACATGCCTATTATTAAAAATATATGGCACGAATATGCATTGGACACGACACTATAATATTATATCTTAAATTTTTTTAAAATTATATATTAATTACACAGATTTAATTAATTTGAGATGAATTCATATAACAATATTTTTTTTTTTGTAATTGCTCTTAAAATAAGCAGTATATTTAATTTTATCAAATACATTAAACTCAAATAAAAAAAAATATTCACATGATAATAACTTTAAATAAAATTATTTTTGCAATATTCTTTAGTCATTAAACATCATAAATTATTTTATTTATGTAATCTATTTTTAAAGTTAAAATTTATTATGTATAACAAATACCTTCTTTGTTGTTTTTTTTTTTTTAATTTGACATGTTGATAGCATCTCCGACAAATGTCAAGCTTCTGTTGAGCAAGTAAATGTGTCTTGTATGTGTCTGACATGACACACTTTATTACTACAAAGTATCGGTGCATCTTAGTCCGCTACTATTTATTGATTCAATTAGTATTGTTAACCCTACTATTTACCACAAAATTTGAGCCAAGTTTATGAAATAGTTGAGGCACCAATTAGGTTATATAAATTCTAACATTAGGCTCAATTTCATCAAATTAGGTTAAGAACCTTATTAAATTAAGATTGAGTTTAATTAAGAATATGCATCCCTCCTATTAAACACAAATTGAGTATAAATATATTATATAATTAATTGGGTATTATGGATGATTTTTATATTTTCTTAATTACTACAATTCTTTCTTCTAAAGTTTTGATACCCATAGAGCCTATGTGATCTTAACTACCTCTTCATTCCCTTGAAATCTTGCAATCTAAATGAACTTTGAGAAATTAGTGACTCAATCCCTTTCCATCCTTGAATGCATCAACTTTCTCGGATGACATAGCGAGCTCATGAACCTCTTACACTTCTCTAAGTCATAAGAGATTCACAGCACATGATATCACACGTTGTTGGCCATGATCCTAGATGATAAACCTCTCCTCTTTCTTTGGCTTGTTGCAACTGTGACATTTTTGCATGCTCCTCTCTTCTGCATTTTTCTTTGCTGGACTCTTAAATTGTTTGTCGCTCACCTATACACTTGTCCACCTTGATCCAACAAGCTTCTTCACATTTGGTGATTCCCATTGTTTTATGCTTGAATAATTTAGCTTAGCAAGCTCATGTTGTTTGGCCTTTCACATTATTTCATGCTAAGTAATCCCATCGTATACAAATGCTAGAAAATCACTAGATATTGATTGATCTGTGATCCAAATGATATGGAAACCTCAGTTTCGTTGATCTATGATCTGGCCAAAGCTTGAAGAACACTGTCTTTGATCTTCTATTTTTGAGAAGCTTGAAGACCCTTTCACCATTTATCTTCAATCTAGCCAAAGTGTTGCCTCTTCCATTAATCTACAATGTGGACTTAGGGAGATGAATCCTCACTGACGGCTTCCATGTTTAGCCATAATTTAATGTAAATATTGTTGTGGTTATGTAATAGTTATGGCCATCGCTCAATTTTAATGTTGTTCATATCCACACGACCTTTAGCCGAAGATTGACGTGGCATTGTAACCATGATTGAAATAATTGGGAAGAAAGAAAGCATGTCAATAGGCGACTTCTACCCATGACTCATATTTTAAGTCTAAACAAAAAACATTAAAAAAAGACATTTAAATCATTTTTACACACACATACACACACACATATATATATATATATATATATACAACCTGCTAACCATTGGATTTCCTTAACATCTATAAACAACCTGCTAACTATATATATATATATATATATATATATATATATATATATATATATATATATATATATATATATATATATATATATATATATATATATATATATATATATATATATATATATATATATAACACTGTCGTTGTCAGGTCTCAAGTCCTGGATGAGAAAAGTGGAGTGGAGGGTTGCGTTAGGTAGTCGACTGCCAGCGTAAAACTTGTCGAACAATAATGATATGAATCCTTTAAGAAATTGTGTTAATGCTAGGGCGTCCCCTGGAAGCGACGCGTTGTATGGCCTGAATACAGTGACAAGTGTGCAATATAGTGACAAGTGTGCAAGGGCCGCTGCACCGGCGCCCGGGTGCAATGTTAAATAGGCAAGGGTTCCCACATCAAGGATAGATGTGAGCAAAGAAGCTAGTCCATGAAACTAAAATTATGATAGGAACTTGAAATATAGGTTCCCTTACAGGAAAATTGATGGAATTAATAGATATTATGATTCATAGAAAGTTAAATATTTTGTGCATTCAGGAAACTAAATGGGTTGGAGAGAAGGCTAAGGAAATTGATAGTTTAGGATTTAAACTTTGGTATTCGGGTAGGAGTCGTACTAGAAATGATGTAGGTGTTATTATAGATAAGAGTTTAAAGGATAATGTTATAAAAATTAATATGATTGGAGATAGAATTATAGCTTTGAAGATTGTTGTTGATGATAAAATTGTTAATATTATAAGTGCTTATGCACCTCAAATAGGTTTGGATATAAGTTCTAAATTAAATTTTTTGAATGACTTTGAAAAATTAATACAAAAGATACCTCTTGAAGAAAGAGTTTTTATTGGAGGAGATTTAAATGGACATGTTGGTAGAAAGGTAGATGATTTTAAAGGCATTCATGGTGGCCATGGATTTGGAACGACGAATGAATGTGATAAGATCATATTGGATTTTTGTTTAGCTTATAATTTTTTAATTGCTAATACTTTATTTAAGAAGAGGAATGAGCATCTCATCATTTATAAAAATGGATATAGTACAACCCAGATTGATTATTTTCTTATTAGAAAATTAAATCGTTTAGATTGCAAAGATTGTAAAGTTATTCCGAGTGAAAATTTATGTACCCAACATCGATTATTAGTTTTGGACTTTAAGATAAAGGGGCATAAAATAAAAAATAAGGTAAAACGATTTTCTAGGATTAGATGGGGGCATTTAAAGAATATTAACAAAAATATTTTTGAGAATAAGATTTTAGATCTTAAGATTTTGTCTGTGCATGAGGATGCTAATGCTATGTGGGAAAAAGTGTCTAGTGATATTAAGAATATTGCAAAAGATGTTCTTGGAGTATCAAAGGGAAAAGCTCCTAATAGTAAAAATAGTTGGTGGTGGAATCCAAATGTGCAAGAAAAGATTAAATATAAGAAGTTTTGTTATAAAATTGGTTTAATTTTAAAAATCATGATAATTGAGAAATTTATAAAGTGGCTCGTAAGGATGCTAAGAAAGCAATATGCGATGCAAAAACATTAGCTTTTAGTGATTTATATAATAGATTAGATACTAAAGAGGGAGAAAGATATATGTATAAGTTAGTCAAACAAAGAGATAAGAGTAGTAAGGATTTAGTTCAAGTGAAGTGTATTAAGGATAAGATCAAAAAATATTTTTCTTAGAAGATGATATTCAACAAAGGTGGATGAGATATTTTGCTAAACTTTTTAATGAAGATTGTGAAAATAAGATTGACTATAGTGATCTTAGCACCCTAAATGAAAATAAAGATTTCTGTTTTTATCGGCGTATTAGTAAAACTGAAGTTAGAGAGGCTTTAAAGAAAATGAAGGGTGGAAAAGCTGCTGGACCTGATGATATTCCAATAGAGGTGTGGAAATATTTAGGAGATGAAGGAATTTCATGGCTTACTAAACTTTTTAATACTATTTTGAAGACTAAAAAGATGCTAGATGAGTGGAGAATGAGTGTGTTAATTCCTATTTTTAATAATAAAGGTGATGCACAAGATTGTGCGAATTATATAGGTATTAAGTTAATGTGCGAATTATATAGGTATTAAGTTAATGTGTCATACTTTAAAACTATGGGAGCGAGTTATGGAGCATAGGCTGCGGTGTGATACTGATGTTTCTCAAAATCAATTTGGATTCATGCCGGGTAGGTCGAATATGGAAGCCATATATTTATTAAGAGGTTTGATGGAGAAATGTAGAGAAAATAAGGAGGATCTACAAATGATATTGATGGGGACATCAGATTCAGACATGTGTACCATCGCCGGGGACGGCGATCGACGGCTTCGATTCAGAGCCTATATTTTTGATGTTTTAGTTTTCTTTTCATGATGTTATTTCGTGTTTTTCCATTTGTACCCCTATGAGGGATGTAGTGTTTATTGTAGCCCAAGGGCATCTTTGTCTTTATGCATTTTATTTTATTGTAAAGCCTATATAAGAGGCTCTTGTCATTGTACTTGAGATTATTGATGAATGAAATGAAATTGCTCTTTTATGTTCTCTTTGTGAGTGCAAATGAAGATCTCTTGGTGAGTTCTTCTTCGAGATCTCTTAGTGAGTTCTCTAGGTGATTGTAATCCTAACAATTTCCCTCTACAATTTTCCTCGTTCCCTTTTTCCTTCAAGAAATCTCACACAAGCTGCTCCTAGTGCTTGCCGCCGGCCTCCCCCAAGGTTTCCCCACCTCCGGGCAAACCCACCACCACCGGCCGCCCCTCGCCGAGGGCTTTTCTTCACCGGCCGAACCCCTCCTCCCTTTGCCGGATTCTCATGCAAAATTCTGAGATTCAATTTTGAATTGTTTCCTAATTGGGAATTCCAAATTAGGAAATTATTCATTTTGACCCAATTTCAAATTAAATAAATTTGGAATTTCAAATATCTCGCCACGTCATCAAAACCAGTTTGGAAACTTATTTCCTCCCCCCACAATTCCCTCTCCCTCTTGAGCATGCCGCCGGCCCCCCTCTTCCCCAAATCAATCCCCTTAATTGCTCCCATTAACTCCCTTAATTCCAATTGGAAATTCAAAATTAGAGAGCATTAATTTTCCCTCCCATTGGAATTAAAACTGAATAATTTCAGTTTAATCCCCTTCTCCCTCTCCTCTCTTCCACCGCCGGCCTCCTCTCTCCACCCCACTTAATTCCCCATTAAGAAAATTAATTCCCCTCCATTGGGAATTCAAATTTTCTCTCCTAAATTCCCTAAACTGAAATCAATTTCAGATTTCTAAAGTTAAACCTTCTTTTCTTCCCCCCTACCGCCGGCTCTCTCCTCCCTCCACAACCCGCCGGCCACTCCTCTCCCCTTTTGGAGATCTCTTGGCGACAACCATTCCTTCTCTCCTCAAATCATGCATGGAGGTTCCGGAATGGAATTTCGGTTTTGAATACGACGACCACGGACGCATAGACATCCTCCGGTCCCCATTCTTCGACGTCGGATTCGACTTCGACGATACCGTCGAGGATTATTTAGCCCGGATCGTACCAACCCTCATAGAGACCGTCGACGACCAATTTTCAGAGTATACTTGGATCGTTGAAGGACGACGCATCACAACACCTCCACGACCCGCGCCCTCCTCTCCTTCCCTACGGATCTACGGCACCGTCTTCCTCGGAGTGATCTCTTCGCTAGTGTGGTTCTTCTTCCTCCAACAAGCCTAGAAGTAGGTACAAGAGCGTGGCCTCAAGGTGAGACGATCGCTTTGTTAACCAATGGATTATTGTTGACCATTCATTTTCATTACTAATTATTGCCGTTGTTACTTTAAAGATCTTGTCAAACTTAGTTGTTTTCTCTTGCCTAGACATCGTTAACTTCCTAGAATAACATTGAATCGTCAAATTTGTGAAGCCTTGAATTGTAATCGCATTTCTTTAACTAACTTATATTAATTTCGACAAAACAATTCCTGGTTTTACATCATGTGGTATCAGAGCATGGCTAGCATGCTATCCCTTTGCTAGATTGCATCCTAGGAGTCTACGTTTGCTTGCCTCTCTTCGTTTGCATGCATAACATCATTTTATTATCTTTGTTGGCTGTTTTCTTACTGCGGTACAGAAAAATCTGCAGCATTGTTTTCATTTTAAGCAAGTCTAGTCTTTAGTCTAAGTGCTGTCCTTGCCACCTCCACGTCCCAAACTGTTTAGGTTGCTTAGACAAACACTTGAGTTTGCTGTCCACTCACTTTCTGCACTTAGTACAATCCGTAGGAGGAGGTCTAGGAAGTGTCCAGCTGCTGTCCACAGTTTTCTGCAGCTGTTCGACGTCCGTTAATGAACCTATAGTCGCTGTTTAAGTGCTGCCTTGACCCGGGAACCTCACTAACTCGCTTAGGTGACTTCCCACTCTTATTTGTGTGCTGTCCCGTACATTCCAGCGGCTGTAACTTCAGTTCCAGCAAGCGTTTCAGTGGGATTAGCGGCTGCCCGTAGCTTAGGAAGCCATCCTAGTGATCCCTAAAACCCAACCATGGACCCAACTCATATGCAAGCAACCCTTGACCTCATTTTGGGCCAATTGGGGACCGTTACTCAGCAAATTCGCAACACCCAGACCGACTTAGCCGACTTTAGGCGCCACACGAGCGACCGTCTAGATAACATCGAGCGTAATGGAAATCCTGCAATTTATACTCCGTCAAGACCTCAATCACCTTATGGCGACGACAACCGACCTGATCAGGAACCCCATCGAGATCCCGGACGTTTTCACGACCACTACCCACGCAACCTCAGACCGCCTCAAGAACCCATAGGGGACGGCAACACTTGGAGAGACAATGACACTCAGTTACTGAAAAACATCAGGATTGACGCCCCGACCTACGATGGAACCCTTGACCCTCAAGTTTTCCTAGATTGGCTGAAGTCGATGGATAGTTATTTCAAATGGTACAACATCTCGGAGGCGAGGAAAGTACGGTTCGCCGAGATGAAGCTCATTGGGCGAGCCAACCTGTATTGGACTAACTTAGAAAACATGCGCGAAGCTCGCGGTGAACACCCTATCAGCGACTGGAGAACCATGAAGCAAGAGCTTAGGAGAAAATACCTCCCACCTTCCTACTATCCCAAACTCCTAGATAAATGGAATAGACTGACTCAAGGAAGCAAACCTGTTAGAGACTACATCTCTGCCTTCGATGACTTCTTGATTCGCTGCAATGGCGAGGAGTCTGCCACCCCAACCCAAATCTTATCCATGTTCAGAGCTGGCCTTAGGGAAGACCTGCGTACGGAACTCTTTGCTCGAGGTATAGACTCTCTAGAGGCAGCCTGTAGCCTAGTTCTCGACCTTGAAGATTCTAGAACCCACTCCCAAACTAGGCACTATGACTCCCGTTCGAATTCGTATAGAACCTCGTCTGGACAACCCCAAACCCGACCCTTAGGATCGACTACAAACCGAACCCCTACTAGTTCTGCCCCACCTCGTACGGACTTCAAAGGTAAAGCTCCCGAGCGTGACGCTTCCAAGCCCAATTCGGGAACCAAGTGCTATAGGTGTCAAGGATACGGACACATTGCGTCGCAATGTTCTAGCCCGTACAAAATCACCATAATTGAAGAGGTGGACGAAGAAGAAGAAGAACCGGAGCCTGATTTGGTTCACCAAGTGGATGATGAAGAGGGCTCTTTTACGGAAGAGGAACCTGTGACCTTACAAGTTGTTAGGTGCGCTTTGGCCCAACCTAAATTAAGCGACGATTGGCGAAGAACCTCCATTTTTCATACCTTCATTAAGATCGGAGAAAAGAGCTGCAAGGTTATCATAGATAGTGGAAGTTGTATCAACGCAGTCTCTTCAGCCATGGTCTCCAAGCTCAATCTGAAGGTGACCCAGCACCCAAATCCGTATAAGGTTTCGTGGATCAACTCGACTACCATTGAAATTAAGGATCGAAGCCTTATTCCGATAGAATTTGTGGGATATCAAGACAAGATTTGGTGCGATGTTCTAACCATGGATGTGGGTCAAATTATCCTTGGGCGCCCTTGGTTATTTGACAACGACGTCCATATTTATGGGAGGACGAACACCTGTGTGTTCGAGCATAATGGAAAGAAGATCAAGTTAATGCCCTCTCAACCAAAACCTCCCAAAACTGAAGCTAAACCTATCCCAGCTAAGCAAAGTAAAGGCCTCCACTTACTGACTGCAAAGGAAGTAGAAACTGAGATCACTCGAGGAGCCCCCATGTATGCCTTAGTGGCTAGAGAAGTAGAGGAAGATCACAAAGAAACAATCCCCGACGCCGTTAGACCCCTTCTTGAAAACTTTGCGGATGTTTTCCCAGACGATTTGCCTAACCAACTGCCACCCCTGCGAGACATACAGCACGCGATAGACTTAGTACCAGGGGCATCCCTACCCAACCTTCCCCACTATCGTATGAACCCAACTGAACACTCCGAGCTTAAGAAACAAGTCGATGACCTCCTGCAACGAGGATTCATCAAGGAGAGCCTCAGCCCCTGCGCTGTTCCCGCTCTTCTAACTCCCAAGAAGGACGGCTCGTGGCGAATGTGTGTTGATAGCCGCGCTATCAACAAGATTACCGTCAAGTATAGATTTCCCATTCCTCGACTAGATGACATGCTGGACATGATGACCGGGGCCACTCTTTTTTCCAAGATTGACCTTAAGAGTGGGTATCATCAGATTAGGATCCGTCCCGGGGATGAATGGAAAACGGCTTTCAAAACCAAAGATGGACTTTATGAATGGACTGTTATGCCGTTTGGACTTAGCAACGCCCCTAGTACCTTTATGAGAGTTATGACTCAAGTTCTTAGGCCCTTTTTAGGGAAGTTCGTAGTAGTTTACTTCGATGACATATTAATCTATAGCACTTCGGAAGATCAACATCTCAATCATATAACTCGGGTCTGTGAAGTTTTGAGGAAAGAACAGCTATTCGCCAACCCTGCCAAGTGCAAATTCCTCACCGATAGTGTGACGTTTCTTGGATTTATTATTTCAACTCAAGGGATATCTGCAGATCCTGAGAAAGTGCGAGCGATAAATGAGTGGCCAGAACCTAAGAATATTCGGGATGTTAGGAGCTTTCATGGATTGGCCACATTCTATCGGAGGTTTATACGAAATTTCAGCACCATTGTAGCCCCAATAACTGACTGTCTTAAGAAAGGGGAATTCAATTGGACAACAGCCGCGACCAAGGCTTTTGAGGATATTAAAAAGAGAATGGTAGAAGCCCCTGTTATGCGACTCCCTGATTTTTCCAAGGTGTTTGAAGTAACTTGTGACGCATCAGGGATCGGAATAGGAGGAGTCTTGTCACAAGAGGGACATCCCGTAGCATACTTTAGCGAGAAACTCAATGACATACGTCAAAGGTACTCTACCTACGACAAGGAGTTTTATGCAATTATTCAGTCCCTTAGATATTGGAGACACTACTTGCTACCTCAGGAGTTTGTAATATTTTCGGATCATGAGGCTTTGAGGTACATCAATTCCCAGAAGAAGTTAAATGCCCGCCATGGCCGTTGGGTCGAATTCCTACAAGAATACTCTTACACTATTAGACACAAGGCCGGGGCAGAGAATAAGGCAGCTGATGCGTTGAGCCGCAGGATAATGGTCACTAGAGAAATGAGAACTGAAATTGTGGGTTTTGAACGGATTAAGGATGACTATCAAGAATGCCCTGATTTTAAAGAAATCTATACCTCCCTAGCGTCGGGAAATATTCCAGCGATAGATGATTTCTTATTAGAGGATGGGTACTTATTTAAGTCTCAGAAGTTATGTATTCCCAACACCTCTCTTCGTGAATTTCTCGTGTGGGAATTACATGCTGGAGGCCTAGCTGGACACTTTGGGCAATCTAAGACCATCGCAGCTGTTGAGCATAGGTTCTTCTGGCCCAGCCTTAAGCGTGATGTCAATAGGCTAATCAAACGTTGCCATACCTGCCAATTGGCTAAACAAAGAAAGCAAAACACCGGACTCTACACGCCACTCCCTGTCCCTAACTGTCCTTGGCAAGACGTTAGTATGGATTTTGTCCTAGGCCTACCCAAAACTGTTAGAAAGCACGACTCCATCTGTGTTGTAGTAGATCGTTTTTCTAAGATGGCCCATTTCCTCCCGTGTTCTAAAACTTTCGACGCCTCCAAAATTGCCAAACTTTATTTTGATGAGATTGTCCGACTCCATGGACTCCCTAAGACAATTGTGTCGGATCGGGACTTAAAATTTACAAGTTATTTCTGGAAAACGTTATGGATCAAAATGGGTACGAAGCTAAACTTCTCCACCGCCTTTCACCCTCAAACCGATGGCCAAACAGAAGTCGTTAATAGGAGCCTCGGGAACCTTCTCAGGACCCTAGTTGGTGACAACATTAGGGATTGGGATTCCAAACTACCCATCGCTGAATTCGCCTACAATAATTCCGTCAACCGAACTACCGGTATGAGTCCTGCTGAAATTGTTTATGGATACCAACCTAGGCAACCCATAGATTTACTCCCCATGAGTCCTAATCTTAGAGTTTCAGAGTCTGCATCTGCATTTGCATCACATATCCAGGAATTGCATCAAGAAATTAATAAAAGAATTGTGCAAAGTAATGAGAAATACAAACTTAATGCTGATCTTAGGAGACGCTTCAAGGAGTTCGAAGTTGGAGACTTTGTCATGGTTCGGATTCGTCCGGAGCGGTTCCCACCAGGGGCCGTTAAGAAACTACATGCTAAGAGCGCTGGTCCCTTTAAAATAACTTCTAAAATAAACAGTAATGCCTATGTCTTGGACCTTCCAAAAGGTTTCAACATGAATCCGACGTTTAACATTGAGGATCTAGTAGCCTTTGATGGACCTGATTTTAACCCTGAAAATCCATTAAATCTTGAGCCTTGTGAGTCCATACCTTGTGAGATCCCAAACCTACCTCCACTTCCCAAAATTCCCCCATTACCTAATAAGGAGAAGATTGAAACCATACTCAGTGATGAGATCATTTCCACCAGGAACGGCGGGCGCCAAAGATACTTAGTTCGTTGGAGAGGACAGCCGGAGACGGAGGACACGTGGCTGGATCGTGAGGAGATACAGAGACTAGACCCCGACCTGCTGGAGTTGTACGAGAGTTCTCAGGACCCTTACTCGACGGGGTCGAGCTTTCTCCCACCTGGGGAGAATGATGGGGACATCAGATTCAGACATGTGTACCATCGCCGGGGACGGCGATCGACGGCTTCGATTCAGAGCCTATATTTTTGATGTTTTAGTTTTCTTTTCATGATGTTATTTCGTGTTTTTCCATTTGTACCCCTATGAGGGATGTAGTGTTTATTGTAGCCCAAGGGCATCTTTGTCTTTATGCATTTTATTTTATTGTAAAGCCTATATAAGAGGCTCTTGTCATTGTACTTGAGATTATTGATGAATGAAATGAAATTGCTCTTTTATGTTCTCTTTGTGAGTGCAAATGAAGATCTCTTGGTGAGTTCTTCTTCGAGATCTCTTAGTGAGTTCTCTAGGTGATTGTAATCCTAACAATTTCCCTCTACAATTTTCCTCGTTCCCTTTTTCCTTCAAGAAATCTCACACAAGCTGCTCCTAGTGCTTGCCGCCGGCCTCCCCCAAGGTTTCCCCACCTCCGGGCAAACCCACCACCACCGGCCGCCCCTCGCCGAGGGCTTTTCTTCACCGGCCGAACCCCTCCTCCCTTTGCCGGATTCTCATGCAAAATTCTGAGATTCAATTTTGAATTGTTTCCTAATTGGGAATTCCAAATTAGGAAATTATTCATTTTGACCCAATTTCAAATTAAATAAATTTGGAATTTCAAATATCTCGCCACGTCATCAAAACCAGTTTGGAAACTTATTTCCTCCCCCCACAATTCCCTCTCCCTCTTGAGCATGCCGCCGGCCCCCCTCTTCCCCAAATCAATCCCCTTAATTGCTCCCATTAACTCCCTTAATTCCAATTGGAAATTCAAAATTAGAGAGCATTAATTTTCCCTCCCATTGGAATTAAAACTGAATAATTTCAGTTTAATCCCCTTCTCCCTCTCCTCTCTTCCACCGCCGGCCTCCTCTCTCCACCCCACTTAATTCCCCATTAAGAAAATTAATTCCCCTCCATTGGGAATTCAAATTTTCTCTCCTAAATTCCCTAAACTGAAATCAATTTCAGATTTCTAAAGTTAAACCTTCTTTTCTTCCCCCCTACCGCCGGCTCTCTCCTCCCTCCACAACCCGCCGGCCACTCCTCTCCCCTTTTGGAGATCTCTTGGCGACAACCATTCCTTCTCTCCTCAAATCATGCATGGAGGTTCCGGAATGGAATTTCGGTTTTGAATACGACGACCACGGACGCATAGACATCCTCCGGTCCCCATTCTTCGACGTCGGATTCGACTTCGACGATACCGTCGAGGATTATTTAGCCCGGATCGTACCAACCCTCATAGAGACCGTCGACGACCAATTTTCAGAGTATACTTGGATCGTTGAAGGACGACGCATCACAACACCTCCACGACCCGCGCCCTCCTCTCCTTCCCTACGGATCTACGGCACCGTCTTCCTCGGAGTGATCTCTTCGCTAGTGTGGTTCTTCTTCCTCCAACAAGCCTAGAAGTAGGTACAAGAGCGTGGCCTCAAGGTGAGACGATCGCTTTGTTAACCAATGGATTATTGTTGACCATTCATTTTCATTACTAATTATTGCCGTTGTTACTTTAAAGATCTTGTCAAACTTAGTTGTTTTCTCTTGCCTAGACATCGTTAACTTCCTAGAATAACATTGAATCGTCAAATTTGTGAAGCCTTGAATTGTAATCGCATTTCTTTAACTAACTTATATTAATTTCGACAAAACAATTCCTGGTTTTACATCAGATATTTATTGATTTAGAAAAAGCATATGATAAAGTTTCAAGAGAAGTGCTATGAAGAGTTCTTGAAAAGAAATGAGTCAATAATGTTTATATTCAAATCATTAAAGATATGTATGCAGGAGCTATTACTTGTGTTCAAACACAAGGTGGACGGATCAAGTATTTCCCTATTTCGGTTGGGTTACATCAAGGATCAGCCTTAAGCCCATATCTTTTTGCTTTAGTCATGGATGTTCTCACTAGACATTTGCAAGTGTATGTACCTTGGTGTATGATTTTTGCTGATGATATTCTTCTTGTTGATAAGACTAGAGAGGGAGTTGAAGGTAAACTTGAATTATGGAGGTTAAGGATCAGCCTTAAGCCATACATTTTAAGAGCAATTATGTTGGATTTCCTTAACATCTATAAACAACCTGCTAACCACAATTATATGTTAGCCCATTAATAATTGTATTAACACATTGGAAAATGTGCTAAGATACCATGTATTAAGCTATTGTCAATTATGCCTAGTATCTTTGAATTGCAAGAAACCATGTCGTGTGCCTTTGAACTATTCAGTAAAATTGGCATAGCTAGCCCTCTTCATGTGAAAATTTTGGGCAAGCTCAAAAGCACATATTTGACTCATATATTCACTCCAACTTGTTCAAGATGCCTAAGAGAAGGAAACTCATGATTGCTAATTAAGCTCCCAAGACATTGCGGCTCAAAGCTCTCGGATTTTGGCAAGGTTCACTAGTATATATGGGATGGCAGAATCATGCAAGCTTGATCGACCTTCATTTCCTCAATTATTCTTCATCAACTAAATTCAATGTTAAATACTAAGTCCAAGCCTAACAACCTTCTTAATCTGGAACGCACTCTTGTGAGCAAGAGGGGTAATTAATTATGATGGCTTGCACTTATAATAAGTCTCGAACTTAAATCTAAATAAACTCTAATCCAGCATAAGGGGAAATCTAATTAAATTAACGTAAGCCACATGAAGGAAAATTTCTCGTGTCCTTTCATTACATTGTGGAGGCTCAAAGTAGGTGTGAACTTATAATCTTCCCCAATTTTTTTAGATTTTACCCTTTCACATATAGGCTTTTACAAACATGCCATGTTTGTTTTTCTTCTCAATATTTTGCTCAATCGTTCCCAAAAAATTCTCAAATTATTTGTAGTAAATCTAATCTAGAATTATCAACACTTGCCATTTTTTACCATAATTGGTTTGAATTTTTACTACATGTCAACTTCAAGAATGTTTGCTGATTTCGTTTAACCCTGCAGATCTGAAGAAGCTCACTTGGATAGAAAATCTTGTAGTGTTTTCTGCAATTGTGAACTTGAATGCATGGACCGAAAAGCAACTCGTGGCATTGGTTATTCTACCATGGGCTCCAGGCTTAATGGAAAAACTTCAAGCTTGCAGGATGAGAGCAGTCGATGCTCTAATCATATAAGACGAAGCGCTGGGCTGTACTCAACAGTGAGAAGAGGGACTGACAACATTGGAAAATTCAAGATTTCAACCACATTTTCTGCTAAAGGCCTCTCCATTGACCACCAAAATCCTCTCCCTGTACCAGTGAACCAATCATTGCAACAAAACAGAACTATTGCAAAAAAAATCAATGGAAAAATGAAAACTGACGTTTCAAAAAGCACTCCCAAACAGGTGGGAACATCATATGCACAATCCTCGCCCAGAATTCCTAAAAGTAATGAATTTTCATCTTGTTTAAAAGATGTTAATTCAAAAACTCTTCAAAACTTGTTAGAAGATAGAACAGAAGTACCAGAAAGCTCCAGTGCTATATTATCCAAAGGTACAAGAAAACAAATTAAACAGAGGCCAGGAAGTGGGAATTTTTATGCACCTACGATTTCTTCTACACTGCGCCTGATTGCATCTAGAGATACCAAGAAAGCTATTGAAAGTAGTTCTCAAGGTTCAGGAACTGGAGCAAATAAATCAAATTTGAAGAATAATAGTTGTTCATCAATTTCAGAAGTTATTCCATCAGGTTGTTCTCACTCCATTCCTGTTCAAAGCAGAAGGGGTACTCTGGCAAGTAGGATTTACGTTGAAGGAGTATCTTCTGCCTCAAGAACCAGAAGCACATCTGCATCATCAACTAGAAAATTATCAGTTCCTCTGAGTAGTAGACTATCTAACGTGACTACTCTGAAAGCTTCAAGCACATCAAACAGATCAAAGATAAATGATCTCTTGATGGTCAAGCCACTGGAAGATTCTAGAAGAGGGACCACAAGAGGGCTGCCAGCAAAAAGAAACATGCTTACCTTGTGTGATCCTTCAGCAAATACCGATGCTCGTAGTTATAATAACACTGAAGGACTTGTAGAGGTATGGTGTATTTTAATGTGATAGTAAACTGTCATAGTTTCAGATTGGGCATTTTAATTATCCTACCATGCGATCACCATTTTCCTCATCTGGATGTTATATTTAGCTCTGTTATTTTTCTTGCAGCATATGTTAGAATCTGAATCGAATTTATCTATGGGAAGACTACACTGCGATGACCAACATAGAGAGATGAGAATGGACATTGATAACATGTCATATGAGGTAATTTAAAAATCTTCCAGCTTCACTATAATTGTATGAAACTATGAATGGTTCAGGATTCATAAAACGTTTTAAAAGATTGTTATTTTAGCTGATCTGCTTCCTTCAACATCTTGAATGAACTCAAATCCTTGGAATTCTAGATTGGCCATGTCTTTGACTAGCAATGCCATGAACAGGAACTTCTAGAACTTGTGGAGAAAATTGGCTCAGTTAGTACTGGCCTGACAGATGAAGCACTTGCAAATTGTCTCAAGAGAAGCAATTTTCAGCTGGTGCGGTCTTCATTTGAGATCACTGATTGTGTTGAGGATGGTAACAGGTGCAGCATATGCCAGGTACTTAGCCTCTGATGTACATATTACTTTTGAATTCGCAGCATCTGCGCTGATCCTACTGAATATACATACCATTGATTTCTTAGCCTGTGGTATGCAGGCTGCATCTATAATCTGCTTAATCGCAAGCAATTTTAAGCATTAAAATATCATATTATATATGATTGCATAGGATTTTTCACAAATCTAAGTGGGCAGCTCGTCCCAACCATGTCCTAGTTTCACCATTGGTCTTGCTTAGACGAGCTGTCTAAGCACCATGGGCGGATTCAGCTTTAATTTTCAGGGGCAAACTTATATGTAAAAGTATAGAGTTTTTTTTTCATAAATATCCTTACAATCAAAATTTGTTTCGAGGACACTGCCTCTCGACCTCTATTTGTTCATTATTGTATGCTTCGCAGATATGTCAGCGGTCCAAGTGGGCAGTGCCCCCTGGCGGGATTTGATTTTAAGGATATTTTTGTATTCTCTTTACTATTTCTCTTTGTATTTGGTTCATCGTTCCCTAACAATAACATCTCTACACAATGTATTGAATTATGTTGGGGCAATTGCCTAATGACCATAAACTTGAATTATGGAGGTCAACATTAGAGTCTAAAGGTTTTCTCTTGAGTAGATCTAAAACTGAATATATGGAGTGTAATTTTAGTGGAAATAGACCTAGTGAGGGGATTGTGACTTTGGGCGATCAAACCATTAATACGCTTACACGTTTTAGATATCTTGGATCTATTGACAGAGTGATGGTGAAATTGATGGGGATATTATCAGCAGAATTTAAGTTGGATGGTTGAAGTTGAGGAATGCATCGGGCTTATTGTGCGATAGAAAAGTCCCCCTCAAACTTAAGGGAAAATTCTATAAGATGGTGGTGAGACCTGCAATGCTTTATGGTGCCGAATGTTGGCCATTAAAAGAGAAGCATAATACTAAGTTAAGTGTTGCAGAGATGAGAATGCTTAGGTGGATGAGTGGCTTGACCCTTAGAGATAGGATACGAAATGAGCATATACGTGAAAAGGTTGTAGTAGCTCCAGTGGAAGATAAGATTACAGAGAGTCGCCTTAGATGGTTTGGTCACATTAAACGGAGGTAATAATGACTAAAAAATACATTTAGGGGGACAAATTATCTAAATAATCATATAATAAATTTTTTTTTTTTTTTTCAGGGGGGCAACCCCGGCCTTAAGGTGGGTTAGTCCATGCTGAGCACTACTATTTTCTTGTCCCATTTGCATGTGGGCTGAGCCGGGACTTGTATGTATCGATCGCTAATTCAGTATTGTTTGATTTTACAGGAAGAATGTGCAGATGGAGACGACATTGGAGCATTAGCTTGTGAGCATTGGTACCATGTAGTCTGCATCCAACAATGGCTAAAGCTAAAAAACTGGTGTCCAATCTGCAAATCCCCTGCATGTGCCAATAGCTAGCTCATGGCTTGCTAGCCGCTGCTACGGAGGATTCAATTAATATGTTTGCTCTCTTAACGGTAATAAGCAACAAAAAAGAAATTCTTTGCTGGTGTATAGGGCTCTTAGAAAGAAAGCAAAGCACAAACATTCAAAAATGATTTTTGGTACAAAAAATTGTGAAGAATCGTAGCTGTGTTGTTCACTCCTTATAGTTACTGGACTACTGTTATGATAAATAAACGCAGAAAACGGCTCTTTTGCATTGCATTCAAACTTCTCAATGAGGGGTTTTTGGTTTGAAAAATTTTAGGTGTAAAATATTTCTAATATAGGAGTTTGATTTCTGAAAAATTTTGAAGTAAAATTTTTTAGAAGTTTTTGAAACTCTCTTTAATTTAGTTTTTAATAAAAAATTGAATGATTTGGCTGATTCAGACTTCGTTTAGGACGGCTTTCTTACTGCTTTTTAAATCAATATTTTAATACAAAAATTAATACTAAATAGCTACTTTAAGAAGCAATAAGAAAGATGTTCCAAACGAAGCATTAATGTATGAACTTTTATTACGTCCAGTGCAAGGACGTAGAGGAAGGTTCGGTCGGAGGCAATTTTCCGTCAAAAAATTAGGTATTTGCTCGGTACAACTAGGTATTATTTAATAATAATGAGGAATACCGTTCTCTGAAGACCAATACCGAGTTATACCGAGCTGTATCGAGAAATACCGAGTTGTACCGAGTTTTTCTGGAAAAAACTCAGTACAACTTTTGTAGAACTCGGTATTTGCTCGGTAAAGCCCGGTATAACTCGGTATTGGGTCTTCAAATGATGGTATTCTTCGTTATTGTTTGGTATTGCTCGGTATTTGCTCGGTACAACTCATTTTTTGGCGGGAATTTGCCTCTGACCGGACGTTCCTCTACGTCCAGTCGGAGGACGTAATAATTGTTCTTAATGTATACACCATAAGCTATTGTTTTTGCCATCCCCTATTGACCACTATTGTTGCGAACCACCACTCATCGTCTTGCCAACCACTGGATTTTCATTGTTGGATTTTATGTTAAATTAATTTAACTTAAAATCATATAAAAAAAAAAATCTCTTTCAATAAAATAAATCTAGAACATTCCAAATGGCCCCTAAATTCCAATGGTGACTATAACAATTAGATAAAATTAATGCCAATTTTAATAGCTTCAAAGTAGGTGGATAAAAATTAAAAGTAAAATTTTATGTAATATTCAAATTTTATCTATTTGTTAAATAAGCTCACAATTATTTCTATTTGTAAAAATATTATTTATCTTTTGAAGAGCAAAATTAAATTATAAACATATTTTTATTTTCATTAATTGCTCAATAATATCTTCATGGCTTGTTGAAATATAAAAATTAATAATTATTATTTTTATTTGATTATATTTATATTTATATATGTATAAGAAAATTAGAGATAATACTTATATAATTTTTTTTTCTAAATATTATTAAACTTCCTTTAAATGGTTTTAAATTGGCTTAAAATATCTGCTGAAGGCAATCATGAAGGTGCAACTGAACAATCCTGATAATATGCCACTGTGGTCAGCATGATTTAATTCAATTCGAATTTTGTCAAATTTTAGAGACATATTATTATTATCAATGCTGGTGTTAGTTTAATTCAAATCAAATAATAATTTTCCAAAATAAAATTTATTCTTTTGATTTTAATCAATTTAAAATTTTAGTTCAATTTTTTTTTATTTTACATTGAGACTAAGAGTGTAAATAAGTTGAGTCGAATTCGAGTCACAACGAACACGATCCCAGCTCATTGGGCAAAAATCTAGCTCTTCTATTTCTTCTGGAGCTTGAGCTCGACTAGAGAGGAAGTCACAGCATGAGCTTGCTAGAGAAGGATTGATGCAACCATCAATTTGAAAAGAATAAGTCATGAGATATCTCTGGGGAGAGCATCAAGGAGACCAATGAGATGAACTTGTCGAGAGCACTTGCCACAAGTAATTGTCAAGACTATCGGAGCTACACCAGAGGTGGTTGTCGACATCAAGTCATGCATTATTTATTATTTATCTAAGTGTAATCAATCATGTAGCCCGCCAAACTAAAAAAAATAAGGGGATGAGTTCCAAAGCTCTTCTCCTTGCTTATCTACTCTCTCTATTCTCTCCTCCCCCTTTGTTATGTCTTTTTAGTTAAACTTGCCAATAAATTTAAGGTGTCTCCCTCCGACTAAGTTGGATCCAACATCTTATTAGGTGCGGTAAGCATGAATTGATGCTAACAACTAGAAATCAAGCACTATAAGCTCGAATGGAAACTCTACTGCTCAAGAGGAACGGTACAAAATAGTAGCAAGTTGTAGGATCAAGCATAATAGAAAGCAACTTAGGGCGAAATTGCCTATGTTCATGGAGGAAGAGCTCCATAGTCTTTCTTTCCTATTATTGTGTTCTTAACGAATTTGTGTTGTGAAAGTCATTTAGGCAAATGCGTACGCAAACCGCGCGGAACCCACCCGAGTTCGTTTTCTGCCACCACTGGGTGGCGCTGGGGAAACACAGCCTGGCCCCCTATCGGGAAACGTGGGTCCCTCGCCAATTTTTATGAAACTATTGCCTTATGCCGGAGCCACAAACTGTTTCTTTTTCAGACCCAAAAAGATTCAAAATCGTAGATGCCAAGAAGATCAAAAGGCCTTGAATTGAAGCATGGCAACAAAATCAAAAGAGGATGATGAATAAGGATAACTATAACTTTACAACTCACCATAATTTGATGGAAATTGAGGAAAACCTTACTAAAATAATCAAAAGAAGCATTAGAGCAAGCCCAAAGGGAGTTCCCATGGGTGAACATGCTAAAAGAATCCTTAGACTCAATAATTTAAAGAGGGCAACCTAGCGCCATGGTATTTCTCACAACCCAATCCAATCAAAATGGGTCATATCGTATTGAGTTGTGAAAAACAAATTCCCAATTTCTAGTTTTAGAATATTTAAAATTCTCTTACAATATTCATTTTAAATAAATATCAGACTACATAGCTACTAAATTATTAAGTAATGAAAAATGGACTTATTTATAAGATTTTTTTTTAATTTCATCAAAATTTATAAACTATAGTACGTGGCTATAAACATAAGCTACATAATTGAATGATAAACCAGTCATGACTGTAAAAAAAATCAAAATAGTGGAATACATATAAACTTATATCCGATCTTGAACTACTAATCAACAAGTTCATTCCTTTTCATAAATCTTAAAATCGGAACAAAATCACAGTGAGATACAACAGCTCAGTAGACTACACAAACTGATATAAAATATCTAATTTCTTTTTTATAAACATTTTGTTGAATATTTAAAAGCAGTTAAATATAGCCTAATAAATTATTTTACTGAGAAAGATAATAAGAGCATATCAATTATCAAATAAGAGCATAACAATTATCTAATTATTTAAATAATAATACTGAGTGGATAAATAAATCAAATTTTATATCATAAAAGAATTCATATAAAAAATGGCTCATATCACATTTCTCAAATCTAGATAGAATTTCAAATGATTATGATCCCATATCATATATCAGTTATCCAAATATTTAATTAAAATATTATCTTTTAAATAAGATAATTTTAAAATAATAATAATATATTATTATTATGAATGAAAAATATGTATTTTTAAAAGTATTATGATAACTTAAATCTTGAAATTTTTTTGACACATAAGAATTCATTAAAAAAATCATTTTAAATTATTTGTTAAAAAAATTAAAAAATTCTTACATTTAAAATTTTAATAAAAATAAAATAAAAAAATTTTTGTAGTCACTGCCTCCAATCGAAAAAGACAAAAAAAAAATCAGCAATTTATTTTCTTTCTCCTATATTTATTTCTTTTGATCTCTATGTGCTTCTTTCTCTCTCCTACTTTAAAATTTTATTTTTAAAAATATTATTTACTTAACTTCATTTATAGCCTTAACTATGTTTAAAATTTGTCCAATCCATCGAACTAGACGTGCTCGACCAGTTGGGTTAGTGTTGATGAACTGGGCAGAATTTATACAACAACAACATCAAACATTTGTCCCACTACATGGGGTCAGCTATATTAATCATTTTTCTCCATTATGTTCGGTTAAAAGTCAAAAATTCATTTAAATCTAATAAAGAAATATCATTTCTAATATTTTCTAATCAAGTCTTTTTAGGTCTACCTTTATCTTTCTTAACGTAAGTCAAATCTAATACCTCTACTTTTCTAATCGGATTATCAGAAGGCTGTCATTTTATATGACCAAACCATTTAAGGGAACTCTCTCTAATCTTATCTTCCACTGGAGCTACTCCAACCTTTTCACGTATATGCTCATTATGTATCTTATCTCTAAGGGTAAAGCCACTCATCCACCTGAACATCCTTATCTTTGCAACACTTAACTTAGTATTATGCTTCTCTTTTAATGGCCAACATTCGACACCATAAAAGCATTGGAGGTCTCACCACCATCTTATAGAATTTTTCCTTAAGCTTGAGGGGGACTTTTCTATCACACAACAAACCCGATGCATTCGTCCACTTCAACCATCCAACTTGAATTCTGCTGATAATATCCCCATCTATTTCACCATCACTCTAAACAATATATTCAAGACATCTAAAATATGTATTCTTATTAATGAATTGATCGCCCAAAGTCACAATCCCCTCACTAGGTCTATTACTATAAAAATTACACTCCATATATCGATTTTACTAATACGCTGATAAAAAGAGAAATCTTTATTTTCATTTAGAATGCTAAGGCCAATAAAGTCAATCATAATTTTACATACTTCATTAAAAAATCTAGCAAAATATTTCATGTACCTTTGTTGAATATCATGTTCTAAGAAAAATAGTTTTTGATCTTCATCCTTAATACATTTAATTTGAACTAAATCTTTACTACTCCTATATCTTTATTTGTCTAACTTTTACATATATCTTTCTCCCTCATTAGTATCTAATATATTAAATAAATCATTAAAAGTTAAGATCTTTACATCGCATATTACTTTTTATTATTATTTACGTGCCTCTTTATATCTATCCAAATTATCATAAATTTTACATATAAATCAATTTTTATAATAAATTTTCTTATTTTTTATTATTTCTTGCACATTTGGATTCCACCATCAACTATTTTTACTATTATGAGGTTTTCACTTTGATACTCTAAACACATCTTTTATAATATTCTTAACATCACTAGCAACTTTTTCTCATATAACATTAGAATCATCATACACATATAAAATTTTAAAATCTAAAATCTTACTCTCACAATATTTTTGTTATTATTCTTTAAATGTCACCATCTAATCCTAGAATATTATTTTACTTTATTTTTTTATTTTCTATCCATTTATATTAAAGTCTAAAAATAATAATCAATGTTGGTATATATATTTTTATTCAGAATAACTTTATAATCTTTGCAATCTAAACAATCTAATTTTCTCATAAGAAAATAACAAATCTGAGTTTTACTATATCCATTTTTATAAGTAATGAAATACTCATATGTTTTCTTAAAAAAAGTATTAGTAATTAAAAAATCATAAGTTGAAGAAAAATCTAATATGATCTTACCAACTTTATTTGTCGTTTTAAACTCAGGACTACCATAAAAGTTTTTAAAATCATCTACCTCTCTACCAACATGTTCACTTAAATCTCCTAAAAAGAAAAAAAATTTCTTCAAGAGGTATCTTTGTATTCATTCTTCTAAGTCATTTAAAATTTTAATTTTGAACTCATGTCCAAAACTACTTTAGGAACATAAGCACTTATAATATTAATAATATTAGCTTGAGCAACAATCTTTAAAGCTATAATTCTATCTCAAATTTTATTAATTGTTATAGTATTATCCTTCAAATTCTTATCTATAATCACATCTATACCATTTCTAGTATGACTCATACCTTAATACTATAATTTAAATCCTAAGCCATCAATCTCCTTAGCCTTCTCTCCAACACATTTAGTTTCTTGAATGTACAGGTTATTTATCTCCATATTAATCATAATATATATTAATTCTATTAATTTTCATATAAGAGAATATATATTCCAAGTTACTATCCTAATTTTAATTTCATGGACTAACTTCTTTATGCACATCCATCCTTGATGTGGGAACCTTTGCCTATTTAACACTGCACCTGGTCGCCGGTGCACACTGGTTGCTGTATCTAGGCCATATAACGCGTCGCTTTCAGCGGACGGCCTAACTTTAACATAATTTTTTAAAAGATTTATGTAATAATTATTGACAATTTTTTTTTCTAATTATGGATTAACTAACTTAACCCTTCATTTTTTTTTTGGGTACTTAATTTTTAAGAGTGTTATTGGACAAAATTTATGCGCAACAATAAAGAGTTAAAGACACCTAGGAGTGTAAATGAGTCAAGTCGAGTCGTGTTTAGGCCTTTATCGAGCTCGGCTCGTTACATGGAAAGCGAGCTCAAACTCGAGCTCGTCTCACTGTAAACGAGCTCGAGTCGACTTGTTAGTCATGGACAGAAATTTTTAAATTTAGGCGGGATTTTTAAAATTTTTAAAAATTAGATGGGATTTTTAAAACCTAAGCGGGATTTTTAAAATTTAGATAAAATTTTTAAAAAATATGAAATGTTTAACATTTAATTATAATTTAAATAATTATTTTTCTTTATTTTTTAAAATTAAATTTTAATAAATAAAATAAAATTATTTTAAAAATATTAATATTTATTGGAGCCACTTATGAGTTGAAGAGCCGGAACTTTTATTACGTCCTCTGACCGGACGTAGATCTACGTTCGGTCAGAGGATTGTTACTCAATTTTTGCTCGGTATTCGATATTGCTACGTATTGTTTGATAATAACGAGGAATATCACTCTAGGAAAATCAATACCGAGCAATACCGAGTATTACCAAAAAATACATAGTTTTTCTAGAAAAAATTCGGTATTTTTTTGTATTACTCAGTATTGTTCGGTATGCTCGATATTACTCGGTATTTTATCTTCATATAATGATATTTCTCGTTATTATTGATATTACCAAATAAAAGTTGGAAGAGCCGAGGCTGGTTTACTAAAATCAGAGTTAGCGGAGTCGGGACGTTTGTCTTACTACTCACGAAGCCCTAACTTCGTGACTCAGGAAGCCCTAACTATGGCGTGCACTCTGGACTTCCGATGCCTTGACGAGGGACTCGGCGGCCAGAAGAACAAGCGGAAGCGCTCGCATACGGATGGATCGGACTCCATGGAAGTTGAAGTCTCAACTGAAGTTTTCGCTGACGGCTCAGGCGATCTGGCGCCACCGGCAAAGCGACCGGCCCTACCGTCACTCGAGAATCCAGAGAAACCTGCTTCTATCGGTCGCCCTACCTACGTTGGAGTCATAGCCGGAAAGGTTTCTGGCCGGAAGTGGAAGCAACCGCGGACGCAGCGCTCCTCCGCGTGCCGTATCTCTCGCCGCGGGACCTCCCTTGAGGTCCGCGTCAGGGAGAAAGAGTTGAAGCGAGCATTCAAGGAGAGGAAAGAGGAGCTTAAGGAGGAGATTCGGAAGAATAAAGAGGAGAAACGTAAGAGAAGGGAAGAGCGTGAGAAAAAGAAGAAGGAGAATGTATTGAGATCAGGAACCAAGCTCCAGAAGATTACCAACCCGAAGACTCTCAAGAAAATCGCTAAGTCTAAACAGAGAAAGCTGCTAAAGGTCGTCCCAGATGAGCTACTCAGCAATAAGAAATAGCAATCCTAGGAGAGAGAGGCCTGGGAGCAGCACAAGTATGCCGGCCATTTTTTACTTAATTAAATAACCAAATTAATATGCTAGTTTTGGAATCATGAGATTGATGTTTTGTCTATTATGAATGTTTGTTATGCCTGTTTTGTTTCCATTGAATTGGGAACTGGATTTTTGATAGGTATAAGAATTGAGATTAAAATCAGGCCATCTTTGAGTTCTGCTACTTCTTGATCATGCTTTCACATTGATAAGGAAGTGAACAATTAATTATGTCAAATTTAATTGCTTTCTTTCATTCTTAGGCAATTTTTGGATTTTTCATTAATTGTTTTAATTAATTTAGTATTTCTTGTTTTTGTGTGCTTATTCAATTATCTTCAATTACTTATATCTTCATTCTATTACAATTGTGATAATAATGTCATTAGCAATTATGATTAGCACTGTCAAATCATATTGTGCAGTCTCATTTTTTTAGCTTATTTTCTTCTTGAGTTTAGCCCTTAAATCATATTGGAAAAATTTGTTGTTGCCACTTTAAACCATCAAATGCGGACGTAGTACAGGGGAAGGTATGTTCTTTAATATGCAAGCTTTGGCTTGGGTTGAGGCATGCCCATGCCCTAAATTGCACCTTAATTGAAGTTCATTGTTAAAATTTGTTGAAAGATTTTGTATTCTAATTGGTAAGATTTAGGGACTTTGCATAGGAGCGTGTGTGGTGTTTGTTGGATGTTAGCACATTATATATTAATTTTCAGTTATATTTGTAGAAGCACAAAATTTTAAGACACATATTGATGAGGACATCGATCCAAAGTCCAAACATGTGCATCACCGATCGATGGCCACGATTCAGAGCTTATTTTACTAATTGTTTATGCATTTTATTTTATATTTTCCTATTGTACCCTTATGTTGAGTTGAGTTATGTTGGGGCCCTGAGGGCAATTTAGTCTTTATTTATTCATGTATGCTTGAGACCTATATATATGGGTCTTTCCTCTTGTAATAGCTAATGAATATTTTGAATGAAATTTGTGTTTTATTTCTACTTCGTCTTGCATGAGTGCTTGAGAAGGAGGAGAAGCTCAAGGTGAGCAAATCGCAAGGCCCACCAGTCGTTGGAAGAGTCCGCGGCTCGTGGTTAAGTTATTATCTTCTCGTTGTGCTTCGTTCATCTCCTTCCCCCTCCCATTGAGATCCAACCGGCCGAACCCGTACTTTGCCACCACCCCTCCTTGGAGCCCGCCGCCCACCACCTCACATTCCCGGTCTACCTCCTTGCCGGCGACCCCCTCTCTCCACCCGTCATCCCACCACCCATCCAAGTTTCCAATTTGAAGTTTGAATTTTCAAATTTCAAAATCTTTCCTAATTTGGAATTCCAAATTTGGAAAGTTTTTTATGACTAATTTCAATTTAAATCAAATTGAAATCTTTATTCCATCGCCACATCATCACCTCCAATTGGAAACCTAGCTCTCCACTAAATTCCCTCTCCTCCTCCTCATCTTGCCGCCGGCCCTAGTATTGACTTCCCCCATTGATTGCCCCATTTAATGCTACCTCTTATTTGAAATTCAAATTGATTTCAAATAAATTTCCCCTCCAAATTTACTTAATCCTGAATTTAATTTCAGGATTGGAATTAATCCCTTATTCTTCCCCTATTGGCCGCCGGCCTTGATTGGGATTAATGCCCATTAATTGCCACTTTATGGCATTGATCATATGAGGTTTGAAATTCAAATTCTAAGTAACCTCCCTCCTAATTTAATCAAAATCTGAATTAATTTCAGATTTGGTTAGATCTCTCCCTCTCCCCTCATCTAAACCGAATTCCTCCTCCCATAACCCGCCGCCCCTCCCCTTCTCCCACCTTGGCCGATCCTCTCCCCATCCTCCTTGGGGTGACTTCGAAGATTACGGGTGGACTATTGAAAGCACGCCGTCCGTGTGTCCTCCACCACCGGCAACCTCTCCGTGGCTCAAGACCCTTGGCATTGCAACCTTCCTCGTGGCATCGTTTGGTGTGCTGAAAATCTTCTCCCGCTAAGCCTAGTTTAGTTGAGTGGTTAATCCCCAAGGTGAACTTCTCGTTATTAAATTACGGATTATTGTTTAATAGCTTTTGGTGTTGCTACTATCGTTGTTTATCCATGAGTTTTGGTCAATCTACGCATACTTCTTCGCCTAAGCTAGTTAATAACACGATTTCTTTAATGATTTTCTTGCTATCTCAATAAGATATTAATTGAAATTACGTTGTCATTCACTTTTAATTTTCTTAAGAAGCTCCTTGCATGTGGTATCACATCACATATAGTTGTCCCATAGCATTTTATATTATTTTCCATCTATGAAGTACAAACACTTCCAAATGGTTCCTATGTCCGTGTCGGACCGGAACATAGTTCCCACATGTTGTAGCATGTGTCTAGAAATTGTGTCGGAGTTCTTTTATTATGAAAGTGAACTTGAAAACTTGTTGGACATAGAGGAACACGTGAGTGTTTTGGCACTCAAAATCTTGACTTGTATTCTTATTGGAGTTGCCATAGTTATGTATCTTCCCCCACTCTTCATATACTGCATTAGTACTTTAATTGTAATCAATCTTGTAACCACGCCTTGCAATGAAAGCCAAAGACTCATACAATCTTGTGTCTTGTGTTGAAGCTGATGCTGTATCATCATTTACTCGCTACCTTAAAAGCTAAGGGCGAGGAGCGTTGTGTGTACTATGTCAGTGGGACACATGATTGTTTGTTAAGTCCAATTAGTGTCACTCATGTAGCCATGTTTTGTTTGATTATTTTGAAGATTACATTGGTATTTATTGTTTTGAGATTATTTTGACATTTTGAAAGTAATACTAATATTGTAAAAGCATGTGACAACTAAAAATGATTATTAATTTCTTGTTACTAAAAAAGTTTCTTTTCTTTTATCATTAATCTTGCTTGTTTTTTTATTTGTATAATGTTTCATTTATGAAATTGTACCTTATATTGTGATGTCTTTAGTAGAGAGTAGCAGAAATTGTTTATTTCATATTAATAATTCATAAAGTGTAAAAGCATGTCCATGGTGATCAAAGTGTTTCTCACCCTTCAAAAAATAATGTGACTTTGAAGAAAGCAAATATAGCAAGAGTAATAACTATTATAAGTGTTTGCATTCTTATCAGAGTGGTTATTCAGTAAGGATGAGTGGATGAAAAATGTAGCTTCTTTAAAAGATAATTAAAACGGAAAAATACTTCTAATGATACGAACTTGTTTTGGCATATAAGAGGAATGATGTCGTATGATTTACGTACGTAATTTTATCATATCAAATGATTTATTAGAATTAGAAGTATTTGAGGATAGATCAAAGTGTTTCTCACACCATGGCGATTTGCATTACCTAATTTTATTATTCAAGGGAAATGCTGTAAAAGATAAGGTTATGATTGACAGAAAAAGAGTACATAATTCCCACATTAGTGGATGTGAATGTATGAGTCAATGTTGCTAAAAGATCACCTACAAATTGGGTACATATAGTTAAGTATTTTTTATTTATAATAAGCATTTTATAGTTATTATTCTTTTTAGATTTGCTTTCTTCAAAGTCACACTTCATTTGTAAATTATACTTATTCAGCACATCATGTTGTAGTAATGTACTTGCTTTGCTTATAATTAAATTAGTCGTATGAAGAAGCATTTTCTAGCATTAGGAGTATTTGAAGATAGATCAAAGAATTTCCAATCATCGAAGGGTTTCATCATGCAAGACATTAAGTTTGTATCTCTTAAGATTAAATATAGAATTTCAAGATATTTTCAAAATGAGATAGCTTGGCATAGGCTAATTGCATATGACATAATCCTAATAGATGAGCTTTCTATTGAAATTGAAATTGAAATTTCATAAAAGTGAGGGAAATGCTTTAAAAGATAAGAGGCTCATGATTACTACAAAAAAAAAAAAAAAGAAAAGAAAAAAAAAGAGTATTATGATATGCACTTTAGTGGGTGTGAATGTATGAGTCAATATTGCTAAAAGATCACAAACTATCTACGTGTATATGGTAAAATATTTATTATTTATTATTGGAGATGTAGATGAATATAACTTCTAAAATTAAGTGTGAGTTGTTACATGGAAAAAGTTGCGAGTATAATGTTATAGGAGTATCATGGAGACTTAAAGATAATTTTTATAAAGTTACAATTAGATCGAATATATTATATAGATTCAAGTATTTGACTATAGAGAAGTTATTGATAGTCAATTAGTGCGACAAACGTGATAATGCCATTGTAAATTTGTGGTGAGACTAGGAAGAATAAATTGGAAATGATGATATGAGAGTAGCTTCTATAAGGATAAAGTACTTGAAAATGTACTTAATTGGTTTAGGCATATGCAACATAGTATAGAAGATGCACAAATAAAATAAGTGCACGTATGAGGAAGGAGAAGGGATAAATTAATGATAACATGGATAGAGATTATTCAAAATAGATTTACCCAGAATATATTTAACTCTTCAAGTGGCACAATGAGTGGGGAATGATGCAACAACAACAACAACATCAAGCCTTTATCCCACTACGTGGGGTCGGCTACATGAATCCTTTTTCTCCATTGTGTTCTATTAAAAGTCAAATTCTCGTTTAAATCTAATAAAGAAAGGTCATTCCTAATATTTTCTAACCAAGTCTTTTTAGGTCTACCCCTACCTTTCTTAACATAAGTCAAATCTAATACCTCTACTCTCCTAACTGGGGAATGATGATTCACAAAAATTGATTACAAGTAGTTGTGAAATGGCTAATGATGATGATGAAAAACACTAAACTTTTTTATGGTCTTTGATCAATAGGCAGGTTGTCTATTCCTGATATAAACATAATTTTTGGTGTATGCAATAGTTACATTTTCTATTCAATATATAGCTTGTCTAACTTCTATGGTTCCTTTTATATTTACATCATATTTATGTTGCAAGCATAAACATTAAAAAAATGTTTTTGTTTTTTGACATTTCGTCAGCTAAAATTTGATTTATTCTAGATTTCTTTCATCATACATGTCTATGACTTGCAAGTCTTTGTTAATTGGCTTATACTATGTTTAATTTATTCATTTATTATATTCAATCTAGTAAATGTAATTTTATGAATTTTTTCCTTTTTTAAATTTTAGTTAGATACCTAAGTAAATTTTTTTTTTTTTTTTTATGGTTATCTCAATTTGTTGCTTGTCGTTGATTTCAACATATTCATTGGATAGTGTTTGGCCTTTGTTTAAGAATATCTCCTATACTTCTTTGACACTCCTTGAACATTGCTTGGACACATTTTAAACACAAACATTGTAGGGATGATGATTTGAAATCAAGAAGATCCAATGCTAGCTTAGAAATTTTGATTAATCCATAATCTCTTTCCTCAAATGAAGCCTTGGATAACACATGCTTGATTTAAGCCACTAGAATTGATAATACATTCGAGCTAGTTCTCGTTGAGCTTGCTTAAAATCTAGCAAACATATTGAATGAGATGCTCAATAATTTTTGAATAAATCTTGTTGTGGACTAAATAAGAAGAACTTTTGTTGAAGAGGAGAAGAAGCTAGACATATGATTGTAGTGGGAAGAATAAATTTCACCTATTGAAGCTCTGATAATATAATTTGGAGGATGTGCATAATTGCACATGTGAGAGGATCATTACACTTCAAGCTTAGAGGCAATCTATGTATCCAGTTTGGATTTGAAGAATACTGACAATTTGGAAGTTGCATATAGCTGACCATTGACTTTTGAAACTCATCCATTATTTTTATATTCAAGTATGCATTAAATAGCTTTTTATATTCTTTGTAGAGGAAAAGGACTTATATTGAAATATCCCAATGCATGTAATTTTAGAATGAGATGGTGACCAATAACAAATTTTATAAAAGATAATTATGAATGCAAAACTCAAAACTTACAATGCAATCATGACATATGATTGGTGCTTGAAAGTCCTTTAAAATCCTGTTGATGGTATGTTATCTATAATTCTATTCTTTCAGGGCAAACAACACTAATTTAATATAGTTAAGGTGCCCATAGGGAGAAACAATTGTCTTCAACAATCAACAAAAGAATTCTCTATCAATCTTCAAGCATATTGCAGGTTTGTGAAGCTGTCTGGATCCTTCAACTTCGTTTGTGGCTTCCTCTGTAGAAGGACACTAAACTCAGTAAGTGTAAGTGTCTTGTATTTTTTTTTGAACTTCCTCTTATTGGAGAAAATCTCCTTCACAAGCTTCATTTATCTGAGCATCTGCTTCAAAGCATCAACATAGGAGATGTTGATGTGCAACTTTTTGAATACATCCATGAATTTTTGACTCGGTACTTGATACTAGAAGTCAATACAGCTCAGTACTCGGCACTCAGTACTGCTCGGTATTGCTCAGTACGGATTAGGTAGAGAAAACTTTTAAAGCAATTCTTACAATAATTTTTTTATTCCGGGGGCACTGCCCCCAGAAACCTTCACAGGGCGCTGCCTCTTGACCCCGCGACTAGGTCGAACCTTGCCAGGGGCAGAGCCCCCTTGGACCCCCAGCTAGACCTGTCAATTTCGGGTCACGAGTCGGGTTCGGGTCGAACCCGAAACTGACCCGACACTATTCGGGTTCGGGTCGACCCGACCCGTTTATTCAAACGGGTTGATTTTTTGGACCCGAACCAGACCCGCTTCGGGTTCGGGTCAACCCGACCCGACCCGCGTACACCGGATGCTGACGCAGAACTGCCGCGGAAGCCGGAGGCGGAACTATCGTGGAACTGCCGGAAGCTGAACTGCCGGCTGCCGGACGCAAAACTGCTGGACGTCAGACGCAGAACTGCCGGCCGCCGGCCGCCGGAAGCTGGACGTGGCGCGGAATCGCCGCGGTCCGCGGACATGGCTTGGACGGTTGGACACGACTCGTGAGTCGTGATGTCAGGCCGGAACTCGGAAGCTGGACCTGGCGTGGACGGCTGGACCTGGCGTGGACGTCTGGACGCGACATGGCTCCTCGGGACGCGATGCGATCATGCGAGGCAGGCCGCAGGCAGGCAGCCTCCGAGCCTCGGGATGCAGCGGCAGGCCAGACTGGCGCCGGGCAGGCGGGCACTGGGCAGGGTCACTCCGGGCAGACCGTGCGTTCTGGATCATTTCAGGTTGTTCCCGGGTTCTCGGGTCAACCCGAACCCGACCCGGTTTTTCAAACGGGTCGATTTTCAGATCCCGAACCCGACCCGCTTCGGGTTCGAGTCAACCCAAACCCGAAATTTTCGGGTTGGGTTCGGGTCGGGTCCAATATTGACAGGTCTACCCCCGGCATAGGTGCAACATATATACACTTCTAGTTAAAATTTTTCATGTTTCAAATTTATAAGACACTACCTATAGATTTCACCATCTTTTTGTGAGGACTTTATGACATGAGGTTTGCTTTTTTATAGGTGTAAGCCACTATGGTTAATTACCCCTCCCGATAGCGAGAGAGAACTTTTGATTAAGGTTAATCTTTGGATCGACACTGAATACCCATTGTATAGTAACAACTGCTTTTAGGGTTTGGAAATTAGATTTTAGAGTTTTTCAAGATTTGAGAATTATCACCATCCTTAAAGCAAGTGATGGGGGAATGATGAGGTGTCCGATTGAGATTCTATGGTTCAATCGTTCTGGGATGTCGTGATCCCTAGTCTACTTAGTTAGAGGAGGTAGTTGTCCCAACTTGATCAAAGGATCATTGTCGTCAGGCGTGGGTTGCGTCGTCCAATGGGTCCTTGTAGACTTGGGATGAATGTTTTCCAAGGGGATATATTTGAGTCCACCTTAGCTAACAGAGGGCTTTGTGCCTTATCGATTATACCCTAAGGATTTTAAACCATTAGGGAAGATATGACTCTAGCTGTGACCGTAATTTAGTAGTAGCATTTGGCGGAAAAACCACCCAATTTGAGAACCCCGATCATAATTGTTTACCTGTGGTGCCCATTTGACGATGAAACCACCTGTTACATGACACATGCCATGTACTTACTGGAGGTAGATGATTTAAGAATGAATTTTAGCGATATTCTCGACTGGACAATTATTTTTGTTAGCAGATGTTATTCTCAAATTTATCACCCATGATAAATGATTGTGAAAGATGGATTTTTGCTTTAGGTTGTTTTTCAAGTGTTTAGTTTCACTTAAAATATTTTGAATTTTGAAGAATATTAGATTTGAAATTTTAGTTAAACTTGACCCCCTAACAATCAACTTTAAGATTTGGGGGCATTTCTTTGAAATTTATATGAACCCCTCCGGTTGAGATTTTTTGTTTATACAACCATCATCAGGGTGACTTTAAGGTCACTTTTAAATGCTTGTATTTTCATTAAAATTTTAGGAGGCATTTTGAAAATATGGAATTCCATCGGTTGAGATTTTTTTCAATATGATCATCATCGGTTAAGGTCACTTTTAAATGCTTGTATTTTCATGAAAAATTTAGAAGGCATTTTGAAAACATGGGATCCCCTCCGATTGAGATTAACTTTTAACATGGCCATCATCGGGGTGACTTTAACGCCATTTTTATTTTATTTTTTGTATTTTGTAGGAATTTGGGAAGCATTTGAAAATATGGGGTCCCCTCCAGTTGAAATTAACTTTCAATATGGTTATCATCAGAGATTTTAAATAATTTTGTTTTTATAATTGAATGCTATCAAATCTGTTTGCCTGCTAACAGAGGATCGGGTTTTGATTCTTGCACGAATCTTGAAACATTATGTATTAGATTTGTAGTTTTGCTTTGCATAATTCATGTAAGAAGAGATTATATAAATTCTTATTTTTGTCTTCATACTTTTCAAATTTAAGAATTTTAGGAGTTTCGGGGTATCGCCTTCTGTCAACTTGCATAAGGATGGTTGCACCTCCGGTGGCGAAGAAGGTGAAATTTCAAGCAAATTTGTGCCCTTGTATGAATTTTAAGTTATGCAATAGAAATTGAATGTTGTCTTGCAAAATTCCTACAAGTGGCAATTGTGCAAATTTTACTTTTGTATTTTAATATTTTGCACTTTTTAGAAATTTTCGCCATAGTCTTCAATCTGCTTCCACCAAAATATTGCGGATCCGGTGGCTAAGAAGACAATTTTAGGATGAATATGCAAATCCTTGTACGAGTTTCAATACAATAAAATTTAAATGTTGTGTTGCAAAATCCATACAAGTGGCAATTATGCAAATTTGGCTTTTGCATTTTAGAGATTTTACACTTTTTTTTAATCATTTTTTGCCTTCACCTTCTATCCGCTTGCACGATAATACTGTCGATCCGATGGCTAGAACGTGCATTAGGTTTCATTCTTTTTAGATATGGGAGGTATTTAGTTTGTTTAGTTTATTTTTCCTCTAAGTTATTATTTAGCATAACTTGTAGATGGTGTGTGTTCAATCAACACTATGAGATCATGCACTTGCTCATAAGTGAACTATATATTTTCCTATGAATCCCCTGTTGTTGCCTGTATGCAAGTTGATTTGTTCAATATGAGCCCCTTATTCTCGCCTGTAGGCTAGTTATTATATGCACTAAGAATTCCCTGCTCCTCCTGCGTATGGGTGAATTATAGTGTGCTTAGGGTTGATTGATTGAACTTGTAGACTTCACAAATATTGAATAGTGTGCACATTGATATTTTGAGGCATGAAACTCTATAAATCATCATTTGATTTTTTTTTTTGATGTTGCTAATTTTACACTTTGCACATTTCATTTTGCACCTTTGATTTTTTGCAATAATTATCAAGAACTTATATATATATTATAGGTTCATTGTATTGCCCTTTTCAAGTTCTCCGTAGTGCAAATTTTAAGTTCTATTCCCTGCAAAATTTTTAAGTCTTAAAATTTATTGAAAATTTCGACAGTCCTAACATTTCTCCTGTTTGGAGGAAATTTTGGAGAGCTAGACCTTACCACGCCCGGAAGCATGGTCGGTGTCGGGTGAAACCACGGCCAGAATTTCTAAATTCCACCACGCTTGGAAGGGCATGCATGGGGTAGCTGCACATGAACATTTAAGTCAACTGAAAAAGGCATGAATCACACTTGCTGCTGATGAGGCTTCTTTGCCATACTCTAAGGCCTCGTTTGATTAAGTTTATTTCCTCCGTTTCCGTTTGAATAAGCCATAATCAGTTTGTGATAAATGTTTGGAAGACAAGTTTGACCGTAATCAATTTTTAGTAAACCGCGTATTTTGAGCGGTTACAAAATTTTTTTTGTGTCCGCTTATTCGTTCAGAAAACACAGTTTTGATCACCAAATACCCGAAATAACCCGGAGCGTTCTCAGTTCGACCAGGAAACCTTCGTCTTCTTCAAATGGCAAGACAAAAAAACTGTCGTTGTATTTTTAGCTACTTCCATCCGGACTCCTGAACAAGACAGGCTGCCCATATAATCCTGAAATCTCGCTCAATTCGTAATAAAAAGCCCGAACAAGTCTCCCGATCGATTCAGGTTTCATCCCTTTCAGCATTTTCCGCGTTACCTCCTAGCTGAAACCGCGTACCTCTTGCTCCGTTGTTCTTCGACTTCGCTCCTACAACGACGTTCATTCTCTGTCACGAAAATTTAGGGTTTATCGGAAGCAACGACGGTAGATAGCTCGCTCTGCAAGGTAACTTTCTTCCTTTCTTCTTCTGCTCATTCCGCCTTGAGATTTACGGGCACAAAACCTGTTAGCCAGGATTTTGCAAAATTCGACATTTTCCTAACTCTTGAAACCGGAACGATTTTCCTGCCTGTATTAAGCTGACGTTGATACCGGAACGATTTTCCTAACTCTTGATACATGAACGATTTTCCTGCCTGTATCAGAAAAAAAAAAAAAAAATTCTTGACTCTTAAAATGGAAGAGTTGGAATAGTCCAACCTGTATTAACGTGACGTTGATACCAAGAGGCAGAGCTAAAAAGGATGATATGACACAAAGATCGTATTGATCCTTAATAATGAGGAAGAAAATGAAAATAAGAAATTTCATATCAATTACATTTTTCATGTAATAGTTTTACTTGCTATTTCAGAATCAATACTTCGTACTCCCGCTTGGCTGCTCGTTCACAAGAGGCGTTCTTCTTTGTATTTCAAGTGGTTCAACTTATTTCTTCCGATCATCAGCAACGTCAAGCTTCTTCCATTGTTTCAAGTGATTCGCTTACCCTATTTTATTCGATTGCTTATTCTATATGAAGTGGTTCAACTGAAACTTTTTTTCTTCCCTTACAAAAAAATTACAACTTTACTAATTATTAGGCACAATTTGATACAATATATATGATTTATATATATTGTAATTTGATACAATTACACGTTTGTAAATCAATAAAATTCTTTTGTTCGTATAAATAATACAACTATCTTAATTTTTTTTTAAACATGTAGATGGGAACTCAAAAAGAAGGATGTGCACCTGCATCATGGGACTTAGATACGACTTTAACATATTGTGATATATGTATAAGAGAAATAGAACTGGGAAATAGACCAACCACGCATTTTAGTAAAGAAGGTTGGAAAAATCTACTTAAAAATTTCAACGAACGCACTAGACGAACGTATGACTGAAACCAACTTAAAAATAAGTGGGACCAATTAAAGAAAGACTGGAAGCACTGGAAAGATTTGTTGCGAGGCGAGACTGGAATTGGTTGGAATCCAATTAAAAAAACAGTTGATGCTTCTAATGATTGGTGGAATGAAAAATTGCAGGTATCTCTCAAATTTTAAATCATTCACTTTATACTCTAAATTAAAACCAACATTTACGTAATATAACGCATGATTCATAATTTATCGTTTGTTTTACTTTAGGTCATGCCAAATGCTAAGAAGTTTCGTTTCAATGGAATACCACCAGTGTTGGAAGAGAAGTTGGATCT
Source organism: Dendrobium huoshanense (assembly GCA_016618105.1). Classification (NCBI taxonomy): domain Eukaryota; kingdom Viridiplantae; phylum Streptophyta; class Magnoliopsida; order Asparagales; family Orchidaceae; genus Dendrobium; species Dendrobium huoshanense. The sequence continues at coordinate 68,877,189 of CM028345.1, forward strand.
TATGTTCAGTCGTATTGTTGCAACTGGGGAGAATGTTTGGATTCCTAGTTCTGGTGTACTTCCCCCAGAATTAAATGACAATCACGCAATCTCATCTGAAGAAGAAGAGTACACTCAAGATGAACAAACACATCTTCCACATGTTCCTACAAACGAGCCTACAAGCAACTACGATACACAGAGATCACAACAGAGTGCCACATTATTGCATAAAAGGAAGAAAGTTAGAACTCCTAAGTCGGGTAGTAGAGAACTTTTTCTAAATCATGTTGACGACCTCGTGGATGCTGCAAAATCTATAAGTTCTGCCATAAGTACATCACATAAAAATCGTACAACATTTACTATCCTAGAGGTTTTAGAAGAGATATCTAAAATTCCTGATATATTTGACAATTTTGAGTTATATGGCTTTGCCTTAGAATACTTTAAAGATAAGGATAACCGGGAGATATTCATGGGCATGCCGATGGAAAGAAGATTATGGTGGCTTCGAAGGAGTTTTGATAAAAGTTTCTTTTAACTGCCCATTGAAGAAGAAGGAATAAGCAAGTACCTTTGACTACTTTTGATGAAAGTTTTCTCCTCATATCAAAGAGAGACCTGGATTACCACTATGTTTATTTATTTCTTTTAGCTCTCTTTCCTATTTTTTAGTTATTGATATGTGTGTAATCAAGATGTGGTCACGTTTGATACAATCTAGATGCTTTCATTTTAGTATAAATTTTATTCGTTTCATAGCTTTCATTTGATCACAGACTTTCTTGCTACTTCTAGATTTTAGCAAACTTTTATTTGGTCAAGGCAAAGTTTTTTTTAATTTTCCAATTTCATATCAAACTGCAATATACTTTGTTCTTTGTACATGCTTTTAGCCTTTTAAGCATTCCATCCTGCGTTTACCTAAGTGAAACTAGAAACAGTTGAAGTACTCTACCTGAACTTTCTTTGTTGGTGCGCGAGGCTTCTGTTCAGTCTTCTTAGCAGCTGGTGACTTTGGTGAAGAGGCCTTTGGCTTAGCTTCACTGACTTTGCTTCCAATTCCCAGACTTTGGGAAGTTCCAAGCCTCTCTGCATTCATGGATGCCATTTCCAAAGGATCTCTTTAATTAGAAGCTTACACACTTAAAGAGATTTTAGAACAGCTTGGAAGAAACTTGTGCCTTATTTAGAACTACTTATAGCCTGAAATCTTATATTTCATAGGCCAAGGGAATCATATATATTCACTATGTCTTCATTGTAAATATTCCAGATTGTTTTTTTTTATTCTTATTCTTTGTTTCTTTTTGATATGGTTTCTATTCCAATGGATGCCGTCTGGATTCATTGGCATCTTTGGCTTGCTCTTATCTATCTCCCCAAGTTAAAGTTATTATCATGCCACTAAGGCTTTGTTTGGGACGGCTTTCTTACTGCTTCTTAAAACAGCTTTGTAGTACAAAAATTAAAAAATTTATATTAAAAAGCTGTTTTAAAAAACAATAAGAAAGCCGTCCCATACGAAGCTTAAGTTTTATTAGTAATTGGTGTTTATTATAGTATCTGAGTGGGGTTTTAAGGTTTTCCTTGTTGTCCGCTTTCATTATCCAGCTTGTGTGTTTGTAAGCTTGTCCTGTGAGGCACAATGTCAGAGTGTTTTTGGGTTTTTAATTCAAACCTCTATGGGTTTATGGGGCACATATGATTTAGAGGTATTCATTTGCTGCAACTTATTAAAGCAAGATTTTATGTTAAGTAGATCAAAATTTTAAACAGTTTTGGGTAAAGTTTGATCCCCCAAGAACTGAAATGCAACTCGATAAATAAAATTTAACCAGTATTAAAATTCTCCCCCCTTTCTTTTTGTCTGGTAACCTGAGAATAGCTAGTGTTGTTTTATGTATAATTTCTGAATAAATTGGATTATGCTTGATTTCATCCTTGTCTTTGTAATTACTCATTGCCTAGTTTTTCGATTTTATTTTTTGAACTTTCAATTGAAAAGCAGTGACAGGATGTATTTATGTTTTGTTTGATCTGTTCCTTGAATTATGTTAACGATATCAGCCAAGTATATTTTGAGTTTAGTGTTCTATTTCGGGTTAACGATATCAACCTTGAATTTCGGGTTCCATTGATTTGCCATCCTTGCCTAAAAAAGACTCCTTGTTGAGCTTAGTGATAGGGACCAGCTGTACCCTATTCCAAGCGAAGGGATTGGTTGCTGTACCCCCACGATGAGCACCCAGCTTGGCCGCAGCAGTTTCCGGCCTAGAAGAGGCCATCGGATCCTTGGGGACATTTCCACAAACAGCTTCCATGCATAAATCTGGAGTAATGGTCTCGGTAATTGCTGGACCAGGGGGATGTTCATGCCTAGGACTACTGCAGCTGCTATAGTTCTTGGGGGACATATCCTCATCCCCATTTCTGATTCCTAAAACACTTTCGCTGTATATCATGTTGCTGGTATTTTTTTTTTGTCTGTGGACAAACAAATGTAGTTTTTTATCTTGTGTTTCTGCATTTCACTTATGTTGCTATGACTCTCCATTTGAACTCTAAATTGACCTGTTCCAAAACTCCAAATTTCTCTTTGGGAGAAAATGCAAACTCGTCACAATCCCTGTGTAGGATGAAGCAGTCCCATATCACAGATCTTCTCCCATGGATTATCCTAAACCAGTGGGCATTGTTTTGAAATGTTTGATATTAATTTGGAAGCTACTCATCATATGGAGTGTAAAGAACAAAGTTTGTTAGTAACTACTCTACTAGTAGGACATCTATTCTGTTTTGTCAACTGCAGATAATGCTGAAATAATCTGCATCTCTCTGTTCCAGATTAAAAATGGCAGAGGATTTGTTAAATTTTGAAGAAGACGAAGAACTTGATGATATGTCAGAAGTTAATGAGCGTAAAGGAGTGGCAGAATTTACTCGTATAATACTCACAACGGCATGTGCAATTCATGATTACAATGCATTGAATGTTTGCCAGAATCCTTGCATGACATCAGCTCAAACAGGAGATAAATGGTTGTGTGAGTTGTTGCATGGCCATCCAAAAAGATTTTATAACATGTTCAGAATGTCAAAAGTTATTTTTATGGACTTAGTTTCTTTGTTGGAATCATCTTATGGTTTACATGGATCTCGCAGAACTACTACTCGAGAGGTACTTGCAATAACTTTATACATTTTGGGACATAATGAGAGTATTAGATCAACATGTGAACGATTCCAACACTCTACAGAGACGATTAGTAGGTTTTTTTATAATGGTCTGCAAGCAGTAGTTCGATTATCAATGGAGATCATTGTACCTGTAGATAAATTTTTTCATGATATTCCTGAAAAAATAATTAATGACAAACGTTACATGCCATACTTTAAAGACTGCATTGGTGCTATTGATGGCACACACGTTGATGCACGCATCCCTGTTGAAGAGCAGGTCGCTTATATTGGACGTCATCATTCACCGACACAAAATGTTATGGCAGCATGTGACTTCAACATGTGCTTCACATTTGCTTCACCTGGTTGGGAGGGTTCGGCACATGATGCACGTATATTTAAACATGCAGTGATGGATCCGAAATATAATTTTCCTACACCACCTCCAGGTAATACTAATTTATAGAATGAAATTGTTATATTTATTAATTAGGTTATATTGTATACTGATTAACAAATTTTTGAACAGGAAAGTTTTACTTAGTTGATGCAGGTTACCCTCTACAAAGGGGATATTTGAAGCCATACATTGGAACCAGATATCACTTACCTGATTTTAGAAGAGGTAGTAGAACTATTATGGGACATAAGGAGCTTTTTAATAGTAGACATTCCTCACTAAGAAGTGTAATTGAACGTTCCTTTGGTGTATGGAAAAAGAAATGGGGAATATTAAGAGATATGCCTAATTATAGTTTTAAGAAGCAACGTCTTATTGTTGTTGGTACCATGGGCTTACATAATTATATTCGACGACATATATCACGAAATGATCCAGATTTCATAGACTGTGACGTTGATGAAAATTTTATTCATCCAGAGGCATATCAATGCAGAGTAGGAGAGCAAATTGAAGAAAGTAATGTGTTATATGCCGATGTAGAGTTTGGTGATGACGAGGGGGTGAATGAAATGATTGAACTGAGAGAGAAAATTGCATTTGAACTATGCAATTAGAACATGTATAATGAATATGCGAACTATTTTTTTGTTTAAAATTTTTGTGTAACAGAAATCAAATTCAGTAATCATCCGGAGAAGGACATGATGATATGGTTGTTTAATATTTATTTAGTAAAGTATTTGTAATGCTATTTGTTTTCACATTTGATGAACAATTGTTGAAATTTTATTGATGTAATATTTTTAAATACGTAGTTTATTTAAATATGTGATGTGTCAAGCCCTCAGCGACGAAGGATTCAATTCAGATTTGCGTTTGATTATTTGCATTTTCTCAATTTCAAAAAAAATTTATTTGAGAAGAAAATAAATTAATTTTCCAACATAAAAATAATTTTTTTATTTAAGTTGAGTTTTTTTTATAGAAGAATTAATAACGAAATATTGTAAAGTATAATAATAAATTAATATGATTTAAATTTTATCATATATGTAGTAAAAATTATGTTGTGTTATAAAAAATTATGAGTAAAAAATAAAAACTTTTTATTTTATAAAATATTAGATAATTTAATTTTTCTTAGAAAGTTATATACACATATATATATATATATATATATATATATATAAATTTCATGGACAATTATGTCTTTTATAATAAAATCTCAAAAGCAGAACTCCTAAACAAACAATTTAAACTTACTTTCAAGTATTAATAAGCACTTTTAAAAATATTAGTCAAACATACCTCATTATTGAAACTCCATTTTATTAAACGGCTTTTGCTCAACCTCCTTTTCTAAAACTCCTTTTTATATAAGCATAAACCGAATCAAACGAAGCCTAAGCATGCACAGGTCGCACCTCACAGCAACAAGCATGTCACTCACTATTCCACCTTTGCACCACACACACTGCTAACAAGCTTCTTCCCACCACGCTCGAAAGGGCATGCTTAGGAGTACCTGCCGCACCGAATGCGTAGCAAGTGGAGTTCACCTACAACGTTGCAACCGTCGCCAATGAGATTCTTCCCACCACGCTCGAAAGGGCGTGCAAGGAGTCCCCTCACTGCGTCGCTTGCATCGTTGCGATTTTTAGAGCTTTTGAGTTTAGTGTTGTTATACCTGCACTTATAACGATGAGAGCCATAGTGAACCTACAAGTGAGCATATACACAACATCTCATTATATATATATATATATATATATATATATATATATATATATATATATATATATATAACTTTGCCAAAATTATCATTTATTTATATTTTTCTTTTGCTGAATTTTTATTCTAGAGATAGAAAGACAGAGGGAAGGTGGTGGGTTGGGTTAATACAGGTTTAGGCTCGGGTAGGAGAGGAAGTGAGTGGATTTGCTGTAGGGAAATCGGAGGTGGAGTTGTGACTATAGGAGATGTGTTGGGCTGTAGGATACTGGGCTGGTGTGTGTAGGAGGATGATTTGTAATGGACTATAGAAGAGGAATAGAGATGTGCAGGGGAAAATCAAGAAATAAAATGCAAAATGCCTAATACAAGCCAATCAAATCTAGGAAACATTGCACTTTCAAGCAAGGAGACTTTGTGTGGATCAAATTATGCTAGGAACGATCCCCCCTAGTGCTCATGACAAATTAAAACTCAACATTGATGGCCCTTTCTTTATTTTCAAGCGCATCAACAACAATGCCTACCAGTTGAAATTATTGGGAGATTATCAAATATCCGCCACCTTCAATATGTCGGACTTAACCCCTTACTATGAAGATTTAACTTTCAAATATGCTGAAGCCTCTTCAACTCGGGGAGAATGACGGCGTGGCTAGGGTCCGGTCTAGTTCAAGCCAACCAAGATTTCTTTTATTTTCCAATTTTTCTATTTTGTGAAATTTCTTTTGAATTTCTATTTTTCCATTCTTTCCCTCCTAAGGGTTTCTACTCTCTAGAGGTAGTCTTGTCTTATACATAACACTTTACCTCCCCCTCTTGTACACAGCTTTTAAGCAGTAATCAAGAAACTTAAAAATCTGTTCAGATTTCTCTCCTCTATATCCTGGCAAAATTTCTTGGATTATGTCAGGTTGGGTTGAATGACTAGCTTTAGTTATGCTTGGAGCTTCTATTTTAATGATCAAGATGGTTAAACCATTTTAGGTGAGCTCAATGAGAGGTTAATAGCCATCTCCACTGCTAAAGTGTATGGAGTGTTAGTCAGAGTGCTTGTGGCATGTCACTTTCCACTTCATGAAAATCTTTTGTGCCCACTTGATTCCGGTCGAATCTATCCATTGGAGCCACCAAAATAAGCCAACTCTATTTTTTTTAATCTACTAAGCTCAACACAGAAACAAAATTCAAACAACTTACCACTTGAGCATATAAATCATTTAAACTATATAATTTTGTTCTCGATTGTGAAAATCCTCTTGGCACATGCTATGAAGTGCTTAAAACCTTATACTTTTTTGAAAATTGATCTGCAATGCATCAATCCAAACTTTGGCTCAATTTGAGGATAAATAGTAATTAAAAACACTTGGTGTTATATAGTTTGTTTGTTATGATCACTCTGGAATGATGGTTATGTCTTCTAATTAGTTTCTTGTGGCAAGCCAGATTAAGTTCTCTCTTCTAATTATTCTTATCTTACTTCAATTGCATTGATGCATAGCTGATCACTCAAACATGTTGCATCATCTCACATCCTAATTCTTACGAGGGGGATTTACATACATATCACCTTATATCATTCTATTCACATTTCTAACATCTAAAACTTAAATATTATATGCATACCACCCATAGATCAAATATGAGTGTTAGAAATAAAATATTAAAGTTTAGAAAAATTTACACACATACCACTTTATTTTCTGCTATTTACATATCTAACACTCAAAATATTAATATTACATGTCTACCATTCATATAAAGCTTTAATATTAAATATATCACTCATGTAATTATTTTCTACCATTCATACTATCTTGTAAACTTTAATATTTTATTCCATGCATCCAAATTTGTTCTATGGGTGGTAGACATGCAATATTAATGTTCTAGGTGTTAGATATGTAAATAACATGAAATAAAGTGGTATGTATGTAAATCCTCCAAGTTTAGGAATAAATCCCCCTAAAGTTTATAGGGTGATATGAGTGAGATGAATGAAATATAGGAGTGACATATTTGATATTAAAGTTGTATATGAGTGGTGGGAATGAAATATTTAAATTTTTGGTGTTAGATATGTAAATAGAGTGATATAAGGTGATATACATGTAAATCCCCCTATTATTTATGTGCTCATTATCCTTACTAAAAAGGGCACGCCAATTCTAGAGTACAAACTATGTTGGCAAATATTTTTGTTAATTTGTATACAAAGAGTATTATACTCTTCGAAAATATTTGATTGTTCCCATAATAAACTCTTGGTTTCCTTAAAAGACACTTATTGATAAAGAGATTTATCCATCCATCTTAGTGCTTGGAATTTAGGTTAAATTATGTCAAATTTTATATCTAGTGCATCACTAAAGAATGTTATGCTCATACCTTAACCAACACTATGTGCCTTCAAAGGCTTTAAACTTAGTGAGCCCTTTGGAAACTTTTAGATAGACTAAGGCTTCGTTTGGTTTCCACTAGTATTTTTTTCATTCTTGTACGGAGGTATTACAATGGAGAAGTGGAATTATTTTTCTTCTCGAATCGGTGAAAATTCGGAGTTATATCAAAAGTCTTTTGAAAAAGTGACGTAAACAAACATTAAAATACTAATTTTTCACCGATTTCAATTGCAAAAGGAAAAATTTACGGACAATCAAACGAAGCCTAAGATATTGCCTATCGCCTACCCTCTCAAAAGTCCATACATTATGAAGCCATCTTGGGGACTTCCTAATCAGAATAATATCCTATACTAGGTGTTTTTAAGAAAAATCTTATATGCCGTTTTACTACTTTATATAAAGAAAACTCTGTGATCGGGTTTCGTCCGGACTTTGCATAGAATAATTTCTCCTTTAAAGGAGAAACTTTAATTAATAATTATTTGTATAGCCATCAAGGGCGATAACATTCCGTCGTCGTAATTATTGAAGGTAACAATAGCGAGCTATCAACTGATTTTCTATCACTTGTAGGTAATTACTACATAATCATTGTAGGTAACACCTTCCTTTATGTTACCTGACATGGCAAACTTAGGCTTGAGGTGATGAATAAATAAAATCACAGTGAAGTTGGAAAGGAGTAATTTGATTGAATAATGCATCATGGATCAACCCAACATTGGTAGAAATTTTTGCTGCGCTTTTGATACAAATTTCTATCACTCTGAATCTTGATCTATCTCAGTCAAGTATGAGACAGCAGAGGTAAACAATCCAATTAGATGTATTTTTCACCAATACTTTTCTTGGTTTTTACTGATTAGGATTGAATAAGTAGAAAATTAGGTTTTGTTTGGGACGGCTTTTTTATTGCTTTCTAAAACGGAGTTTTAGTACAAAAATAAAAAAATTTGTACTAAAACTCCGTTTTAGAAAGCAATAAAAAAGCCGTCCCAAATGCAGCCTTAGTTTGCATAGATTATCATAAAATATACAATGCTCTTTATAATCATCCAATAGATTTCTCAAAACCATTAAATACTATTAAATTCATCATATTAAATTACAGAAGTTTTAATAAACTTCATGACTAAATAATATGCACCAAATGTCTTTAACTCAAAATAATAAGTTTAATAACAAAATTGAGTCACATATGTACTAACAACAAAATAATTTTTTTCTTAATTATTGAAAATTTGAGTGTTGCGGTGTTGGGATGGGTGGTGCTGTGACATAAAGCTCTCAGTTTTTTTAGAATCTGAGGGAGCGTTGTGGCGCTAGGTTTGGAGTGATACAACATTGGGTTTAAAATTTTGTTTTGTTTTTAATAAAAATATTTAAACCTATTTGTTAAATCCATAAGCCAGTCCATTTTCTCCCCCCCCCCCCCCCACACACACACACACACACACACATTCCTTTTGTTGGCCATGTGAGGAAAAATTATTGCGTCCTCCCATCTGACGTAGAGATACGTCATCCCAGAGCTAAAATCGCGCTAAAAAATGAGAAATACCGAGCAAATACCGAGCAATACCAAACAATAACGAGGAATATCATCATGTGAAGACCAATACCGAGTTATACTGAGCAATACCGTGCAATACCGAGCAATACTAAAAAATACCTAGTTTTTCCTAGAAAAAACTCGGCATTTTTTTGTATTGCTCGGTATAACTCGGTATTGGTCTTCACATGATGATATTTCTTATTATTATCAAATAATACCTAGCAATACCGAGCAAAAACCGAGTTTTTTGGCGGTGGGAGGACGTATCTCTACGTCAGGTGGGAGGACGCAATAATTTTTCCCATGTGAGAGACGCGAGAGAAGGAAGAAAGAGGAGAGAGAAAGTGAAGATTGGGCCGATATTTTTTGTCGCTCCAGTTGGGAAAAAGATGTTTTGATTGTGGTAGGTAACTAGAATCCTATTTCTATTTAAATGATTTTGATTTTTTAGATTTTATTTCTCCTAACATTGATAAGAAAATATATTATTTCTCATTTTAGTGATTTTTTCATCATGTAATTTTTGACATGTAGTAAATGTCATTTTCCTGAATATTTTGTCAAGTTTATATTGAAATTTTATTGGTTGATTTTGCATATACATCATTTTATTTGAAACATGTTGTGTAATAATGAGTATAAAATAATGATGAGTTAATAGAGTGAACCTAGAAATAAAATATATGGTATACATGCATTTATTATTCATTTAGTCAAATATTCATTTTTAACATACTATAGACATCTTGATGAGCATAATGATAGTTGTGTTGTTTGTTATTATGCATTATATGATATAAAATGTGTAAAAACAAAAAAAGTGATTGAAAATAATTAATTGATTTAGGTTGGGTGGAGATTTGATACCCTGTACAGGAGGTTGGGTTGATAGGCTTTTTTAAAATAAGTTTTATAGTGCAATCATAAGTAACATGAAAATGAAGGTATAAGGAGATTAACTGATATGATATAATATGATGATGGATAAGAAGTGATGATTTCTTACATGGAAGTCACATGACTTGTGATATGTGATTAGATTGATCTTTAGTAACATGATTGATATGATCGAGACTGATTCCTATCAGGTTGGCTTATATGATTAGATATAGAAACAACTCCATATATAGTTGGATGTCTTATCTTGATTGCATATGCATATGCCATGATTATATATAAAAATTTGCATAAATGACATGATATCATATGATATACACACGATATAGGATATGACACACACACACTATATATATATATATATATATATATATATATATATATATATATATATATGATAAGATTAATAAAAGAGCATATAATACATATGGATTATATGATATACATGATATATTGCATTATATTTATACATGATATATTACGTGATATACATGCATTAATATAATAATGACATGTATAGAATAGATTCACTATCTTAATATGATAGGTATACTGATATACATAAAATGACATATTAAATGAAATAAAGTATAATTTATTGACATGCATAGATTCATAAAAGAATTATTGCGTTGTACTTGATATGAGGATAGGAATGATAAGACCTATTGAATCTTTATATGACTATTTGTTAATGACCACTTAATCTAAATTATATTGTTTTAATAATTTGTATAGTTCATATGAAATGACACGGCTTATTTTGAATGCTTTATGATTAAACTGATTTGAATAGAATGATTACATATATATTATTTTTATTGTTGTGTATTGATTGCAATTGTAGGTTTTGTTAATCTACTGAGATGTTAGCTTATTCCGTTGTTTTTACATATTTTTTAAGAGGGGCTTAGGATCCGGTGGAGTGAGGATGATTGTGATTTTAAGTTTTATTTTATTTTTTTATAATTGGTTTTATTCTTTTGTAATTAAGAGTGGAGAGAGATATACTAATGGATGTAGTGATTAATATCAACTGTTGTAAATTGAATTTTGACAAATGAATATGTAAATATTTTAATATATATGATTTTTAACTACTACCATTGCATTTTATTTATTTGTATGAGATTAGTTGCTCTAATAGTTTAATTAAAAGGAAAAAAGGGGCAATATTTTCAAATTTAGGTTTTGGGGCGTTTCAAATTTTGGTATCGGAGTAATGATTATTAGAAGACTTAGATTGTAATCAAACTATATGAATTGATTGAGATGGGTAGAAATTTATAGTGTTAATATTTTTTTTTTCATTCATAGAATTATAATTTAATTAAGAAAAAGAACCATAGATAGTATAATGGATCTATTTGAAGTAGCAAATGAGCAAAGCATAGTAGCTCCAACGAGTTCTGTCAATATGTAGTTTGCCAAGTTGGTATAGCAAACAGATTGGGAACAAGTAGATTAAAGAAAAGCATTTATTGATGCTTAATAAGTTGAAGCTCTTGTTGTTTAAGATACATATAGATCCATAAAAATTGAATATTGGTTGTTGAGGATAGAAAAAATCTTAGATATCATGTAGTGTCCAGAGAACAGAAAAGTACCACCTATTTGAAGGTGAAGCTGAGAGATGATGAATATGACAATGGGGTGAAATGTCAATGATGTCATTTTTTAAAGGTGGGTAGATTGTAATAACCTCAAAATAATTTTTTTTTTTTCAATTCTTAAAGAAAATTGCTGGTTGAACGCTGCAGCGTTGGACTGGGTGATGCCTCAACATTGAGCTCTTAGATTTTTTTGAATTTGAGAGAGCGTTGCAACGTTAGGTCTGAAAGTTAGTTTTTTTAGTAAAAATATCTAAACCCATTTGTTAAATCCCTAGGCCACCCCCTTTCCTCCATTCTCTTTGCTGGCCAGGTGAGAGAAGAGAAAGAAAGGGAGAAAAGAAGAGAGAAGGAAAAAAGATGAGAGAGAAAGTAGGGGTCAGGTCAGTATTTTTTGTCGCTCTAGTTTAAAAAAGTGTTTTGATCATGGTAGGTAACCCAAAATTTATTTCTATTTTCAATGATTTCGATTTTCTGAATTTTATTTCTCCTAACATTCATAAAAATATAATCTCTTGTTTTAGTTTTTTTCAATTGTGTAACTTTTGATATGTAGTAGATATTATTTTTTGAATATTTTGAATTTTATATTAAAAATTCACTGATTAGTTTTTCATATACATCATATTATTTGAAATGCGTTATGTAATACTAAGTATAAAATGATCATGAGTTAGTATAGTACACTTGGGCATAAAATACATTGTATGCATACATTTATTATTCATTTAGTCAAATATGTATTTTGGCATACTACAAGCATTTTGATGAGTATAATAATAGTTACATTTTTTATATATATTATTTATTACTATGCATTATATGATATAAAATGCATGTAAAAAAGTCGATTTAGTTTGATTGGAGACGTATTACCCTATAAAGAAGGGTGGGCCGACGAATTTTTTTTTACATAAGGTTTGTGGTGCAATCCTAAGTAACATGAAAAAGGAGGTATAAGAAGATTAACTGATATGATATGATATGTCGATTGATAGGAAGCGACGACTTCTTACATGAATGCTATATGACTTGTGATATGTTATATGAGACTGATTCCTAATAACATAATTGATAAGATTGAGGCTCGTTACTATAGGATTGACTTACATGATTGGACACAAGAAAAACACCACGGGTAGTTGGATGTCATATCTTGCTTGCATATGCATATGACATGAATATATATAAAAATTTGCATAAATGACATGATAATATACGATATGCATACGATATATGATATGACTAATACATATATATTATATGACTGATATAAGGGCATGCAATACATATGAATAATTTATTGTATTACATTTATTCATAATATAGTACATGATATACATGCATTAATATAATATTGTATGACATGTATATAATAGATGTTCACTGGCTTAATATGATAGATATACCAGTATACATGATTTATTGGCATGCATATATTCATAATAGATATTTTGCATTGTACTTGACATGAAGATAAGAATGATACTATTGAATCTTTATATAACTTTGGTTATTGACCACTGAATTTGAATTATATTGTTTTAATGATTTCTATTGCTCATATGAAATTGTATTGCTTATATTGCCTACTACATGCTTAAAATGACATGGATTGAATGATTATATGCATATTGTTTATACTATAATGCATTAATTACAGTTGCAAGTTTTAGTTAACTTTTATTATTATTTGGATCTTTTTTCTTTTTTTTTTCCTTTGGGTTAACTTCAGGCAATGATTCAAGAGGTCTGCTACTGACTGAAATTGCAAGATTACTTAATTGGGTTTCCAAAATTTTAATAAAAGTAGTTTCATTTTGCAATTGAGTTTCTAACTACATCACTACATCTCCCAATGATGATTTTCTACTTCAAAATTGATTGTTTTGATTGAATGTTGGATTATATGTTGGTCTAGAATTAACAATAGGTTGTTGAGGATTATTTCAATTTACTCCTTGATTATTTTAACTAGATATCTATGGATTGTTCCCAGTAATATTATTTGACCAATTAAATTTTAGATAGTTTCTCCAACTTGGATTATATATATTGGAGTTATGATTATTTTATCTTCCAATTAAATTAATTTTTTCAATCCCTTACACATTATTATCTTTAATTAACTTATGATCCTTAAATTGCATAGATAACTCAATTCTAAATTCTACATTTTCTCCTATTGTGCTCAACTTTTTGGAAATTGCTACTACTAATGCAGTCTAAATTGATAATGAATTAGATTCATATACTATTGCTACTCTATTAGGATTTATCCTTTTAGCATGCCACTAAAAGATATTAGTAGTCATCTCTTCTATTAATTGATATGCTTCCTCAAATGGCTTAGGTATTAATAATCCTCTAACTACAATATCTATTATTGCTCTAAGAGATCTTACTAATCCATTATAAAATATTTGAATAATCAACCAATTAGGTAAAGCATGGTGATAACATTTCCTTAAATCTCTCCCAACTCTCATATATTAATTCTCCTTCAAATTGAGTAAAAGAAGTGATGTCATTTATAAGTTAAATAGTCTTTGAAAGTGGGGAATACTTAGTAAGAAATTTATGAGCTAATTCATTCCAAGTGGTTATAAAGTCTCGGGGTAAATAATTCAATCACATCTTAGTTTTATCTCTTAAAAAATGGGAATAATCTAAGTCTTATAAAATTATCACTGATATCATTATAATTAAATATTGCACAGATTTTTAAGAAACTAGCTCAGTGTAAATTGTGATCTTCAACAAGAGTTCCCCATATTGAGATTTTGAATTATTTGAATTATGACATATTTTAATTCAAAATTATTAGCTTGAATTATAGGTTTATTAATAATCTGATAAATTCCGTCTACTAAATGGTTAGCTTAATCCCTAAGAGGTTTAGATTGATCTTAATATAATACAGGTCAACCATATTCACTAACTTTTTAGGATTTTGAATTTTTGAAATGACTCTTTCCATTTCAACGCCAAACAATAAAAGTTCATTTCTTTGTCTATAAAGTATGTTATCATGAATATGCAATCAACAAATAAAATAAAACAAATAAATAAAAGATAAAAGTAGGTTTAATTATGTAATTATTTCAATAATATAGTTAAAATATGCAAAAAGTAAAATACTTCCCCGACAACAATGTCAAAAAATGTGATGGGGGCTCTTGAGTGAAGTTTTGAATGTATAAAATCTAGGGCTCTATCACCCCTAAACAATGTTTAGGTTTTCTTTGATATAAATAATAACAAAACCCACTTAATAGACGGAAGTAAACACATTGAATCAAATAATAAAGTAATAGAGTAAAGTGTAGAACTCACAAGGAAATATTGTTTATTTGTAACAAACATTTATTGTTTCCTCTAATTGCAGTAATTATCCTAGTGAAATAAAAATAATATTTTTGGAGATTCCAACACTGAATAAAATAGTAAAAATATTTGATACAATATTTAATTAAATTATTTTAGATTGATGATTATAAATTGCATATCTTTCATAATGAGACTTTTCAAGATAATATGATTCAGAGCATATATATCCCTAGATCTTTGTAGCTTGCCGGGGTGAAAATGATATTTGCTTACCTCATATAGATATAATATCTCCTTAAGAATCTAAAATATTTTACATCCTATATCTAGGCATTCAAAACTTTATATCTCAATACTTATGGTTATTCTTGCATTCCTCTATTGAGGGTATACATCGCACTAAGTTTTAACTACACATATGATCATTATGTGCATTAAATAAAAAGCGTGATAATATTGAAAATATCTTTTAACAATTTATAGAACAAGTGTCTTCATTGGTACTCAACATCTATTTTATATCATCAATTCAAAACTAGAGAATTAGTTAGACATGGAATAAATAACAAACAAACTCATTTTCATTAAACTCATGAAAGAATGAAAAATACAAGAGAATAATATCATCAGGAAGGATCAAAGTATATCCTCTACACTCCTCCCTTTAACTTATAGAGTTGTTTAAAAAAAAATATAGGCTAAATACTCCAAATGATTGTATCTTGTACTTCTTAGCATCCCTTAGATTTTACTCTAAGAGGGAATTATAGAAGTACTCTAAAAAGTACTGAAATTACATAAGTGATTGGACTCCCCTACAAACATAACATAACATCTATTTATTAAAAAAATACAAAAATGGCAATGGGCACTGAGACGCTTGAAATAATGGCGTCGTTGTGCCCCAAAAGTGAACTAGAGCATCGACGTTGAAGCTTTTGCATCGCCACGATGCTTGTTGATGTGGATGATTACTTAATGAACAATTGCATCTCTTCACTGATAGAACATGTCCCTCGGAAGTTACAATTGCAACGCCGTGACGCTGTGGACATTCAAAGTGCAAAAATGGTGCTAAGATGTGAGAAATTGTGGCGTCGTGGTATGTAAAAATAGAGAATCTGGTGCGGTCAAGCTGACTTTTTGACACAACAATGATGATAATGCTGCAACGCTATCTATGTTGCCGTTGCAACACCTACAAATAGAGAACTCGGAGCCACCATGTCAGAATTTGAGCGCCTCGGTCATATTGAAGGTAGCATACGTTGTATCTTCATACGCCATGGCATTGAGAGCTCCTTAGAATTTCTGCTAATTTTTTTAATTTTTCCTGCACAAAAACAACTAAAACACTACATTTTCACTAGAAATAAAACACATTAAACAATATGAAATTTACACTTATTACTAGCTCGACATCAACTCGTCGAAGCTATACCAACTTTGCCCTCCCTCAGCTAATCCGAGAGGATGGCATGTGTTTAGAGTGGTGTAGCATTGCAACCATCTGTTACATGCATTGGAAAGTGGAAAAAGAGGCATTGCCACATTTCATTAATATTTGTGAATAGTAAATTAGTCTTATGAATAGTGAAATTAAAGAAAAATGATTTATTTTAAAAAATAATTTAGCCTTTATATGTTTATATATAATGATTGTTATAACATATATAATTTTATACAACATATTTTTGATCATTTTCATAAAGTACGAAAATTAATTAGATTATAAATTTTTAGAAAAAAAACTGATCTAACTTTTTTATATTTTTGGATATTACAATCCCCTCTCCTTATTATATTTCATCCTGGGAATTCTTTTTCTTCTTGATAGCCAATCAAATAAATGAGAGAACTTATGTTTTATTTCATGCTCTCTTTTCTATGCTCCTTCACTTTTTGCTCTGTCTCCACTTCACCCTACATCCATTATCTAATTATTTCTTAAATTTTTATTATTAAATTCTATTTTTTTAGGTATCTCAACATAAGTCTTATTTTTTGCGCCTCAATTTTATTGAATGAAATTTGCTTATTTATATTTGGTTTAAAAAATATCTCTACAATATCTTTATGTGGATAAAACATTTAGAAAAAGTTGGAGTTCTTAAATGTGATTTGGTTATCCTTTTGTGCCTATATTTGAGGAGGCACAAGCTATAGTGGTCCTCTAATGATGGCTTCAATAAAGAAAATTTTGATGTGCTTTAATAAAGAACATTTGGAAGTATTCGTTGAAGGAATTCCCCTTATTTTGACGAATTTTAAAAAATGTGTAAACAACCATTTATCATCCTTCAGTTTCATAATAAAGTGATTCACGAAAAGCTTAATAAGTTCCATAAATGTGTTACCATGGGGAGACAAAATAATTAAGTCCCACCCTAATCCTCAAGAGAAGCCAATATGATTTAAAAAAGGAGCATATCATATGCATGGTGGATGTTCATGTTAGTTTTAGATGTCCATATTCTCATAAGGTTTATAAGAGTACATGTTTAATCCACCTTAGGGTGAGATACTAGAGAAAGACATCAATGAGTAGCAATGACTATTGGAAGACTTGATGAAGCATTAGTGGAACTTAATCCCATAGGTAACTCTTTATGAACTAATCATCATAACTTATCACAAAAGTTGTTCTGAAGGAACTTGTTAATATGATTTAGAAGTAGATTAGTTATTACCATTGACAAATAACGCGCATCATTTAGTGGGGACCCTAGAAAGTAACTTGAGCAAGAGTGGCAAAAAAATATGAAATTTGAAAGAAAATATATAAGAGACGAAATGAAGAAATGCAAAATGATAAGAATAGAAGTTTCTATATATTGTGTCTGAAATACATCCTTTATATTCCTATCCTTCCACTCTTTTATTGAATGTACTAAAGGACCCTTACGACTTCAGTGAATAAAATTGAGTGTCATGCAAATCATCATAAAGTTATGCAATAAAGGAAAGGATTTGACCTAATAAAAATGGTTATTATAAGATATTTTTCTTATTAGGTAGATTTGGAAGTATATGGTATCTAATTGGGACATACCATTATTCCCTCAATTAGTGGGGATTAGGGGTATAGATGAGTCAAGTCAAGCTTGAGTTAGGGCTAACTCAAGCTCGACTTGTGTGCTTAATGGTAGGGTTAAACTTTTGATCAAGCTCAAGTTGAGCACCTAGCTATGAGGAGCTCGAGCTCAGCTCATAAAATAAATATTAATCTTGAGCTTTGTGAGCTCAAGCCAAAGTCAATGACAGTATGAGCTATTAACAAAGCTACAAGACAAATGGAAGCTCAATAGAGAACACAACTATGGGTGTTTCTGGAGAACACATTGATGGAACCTACAATGGGAGCTTGGTTGAGGCGACAATGGGAACTCATTGGAGAACATAGCGATGGAACCTATGGAGAGAGTTTGGTGAAGAAAGGTAGCGACTAGAGCTTAATGGAGAATATAATGATGGGACTTGTGATGAGGGCGCCATGCCCCATAATCTAATAGAAAAATTATATTTAATCCTACTTATTTCATTATCAAAATCACATGCCAGAGCCAACTAAGTATCTAAAAATTTATGTAAATAAATAATAGATATATAACATATACACACAAACATTCACATTTCTTCCAAAAAATCATATGCGATAATCCATTACAATTTCAACTTATCAAAACATATGCATGATTAGATAGATTGTCAAAAGAATATCTTTATATTGCAAGTTTCTTCCAAATAGACTTTAATTTTATCAATTTCTTAGCTACTCGGCCTTGGCTTTGTCTTTTCTTGAAACGATATATAAACATAAAGAATGACCAATTAATTACAAAGTAGTCTAGACAATTCCTATTAAATAAATCAATATTCATATTTACACTAATTTATGTATAAAGAAACAAAGATTATGGTTCATTTCAAAATAACATTTACTAGTGAGAAGCTCTATTATTTACAAGATAGTAACATGAACATGAACTTTACTTGTACAGTTGTACATGAGTATCATAGACATTTACTTTAACATCACTTGAACTTGAATATGGATATTAGAAACATTAAGTTGAACATATTTTTTTTTTTTGAACTTGAGCACGAATATCATGAACATTAACATAAATATTACTTGCAGTTGAATATAGGTACTAGTTGTAATAATTCATATTTTGACTTTGCCAATTTTTTTGAATTCATTATAACTCCAAATCGCAATATGTCTTCATCATAGTATTTTGATCGTAGCATTTTACTTGCACAATTTTTTTTGTAATTTTTGGACACTGGTGAAATCCTTAAGAAATTGGTATCTATTAGTATAAGTGGAGATCTTTAGACCGTTAGATATCCAATTTCTAAACCGATTTCATCGATATTTTCTAAATAAAATGATTTATTTTATGAATATTTTTCTATAACTTTTGAAGTCCTAAAATGATTTATTTGAATTTTATATTAAATAAATTAATTATATAATATTATATTATTATTATATTCAAAATTTCAAAAGCATTATCAAAGTTCTTTTAAATCTTTTTTTCTTCTTCTTTCGGTAAGAAAGAAATGTTTTAGGAATTATGAGAGATTTATGAGGAGAGAAATTAAACAAAATTGAGTTTTGGAGATCGAGAGTGATTTTTGCCTGTCGAGCCTATTGGGAAAATTGTTTGTCTCGTTGTAAGGAACTTTACCCTATTTCTGATTTTAAAGATTTTGTGTTTTTAATATTTTTCTGATCAAATTTATATTTTTATTACCGAAAAACATGAATAACTTTGTATTGAAAAAACTTTCAGCACATAACTTTTTGCATGTTATAGATATCAAGATTATAAACATTTTAAATATTTATTTATGATTTTTCATCGGGTGATTTTAAAAATATAACAATTTTTGTCAACCTAAAAATTTATTTTAACATCAAAAAATAGTAGTGTAGTACAATAAAATTTTTAAAACATCATTTTAGTCAATTCTTTATAATTTGATAATTATTTGAAATATGCTTTTTTCCTAATAGAATTCTTTGTTGTGTACCGTTATGTCATTTTGACATCTTCTTAATTAAGCTCAATTATGCATTATTTGCTGCAATATATTAAAAATGGATTTTGATATGTGCTTGAGTAATAGCTGATCATTTTACTGTTATAATATTGTGATGATAATGTACATGTGTAAAATAAACAAGTAAATACTATATGACCCATTGGATGGAAATTGATTGATATGTACAAGATGGTGGGCCAACAGACTTTTCTTTAAATACTGTGAGTTGTTGTAATCCTCTACAAATTCACCTGATACACTTGTTAGGAGTTATAAGGAAAATATTACTGTGCCTATGGGTAAAGAGTGACAGCTCTATTTACTTAGCCAATAATGTTCTAATACTGATACTGAAAAATATCATGATAGTAAAAACTTTTTCCTTGTTTAATGTAACTATTGAAATGGATGTTTTTGAGGCGTTATCTTATTATTGTACGTATTTATTGTTAATGTACGAATTTACTGTTATTGTATTATCTTACTGCTCCTATCACTAGATTATTATCATTACTGATTTAGATACTGATACTATTCAATACTACGGATTCACTATACTGATATTGAGAATGTGGTATACTAAACACGTGATATATAATATATGGATGGTATGTATTGATTTGATTTCAACAGTCTTTACTGATATTTTAATTCGATGCTTTATTTGATTTATATACTAATTGATATTATATATATGACGATTGCTTTATATATTTAATACTTGTACTGATTTCTTACTTTACTGCTTTTGTACTATAGTGTTTTACTTTTTATAGATTTTATTATTACTGCATGTGAATTTTATTATTTTTACACTGATTTAATGATCATATAGATGCAACTGCTATGATTTGATCCCTGACATGCATATTGCTCATTTACCGTGCTTTGAATTCAATTGTAGGTTTTCGTTTCATGTTGGAATTTTTAATCTCATTATATGCGGTTAAATGATTTCAGGTTAGGGAAGGGGAGCATGAATGTGAGGCTGGTTAGGATTCTTCAAGTTCTATTTCTTTTAGTTATTCTTTCATACTTAAGATATAGTAGTTGTGATATGTTTGTGTAGATCCTGAGTAGTGTATATGATTTTTGAAATGAATATATATATATATATATATTGATGTTTTGAATTATAGAATATTGATATTGATATTTATTACTGATAGATAATTTTAGATAGCTCTGATTGATTTTTAGAAAAAAAATAAATGAATAATTTTTCCCATTGAGATTCTTTGGCATCACACTAGTGTATACATATGACATGATACGCTTGTCATGTAATATGAAATATGATATGCACATGTCTTGATATCTATTTATAACTATACTTTCGCTTATATCTTCACTTGATTATCTCACATATGTTCAAGATAGATGAAGAAAATATTGCCATATTTTTTTTTAACTCCACTTGATTATCTCTCACCTGCTCAAGGTGCGCACGCGTGCGCGCGCGCGCGCGCGCGCGCACATACACAGATATATATATATATATATATATATATATACATGAATGCATAAACTCTTATAACTCAACTTGTATTGCATATAATATGATACAACATTGCATATATCACCTTCGTTCCTCCTCTACATGCCAAACAGTTGTAAATATCAATGTGTTTAACATGTATGTGCTACATTTTACATGAAAATGAAGGTGCATGATTTGCAACATGTATGATTTTTTTTAGGAGAGAACACATGTAGAATTTACATACATACTTAATAATAGCCATTTAAAAAATTATTTATAGAGGACATTTATACAAGGGTGGATCCATAATTTTTTTCATGCGGGGGCACAAATTATTGACTTTAAGAAATAAATTCTCAACCTTCTTCATCATCAATTTACATTAGACACTAATTAAAGAGTTATAAATTGCCTAAATTAAGCATTAACTACAACCAATGGAGGCCCGTGCCCCCAGGGCCCAGCATAAATCCACCCATGCATTTATAACACAATTTTAAACCATTTAATGAATTGTAACCAATTTAAAAAATTGTACATACACCATAAAAAATATTTTAAAAAGTGCATATATAAAACTACTTAGAGAAAGTTTATATTTTTTATGTTAAAAGGACCAGAATGACTCATTCTACAACATATCAAAAACTACATGATCGAAAGTTTCTCATATATAACATCAAATTGCTGTATCCAATCTCGGCCTTTGATTTTAAAAATTTATATCCCTTTATTTTAGCCTATGATTTTAATTTATATATGTATTTTTATTCTATTATCAAATAAATCAAATTAACTATCTTTTAACTAATTTTCTATTTTAACTCATGATTTTTTTTTTCTATTTTAATTACATTTATATCAGTTTATTAGAGGCTATAAAATAAATTTAAAGTAATAAAATAAATTTAAAGTAATAAGTTATAATAAATTAATTTAATATCAATTTAATAAATATAAATAAAATTAATAGTTGAAAATATTATACATATTTGAGGATATTTTTGAAAGATATTAAATATATTTTATTTAATATTAAAATATAAATAAATAAAAAAATAAAAAGTAGTCCAAACGGCTCCTTCATATTAAATATATTTTTATCAACTTAATTGTATTAAAATCTGTACATAATCAATGAGGGCCATTTCGATCTCACGAGATTAGCTACTCGTAACGGCCCTGGACCTACGCCGAGCGCCGAGCATCTCCCTCGCCGATGGTCGCGTCATCTATATAAAGACCTTTCTCAGCTCATATCTTTTAGTTATTTTCCGCGGCTTAACTGGTGCTGTGACCGGAACCAAGAAAGGTGAGAAAGAGGGATTGGCAATTAAGTCGAAGGAAGCGGGGAAAGATCGACGGCTTGCGATTTGTTGTTATGGGATTTGTTTGAGAGATGGCGGTAGCGAAGCCATCCATTGAGCTATGTAAAGGCAGCAATGGCCTGGAGAAGGTCGTGTTGAAGGAGGCTAGGGGAAGCTCCATCGAGGTTCGTTCCTTTCTTTGCGAACTTTGTTCCCATTATGTTCTGATTGCTTTTCATTCGATTAGTTTTTCTGGGTTCTGGCACTGGGTTGGGATTTCGTTCTTGAAATTT
Source organism: Dendrobium huoshanense (assembly GCA_016618105.1). NCBI lineage: Eukaryota > Viridiplantae > Streptophyta > Magnoliopsida > Asparagales > Orchidaceae > Dendrobium > Dendrobium huoshanense. The sequence goes on from CM028345.1 coordinate 68,900,426, forward strand.
CAGTGCAGGATCTGCTTCTTTGCACATTGGATCTGGTGTCTTTGAATCCCTGGTCTGCGGGATGGTAATGTCCCATTGTGTTGCTCGGAGCATTCATTGGATTTCAACCTGATCTTATGTTTTTTTTGGGTCCAATGCGTTCGTAAGTTAAAATTACGTTTATGCGAGGGCTTGAAAGCTGCATTGGTTTCGCAAGGAGAATTTTGCATGGATTTCTGGCTCGAATGTTGCATTTTTGTCATCTTACAACTGTTGAAATTATATTTGTAATTGGATACGCGCGTTTCGTTAGAGTCTTACCAATGAAACGTGATCTTTCCTTTACTCGGTGCAAATGTGCAGTAGTATCGTTGATGATCATTTCAATGCCGGAGCTCACGTTTGTCATTTCAATTTTGGCCACGTAAGAAACGGGAAAGCTCTCTTTCACTTGCTTCTGAATGGATAATGAATTTGTGATTGCTACAAGCAAGGGACGGCTTAAATTAACTCATTAATCAACTACTTCTTATAAAATGGATATAATCTTCTCATTTTGCTCTCCCATATGGTCATTAAAACGATTCTTTAAGTGGCCTCTATGTTTCGTTGCATATTCTAAGAGTTTTAATGCATTATAGGCCACCACATTATTTCTTTTCTTGTTTGTCTTCTTTTAACTTGAAGGTTTAATTCGTTATCCCTAGAGTAAGAGGATGGAATTTTTAAGGTGAGGAGTTAATCATCTTTTAAGATAAGTTTTTAAAAAGGCAAATTGGATTCTATAGTTGAACCAAATTTAACGTGTAATAAGGTGACTGATGTTACATAGAAGTTTTAGGATAGTCTAGAAATATATCATATAAAGGAGACTTAGTGAAGTCTGGAGGTACAATGTTGTTGAGAAAATAAATGTGCTTTTAAAGAATAGATAAAATGACCGAAGCTTATAGTTATTGTGAATAGGTTAGAATTTATAAGCTTTCCTAGAGTTTAGTAAGCAGAATAAATTTAGAACCTTATGATTTATACAAAAAATTAGTATTAATGAGGAGAAAATGAGATAAATATAATAGCAACTTTCATCATGTTAGATGTTTTGAAAGCGAACATAGTAAGATCTTAGCTAAAGATGGAAATAGTGGGGCAAGGAATAAATGCTATTTTAAAAAAATATTAGATGAGAGCTTTAAGAAAGAATTCTTCTTAAAAGAGCATGATTGACAAAATCACGAAGCTTATAGTTGATTGATCAAAAAAGGTGTTGTTGAACTAGTGTTGAAGAATATACATAAAAGGTAATGCTTGAGATTGGATGAGAAATTTTGATATTAGAGAGTTATTAGATATATTGGAGTAATTTGGTTAACAAACTTTCTCATTAGAATCCTAAAGACTAAGAGGATGTCAGATGATTGGAGAAGATATTTTTTCTTACATAGTTTTTAGGTGAGAATTTTAATGATTGGAGAAGATATTTTTGTATCAAACTACTAGCAATTAAGGACCAAAGATATGCTCAAAGTTATTGCAATTATAAGGGGTGCAAACTTTATAGTTCATTTGATTAAGTTATACAAAAGAGTAATGGGAAATAGGTTAAGAAAAATCATGTTGGAATTGGATAATCATTTTGATTTTACATTTTACATTAGTAAGATTCATTATAGGAATTGGTTTTTTTTGGCTAAGACAATTATGAGAGAGGAATGCTTACGTTATGAGTTGTAGGATGGAGCATTAAATAGCATTCAAAATTGTTAGTGACCAGGAGTTCTAGTTGTAGTAGGATTGCATCAAGAATCAACATTAAGCTTACATTTTTTTTTATGTTTGTTATGCAAGTTCTAAAGAGGGATTCTCTAATTTGGATGACTTGGCATTTTTTATGTCAAATGACATAGGTTTAATTGCAAAACCCGAAATTTTGTCGTTCGAATGCGTCGCACGCATTTCGATGTGCCGCGATGAACTTAGACAAAATTTTAAAGTCGTCAGAATTTGACAAAATAAATTTTATTAAATTCGACACGAAATTTTGATCGAAACGATATAAAGAACTCATATCAAATTTTGTACGGTTTGGGAATTAAAATTTGCCGAAAAAGTTTAAGTAATAATTAGCCATTTCTTCCCATTTTGCCCTCATGAGCCCTTAAGGAGAGTTTTATTAGTAAGGGTACATGCGTAATTTGGCCCTAACCCTATTTCCCTAAAAGCTCCACACGCCTAAGGGACCAAATATTTCTGTCCCTTGCTTGTTCCGTTCGGCCGTACGCGAGAGAAGGGGGAGGAGGCGACTGAAGAGCTTGGGGAGTGTCGATCAGCTTTATTTTCCAGCGAGATCCTTTAGAAAAAAGTTAGAGAAAGACTTGGAGAAGCTAGGAGGTAAGTCAATCTTGAAGAATCTTATTCTTTTCATGAGATTTTCTTGAAGCAAGAATTTAGGATTTGAATTTTATTGAAGTTTTCTTTAGAAGAACATTAGGGCTTGATTCTACCTACACTTCTAAGCCTTAAACTTGAAGTTTTCTTAAGGAAAAACATAGGTTCCGAATTTAAGGTTTCTCCATTTTGGATAATTTTTGTAAGAAATATTAGAAGAATTTAAGGGAAGGAATTGTATGAGAAAAATACAATTTTTTTTCAAGAATTTGGGTTTTAAAAATTAGGGCTTTTCCAAGACTAGGGTTTTTGAGCTTGCATGTTAACAAAAGTTGTTCCTAAAGGTCATGAGAGGTCTCTAATTAAAAGAAATTGAAATTTTGAAAAAAAAATATTTTTCCTAATTTCTACATTATTTTAAATCCGAAAATTTAAACATTTAAATTACATTTTTCATTATAGAAAATAATTGATATAAATGCATTAGATTATGGATATGTGATAAATTAATAAATGTGATAAGCATGCTTTAGGTTATGGGTAGATTAATAAGAATTGATGATCCTAAGTGGATAATTAATTAATAGAATATATAGGGTGTGGGGATAGTGGGGTATGATTGATTTAGAATGGTATAAAAAGTCTTATGATGTATTTGTAAATTTTACCTTAGGTGTTGAACCTTAGACGATGACGATTTAAGAGGGAGTTGTGCGAAGAAAAGTTTAGCGAAGAAACCTCAAGGTAAGTGACACATTGCATTCTAAATTTCATATTCTTCTCTTTAAATATGTTTATATAACATTAAAATATCTTGCACCTGAGCATTATTAGAATTATGTCTTGCTTATGCTTATGAGTGTCATTGGAAGCATGTTTGTATATGAGCATCATTGAAACATTGAAATTATGTAGGGCTGTTAGCATTAATCTTGTAAAAGTTTATGTATCTTAAGTTGCATATGATATTAATCTTAATTTTCTTCATGTATGGTTCATAGGAATAAATGTTTACTTTCATGCTTACAACAAGTCTTCATATGTATATGACAAATCATCTTATGTTATGAAACTTCTTATGTTATGATATGAACAACCTTATATTATGTTATGGAATGCAAGTTTGTGCATGTTGATTTCGAAGTATCAAATATGGTGTCTTGGCACAATAAGGTTCTTTGGAACAATATGGCTCTTCGGAGCAATATGATGATGAATGGCCAAATATGAGTTTATACCTGATCAGTACAATATGGGTACTCCGATACGGGGGTATACTATATGAATAAGCTATATCATGTAAGAGTTAAATGAGGTAAGCATATGATATGTAAGATGGAACATGTAACTTAGACATACACATTACATATGAGATCAACTTAAGAGCATATGACATATAGGAAGGAATATATGGTTTTGATAATTGTGGACTTACATATAATATAGGACATTGACATCTATAAGCATACAGTGATATCTTTGCATATTATTTCTTTTTTGTTGTATAAATTTTAGATATGATTTTTCATTTGCTGAGCGTAGCTCACTCCCTAGTTTCGGGATACTTTTCAGGAGAACCTACTCGTAGATGATGGCGGGACACCCAAGTTAACCTACAGTCATTGTATACCGGCTGACATGTTCTTTTGATGTTTTCCTAGTTGTAGTTATTTTTCTTTTGGGTGACTTAACATGCTTTAGAAATTTTAAAGCCACCTATGTAATTTTGAATGACATGAACTGTTGTTTATATATATATTGGGAGAATTTAGAGGCGCTTTTAAATCACTGTTAAAGTCTTTTAGATTCTTAAATACATGTTTTAGATGATTGAATGTTCTGAACGTTCGATTCTATTCCCGCTCGTCTATACGAGCTAACCGGGCCAGGTCGTGACAAAAGTGGTATCAGAGCACAAGTTTAGGATTTGAATCAGTATAAAGCGCTATTAGGCTGATTGACGAGTCTTAGATATTTTAGGATTATATGATTATGTGTTGATTATTATTACGGGCTAGAATATACGCGGCGGTAGAGTTAGAAATTTTAGTCTGAGCGTTGTACGATATCTAGCACACAAATAGAAGATAAAAGAACACCCAGATTTTTACGTGGAAAATCCTGAAAAGGGAAAAAACCACGGGGCCTCACCCAGTTGAAATAATTCTATTAGTGTTTTATTTGAGATACAAGAAGCTGACTCGTCCACCAAGTTATGACGATCAGATTATAGTGAATTTCTTCTGAATTGAGATTCAATTACAAAGTTGAGCAGAGTTTCGGCGTCACTAAGGAGATTGGACATAATTCAGGTGTCGTCCGGAAGTTGGATCGAATACCGGCGTTGAGCAAAACTTGGACGTTACTTGGGAAGAATTCCTGCGTCATCCAGATGTCCGACAGAATTCCGGCGTTACTCAGGTGGCGGGAAGAACTCTGACGGTGGTCGAGGAGGAGTTGTTCCCTCCTATCCTTCTATTCTCTTCTTCTTGCTTCGATCCCCTCTCATGAGAAATGAGGGGTCTATTTATAGATTTTCTAGAGTGACATAGCTCGTAAATAGGTGTGAGATCAGGGGCAAATAGGGAGTGGTCGAATGGACGGCTGATATTGAATCCCTTGATCGTGCACCGTTCGTCAGACATTTGAAGGTCTTAATGATGTCAGAAATCGGTGATCTTGGGCTCGTTGGATTTGTCTCGTCGAGTCGTTCGATTCGATTATAAGCTCGTTAAAATCGAAGATCGTTTGATAACTCAAATTGTGGTAAGAACTTTCCAACTTCACTTCGGGTGCTTGATTTGGGCTCATTTGGACTCGAATTGAGTTGAATTTGGTGTCGTTGGGTTCGTATTTCCGAGACGCTCAGTTTGATTATAAGCTTGCTGAAATCGGAGTTCAAATGCTCCCAGATTTAATTCTTGAAGTTTTCGGCTTGATTTTGCCTCGAGATTCATGCGTGATCAATATAAATTTTTGAGAATATATCAGTTGATTCCCTATTTTCGGACGTTGTAGCTTCATGAGTCCGAAAATATGTGTAAAAAATTTTGAAGGATTTTTCTAAGTGATTCATAATCGACCTTGAGTGTAGGAGCCTCGAATGGCTCTGAAAGTATCAAAATTGAGTCCAGAACATGAAAAAATGGTCTTGGGGACCCCAAAAACGTCCGATTTGGCTTTTCTGGGGCAAAAATCGGTCCTGGAATGGAGTGGGCAGTCGAACCGGCTGGGCCTTTCAGCCGGCTGCCGCCGCCACTACTGCTGGCGCGGAACCGCGCCCCCAGCCTTCCGATCCGTCTCCTGGCCCGCTGACCCGCGTGGCAGCCTACCCGAGGCCCGCCTGGCCCGCACAGTAGCCCGCTCGGGGACCGCCTGGCCTGTGCTGCAGCCCAGCGCCCGCAACTCGCCTGGGCCACTGCTGACCCGCGCCCGTTCCGGCGCCGTGTGCCTGCCAGGCTGCCAAGCGGTGGTTCGGGTTGGTGGTTGCCCGAACTGACTTAAAGTCGGTGCGTATATATTTTTTTTCTTTTTTAAATTCCATGTGTGGCCCAAAAAATTCCAAAAAATTGCAAAAAAATCCAAAAAAATTAAAAAGAATTCAGAAATTATAGAATATTCTCCCCCTTCTAAAAAACTATAAATAACCTCTCAGGGCTAAGGAGAAACTTGCCTCTTCTCCTCTTCTCCCTCTAGCTCTCTAACAGTTGAGGCTTTCCGTTGTTTTTGAGTAGGTGACTTTCCCTACTCGACTTAGCGCCCCTCCTCCTGTATAGAAGTTGGAGACTTCTCCTTATTTTCTTCCTTTCTTCCCCATTTTTCTTCCTACTCTAGGGGCTTTCTGCTATCTTTTATAGGTGATTTTTCCTACTCTGATTAGTGCCCCCCTTTAGTAAGGGAATAGAAATGGGTGATCATTCTACAAGAAATCCTTCCACCAAAAAAGATCGTCCTGTCGATCGATCTAAAAGTTTGAAGAAAACTCACAAGGCGCAAAAAATTGACGATGTTATTTCCACCATCACTGACGGTTCCTTCATTTCCTTTAGGAAAAAATTCCATTTTTCTAATGATCTGGTGATGAAGGTGCCGATAAGATCTGATCGTGCCCGTTTTCCTCCGTCAGGATATGTGACGGTGTATGAATTCAGTCTGCGAGCGGGGCTGCGATTTCCACCATCTCCTGAATTGATTGACATTCTGACGGTCTGTGGAGTGAGTTTATCTCAATTTTCCTACAGGGCCATGACGATCGTAATGGGTCTGATCGTGCTTTTTAGAGACCGTGGAGTGGTATTATATTTAGAATGTCTTTCTCGGATGGGGCGTCTCTTTAACGACGCGCAGGGTCGCATTTCTTTCAGATCCAAGTGGTTGGATATTCGTTCCCGAGACCCGTCGAAAGATTGGATCAGTGACTTCTTTTATGTGCAAAATGATTGGAACCTTCAAGAAAAATGGAGAAAGTTGAAGGAGTTACCTGTCCCCCTTTATATTAGAGCAGAAGATTTATTGAAGATTTTGAAGCTTCCTGTTATTGACGCCCTACATTATGAGGTGCATTATTTAAGTAGATACATAGATGAAGAATACTTGTTCAAGGTAGGATTATCTACTCAAGCAGAAAGATCGCATGCACAAATGCTGAAGAAATCTGTAAAAGTTCCAGAGGCCCAAAAAAATCAATCCAAGCGACCAGAGAGTGAGGGAGATTTGTAGGCATCGAAAAAGAAGAAGACAGATGAGATTTTGACAGTTGCCAGCAAAGGTCCTCATATCTTTCCGTTTAAGTCATACATTCTAGAAGATGTTTTGAAACATAAGTGCATTGGTCGTTGACGGGCTGACGAGATGGTGAGTTCACCTTTTCTTCTTTCCGTTTATATATATATATATATATATTACATATTTTTGTTGCTTCATTTGGAACAGCATATTGATTTCCAGCTTGAGATGAATAAGGTCTTGGATGATTGGAACAACGAGTTTGTAAAGATTAAATACCTTTAAGGGGAATATAAGAAGAAATATGACGGTAAGTGAAGGAGATGAAAGTGGTGGAGGATCAACTTGAAGAGTGTAGAGCTAAATTGGCAAACAGGATGACTTCAGCCTCCTCTCAGAATGAGCGGATGGATCATATACAGATAGAGTTGGTGGATGCACAGGAGACGATCAATCAATATATGAGAGAACAACAAATCCTTGAAGTTGAGAATAAGAGACTCCAGAGTATGCTGTCAGAGAAGGAAGCCCAACAGTTGCCGTCTGCAGTCATATAAGAGTTCAAGAAATCTTATGCCTTCAAGATTATTACCGAGGATCACGTTCAGGAAGCTCGCAATCATATTTATGATGTGGAGGTGAAGGCTTTGGAGGCAGACTGCTTAGAGAATGACTTCATCAAAGGTTTTATGAAGGGCGTTCGTGCAGTGCAGCGTAAGACGGGAGCGGAGATCGTGGGGTTGACTCCTAGCCATGCTTCTCGTGATCCAACATCATCTTATATGCAACCAATGCAACAAAGTCTCTTACAAATATACACAATGCAACATATTTAAAACACATACGAGTCCCTACGAGTTATTGTAGGAATCTTCTTATTCATGGAATAATCTCCCTACGAGCAGGAGGGGTTAGTGTGCAATGAACATGATGATCTGACGCATATGTGATGCATGTAATATATCGTCTACAGTCCAAGGCAGCAAGTTGCTACGAATGCAAATACTTGTAGGTAAGGACAAAAGATTGTGAGTATACATAATATCATCCTTCACAACCAATGCTAGAAAATGCTAAGGTGCTTCTACCGTTAGTAACATTAAAATACAAATAAGCATATTCAATTATGCATGCAACAAAAGAAATCCAAAGCATACACAACGACATTATTCACAACAAACACTAGAAAACGCTACGCTATATGTGAACACATATACATATATAACCTGCAGGCAAAAATAGTAGATATGCAATGGCTATAACAAGTACACCCCACAGTCAATACCAATCTACAAGAAGACACACTAGAGCCCACGCAAATGACGACAAAAAGCCTACAATGCATGTTACATGTTACTTACAAGTAAGAATGAAGGCCCACAATACATACAAGAAATGTGCAGTGAATATGGTGATTTATTAGTAATCACATATGTTGGATGCTAACATCCGTAAGCAAATCAACCAACATCAGTTCGCAAATGAGCATATTAATCTAATTGCAAGCAGTGATAGTAGAAACATTGTAGGACTGCAACAAACACAAGTTATTATAAGTTGCTGTCAAAGACCCTTCATAGGTGCAACAAGTTACCTACAAACATGGGGAGTAGGCATGTGATGAACACAACCTTTCACAAGTTGTCGTAGCAAAAGGCAATGAATGCTATGGCACCTTTATGATCAGTCACTGTTCAATGTTGAGCAAATATGTTGATCCTTTGCAATCAAACACTGGATGATATGCAACAAATGCAAGTTCCCACGAGCCCTTGTTGGAGGCCCGCTATACACACAAAAGGTTATATACGAACAAAATTTCATATGACTACAGTTGATGTAAATGCCTATGACCTACTGTATGAAACTCATTTTACATTCAACACATCGTTTGTAAGCAGAGGCGAAAGGCATGGAAAAAATGCTAGTACCCACGAGCCATAACAGGAGACTCGTTAGTGCACAACAATTTACCTATGTAAAGCAACAAGTATTGCACGACGTTCTTCCTGTATAAAACGGGCAAATATGTAGTGCTACGCAATGCCACTGGATCCTCAACCTGCATACAAGCGAACATTAGACATCTACAAGCTCTCAAACGGAATGCTATGTACACTAAAACGACAGTTTCTTACATAACTGAAATATCCCAAAAATGTCCCCCACACATACACCCCAATGTGTATATACAAATATAGGAGTACACATGCAAGAACACAACCTGTATACATATAAAAATATATACCCGTATGGGCCATGACGAACGTGTTATGGGTATATATGTGATGTCTATGGATATTGTGCTAGTCAAATAATAAACTTAAGTTCGAGCCCCATCATTCTATGCGGGTAGATAGGAGTTGACACGACTCGAACGATCAAACAAATATACAGTAGCAGTATCGATCAGGATATTTATTTTATATGTTCATGTTAGGCCTTCAAAGCTAATAAAACAAGAGAAATTCATTAATAATACCTTATAGCCGACTTGAACCCGATCCTCTTTCGGCAACAAACAGAGTCGATAGGGTTCAATCAACAAAATATAATTCCACATAATAACCTCGATTATGGTCGTGTTGAATACAAATCTCGATCGGAGGGGTTAATTTCAAATATTCAAAATGCCTCCTAATCGCTCACAAAATTCAAAACTCCAAAAAATTACAAAATTCAAAATATTTAAAATTGAAATTAACCATTCCAATACTTAGAGCAAAATTCATCCACCTTCTGCAACAGTTTGCCAAGGTGATAAATTCAAATATTACTTCAGATCATAAAGAGCTAATGTATGGTCGAGAATATTACTAGGATTTATTCTCAAACATTCTCTTGCTAGCAAGGACGTGGCACGTGTCCTCTAACCTGGAATTTTGTCGCCAAATGGCACCGCAGGTAAACGGTTATGATTGTTGGATTACAAGTCCATTTTCTCTTGATCCTTCTACAGTGGCAATGATATCCTCTCTCTCTCTCTCAAGCACATGTGGAAAATCTACACACAAAAGACTATTTTTTTTTACTAATCAATCTGGTTTGAGCTAGTTTGATTAAATTAAAACCCTTCTTATTGGAATAACATTGGTTTTGAAGCCATATGAATTATTTCATGTTTTTGGCTTTTTTATGATTTTTATGTCATTCCAAATTATTTTGATATCAACAAAACTAACTCCTGGAGTGAAATCAATAGTCTATTTGGTTTCTTTTGATTGCTATGAGATTTGCATCTTACGTCAAAAATTGTTTTTGAATTGATCCAATTTTATTAACCTATAATTTATTAGTTTCCTAAAAAACATTAAATTATATAGAATAATACATAATTTTCATAATAAATAAATGCTTTATAGGTTATTTGATAACTAGAATTCTAAATTCATGCATTTTGAGAATGTATAGTTGAATAGATGTAAGTTATTCTAAATAATCAAAATTATTTGATTATTTGTAAAATGAATATGGGGGGATTCTTTTTTTTTTTTTTTAGTTACTTTGTTATAAATTTAGAGTTTTATATAACACTAAAACATATTTATAACATTATCCTCTCATTATTTTTCTATTGATGTAAACAAAAATTAAGCTCAACAAGTATTTCTAATGTCATGAATTTCATTAAAAACATAATATAAAAAATAATGTATAATTCTTTTATTTACTAGAATCATTAAAAGTAACATAAAAAATATATCACTTATCAAATTAAGCTACCATTCATAAAATATAAATCTAAAATGATTATAATAGTTTTATAAGTTCAAAATGCATATGAAAATACGAGTTCACTATGTGAGCACTTCTTTGATGATACATCTATTTCTTACAAGAATGAAAGAGTGAAAATGTGATGAATGAACAACAATCTTAGGCTTCGTTTGGGACGGTTTTTTTATTACTTTGAATCGGGTGGTTTGCCGCCGAATTACACCACTAAATTACGATCATGACCAGAGCCCATATACTCCCCCCAATAGTACTAAATCCTTAAGATATGAATCATTAGGATATGATCGATAGGGCACAAAACCCTCTGTTAGCTAAGGTGGATTCAAATTTGTCCCTTTGAAAAAATATCCGAAGCCCATATAGTGTCTCTTTTTCTTGATTGAAGTATTTAAGTTTGTAGTTGTCATTCGGATTGGATGTCAGGTTCTGAAGGTTTTCCAATTACTTGGGCAAACTGTATTTTGTTATTTAAAATTAAATATCTATTGGTTTCAGAATTTCTTTATCCTGCTATGGAATTAATTTAGAAATGAAGGTAAATTTGTATTTAAGATTATTATAAACCGACCTTTATGACCAATCTATAAATCAACATTATCATCCAAAAAATCAATCTAGAGTGTGGCGTTTGGCACTTTTAATACCGGATTCATGTGCTCCTCAGATCCATCCTGCATTAATAAATTAAATTTGAATTTTCATCTCTACATATAAGATAAAGGTCTATGCAGTACCAAGTAAACTGGTACAAATAACTAGTATGACAATGAGTAGGTACCATAAGGTCAAATATGCATTCTTAAAAAACCAGAAAAGAGGATACAGAAAGGAGATATCAATTTAAATGAATGACGACCGTTCACATCCCTAAACTTAGTATTTAAGCCTTTCATCTCAAAGCATTATAAATTAATCCTTACTGTCAAAAGCTTTAGTTGTATTTCACTTAACCCGTAGCTGTCTTTATATGTCTGAATACAGAATTGCTGTCATATCTCGTTTTCTTACTTGCTATTTTACTCTTTTATTTGATTTAGGCATGGATTTTTTCTTTACCACGTCATTATCTAACAAACTTTGATACCGTTTTTATAATTTTCTATGCTGCCATTTTACTAAGTTTTCATTGTGCACAAGATCACATGATTGCGAATCGCACTTTAGACACTTTTAGAAAGCATTTTCTTTTTGGGTGGCTGATGCTGTAACTTCTAATAACATGCTCTACGGTCGAATGCAAGGCTTCTTTTGACAGTTAAGATTTTTGTGCATTCCAAGTCTGATATGTATATTTGATATTTTTATAATAAGCCTTTTATGTGTCTATGCATGCAGGTTTATCTCTATGGTGCACATGTTACATCATGGAAAAATGATCACGGTGAAGAGCTTCTTTTTGTCAGTAGTAAGGTAACAGAACTTGTCATTATGCATAGTAGCAAGTGGTTCAAATTTAGTTTTCTGTGTTTTGAATTGAGCCGATCTAGCTAAGTGTTTCTTTGAAACCTTATTATGTTCAATTCTCTGATATCTCTCTTTCTGACCAGCCTTTTGGTTGGAGTTATTATGACTTTCCAGTAGTTTAGCTTTCACAAAATTGAGATTGCCATTAGAAAATAACTTCATAGACTGAAGGCCAAATTGTTAGAAATATGTGAATTGCAGATCTTAAAACATTGCAACAAGCTTCTAACTTGTCATTCCTTAAGCTTGGACCCCTTTTGTGCTACCTGTAAAACCCGAAATGTCAAATCATAGCGTCGCGACGTGTTGGGAAACACTGCGACGAAAATAGGCGAATTTTCAAAGTTGTCTTAATTCGACGAAACAATTTTTATTAAATTCTACATTAAATTTCAATTGATTTGGTATAAAGGAATTATGATTAATTTTACATGGATTTGAAATTAAAAATCGGCAAAGTTTTGCTTAGAGGCTAATTACTAAATAGCCCATTCTTGTTCTCAATAACCTTAAGCATGCAAGAGCACATGCGTAATTGGCCTCCCCACCGCCCAATTAACCTAAAAAGGGATCGAAACCTTCTGTCCCTTCATTCCACGCATGCGTTTTCTTTAGTAGAGCGAAGGAGAAGGAGAGGACGGTGGCAAGGGCTTCAAGCTAGTGTGAAGCGGCAAGCGGTTTCCGACAAAACTTTTAGGGGGAAATCAATTGGGAAGTCTAAAGAAAGAAAACGTTATGTTCATAAACTAAAAATTTCTTCTTTTCGCTTATCTAGGGTTTTCCAAAAATTTTAAAATTTTTAAAAAGAGAATGTTTAGGGAAGCTTAATGGTGAGTTCTAAACCTTAATTTTTGTTTTCTTCCAAGATTTTTGAGATTTTCAAAATTAGGGGTTTTTCCGAAATTCAATTTCTTTTTAGAATACCTTAACAAATATTATTCCTAATAACCCTAGGAATGTTTTCAAGGGTAAAAATTAAGATTTTTCATAATGTTATATTTTATCCTAATTTTAAATTAAAGAAAATCCGAAAATAATCATACTCTAAATGTTAATTAGGAAATGAAAGATTTTAACATGAATATGTGATAAAAATAATGGAATTTAGGTTTTCAAATTTGGGGTTTTAGGGAAAAACAGTAAATTAAGGTTAATTTAAATTAAATTAGGTAATTGTAAAAGGTTAAAAAGGGTAAATTATAGGATTAGATGAAAATTTGGATTTTAAAAATTTAGGGTTTATTTAAAATCTGATAATAATGATAAAAAATGCTAAATTAATGAAAAAAGAACCATGATTAATAGAAATTATATTCTTTCAGGTGTTGGAAGTGGGAAATGAAAAACGTCGAAAGGATAAATGGTGATTTGCGCACGTCCGATATTTTTTTGCTTATTTCTGAGATAGATAAATGTAATTCTTTTAATTTCAGAATTTGCTTCTCCAAATTTTTATCTGAAAGTGTCATATACTTTAGCATTGTTATTTAGTTTAGCAATAACATGTTCATTCTTTAAATCCAATGTACTTTGGTAGCTGTGATGGATAGTTTAGAATTCATATCTATTTCTTTTAAAATGTCTACATATAAAATTGCATGAAAACGCTACATTAGGTTGGGACATATGCTTGAATGAAATGTTAGCCACCCTCTTATGATAGTTACAGTATGATTGCATGTGTTTGTTGGCATCGAATATCAATATGGTAAAGGAAAAAGGTAAAGGAAAAATATGGTTCATAGGAGCAGACATAAAATGAAAGATATAGCTAATTAAATATATGCCTAATCAGTACAAATTTGATATTCCGTTACGGTCGTATAAGATATGAATATGTTATATATATAAATTGTATAAAAGAAAACATGAAAAATGTGAAATGTAAAATGTTACAGACATATATGTGAAAATTAAAATGGTCATATATGATGATATACAGAGAAAAGTAAAATGGTCATATATGATGATATACAGACTTAGGCACATCAATTTCTAATGCATGACACGTTTATTGTTTCTTTCTTTAGTTTATCATTGCACTGTACCATGAAATTAGCATGCATAATGTGTTTCTTTACCTTGTTTTCTGAAATTGATAATATATCATGTTACCTGCTGAGCTTTAGCTCACCCTAGTTATGAGATACTTTTCAAGAGACTCCGCTAATTCGTGATGGCTGGCAGACAGCCGTTCACCTATCATCATAGGGAAACACCATGAGATTGATTCTCTTTTTGTTATTTTTGATGTCATGTGATAGAATGACATGTACTCTTTGTAGTAGATTTATATAATGAAGATTTTAAATTTTCCGTACGACCGTCTATTTCCCTCCTCGTTAATGCTAGTTTATCGGGGTAGGTTGTGACACTACTAGACACGTCACAACTAGTTAATGTCAGTAGAATGATAGCTACCCTTCTATTACGCCCCATGCTAGCTACTACTAGTTATTATTGTTGGCTCTTCTTGTCACTACCTGATATAACCCTATATGACTCGATACTATACAGGTCATACCGTATTCGATTGTGGTAAGATTGATCCTAAGAGCTAGTTGGAGAAGTAATTAAATAAAATTTTAATTTGTATATTATATAGAGCTACTATTAAATGCAATATAAAGCGGAAGACTATTGATCTCAAAAATAATTTTCTATATATTATCCAAAATACATATGCAATTTGAGATATCTACAGCATCGCTTGGAAACAACCAACAAAATAAAATAAAAGCCAAGTCTGCAAAAATAAAACTAACCAAAAAGGGCATACCTACAACACATATCTAAGTCTGCTATCCAAAACTACTTAGCTCGCTCCTTACTCTTTCCCTGGCTTGAAAAAAAAAACAAAATTAATAATTAACTACACATCTCAGTAGACTATTGTAGCCTAAAATAGAAATCCTTAACTGAAATCAAAAGGCTAAAAAAATACAGTGTTGTAATAATAAACTGAAGTACTGTACAAAAAATGAAATTGAAATAGAAGCTGAAATTGAAATTCATATAAGCATTTAAGAGCATTTAAATAACTTTGGAAGTTGTATTGATGTCGATTGAATTATAAGCAAATATTTCATAATGATTATGAGAATGACTTTCAAGCCCAAATTTCATATATCTTCATTAACAGAATCTTACCTCGGTCGCCCACTGACGCCAACATAATAGAATCCCACTTCGGTCGCCTATTGGCGCTGACATAATAGAATCCCACATCGACCACCCACTAGCACAAGTATAGCATAATCCCACCTTGGTTGCCCATTTATATCATCACATCACATAATTTCACATTTCTTCCATCATTATAAATATTTTTTTATGCATTTCATTAATTAAAGTATAATTGTATTCAATTTAGAAAATACCAAAATGCCTTAACAGTAGGTAACATAAATATTACTATGCAAAAAAGCACAATTTCAAACATAACTAAATTAATAGAGATTGTGTAAAACATCATGTAAGACTTTAATTGTATAACAACATTATTTTTCGGAGTCCCGATAATTTTCTATTCAATAAAACCTACACAAATTCCAAAACACCTGGCGAAAAGTTTTCAGAAAATACCCAAAATATTCATAATTACAATATCTATGACATATAAAAAGTTACGCAGTGAAAATTCTACCAATATAAATTTATCCTCATTTTTTGATAACATAAATATAAATTTTATCAAAAAAATTCCAAAAATATCGAATTATTGAAAACTGAGATAGGCAAAATATAACTTACCTCGATCCGAACAAATTTCTCAACTAGCTAGACTGGTAAAAGCAGCTCCAAGCGACTCAATATAAAGTTTCTCTCTCTAGAAACCCTCTCTCTCTACTCCAACCGACTGCATGCGAAATGTAGGGGTGCAAAACGGGTCTGCGGGTTGGGTTCGGGTCGAACCTGGATTGACCCGGGTTTAAACAAGTTAATCCTAACCCAACCCATTTTTGCAAATGGGTCAGGAAATCCAACCCGGACTCGACTCATGTGGGTTACCAAGTTGACCCTACCCAACACTCGAACACAAATATGCCACTTTTTAATGATGTGGATGATCAAGAATTCGTCTAGGTTAGAGTTTAGTGTTTGCTTAGACTTAGGGGATGGGTCTTGGGATAGCAATGTCATGTGATTGTGAGCTACGACAGAGCTGTTGGGGTCACATCAGGCATGTCAGCTGGCACAAAACCGTAGGATAAAATAATGCATTAAAAAAATTGTTGGACACTTGACCATTGGACGGATAAAACAATGCATCTAAGATAAAATAAATAAACAATGTATTTAAATTCAAACAGAATAAGAACAAGTTTAAAAAATTTAACTTGTGGTGGCCAGTTTATAAACTTATATTAATATACTAATATATTTTATTAAATAAGATAGTTTGAAAGTTTGAATAAGAATAAAAAAAATAAATATTAAATAAGATAATATTAAACGGGTCAACTTGAGTCACCTTTGGGTTTTCGGGTCAACCTGAACCCGACTCGATTTTAAAAATGAGTTAACTTGCTGAACCTGAACTCGACCCATATGTCAAATGGGTTGACCCAAACCCGAAATTTTTTAGGTCGGATTTCAGATCGTGTCAAATATTGAACCCCTAGCGAAATGAATGTAATAGTGATTTTAAAAGATATTTTAAGTACTGTTAGTGGCCTAGCTCTACGGTGCTAGTTCAAAAATAAAAAAAATCGAGACTATAGTGCTACAATATCATTATTTGATGCATGTTACTATAGCAGTGCCGAGGGTGGACACCCAATGTTGACTGTCGATTAGCCGACCGGCCCCCACACACAATCCAGGACGCTAACCCACGATCCCACTCCTTACGTAACTCCCTCACGTACTCGTTTCCTTAAAATCGAAATCAGAAGACGAATCGAGGCTGCTCTCTCTTACTCAGGACCTCAAATGCACACAAAGGAATTCCCTGGCTTTCTTGCTCCAAACCTCAATAACATTTGAACTCTCAGGTTGTCATATTATATCCCTCGGTATCTCTGTTTCCAACACAGGGCGTCGCAGTCCAGCCCCTCTCCTGTCTGCACTATGTCACACGAACAAGTGCTGCCACAAAGGAATTCACACACTCAGCCACGATCGACTGTATGATCCTTAATCCATGCCTGTATCTGTTTGCAGGAAATCGAACTGAGCCGCATTCCTCTTTCCCGTCTGGATCTTGTGTTTGAAACGTGAGTGAGCAAGGAAGAAGAGGGTGTTATATATTATTATTATTATTATTATTATTATATAATGATTATAATTAGTAATAATTATTATTATTATCAAATGTAATGATAAAAGAAAGGAAACAAACACTGCATGCATCAATTGGAGGCTCAAATACATATTCTGGGGTTTATATGTCCCCCAAAGCCCTCAGATGTTGATTTGATTTGACTGAGTGAATCAAAAGGGCGGTTGCCTTCCCCAACCTCCCCTCGTGGGGAGGGGGCGCCAATAGGTTGCTGAAATGTCAGGAAAATGTCAAATTTTAAACAATTATTTTTACCACCAAATTGGAAGACTCAAAGACTAATTACATAGTCAATTCTCTCTCCCAAAGCACTCGGCCGTCGATTTAATCCAGCTGGATGGATTGAAATGGCAAGTGCCCTCTCTAACCTCCCCTCGCGGGAGGGGAGGCTTGGAGGTTGCTAAAATTATGCTAAAAGGCTATCAAATTAGAGAAATTGGAGAGTTATAATTAATTAAACAATAGAGTTCATTAAAATGCTAATCGACTAATTAAAATTTAATTAACTCAAAATTAATTTGAGCCTTAATTTAAAAATACAATACTTAATTATTGATTAATTAATTGAATCTCTTAAAAAAAAAAAACCAATAACCTAATCAAATTTAAAATATATATAACATTTTAATTAATTCAATTACTTAACAAAATTGAAGCTCCAAATTTAATAAAACTAATTAATTGAACATAGTAATATTTTAATTAATTAATAAATTTTAAATTTAAAAATAATTCATAAATTCATTTAATTTATTTGATAATTAATTAATTTAAAATTAAAATTTAAATTTATTTAACTAATTGATTGATTCAATCAATTAATATACTTAATTAATTCAAATTTTAATAAATATATTAAAGAAAACACAGAATAATGTTCATACTAAATTGACACTGAGTACAACTCACACTAAAATTCAAACTCCTAAAAAACTAATCAAAACATAAAGTAGAAAGGAAATATCAAAATTTAACATTATAATTTTTTCCCTTCTTATAAAAAGTTCGTCCTTGAAATTTATTTCATAACCATTCAAATAAATGGGGAGAATTCCTTCATTTCTTGTTATCTTTCACCAGGTGCTTTATTTTCTTCTTTTATGTCTATATTTCACCTTGACATATGGATATTGCTCGTTTTTCAGGCTTTTAATATCAAATTCCATTATTTTTTCAAGTTCATTAATATGCGTAAGATCTTTTTGCTTTTTAATTTTGTCATGTGAGATTCTTTGTTGTGCATTTGAAACTTACTTTCTTAATAATGACACATAAAATACATATATGTCAAATAAATTCGATGATAATGCTAATTTGTAGATAACTTTACCAATCTTTTCAATAATCTTGAATGGGCTTATAAATCTTGGACTTAATTTGCCTCATTGATCAAATATAGTAACATCTTTCATAGGTTTGACTTTTAAAATATAAAATCATCTGTTCAAATTTTGTCATTCAGTGCTTAGGGTCACAACATTTATATTAGAGATCCTATGTAACTTTTATTCTATCTCCAATTAATTTGATTTTCTCTATACCTTCATCTATTAATTTAGGCCCCATTAATTATCTTTCTCCAACTTCAATCCAATTCAACGGAGCTCTGTATTTTCTATCATACAATGCTTAGCAGTGCAATTTGAATACTAGTTTTGTAACTGTTGTTGTATGCAAACTAGATCATTGGAATATGATCTTACCATACATGTCAATGGTGCAAAATGGTCCTCATCATAGTGTACTATACGGTGCAACACATACAACCCTATTTTCGCCTTGCATGTGCAATGGTGGGATTTAGAGCTTTTATTTTTATTATTTGGTAGGATTTAGGCAAAATGATGTTTAAATTCTGCTCAAATCTATCGATGTAAACTTCTGCAGGATTTAAACTTGTCATTTTTACTATTTGAAAAGATATTTATGCTTAAATTTTGCTCAAATCAACATATTGTTGTTATTTAAGAGTATTTTGTATATGTATGTATATATATATATATATATATATATATATATATATATATATATATATATATATATATATATATATATATATATATATATATATATATATATATATATATATATAATTTTACGCTATGTTTAAAATGGTGTACGCCGCTCCGTGCACTATGCATTATGGCTTCACGAGAAACTTTGCGCTATGGTGCGTCATTCGCCATTAGCAAGTATGAATCTTATCATCTTCCACCTCCATTATGCATAATCCTAGTAAATTGTCTAACACTTGAATTATTCTCTTAGATTGATCAACAATATAAGAATAAAATGTTATTCTAAGATGTAACTTTATAGCCAAATATTTATGAATATTTATTCATAGTTTAGAAGTAACTTTGCTATATCTGTATTATTTTCAGAATACTATAGCAACCTAACAATTTCTTTCACATAAAATCTTGTTAGTTTCTTTGCTGAATGTATTTGTTTGTGGCAAAAGGTGAGCAGGCTTAATTAATTCGTTGATTATCACCCAAATACATTCAGAATCCCATTTAGATTTAAGAATCCCCTAATAAAGTCAATTTCGAGTTCTTCCCACTTCATTCTACAATTGGTAATAATTATAATATTCCACTTGACATTTGGTGTTCACAATTCATAATTTTACAAGTTTCACATTTTTCAACATATTCAGCTGCTTTTTCATGCTTTGTTTCCAAAATGCTAACTGCAAATACTTATTATAAAATCTACTACAATTTAACATCACTGGCTACACATAAACATAACTTATTTTTAATAGTTCCTTCTTCATTAATAGTGTTGACTGATAAAAAATATATGAACAAAAATAATGAAAAATATTTGAAAAAGATGCATCTCTTCAATCCAATCCCACCTCAAGTAGTTTGTCGCCAAAGGGTGCAACGAAGCCGGAACTGGTCTCATTAATTTAATTGATAAAAAGCACGAAGGGAAGGTTTTGTGGGGGAGTTTCTTGTTCATTCTTCCCATAATTCCACTTCAAAGCAGCCTGAATCTCCTTTGGAATCCAACATCAACTGGCCCGTTCTCACACAAAACTGAACCCGCCTCCTGTTGCATTGTCTGCTTCGAGCCGAACCCATCTCCCGCATTGCTCCCGTTGCCCCGCACCCGTTCGAACAAGGCCAGCCCTGCTTCCCTGCCTCCGGTTTCACCACCCACACCAGAATCTCTACCTCCCTGTTCATTCCGACTCCAACACACAGGAAATCCTTCTATGTGTTGGACTTAGGCTTCATTTGGAACATCTGCAACTGTTGGTAAAGCAGGTTGTGAAGTTGTTATCCAGAAAGCTGCTTTCTAAAGTTGTTGTACATAAATCAATAAATTTTATTTGGTTAGTATAACTGCCGAGTTGCTATGCTGTTGCTGTATGATAACAAATTACCTTGATACCCTCATATATATATATATATATATATATATATATATATATATATATATATTGATGAAAAAAAAATTAAATATAATTTTTTTTTATAAATCTATATGATGACAAACTAACCATTCTCAATTAAAATTGAATAATTTTATCAAATATTTTATAAGTTTATATATCAAAATACTATAAATCTTTCCCTTTCACAGAATTCCTTCATCCAGATATGGATTTATGTGATCTAATAGCCTCAAACACTGCCTGTCATCTAAATTAAGTGAAGACGTGAAGAGATAACACCAAATTAGTCCTGTAGGAATACGAGGATGTGGGAAGAGGACAAACCAGGAGAGCATTCATGAAAGATAAGAAGAAGATCAAATCGTAGCTAGCGGCCTCAACTGTTGTAGCCAGGGGCTAGAGAGGTGATATTGATACCTTACCTTGATCCGTCTATGGTTAAGAAGCCATAAGGTTGGATAAGGAGCAAAAATTCACCGCGAAGGTTCTGAACGTTACACTAATGGCAGAGTAACTCTGCTTGAGTATGGCGGAATGATCGACCACTTCGGCGTGAATTGGGGCAGTAGTGTCATTTTTGTTCTTCGAAATGACGGGAAGTAGCATACCGTGGGAGGTAAGGTTCGGTCGCGAGAAGCAATGAGGGGCAGTAGAAATTTTTGTAATCGCCTCTGCCGCGACTAGCCCAAACGATCCTTTAACTGCTTTTTATATAGTAAAGCAGAAGTGACGCCGTCCCAAACCAGCCCTTATTCACCTGAACTGCTCATCTTTCCAGATTTATGAGTATTCTATCCATCTATCTGATGATGTTGCTTGTCATTTGAGATAGAATAGCAATCCAAACTACTATATGATATATGATCACGCCAACCAACCGCATTGTTTAAAATTAATGAAACATAAACTGCTGAACATTTCAACTACTATTGTTATTAGCAAAAAAGCAAGTAGATATTTACTTATTTGAAGACCCGCGCCATCGATCTCTAATATGAGCGAATGATTTTGTTGAATAGCATACACCGTTGTCTTTGATTTGGGTATGATGGTTTTAAATTTCAAAGACCCTACATCGTTGATCTTTGATCTGGGCAGGAAGAAATTACGGTAAGTGTCGTCCCAACTTCCCCTCGTGGGGAAGGGATGTCGGGAGGTTGTTGAAATTCCTTGGGAGACCAAGAAAATTCTCTATTGGAGAAATTGGGGAGCAATTTGAATTTTAATTAATCAATCGATTAATTTTTAATTAAAATTCATTAATAAAATATAATTAATTCATCAAAATTAATCGATTGATTGAAAATTAATTGGTTGGTTAAAATTAATTAAGTAAAATCAATTTATTTTTTAAAATTAATTAATCAAAATTAATTAGTTAATTGAAATTAGTTAAGATTGATTAATAAATTTTATTTAAATAATTAATGTTAATTAATTAGGCTATTAATCCTTGATTATCAATTAGGCTATTGTTAGATAAAAAGACTCATTAGTTCTTGTAAATACTATTGATCTGTATATTGAACCCTGGAGATAAATTATCTAGAAGGCAGAGGACAAAATTGAATGCTAAATTGTGAGCTCAACTGTTTTAGCTGGAGAAGCTGGTTATATCTCTAGATTTAGAGCCAACAATGGAAATTCCTACTTGAAATAATTTTAAAAGTTTTAAATGGGTGAAACAAAATAATTCAAATTGTGATTTTAAGCAATCATTTTGGGGCTACAAGCACTGTGTTTTGCCTATTATAAAAGGTTGACCATGACCTCATCTACTAGAATACATAAAAATTTGAAGGTAGTGAAGAAGGGTTTGATGAAGAAAAAATATGAAAGGCCTATGGTATTGGAGGTCATGAGGCTTCCACATAAGAAAAGTTCATCTATCATTTAACTCAGGATAAGTCTAACCGACCCCATCAAGGTGAGCATGGGGGTGTGATGCTTGAACCTCAAGTCCAATGATACATCGCTAAAAGGGACAAATTAAAAGGAAAGTGGATATGAATTTATTAAGAAATCCAATGGCTTGACATCTAGTCAATAGTCCCTGAGATATGCTATAGGTAAATTTTGCTATGAATGGGTGCCAATGAAGCAAGATTTGATTGATGACTCCCATGATGTTCGACATCTTGGAGAACCTTCCAAAAGATCCCATCACTTATCAGCTCCATCCTCTTTAAGAGGAAATTAACCCCAACCTCAACTATTTAAAACTTCTTCATGCCTCACACTACTCCAAAAATTTAATGGAGGCATTGCTCTGAAATATTGATGCAAGAAGAAGAAGAAGAAGAAGAAGAAGAAGAAGAGATGGTGGAGATTGGGTAACGATTTGCTTGTATATCACTCTTGGATATCAATCTTGATGTCACGGTAGGGGTGCAAACGAGTCGAGTAGAGCTCCAGTCAGAGGGTGTTAGAGTCGAGCTTGGTTTTCAAATACCGAGCTCGAGCTCGACTCGCGACAGTGTAACGAGTTAATCGAGCCACTCGACGAGCTGCTCAATTTTCCAATCTTCATTTCGGCTTCCCGGTTTCCAGCTTGGTTTCCCGCCCAATTCTTGTTTTTCCACCAGGTTATGATGGCTGCTGCTTTGAAAAAGATGCAAATTTCCTCATATAATAAATGCTACTGCTTTGGGATATGACTTTTTAATCACATATATATATATATATATATATATATATATATATATATATATATATATATATATATATATATATATATATATATATATATATATATATATATATATATATATATATATATATGAAAATTTTACTACTTTAGTAATAATAAAGCTGCAACATTAATTTCACTAGTTTTTTAAAATCTTACAACCGCATAAATGCTACCACTTTGAAAAATGTGAATGTTTTTTAGTGTTTAAACTTCTTTATTTGAACTTCACTTAAACATTAATGATGTTGCTTTGGACTTTTTAGGTTAATTTAATAAACAAATTAATAATTAAAAAAATCAAACATTAATTCGAGCCGACTCACCAGCTCATGAGCCAAGCCTCATCGAGCTCGAACTCAAGCTCGTTTACCAAACAAGCTCGAGTTCGAGCTCGAGCCGGCTCGGCTCACTTACACCCTTATGTCACGGCGATGCAGCTATCATTCCTCCTGAGAGCCAATAATAACAAAGGCAAGAAGGGTAAAAATGAGTAAATCCTCCATATATCAGCAAGAAGAATAGAGAGAAGAATAAGAAGAATTAGTAGTCATTGTTGTTGCTGCTCTATTCCGAGCACAAAACCAATGCAGTGCCAAAGAAAGCTAAATATGAGATATCTCAGTTAAATGCCAAGATGAATACGTTAACACAACTAATGCAAAAGAATGTCATTGTCAGTCTGCCCAATCAACCTTAGTGACATCTAGCGATATCCTAGCCAATCCACTAATCAGTCCAACACCCCAAATTTTGGACTCAACATTAGCAGAAACTTCCCTTTTGTTTATTGGCATTGTTGAAATTAGCTAAGTCAATCTACAAGTATTGATCTTGCTAGTTGTCTAAGATGATTTTGTTAGAACTTCAAGTTTCTACTATATCATAGATGGCTGATTTGAACAATGATTGTGTTAGACTGGTCCATTGGACCGGTTTAGCTAGTCCGCATGGGACCGGCCCAGCGCAACAAAGGTGGGATCTCCGAATGCCTAATCGGAGCAATTTAGGAAGGATTTTTGTGGGCTCCGAAAATTCGGCCCTGGCCTCCCCGCTCGCATTTCTTTTTATTCGGCGAGGGAGTTTTAACTGAATAAGTTCCGAGGTAAATTTTGGAAGGCAGATGAGTTTGTAGATAAGACACTATGCTAGGACTTTATGATCTGAGTTCTGGTTTCCTATAGGCGCAAGCCCCTATAGTTAATTACCCCTCTCGATCATGAGAGAGAACTTTCGATTAAGGCTAGTCGTCAATCAGATACGTAGAATATACGTGTTATCTGGCATATAGTAGCAGCGATAGGTTTGAATTTGAATTGATTGGAAAATTTGGGAATTTGAAAAGTTTGGATGTTTGGAAATTTGAAAGGTTGAAAGATTTGATATTTAAAATTTAAAATTTCATCATCTTGCACTTAAAGCGGATGGTGGGGGAATAGATGATGGACCCGATCAAGATCCCATGGTTCCGTCGTCCCGGGCCATCGTGGTCCCTAGTCTACTTAGTCAGAGGAGGTAGTCGACCCAAGCTGACAGAAGGATCTTTGTCGGCAGCCATGGGTTGCTTCGTCCAAGGGGGCCTTGTAGACCGGGGTTGAATGTTTGTCTAAGGGGACAAATTTGAATCCACCTTAGCTAATAGAGGGCTTTGTGCCCTATTAATCATATCCTATTGATTCATATCTCAAGGATTTAACGCTATTAATGAGCGTATTGGCTCTGGCCATAACCGCTATCTGTGGTGCCATTTGGCGGCGAAACCACTCGGTTCAGAGGGCCCCGGGTCATAACCGTTTACCTGCAGTGCCATTTAGCGACGAAACTGTCGGTTAGAGGACACGTACCACGTCCTTACTGGCAAGAGATTGTTTGAGAATGAACCCTACTGATATTTTCGACTAGGCATTTGGCTCCTTGTGAGCTAGAGTTTATTTGAATTTGTCCACCCTGGCAGACTATTGCGGAGGGTGGATGGGCTTTGCTTTAAGTGTTGTGATGGATAATTTCATTTTTTAAATATTTTTGGGATTTTGGGATTTTTTGGAGTTTCGAATTTTGTGGAGCTATGAAATATTTGAAATGGACTTTTGGGAGACAATTGAAAGTATTTGGGAACCCCTCCGGTTGAGATATGCATTCAACACGGCTATCATCGGGGTGTTCGGGGTCATTTCTTTTTATGGATCGAACCTTGTCAACTCTGTCGGGCTGTCGACAGAGGATCGAGTTTCGTAGGCTTTATGCCTTTGAGAGTGAATTCTCTTAATTTTAGGCTTTGAAGGCCTAATATGAATGTATTAAAACAAATATTCTTGTCGCCACGGTCACATATTTGTTTGTTAGTTCGAACCTTGTCGACTCCTATTGATCTATATAGAAGGATCGGGTTCGAACTTGAATTCATTTGTCAACCCACGCAGCATCCCTAGATGTCACGTGTATACCAATAACACGCTCGCCGGGGCCCATGCGGGTTTTGATTACATTTACCCCTTTTAGTGTACCTACGTGTATACAAACTATGGTGCACGTGCAGGGGTACTTTTAAAAGTATTCGTAGACACCTTCTGTCTGCTTGTACGAATGTTGCAGATCCGGTGGCATGACGTAGCAGCTTCTGAATAGAATTATTTGCTGCTTCGTACAGGTAGACTATCGTGCACTACTCGTTGCTTTCTACAGGTGGATCGTAGTGCACCAATGAGTCTCCTGCTTTGGGTCATAGGAGCTTGCATTTGTCGTAGTCTTCATGCATTTTGTTGTGTCTTTGATCTTTTCAATACGTTCACTACTGCCGGAGGTAGATGTATTCATCTTTAGACTGAAGTTGACTACAGGATACTGCATTTATTGTAGTCTTTATGCATCTACCCACGGATGGATGTTATACATACATTTGTATTCGTAGATAATTTGTATGGATTGCAGAACTTCTACAATTGTCCATGTGTAGATTGTTACATGTATCACGGATTTATCGTCCTTGAACTTGACTTTGAAAAGTTTCCTATAATCATTATCCTTTTTAACAATTATATCTCATTTGACAAGAAAGCTTTGAAGCATTTACAGGAAACTAAGTAGTATTGAGTTAATGTATTGGTCCATTCGTCGATTGCTATTGATAATAATCAGAATCTCCTTCAAAAATTTTCTTCACTTTGCTTATGAATATAGTGTACCCTTCATACGTGTGTTGGTTGTATCTCTCTTGTTGTCAACTCAAAGCAATCATCAATATACAATATGTCTTTCTATTACATCATCATTTGACCCATGATGCGAATGACAACATTAGTGCTATTGTTGATTGAAAATTTGCATTTTGACTGGTATGAAATTCATGAATCATTCATAACATCTATTGAAGGCCTTATATTGTAGCTTGTACCGTTGTACGTAAATTGCCATACTCTTTGCCAGCTCTATTGATCGTTGCTTGATGATGCATCGTTTCTAATGTTGTAAATGAGCCATTGTGATCCAATGACCTCTTCCCAATATTATGATTTTGGTGTAAAATCATATTATTTATGTTCTTCTTGCTACTTGTAATCAAATTACACTTGCAAGTTCTTTGCGATAAACTTGAGATCAAGTTCATCAATCCCTTCTTTCTAATTGAAATAATTAAACAAGTTAATCACTATTGGTCACATAGATTTCATGTTTACACTTGCAATGAATTTGTATATGAGTCTTTGCTTCCTAAATCAGCATTTGCACGATAATTCTATTAGGAAGTTGATTATCTTTTAAATCAAATTCCTTATAGCTCATCTATTGACGTTCACTTGAATACATGTCAAACCAAATATCGGTTCATCGCATGATATTTTGTTTCATGTAATCTCTTCAAGTTAGATCCTTCATGATTCATTCAAATTTGGGGTTCAAGTGTCCATGCTTTGTCCACATGATTCAAGCTCTGAGCATAGTTTCATACAGTCAACTTGCATGTTAAATGTCAAAGTTCTTTTTGTTCAAGTATAGTTCTTTGTGCAAGTTCGATGTCCACAAGTTTTGAGTTCAATGTCAAAGTCCACCTTGCAAGTTCAAGTCCCAAATGCTTGCAAAATCAAGTTCATTTGTTGATTTTGATTTTGGCCACATTTTGATTTTATTTCACTTGGTTTTGACATTCATTAATCTTTTGAATTTTAGTCCAGATTCAAGTCCACAATTTGCATTCTTTTGAGTTCAAACGGGTCCGAGTACAGTATGTTTTCACCCGAAATTTCGGCAGCCTCTCGGCGTCTCCTCCGTTTAGGGGAAAACTACGGAAAAACTGGGCCTCCCGCCATGCTAGAGAAAAGCATGTATGGTAGGTGACCTCTTACGAGGACACTGCGGCCGTGTAAAATTTTGGTCCCCACCACGCCAGAGAAAGGCTTGTATGGGTCTTCGGTACCTGTTGCAAAAGAGAAACAGCTGTTTCCCCGCGAGCGGGTACTTATGAATGAAAAATAGTTGTTTCCCCGCAAGCGGGTACTTATGAATACCCCGATCTAGTCGTATGCGTCGCACCGGGTTTCCATCCCACGACGCTAGAGAAAAGCGTGTATAGGCGGTTTGCCGGCTCGACACGCACATCGAGAACAAGATTTTAGGTGATCACCCGATTCGTTGAATACACCGCGACGAACTTCCTCCCACCACGCTAGAGAAAAGCGTGTATAGGTGGTCGTTTGGTCGCATTGCAAGCATCGAAAGCAGGATCTCATAGTTTTAGAGTTTAGAAAGGTTATACCTGCGCGGGGTCGTCGGCACGTTGGTCGAGGGAAGAGCATATCTAATTCATAACTAATTACAAATTATACATATAATTAATTATATTTAACATATAATTAACTATATTCAATTCATAATTAATTATAAATTAAATACATATGATTTATAATTAATTATAAAATAATTATAATTAATACATAATTAATTATATTTAATTTTTAAATTAATTATAAATTCATTAGATTTATTTTACAATTAAGTTAAAAAAGATAATTAATTATATTTAGTCTATAATTAATTATTTTTAATTTAAAATTAATCATAACTTAATTAGATTTAATTTATGATTAATCAAAAATCAATTATAATTAATTATATTTTAATACACAATTAATTATATTAATTTAATCTAATTATAAGTAAATCATTTTAATTTATAATTTATGATAAATTAAATATAATTAATTATATTTAATTTAAAAATTAATTATAAATAAAAAATTAAAATAGATTAAACCTAATCTTATTAAACAGAGAGTTTAAGTCTCTTAAACTCTCTGTTTAAGAGATTTGGCCGAAGAAGCACGCGTGAGGGAGCCACCTTCACGACCAGCAAGCTGTTGTTGTGGCTTCCGATCGAACAAAGCAAGGGAAAGGGAGAACGGGTGAAGGCGTCGGCTACAGAGGCGGAAGAGATAGGTGGAGGTAAGGGATCTCTCTCTCTCTCTCTCTCTCTCTCTCTCTCTCTCTCTCTCTCTCTCTCTCTCTCTCTCTCTCTCAGCGTGTGGACTGAACGGAGTAGGGGAATGGGATCTGGAGGAGTTCGGCCGGAGCAAGGGAGGAGTTCGGGAGCTTGGAGGGATTCAGTTGTGAGAGGCGAATGAGAAGAACAGAGGTATTGGGAGAGAGCAGGTAGCGATTCGTGTGGAGTAGACTGTGGGAGAGAAAGTGGATCTCGCGGGATGTGGGAAGAGGAGTCGGAGAAGCAGCGATTGTGGAAGTGGAACAAGCAGAGGAAGAGCGAGAGCGGAACCAGCAGCTGAAGCCTTCATCTCCTTCAGTATTTAACGTCGCGAAAGGCGTCTAGTTGGCACGCGATTTGGGCAGAGTTTCTGGGAAGCGATGCAAACGGCGCCGCATGTACAGTATTTCAGCGAGATTTGAGCAGGATTTTGAGAATCCAACAGGTATGAGATATATGTATGCTGGATTTATATTTTGATTTCATCTTCCTTTGTTTCCTTTGGGTATAATCATGAGGGTCAACAATTTTTTAGGGATTTGAGAGGGAAATTTGAATGTAGGAACTGTTTAGGGATTTCCTTTTGATTTGTATGCATTAAATTCTTTGTTTTCCTAGGGTTAGGGCATCTTGAATTTGGTTGAAATTTGAGATCTCTTAGAATTAGATTTTCAATGGGCTCTAGCGGCATTTAGAGATTTGGGAGAGATCGATCCTCCTCTCGAATAGAGGATCAATTGTATCTTGTTATTTTTGTTTCCCTTTTATCAAATAATACAAAATATCTATTGTTTTCGTGTTTTTTTTTTTTTTGCGGATTTTTGTTTAGAAGCTCGCTGTTTTCCGAAGATTGATAGGAAATACTTGAGATCTACAAGTACTTCATATCAAATTGGTATCAGAGCACGTCGATCGAAGAGGAACCAATGGACAGAAGGAAAATGGAAGTTTTGGAGGGAGAACTTGGGCAACTCAAAGCAGATTTTGAGGAAAATGTGGCTGATTTTCAAAGTCATATTGCATCCATCAATGAAAAGATGGAGGAAAAGTTCGTCATGGTGGAAGACATGTTGAAGAAATTGCTTGAAGCCAAAACCAAACCGGTGACATTGGAAGCAAAGGAAACTACCGTTAGCTATGGAAGAGATGGGAACCCTAATACGTCTAGGGGAAGGGAAACGCCAGAAGTAGAGATCCTGGAGGGAGAAGATGGAATGCCTCATATAGAACCACTTTCTATAGAGGAGATGAGCATTGGCTACGCAAGAAGAGTGCTGAATTTGTAAGTAGAGGGGTTGATTTTGATCGTCGGGGTGCTAATTTTGAAAGAAGAATAGGAAGATTTTGATGAATGTTTGGGCATTATCGTCGGAGAGAAGATTTTGGCAATTGGGGAGCATTTCCGCTTCTAGGAATGGGAGGTTATGGAGGATTTAGGGGACATAGGTGTGACCCAAGGGTGAGGAAACTGAAGATGTCAATCTTTGAGAAGGAGGATGCGCACGGGTGGATCTACTAGGTAGAAAGATATTCTGCCGTCAATGGGCTAATAGAGGAGGAGAGATTGACAGGGCAGGCCTATGTTTAGAAGGGAAGGCTTTGTCATGTTATCAATAGAGGGACATGCGATGACCCATACGGAGTTGGAGAGAGTTCAAGGATTGTTTGGTAGAACGTTTCCGAACTGGCAGAGGAGGAGACTTCTACGAGCAGTTCTTTGACTTGACATAGGAGGGATCAGTGACGGAGTACTGGGAGAGATTCGAGTAACTTTCTAGCCGATTGGATCGCCTTTCTGAGATAGTGTTAGAGGGAATCTTCATGAAGGCATTGACACCAGATATCCAAGCAGCGGTTAGAGTAATGAGGCCTCGTGACTTGGGAGAGGCTATGGAGCTAGCTCAATTAGTAGAAGACCAAAGACACCTGGAGGGAGAGACGGGTGGCGGTAGCTCAGGAGGCTCGTACAGGATGACCACCACCTTATTGAAATCCAAGGTGCCCACACCAGATACTCTTCGGGGGACTTCGAAGGAAAAGACTGCATGAGGAAGACCTAAGGACAACTTCAAGAAACTCACAGAGACATAATTATAGGAGAAGAGGGTGAAGGGGTTTTGTTTCAGATGTGATGAGAGGTATATGCCGGGGCACATGTATAAGGATCGAACTCTTCAGGTTCTTACCATTTTTGATGAAGAAGGAATGGAGGGTGTCATCTTTCCACCTTGTGGACAAGGTGGATCTTTGGAAGGGGAGTATTGTTGGGCCGGCCCAGTGCAACAAGGCGGGATCTCCGCCTCCTACGGAGATCAGACGATCTGAACCCCAAGCGGAGCAATTTAGGAAGGATTTTTAAGGGATTTGGGAGGGAAATTTGAATGTAGGGACTGTTTAGGGATTTTCTTTTGATTTGTATGCATTAATTACTTTGTTTTCCTAGGGTTAGGGCATCTTGAATTTGGCTGAATTTTGAGATATCTTAGATTTAGGTTTTCTTTCGGCTCTAGCGGCGTCTAGAGATTTGAGAGAGACCAATCCTCCTCTTGAATAGAGGATCAATTGTATCTTGTTATTTTTCATTTCCCTTTTATCAAATAATACAAATTATCTATTGTTTTTATGTTTTTTTTTTTTTTAAATTTTTGTGTAGATGCTCGCTGTTTTCTGAAGATTGATAGGAAATACTTGAGATCTACAAGTACTTCCTATCAGATTGTTGGCCAGACTAAAATTATAGATTCAATTACATAGTGTTAATTTTACAAAACTTGTCAAAATTAGGTGCTTTGTGGTTGATTATGTGAATTAAGATTAGGGTTTATGTTTCATGAGCAAAAAATATTAAAATATTACTTTTATATGTAAGTATATCACTTGTAGCTAGAAAAATTTTGTTGCCTACAGTTTCTTGTCTTTTGATTTCAGCAAAATAACTAGCTGTGAAGTATTAGCCACTGTAGCAGGTTCATATTCTAATAGTCCAAAATCTTAACTATCGAGATATTGTTCTCTTTAACCTAACTCATTCTAGGAGTGCTTTTGTATTAGCACGCTTAATTTTGAAGTTTCTAATAAAATTTTAACTTTTAACACTAAAAGATATTTTGATGTTTAGAGTTTTACTTCACTCTTAAGGGGTTTCAAAATTTTCCACCAATTCAATAGCCGATGACCTCATTAGTATTCTTAGCCTAGAATTATCCAACAAATATAATTCTAGGGATGGCCCCTACAAATTCAAGAGGTGGCTCTCTTCATATAGCTCCTTGTCCCATCTAAGGTTTAAGAGGTGACTCCCACACATAGTAGTATGTCTTATATAGTACTTAACTCTCATCTTTCGGCTAGTGTGTTGCTCTGATACCATTTGTAATAGTCTAAACTTTTAACCATGAAGATATTATTTGCTTGGCTTAATAGCCTCATGATTGTATTCCATTGGTGCAACTTATCAAGAGATAACCTATTATAGGAGTGCTCCTATATGAGTGCGCTTGACATTAAAGTTTGATGAAATTCCCATTGTTAAACTAAATGGCACCTCGAATTTTAGATTTTAGCTTCAGTCGACTTGAGGGGTTTTACCAATATGGTAATTGCCTATCATCTGTATTTTGTTTTTGGATACCCTTAATATGTTTTTATCAGGTGTCTAATGCTCTGTCCATATGATATCCAAATAAACCATAGCCTAACCAGCATTTGCTTTGAAACAAGTTCAAGTTCTTCTGGGGCATATTATGTTGAGTCAAACTAAACAAAATGTGCTGTTACTTTAATTTTGATTAAAAAAAATAATAATGGTGTACATTGCTATTAATGTTTCACAGGTTTTATCTTTTAGCTTGCCTAATTGTAGGCATTTCATTGCCTTTTTGTAGGCTTTGTTCAAACCTCCAAAAGGAATACGGGGCGGCATCCCTATCTGTTTTCCACAAGTATTACCTAAAATGCAATCGTACAATTTCCTAGTGATTTAGCTTTATTTTCGTTTTGTTGACTTTTGCCTCAATGGAAATTGGGATGGAGGTCGGAGGACTTGCAAACTTTGAACAACATGGTTTTGCGAGGACCCGAGTTTGGACTATTGATCAAAACCCACCGCCTTTGCAAGAAAGCAACAATTATAGGGCTTTTGTTGATTTAATTCTTAGGCCATCTGAAGGTGATTTCAAATTTTGGCCACATAGGTTCGTTCATTCCCTTTAAATTCCACATTCTTCTCCAAGTACAACCATGATTATTTTGTATCTGCAGTTTTGAGTTACGACTGAGGATTGCTCTGACACCTGGAGGGGATATTATACTTGTATCACGCATAAGAAATACCAATAAAGATGGAAAGCCATTTACATTTACATTTGCGTTCCATACGTACTTCTCTGTTTCTGATATTTGGTGAGTGTATGATCTTGCTTTTTTTTTAAGTACTAAATATTCTTCAGTTGTTCTTAAGAGTTACTACATCATTTTCCAAGTAAATAATGCTTCCTGATGCAATTGGAGTAAAGGGAAAATGCATGTTTATTGAGTACTCCAAAACATGTCATTCTGTTACGAATTTCTGCCCCTTTCTGTTTAGTTTTACTATATAGGCTCCAGCAATGTACAATGAAGTGCATGACTTAGGGCCTCTTCTCTCAGATGATCATAGCATTGTCAACTTCTAGCAATCATCCAAGCTTAGTATTTTTATGTAGATGCTACTGTGTTCAGTTCACTTGGTCAAATATGCTTGGATGCCTCTTATGCTAGCAAACAATACTACAACAACAACAACAACAAGCCTTTCTCTCACTACAAGGAGTCGGCTACATGAATCTTTTTTTTTTATTGTGGCCTATTATGAGTCAAATTCTCATTTAAATCTAATGAAAAAGTCATTTTTAATACTTTCTAATCAAGTATTTTTGGGTTTACCTCTCTCTTTCTTAACAAGTTAACATAGGCCAAATCTAATGCATCTACTCTTCTAACTTGATCATCGAAAGGCAAACATTTTATGTGACCTAACCATTTAAGGTAACTCTATCTATTCTTATCTACCATTGGAAGTACTCCAATCTATTCATATATATACTCGTTTCATATTATATCTCTAAGTATAATTTTGAAATTTTTTTTACTATAAAATATTTTTGGTTTTTTTTATTTTTATTGCATGAATTTGAATGGTACAGGTTCAACCTTTAATGTTTGAGAAAATGATTAAAATGGTCCCTTAGCTCTTTATACAATATTTTTGTTTTTTATTTTATTTGTATTGCCATCGGCAAAGCTAAATTGCACATTACCATGTTCCCACGTCTACTTCCGACTTGGATTTTCCAACTCATGTGACTATCACTTCCAATTGCAAACCCCTGAGGTCGAGAAAGCCTTCATTCCGCCTCTTGCGTGTGAGCGCAAGACCAAACTCGTCTCCCTTCTCACTCGCTCAATGACTCCTACTTCATTGTTCGTGTTTGACCCCTGCCGGTACGAACCTCCCGACACTAAATCACAAACGACCTGCTCCATCTAAGTAGGCACTCGAACAACTTGGTCGATCCCTACCAAGTGCGCCGAGCACCTCAGTTCGTTTCCTCCCTCACCTGCGTTTAATCCATTTACTTAATACGTGAACCCCACCTCCCATTCGAATCCGACTTCGCTCGACACCTCCGACTCTGCTCGGCACCTCCACACACATGGACAATAATCATCCTGTCTTCATCTTCTCCGTTTCACGTGAACGAAGAGCCGAAACCACACCTCATATAGTTCTTCTCATGAACAAACAAATCGAACCTCCCTATTGTTCGCCCCTCTATACGCTCACATGAACCAGGCCTCATGCCCCCTCTATTCACAAAGAACGAGCCCTGCCGAGCCTCCCTCTGTGTCTGATTTCACCCAAGAAAGCAAGCATGAAGGCCTTGAGCCTATTTTGTTCCATAAACGAAGTCGGTCCCGCTTTGTCTTCTTGAATTTGTGAGTGGGGAAGGATTGTGTATGTGATTATTGTTATAATAATAATAATAACTATTATTATTATTATTATTATTATTATTATTATTATTATTATTATTATTATTATTATAAAGAAAAAAAGAGACGTCGCAATCATCAATTGGAAGACTCGAAGACTAATTCCACGGTCGATTCTTCCTCCGAAGCCCTCGATCGTCGATTTTAATCTGATCGAGCAGACTTGAAAGGGCAAGTACACTCCCTAACCTCCCCTCGTGAGGAGGGGGCGTCGATGTAGCCGATCCCACATAGTGGGATAAAGGCTTGATATTGTTGTTGTAAAATCTAATAAATTAATGACTAATTAATTAAATTAAATATGAGATATTAATTAAATTAAAAAATTAATTAACCTAATTGACTAATTAACATCAAAACAAAATTTAAGATTGAACAATTAATGTAAAATTTAATTTAATTTTCTAATTAATTAAAATAAAATCAAAACTCTAATTAACTAAAGTAATTAATTTAAAACTAAATCTTTTAAATAATAAAACAATTAATAAAATTTAAATCTTTAAAATTAATAAAATTAATTGAGTAACCCATTTAAAATTTAATTATTTAAAAAAAAATGAATAAAAATTAAAATTTCAATCAATTAAATTAATTGAGTGATATATTATTGAGTTGAGTAGTTAACTTTAAATTAAAACTTAAACTTTAAATTAATTAAAATTTAAACCTGAAATTAATTAAAATTTAAACTTTAAATTAATTAAATTAAAACATTAAAAAATCTAAAAAATACAGTAGAAGAAGCAATGAGGGGATAGCCACTCTGGTGAAGTTATGCATTTTTAATTAAATAATAAAAGAACAAAAAATCAATGATCATACCATACAAACCTAAGTACAACACACACCAACTAAAACTCAAACTCCTAAAACTAAAATATCAAACACAAAGAAAGTATTAAAACTCTAAGCAAACCTCTCCAAAACTCAGCTTCAGCTCTCCAAGCTCTAGCTCATGGCAAAACCCAGTAGCTGCAAACTCCAGCTCCTATAACTGCTAGCCTCGAACATTTGCAAACAAGTAAGTAAAAGTCAGTGTATGGTGTTAAATAAACCTAGCACTGAAAGAAGAAAACTAGTACTTAAAAAAGAGAAAACTAATACTTCAGCAGTGAAACAAAACACTAGTGTTGGTGTTGAGGTAGTGAAGTGTGCAAAACTATATATCTGTTGTTAAAATCTTGCTAAGTTAAACCCTATAGATCACTTCTAATAGAAACAGTAAATCCTACTGATAACTATTTCACTGAGTAAGTCCACTGAGTGAAATAGTACAACAACAACAACAACATCAAGCCTTTATCCCACTACGTGGGGTCGGCTACATGAATCCTTTTTTTCTCCATTGTGTCCTATTAAAAGTCAAATTCTCGTTTAAATCTAATAAAGAAAGGTCATTCCTAATATTTTCTAACCAAGTCTTTTTAGGTCTACCCCTACCTTTCTTAACATAAGTCAAATCTAATACCTCTACTCTCCTAACCGGGTCATCGCAAGGCCGCCGTTTTATGTGACCAAACCATCTAAGGCGACTCTCTCTAATCTTATCTTCTACTGGAGCTACTCCAACCTTTTCACTTATATGCTCATTTCGTATCCTATCTCTAAGGGTAAAGCCACTCATCCACCGGAGCATCCTCATCTCTGCCACACTTAACTTAGTATTATGCTTCTCTTTTAATGGCCAACATTCGGCACCATAAAGCATTGCAGGCCTCACTACCATCTTATAGAACTTTCCCTTCAATTTGAGGGGTACATTTCTATCACATAACAAGCCCGATTCATTCCTCCACTTCAACCATCCAACTTGAATTCTGCTGATAATATCCCCATCTATTTCATCATCACTCTGAACAATAGATCCAAGATATCTAAAACGTGTACTCTTATTAATGACTTGATCGCCCAAAGTCACAATCCCCTCACTAGGTCTATTACTACTAAAATTACACTCCATATATTCCGTTTTAGATCTACTCAAGCGAAAACCTTTAGACTCTAAGGTTGACCTCCATAATTCAAGTTTACCTTCAACTCCCTCTCTAGTCTTATCAACAAGAAGAATATCATCAGCAAAAAGCATACACCAAGGTACATCCTCTTGCAAATGTCTAGTGAGAACATCCAAGACTAAAGCAAAAAGATATTGGCTTAAGGCTGATCCTTGATGTAACCCAACCGAAATAGGGAAATACTTGGTCAATCCACCTTGTGTTTGAACACAAGTAATAGCTCCTGCATACATATCTTTAAAAATTAAAACCCGACAACTTCTAGTAGAGGTTGTAAGTCCGACTTTAGTTAATGCATTAGGGGAAATCTCTAAGTAAAAGTAACATGACCCATTCTTAATCAATCGATGGGCTACTTCTAAGCATAGCAGTAAGACCCATTCTTAAGTATGACCGAGCTACTTCTAAATGAAATAGTTAGACCCACTCTTAATCAATTCATTAGGGAACTTCCATGAATTAAAGGACCTTATCCAAACATACGAGCTACTTCTAATAGAAGCAGTAAGATTCACACTTAATAAACATGCAAGGGATTCTTCTTAGTGAAGTAAACCAATCCTGGGCCCCCAACACACGGGTTACTTTCAATGAAAGAAGTAAGTAATACCTAACTTCTCAAACCTACCGGTTTCTTTTAATAGAAGTAGTAAGACCCATATCTTGAACAAACCTAAAAGCTACTTTCAAGGGAAGATGTAAGACTTGTTTTATTGGCTACTTTTAATGAAAGTCATAACCCCTGAGCCAAATCTACGGGCAACTTCTAAGTAGATCCATAAGTCCCAACCCAAACTAAACCATCATAATACTAAAATTCACAAATAATTACTTTAGTTTACTCAGGATTCCTGAGAGGAGGCGACCTATGGGTGCTAATCAGATACCTGGACACTACGATCAACGATCGCTAGTGGTAGTAAATTGAAATCTATAGTATACCCGGGACAACAGAACCATGAAATGTTAATCGGGTTTACCTCCATTTCCATCATTCATGAGAGTAAAACATCTAAAATTATACCTTAATTGAGAGTTCTCTTTTAAGAGGGGTAATTAACTGTGGACTTGCGCTCATTGGAAGTAAGGATCTAGATCTAATTATACCCTTGATACACTTATGAAAAATCTGGTTACATACAATCTGCTTTAAAGATAATGGAATTCTAAGACTACAAAGCGAGATTCATGCCTCCATGTTATTCTTCTTGTGTGAAACATTGATGTGCATTACTTCTCTCTCCATCTTTGAATGAAAAAAGAATTTTTATTTAATCTCAGACATCTAAAATAAGTATAGATATGCATTCATTGCAAGTTTGAATTATGGTTGACTATAATCCCTACAAGTTCTGTGATAGGTTGTCGAATATGATGTTTTTAACTCAATTATGAATGTGCAATTCCCTCAAGCCATTCTGAACACAGGCCGTGTTGGAGCAACCGTCCAGTTTAAAACTATCTTCAAAGTGATACAATTCTTCCCTGATGCCAATGATGATGTTCACTAATATTTGACCCAACCTGAAACTCAACCCGGAATCGAACCGAAAAATTATGGGTTCAGGTCAACCCGTTTTTCATATAGGTCGGGTTCGGGTTAACCAAAAAACCCAAAAATGACCCAAACTGACCTCCCGCAGCTGACACCCATGTTCGTGAGTCACGAGTCACGATCGAGCAGGCGAGTAGCCCACCCTAGCCCTTCTTCCCGTGCTTGCATCGCGTACACTATCGAACGCCCTCTCGTCCACTGCTGACTCGCGCTCGCATCACAGCCTCGCACCACACCGATGCATCGCCCTAGCCCTCTCATCTGATGCTCGCATCCGCACTCAGACACCCGGACCTGCTCCCATTTGGCATGCGGCGCAAGCCGCAGGCCCTAAAGCGCCTACATCGTGCCCTATCCGCTTTTTTTCGTGCTCGTACCAACACAACAACCCCCTTCGAGTTCGTGTCCGCGCCCACTTCGCACCCGTACCCACATCACGCTCGCACCAGCTTGCGTCCGGACCTAATCTACCTATTTCGGGTTTTCGAGTCATGTCGGGTTAACCCAAAACCGAATCGAGCCTGGTCCAGGTTAAAGATGTTGACCCAAAGCTATAACCAGGTTGGGTCAAATAGTGATGGGTCAATTTCGGGTTGGAATCGAACCCTACTTGAAAATCTATTTTAACACCCATAATGTACTGATTGTCAAGGACACTACTTAAAGATCTAGTAAAGTTATTAATAGAAAGGATCCTAAAAGAGCCTATGTATTTTCAAGGCTTTTTGTGGCACCTGTCGCTGCTCCAATCACTCAAAAGAAAGTAGTCAAGCCTAAATTGAAGTTTTATGTTGTTAACCAAAACATGACTTGGAATGAAATTTCTGAAGAGCATGACACTGAAATTTCTACTGTAGGCACTAAGATTTCCAGGAGAGCTCGAAGAAAAGCCCGTGCTTGTTTTCAAGTTAATGGTTGGGAGACATCTTTCACTACCCACGAACCACTACTTTAGGTTGAGGCAAACATCCCTACTGATAATGGTTTTGAGCCATTAAAATGGGTGAAAAGGAATAGCACCAAGGGAAAAATCAAGAAATCCTTCTATGAAGCACCTCTCTAAACACTGCAACCACAAAGGAGAGAAGAATCGGTTTCTTCCCACATCTATAAACTCTTAAAAGCTGTTAAGAATAAGATTTTACAAAGTAGATTGAAGTAATCAGCTGATCTGGCTATTAGCCCAACTTCTACTTACCTTGTAAAGAACAAGGATTTAAAGAAATCTCATAACAATGTTAAGCATCCTTTTTATCACTGCAAAATGAATGGTTATCATCAAAATATTGGACAACACCATAAGACAGTCTGATGTAGGACTTAAATGCTTAGATAATATTAAATAAGAAGTTGCACGCTTTTATTTGAGAGCAATATTAAATATTAAACTTGTGATTTTAAATAATGAAACGAAAATGAAAGAGGGGTGAAACTAGCTTAGGCCAAGTCACACAACTATAAGTTAAGATCACAAAATAATCACTATTCAAGCATAGCATACAATGTCATACATGAAGGATTTTCAACGAGAAATCCCTAAATTAACAATGAGATTAGTTACTAATTGGATCCACTCACTCACACTCAAAATAATTTGGCTTACAGAGAAAGCTCTTACAATCTAAATAATGCCACAATTAAGGGAGAGTAAGTAGGTAAAAGAGAAAAGTGAAGAGTTTACCCAAAATCAGGAGATACGAGGCAATGACGACGTTATGTGGTTGCTTCTGAAAGAGGAAGCATTAGGAAGCCTTCTCACAAGTATGGACGACAGAGTAGTGTATTCCAGATGGTGGGACAGCAAGTGAAGGTGTGTTGGACGCCTGGACAGCCAACTCAAATGTTATGGACATCAGGATACCAAGCTACTGTGTGCCGTAATTTCTGGACAGCAAATTGACTTGTTCTCGAATGCACGACAGCAATCTTGCGATGTTGAGATCATGTAGTAGTTGATGCTTGGAAGAATGAAATTAGGGTTGGTCGATTGGTTTAAGTGGGAGGGGATGGAGTAGTGGCCGGCCATAGGGAGGAGGGTAAGGGGGATTTTAATTCCAAAAAATTTTGAGTTTGAATGAGGAAAACACATTTAAAAATCTGAAATTAATTTCAGCGTTAAAGGGAGGAAGTAATTGGGAATTGATAGATTGATTTGAGGAGCATTAATGGGCCTAATAAATAAATGAGAGAGAGAGAGAGAGAGAGAGAGGGGCGGCCAAGAGGGGAAGGGAAGGGCCCACAAGTTTTAAAGAAGATTGGAGGGAATTGAGGGGATTAAATAAGCTTTCAATCTAAGCCAAGTTAAATTAGGAAAGAGAATTTAATAAAAATAATCCTTCTAA
Organism: Dendrobium huoshanense; assembly: GCA_016618105.1. NCBI lineage: Eukaryota > Viridiplantae > Streptophyta > Magnoliopsida > Asparagales > Orchidaceae > Dendrobium > Dendrobium huoshanense. Next base: position 68,941,523 of record CM028345.1, read on the forward strand.
TTTAAGTCCAAATTTGAATGGCCTTGATTGGAGGGAATTTCTAATATAATTCATTCTATCTTAGGAAATAAATTTGAAATTCAAATAAATTGAAAATATGAATTCAAACTTTCCTATTTGAAAATGTGTCATGAATGGAAAGTATCAAATGTCGGGCTTGGAATTTGGAAGCTATGGCAAGGGTGATGTGGTCGGCGATTAGGAGGCGACTAGGGCTAGGGCTGACGGCTATGGAGAAGTGGGTTAGGGTTTTGGTTAGGCAGGCGGCTTTGGAGGGGAAAGGAAGGGTTAAGGATTTCGGCCAAGAGGAGAAGGGGAGATGGGGGCCAGCAGCTTGTAGGGTGGAAGAGGTGGTGGCCAGCCTATGGTTTGAGGTGGTGGTGTGGGGATTCGGCTGAGAGAGGGATATGGGAGGTGGTGGCTGACGGTTTAGGGAGAAGAGAGGGGAGGAGGTTGGTGGAAGAAGTGGACCACGAGCTCGGACGCTTCCTGCGGCTTGTGGGTAATACGCTGCCCTCACCTAGGGACTTCAAACTCTCACCAAACTCTCCAAGCTCTCAAAACACATGCCCTCAAATGAGGCTTTAAATAGCCAATACAATGTGGAAAATACAAAAGACCAACTGGCTCCTAGGGCATACATATTACCAAGCCCTCAAGTACGGATATAAAAGGAAAGGTACAATAAAACTCATAAACTTAATAAAATAATACATCCATAATAAATTTAATTTAATGATAATCAAAAGTAAAGCGGTGCAATCGTTGTCGTAGATCGACGACCCTGTCTCTGATAGACTCTCCAAGGTCTGATGTCTTCATCACAGTCTATGCTCAAAGATGTTAAAACCCTAGACCTCGACATCCTTATCTAAGATCAATTCAGTCAGAGGAATATAACTAGCCAAATAATGTGTATTTCCTAGCATATGGTGTGAGCCTAAGAAAGCACACCACTACAAGGTACTGCTGCGTATGGGTTCCAAAGGAACCAAACTTTCTAAAGATGTACAGCATAAACGTCAACGAGAGGTCCCCTCTTAAGCCTATCCCATTAGATAAGGGAAATGTTGTTATGTACGACAAATTCCTCAACTCTCCAATAATTCATTTGAAGCGGTTGACCTAATAGGAGGATGATCTCAAATTTGATGACGATGACATTGAAAGAGCAAGAGATATTGATCCCATGGACAGCAAAACAATCTGAATGGTTGATCACACTCTTAAGTAGAGGGTCTATACTCATAGAAATACAAATGCAAATTTACAAAATGAAGAGAAGCTATGAGATGACTCAGAAATAGATAACACCTATGAGTAGGATGCCTCTCTACCAAGAGGAGGTTGAAGAGGAAGAAAAAAATGATGTTTTGAGAAAATTGCAACAAGAAATGTAGTTTCTCCATCAGAGGAAGGATCATGAGATCGATTAGTTGCATGCTCATCTTGATAAGATGAGTACTATGATGGAAGAGCTATTTGGACAGCTTGGTCTAGCTGCTATAACTGGCAGGCCACAAACAACAAACCCCCAAGGAAATGTTGTTAATCCAACATTGAATACTGGCAGCACTCTAGCTACTAAGATTGATTTAGACATTCCTAACCAAGGGATAGAGGTACAAAAAGAGCCAATGCTGACAATTCCCAAAGAAGATGAAATGGTCAGCAAAACCCAGATTGAAGATCTCATCAATCAAAAGGTGAAAGAATTTATTGCTTCTGAAGCTGTTGTGGACTTAGTAGGTATTGGTCGTCCGTATCCTGTTGAATATGACCTAGTGAAATATCCAAAAAGACAAGTTGTACATAAATTTAATACATTTTATGGTATGGAGAACCTTCAGCAACACTTGGCTCTATTTAAGGCTACCTACGGTAATACTGGGAGAAATGATGTCTTATTGTTGCGCTAATTTGTTAGTAGTCTTACTAATACGACTTTCAAATTATATGCTAAGTTACCTAAGGACTCAGTAAAGATATTTGCCGAATTAGAGACTGTGTTCGTCAAAAGAATCACTGATGCGATGAAGAATGTGACTATCGTATATCTCGCTCTCAAGAGAAGAAAGAAGGATGAGTTTGTTACCAAATATATCGCAAGATGGAGAAACCTCGGCATGAAATGTGAGCAACAGCTCACCAAAAAATATGTTGTGGAACCCCTACTGGAGAACATTGACGACCAAATGGCTCCTTCCTTATCAATGGCTAAGTGTCGATCAACACTTTTCAAGAATTATTAGATTGTGTAGCTAAGTTTGAAAGACTGCGCAAGCCTAAGGCTTCAATTACAACTATAAAAAATATCCTCCTGGGAAGGAAAAACAACCCATAGTATATGACACAAAAAAGGGATGAAATAAATATCACATTTACTTTTTCTCCTGACAAGAAAGAGAAAGGGGAAACAACAATTCTACCTAAGGTGATAAAATACGCAAAGGAAAAACAAAAAATCCCCAACCCTATAAGAGAAAAAAAATAAGCCATATTTTTTCAAGAAAGAATGCACTAGGAAGATTTTCCGGCATGCGCTCGAACTTCGTCTACAATTACTAGTGTCTCACTGTAAAACCCGAAAATACTATTTTAGGGCGTCGCACGTTTTTCAAAGCGCCGTGACGAATTTTTAAGTAAGATTTTCAACATTAACGAAATTCAACGAAAATAATTTTAGAAAATCCTACGCGAAATTCTGATCATTTTGATATAAATAACCCTTACCTAATTTAGCATATTTTAGGAGTTAAAATTTAACGAAGTTTCGTAATGACAACTTTGCCCCTCATAAGTATTAAGGCAAAGTCCAATTAAGTGAGTGTAGTATGGTAATTAGTAAACTCAAATCCTCTTAATAGGCAAAATCGAGCCCTCATCTTCCCATTCACGCATGAATTACCGAAAACGAGAGAGAGGGAGCGGACGATCGGGCGGTCAGGCAAGGTGCGGGATCCGTTCCAGCGACGATCTTCCGGTGAAACTTTTAGGTCAAATCGAAGAGGACGACGACAGAAACACTTCGGTATGATTATTTCTAAACGAATCCCTCTCGATCTCTAGATTTTTGGAGATAGAAGTTCTAGGGTTTTTCCTAAAAATGATTTTCTCCCAAAATTTCTTTAAGAAATTAATAAGACATTTAGGAGAGCATGTTAACGGTAGAAACGATGTTTTTGGAAGAATTTTTAGGAGATTTGTAATTAGGGTTTTTCCTAATCTATGATTTTAAGAAAAATCTTTTTACAATTTTTATTCCTTAGGGTATAAGGAATGCTTTAATGATGAAAATTTTGATATTTTAAGAAAATTTTATTTTTCTTATTTTTCTAAATTATTTAATCCGAAAATTAATTAAGTAATTATTAAATATTGTTTACGAATAATGTTAGAATAGAGTTTTGAGCAAAATTTAAGATTTAGGGATTTCTAAAATTTAAATTTAAATTAAATCCGAAAATTTATATTAATTTAATTAAATATTCATTAAGTTTTGTATGAAATGATTAAGAGAAAATAAAGATTTAGACTTAAGAATATGATAATTAGTTTTATGACACGTCTCTTTTGTAAATCCTTCTTAGGTAGTGATTATTGAAGGGTGGAGTGGAAGACTTGTGTCGAAGCGACATGTCATACTTGGTTTGAGGTAGGTACTCATGTTTTTGATAAAAATTTCATGATTTTGTTCCGTTCTAGTATTTTAATGCAAATGATAGAAAAAGTTTCTTATGACCTAAATTCATGACTTTTCATTTTTATGGCAATATGAATATTCAAGACTGTTATTTCATGAATTTAAAAAGTTTCAAAATATGTTGAGATTAAATGTTTTATGTGTTGCACGTGATTTTCGTACTTGTTTTTCCATGTACATTTGAATGAAAGACTTTATATTAAATGAATGTGCATGTTGATGCGGAGTGCCCAATGGTAAAGGAAGGCTCGTAGAGCCAATGGTAAAGGTGGTTTGTAAAGCCAATGGTAAAGGTGGCTCGTAGAGCCAATGGTAAAGGAAATTGCCAAATTTGACTGGGTACCTGATCAGTACCAAATTATGGGCCCATCCGAGACGAGTGTTATAAAACTTTATGCATAATATGGTTCCTATATGTTCTTTTCAAATTATGAAAATATATGTTTAAGGAAAAAGGATAAATGAAAGTTATTGCATCAAGGAAAGATGTTAAGAAAATGTTTCTTTTTATGCACTGATACGAGATTTTATAAGTTTGATGATCTTTCCATATTTTCATATGAAACTGCTTTATGTTAGTTTTATGTAAATTTTTATTTAAAGACATGAATTACCTGCTGAGCGTTGGCTCATTTCTCGTTTGGAAATATTTTTCAGGAGAAAAGTATTGGCTGCACGACGACCTTACACTTATCGTCGTAGGGGACCTCAGGAGGAAGAAAGGTTCCATTTGTTTTTATGTTTTAAGTCTAAGTTTGAGTTTGTATCTGAGTATGAACAGTAAGTGGAGTTTATGTAATGATGTGTTGAAAGTTTTTAGTGGTCTTGAGACAATTGAACAATTTGGAACTATCTGAGTTTATTGTTGTTAGTGGTTCTTTTTTATACTGGATGATGATTATGTTGTCTAATTAAAGTTTTTAATTAGAACTGTTTATGTTTTATTATAGTTTTCCGTACGACATTTTGCTCCCACCTCGTTAACTCGGGCTAGCAGGGTCGGGTCGTGACAAGAGTGGTATCAGAGCAAAGGTTTAATAATGATCAATGAAAGAGCCTATAGGATGATTGATTGAGTCTTAGAATGTGTAGGAAGTGTAATTTTATAATTTTTTGTGAATTATGATTGTTGTATTTTATCTCAGGTGTATGGATCCTGAGCAGAATGCCACTGATGGCATTAATATGGAAGAAGGGAGGGAGCTACCAGAAGTAGCTGAACCTCAGAGGAACAACACTATGGAGTCATTCACTCAGATGATAGAAGCGATGACTCAGATGATTAGGACTTCCCAAAATCAGGCCAGTGGCAGTGGAAGTGGAGGTCGGCCTATGGATAAGAGCCTGAAATTGTTTCAAGATATGAAGCCTCCACTGTTTGTAAGTGGTGGACCTATAGAGGTTGAGGACTGGCTAATACGGATTGAGAAGATACAGGAGGGCATGTCTTGCCCAGAGGACAGGAGAGTTACACTGGCTGCTTATGCATTTGATGGCGAGGCTGAGAGGTGGTGGATGAGTCAGTTAGAAGAAACCTTTGGAGGAAGACAAAGCAGTCAAGTTTCCTGGGAAGAGTTTGTAAAGGCATTCAGAGACTGATATGTGCCTGCGACAGCCAGGAGACATATGCAGGATAAGTTCAACAGATTGGTTTAGGGAGACCGATCTGTTTCTCAGTATGAGGCAGAGTTCATGATGTTATCCAGGTATGCCCCACACCTGATACCCAATGCTGAAGAGAAGTGCAACCGTTTTCTAAATGGGTTAAAGGACATGATAAGGCAACCTCTTGTATCTTTTGGAATTGAGGATTATCCCACTTTGGTGAAAAGAGCCAGAAGGATTGAGATGGACATACTGGCAACTCAGAAGAGGAGGGATTTTCAGAAGAGAAAGATGGAGGGCAGGTCAAAGCCTTCCCAAATGACTCAGTCTTTTCAGTCAGGGGTTTCTACTTGGAAGAAATCCAGATCCAGTGGTTCTGACAGCAGTGCTTCAACTACTACCTTGTGCAGTAAGTGTGAGAGAACGCATAAGGGAGTGCCTCTCAGGCACTAATACTTGTTACTGGTGCCATCAGCCTGACACATGGCGAAGTCTTGTCCTCTTTTGGGACAGAGATCTGCTTCAGAGGTGAGGTCAGGCAAAAATACTCAGAGGACTGCTGGTAGACCCAGAGCTGTGGAGTCTACTGCTTCTGTTCCTTCTCAAGGTCAGACTCGTCAGAATGTTCAGCCTCGAGTTTATGGATTGTCCCAGCAAGAAGCTAAGGGGTCTCCTGATGTGGTTACAGGTATGTAATTAAATTTATTGCAATGAATATTTTTTTATGAAAATAAAAAGAACAATGAATGAAAATGAAATGAACCAATTAATGAATGACATGTTTTGTAAATGAATTTTATAACTTCTCATGTTTAGGGACAATCTTAATGTGCGATAGACCCGTTAGAATTCTGTTTGATACTGGAGCGTCACACTCCTTTATTTTAGAAGAGTTTGTTAGATCTGCTAATTTGCTTCCTATATTTATGTTGAAGTTTCTATCAATTTTGATGCCTAATGGAAATCAGTTGGAAGCTAAGCAGAGAAGTCTAGTGAAGTTGAGGATTTGTTATAAGAACTTTGAGGCTGATCTGATTGTATTGCCTCTATATGAGTTTGATGCAATCTTAGGCATGGATTGGTTATCTTGCCATTTTGTGACTATAGATTGTAACAAAAAGGATGTTAAGTTCTGTATGCCAGGAGAGGAGATCAAGTTCAAATTTCAAGGAGATAGAGGAATAACTGCAGTGATTGTGTCGTCCTTGAAGGCCTTTCAGATGTTCAAAAAGGTTGTGAAGGCTTCTTGGCTTATGTTAAGGAGGAGAAGAAGGAAGAGAGAGAGCTGAAGGATATTCCAATTGTTCAGGAATTCCCAGAAGTGTTTTCAGATGATCTACCTAGTTTACCTACAAGTAGAGAAATAGATTTCTCTATTGAGTTAGTGGCAGGAGCTGAACCTGTTGCTAAGCTCCTTACAGAATGGCAATTAAGGAGCTTAAGGAGTTGAAGGAGCAATTGCAAGAGTTGCTTGAGAAGGGTTTCATCCGGTCTAGTACCCCTTAGGGTGCTCCTGTACTGTTTGTTAAGAAGAAGGATGGAAGCCTAAGGCTTTGTATAGATTACAGAGAGCTAAATAAGTTGACAGTGAAGAACAAGTATCCTCTCCCAAGGATAGATGATTTGTTTGATCAGTTGGAGGGTGCTTCAGTGTTTTCCAAGATTGATTTGAGGTCAGGGTATCACCAGCTCAGGATTAGAGAGGAGGATATTGCAAAGAATGCTTTCAGTACCAGATATGGGCATTATGAGTTTACAATGATGCCTTTTGGCTTAACAAATGCCCTTGCAGTGTTTATGGATCTCATGAATAGAATCTTTAAGCCTTCTTTAGATCTATTCGTGATAGTATTCATAGATGATATACTTGTTTACTCTCCTGATGAAAGAATGCATGCAAATCATTTAAGGTCAGTATTGTATACCTTAAAAGATAATGACTTGTATGCTAAGTTCTCCAAATGCGAGTTTTGGTTGAAGAGTGTTAAATTTTTGGGGCATGTGATTTCTGATGGGAAGATATCTGTGGATCAGCATAAGGTGCAAGCAATAGCAGACTGGTCAAGACCTGCTACAGTGACTGAGGTTAGGAGCTTTTTGGGATTGGCAGGCTACTACAGGAGATTTGTTGAGGGATTTTCACAGATAGCAATGCCACTATCCAGATTGACTCAAAAAGCAGTGAAGTTTGAATGGACAGCTCAATGTGAGGAAGCTTTTCAGAGGTTGAAGCAGTGTTTGATAATTGCTCCAGTGCTGACTATTCCCTCAGGGACAGATGGGTTTCAGCTTTACAGTGATGCCTCACATAAAGGGTTGGGTTGTGTACTGATGCAGAATGGGAGAGTTATTGCCTATGCTTCTAGGAAATTGAAGAATCATGAGAGGAATTACCCAACCCACGATCTGGAGTTAGCAGCGGTAGTTTTTTCCTTGAAGATCTGGAGCCATTACTTATACGGAGTTCAGTGTGAAGTTTTTACTGACCACCAGAGTTTGAAGTATATCTTCACCCAGAAAGAACTGAATCTAAGGCAGAGGAGATGGCTAGAACTCATTAAGGATTATGAGTTGGACATTCAGTACCATCCGGGCAAAACAAATGTAGTTGTTGATGCTTTGAGCAGAAAGAATTCAGGTAGTGCAAACTGGATGATTACACAGCAGCAGGAGTTGATAAGGGATTTGGAGAAGTTGGAGATTTTAGTGGTTCAGCTCAGTGATGCAGAAATTATAAGGTTGAATCAGATTACAATTATGTCAACCTTTCCAGAAAGGGTACGAGAAGCTTTACCACTTGATGCAGATTTTAAGAAGATACTGGATATGGTTAGAGTGGGACATATTGAAGATTTTGAGCTTGATGGTGAAGGATTGCTTCGATATAAGAGCAGATTGTGCATTCCAGATGTGGATGATTTGAGGAAAGAAGTCCTTCAAGAAGCTCACTACTCCAGTTACACCATTCACCCAGGCAGTAATAAGATGTATCAGGACTTGAAGGAGGTGTTTTGGTGGCCAAGATTGAAGAGAAGTGTGGCTGATATAGTGGCCAAATGTATTTCATGTCAGATGGTTAAAGCTGAACATCAGAAGCCAGGAGGATATCTACAGCCCTTACTCATACCAGAGTGGAAATGGGAAGACATTGCTATAGATTTTGTGGTTGGTTTACCCAGATCCATAAGAGGATGTGACACTTTATGGGTGATTATTGATAGGTTGACTAAGTCTGCACACTTTATATCTATCAAACAGTCTGATACAGTTGAAAAATTGGCAAGTCTGTATGTTGATCAGATTGTCAGATTGCACGGTGTACCGAAGACTATAGTGTCAGACCGAGATGGGAGATTTACTTCCAGATTTTGGAAGAAAGTTCAGGAAGCTTTGGGTACCAGACTTACCTTTAGCACAGCTTTTCACCCTCAGACAGATGGGCAGTCAGAAAGAACAATCCAGACCTTAGAAGATTTGCTCAGATTATGTGTTCTGGATTTTAGTGGTAAGTGGGAGGCATATGTACCCTTAATTGAATTTGCCTATAACAACAATTTCCAAGCAAGTATCGATATGGCTCCATACGAGGCTTTATATGGGAGAAGGTGTAGGACACCTTTAAACTGGGCTGAGACAGGAGAAAGAAAGGTAATTGGTATTGATCTGGTTGATGATGCTACAGAAAAGATCAGATTGATCAGAGATAGATTGAGGGCAGTGCAAGACAGACAGAAGAAATACTATGATGCCAAACACAGACTAGTTGAGTTTGATGTGGGAGAGTTTGTGTTTCTTAAAGTCAGTCCAATGAAGGGAGTAAAAAGATTTGGTAAAGTGGGAAAGCTGAGTCCAAGATTTGTAGGTCCTTTTGAGATTTCAGAAAGAATTGGAAAGATGACCTACATGTTGATTCTACCAGCACACATGAGTGGAGTACATAATGTGTTTCATATTTCCTCCTTAAGGAAATATATTTCAGATGAGGCTCAGAGGATTAGTACAGATGTGGTAGACATTCAACCTGACATTACATTTATTAACGAACCAGACAAGATTCTTGACTTTGAAGTTAAGCAGTTGAGGAGCAGAGCGATTCCTTTTGTTAAGGTGCTTTGGAAGCACAGTTTTGAGAAGGATGCCACTTGGGAGAATGAGTCAGAGATGAGGGAGACCTACCCTCACCTTTTTGACTAAGGTATGTTTTCCTATGTTTGTCTTAAATTTCAAGGACGAAATTTTTATAAGGGATGGAGAATTGTAAAATCCGAAAATACTATTTTAGGGCGTCGCACGTTTTTCAAAGCGCCGCGACGAATTTTTAAGTAAGATTTTCAACGTTAACGAAATTCAATGAAAATAATTTTAGAAAATCCTACGCAAAATTCTGATCATTTTGATATAAATAACCCTTACCTAATTTAGCCTATTTTATGAGTTAAAATTTAACGAAGTTTCGTAATGACAACTTTACCCCTCATAAGTATTAAGGCAAACTCCAATTAAGTGAGGGTAGTATGGTAATTAGTAAATCCAAATCCTCTTAATAGGCAAAACCGAGCCCTCATCTCCCCATTCACGCGTGAATTACCGAAAACGAGAGAGAGGGAGCGGACAATCGGGTGGTCAGGCAAGGTGCGGGATCTGTTCCGGCGACAATCTTCCGGTGAAACTTTTAGGTCAAATCGAAGAGGATGACGAGAGAAACACTCCGGTATGATTATTTCTAAACGAATCCCTCTCGATCTCTAGATTTTTGGAGATAGAAGTTCTAGGGTTTTTCCTAAAATTGATTTTCTCCCAAAATTTCTTTAAGAAATTAATAAGAGACATTTAGGAGAGCATGTTAACGGTAGAAACGATGTTTTTGAAAGAATTTTTAGAGATTTGTAATTATGGTTTTTCCTAATCTATGATTTTAAGAAAAATCTTTTTACAATTTTTATTCCTTAGGGTATAAGGAATGCTTTAATGATGAAAATTTTGATATTTTAAGAAAAAATTATTTTTCTAAATTATTTAATCCGAAAATTAATTAAGTAATTATTAAATATTGTTTAGGAATAATGTTTGTATAGAGTTTTGAGCAAAATTTAAGATTTAGGATTTCTAAAATTTAAATTTAAATTAAATCCAAAAATTCATATTACTTTAATTAAATATTCATTAAGTTTTGTATGAAATGATTAAGGGAAAATAAAGATTTAGACTTAAGAATATGATAATTAGTTTTATAACACGTCTCTTTTGTAAATCCTTCTTAGGTAGTGATTATTGAAGGGTGGAGTGGAAGACTTGTGTCGAAGCGACGTGTCGTACTTGGTTTGAGATAGGTACTCATGTTTTGATAAAAATTTCATGATTTTGTTCTGTTCTAGTATTTTAATGTAAATGATTGAAAAAGTTTCTTTGACCTGAATTCATGACTTTTCATTTTTATGGCAATATGAATATTCAAGACTGTTATTTCATGAATTTAAAAAGCTTCAAAATTTGTTGAGATTAAATGTTTTATGTGTTGCACATGATTTTCGTACTTGTTTTTCCATGTACATTTGAATGAAACACTTTATATTAAATGAATGTGCATGTTGATGCGGAGTGCCCAATGGTAAAGGAAGGCTCGTAGAGCCAATGGTAAAGGTGGCTTGTAAAGCCAATGGTAAAGGAGGCTCGTAGAGCCAATGGTAAAGGAAATGGCCAAATTTGACTGGGTACCTGATCAGTACCAAATTATGGGCACATCCGACACGGGTGTTATAAAACTTTATGCATAATATGGTTCCTATATGTTCTTTTCAAATTATGAAAATATATGTTTAAAGAAAAAAGATAAATGAAAGTTATTGCATCAAGGAAAGATGTTAAGAAAAAGTTTCTTTTTATGCACTGATACGAGATTTTATAAGTTTGATGATCTTTCCATGTTTTCATATGAAACTGCTTTATGTTAGTTTTATGTAAATTTTTATTTAAAGACATGAATTACCTGCTGAGCGTTGGCTCATTCCTCGTTTGGAAATATTTTTCAGAAGAGAAGTAATGGCTGCACGACGACCTTACACTTATCGTCGTAGGGGGCCTCAGGAGGAAGAAAGGTTCCATTTGTTTTTATGTTTTAAGTCTAAGTTTGAGTTTGTATCTGAGTATGAACAGTAAGTGGAGTTTATGTAATGATGTGTTGAAAGTTTTTAGTGGTCTTGAGACAATTGAACAATTTGGAACTATCTGAGTTTATTGTTGTTAGTGGCTCTTTCTTATACTGGATGATGATTATGTTGTCTAATTAAAGTTTTTAATTAGAACTGTTTATGTTTTATTATAGTTTTCCGTACGACCTTTTGCTCCCGCCCCGTTAACTCGGGCTAGCTGGGTCGGGTCGTGACACTCACCGACCAGAACAAGCCAATATGATTAGCAATCCAAACTACTGTTCATATCACAAGATCTTTAGTCACCCAATCGAAGATTGCTTTGTATTTTAAGATTGGGTTGAAAAAAGCTACCGAAATGACTAATTCACTCTGTCAGACAGTGTTCTGGTTAATCCAAAACAGGAAAAGACTAATGTCATTTCTTCCATTCCATGCTAAGTTGCAAAATAACTTGAGGAAAAGAACCTCAATAAGATGAAGATGGTTGGGAAACCTTCACTTCTAAAAAAACTAAACATATGATGGTCTTATTTGCTATCAAAGGCATTAGCTAAAAGAATGCTTTGGAATTAGAAGTTGATTCAAGACTCTTCCGTTCAAAGAAGCCAGTTGTAGAGGAGCCAACACCAAGTAAAAAAGAAGCCCTCGAAGTACTATAAAGACCAAGGAGGAAAGCACGATTCTATGTCTAGATCTCGAAGAAGAAATAGGAAGACATTGGTAGAGCAGAAAATTGATATTCAGTGATGCATTGATTTTATTGATGACAACAACCCCCTAGATAGCCTGTTAAACTGGAAGAATATATGGTTGACTTGCATCTTAACTCAGATTCGGAGGAAGAAAATAATATTCCTATGGAAACTTGTAGAGTTATAAGTCAACGAGGTGGAAGGATTGCAAGAGGATGAGGTGGACCTCTTGATTTTCACGGGGCAATTTAAATACTCTTTTTAAAGAAATATGTTGCACAACATCACCATTTATTGACTCAAATGAAGAGCTCTACTTCCCTGACGATGAAAATGATAATAAGAGTTGGAAGTAGAAAACATGGAAAATACGAAAGACTCTCAGGCTAAGGGTAGTTTATCTAAAGAAGTGACACAGATTCATCTGAGAAGTGAAAAAGAGATTCTTGTTCACCACAGAAGAAGATGATAGATCAGGGGAAGAATATTCAGCTCAATGATAATATTATGCCACATAATCAAATCATCCACCTAAACCTAAGAGGATTGCTAATGCCACCATAGACTATAATGTTTTGGCCCATCTCCATAAATTATCCGCATTTCTACGCATTTACGATGTTCTCATTATGTCTAAGAACCTTCTAGAGACATTTATTAAAGCTTTGTAGAATTCAGAACAGTATGAGACATTCTTAGCAAAAAAAAAGTATGAAGGAGGCCTTGTACGCTCATAATACTCCTACAATCATTTTTAATGATGATGATATGCTCTTTGGAATCACATATCACAATCAACCACTATATAGTATTGTGAAGAGTAACAATACTCAAGTGAACAGAGTTCTAATCGATCCAGATTCCTCTGTTAATCTAATGAGCCTTAAAATGCTCAAAGGATTAATCTTGGATGTACAATATCTAAATAGGAGTACAGTATTCTTGCAAGGGTTGAATGAATAAGGATTTGGGTACTAGTTCCATAACAAAGAATGTTAATAATAAATAATTAAGCGTATCCCATTCTCTTTGTTGTTTGTTTGAAATAAAAAAGCCTTAAACTCAAGCATCTAGAACCGACCAAACAAAGGCCAAAATGCAAAGAGAAGGCAGGTCTGCTCGGTAGTTTGGTGGAAGCCTGATTGGTCGAGTAGCCTTCATTCATTTCTTCCTCGCTTTATGTTTCAGTTGCCTGTCGAGATCATGGACCACGTGAGACGACGTGCTCTAATTGTATATTTATTATATATACACTTTTTTTTTTCTTTTGCCGATGTTTAACTGTTTTGTTGTTGAGTGAATATATTTTAAACTATTAGCATTAATCAATAGCTGTAGCATTATATTTTAATAATGTAGAATGTCATTCCTTTTGCAAAGTACATAGAATGTGAAGTATTATTCCTATTAACAGCAGCTCGAACTGAACATTTTTACTTGTTTCTCATATTCTGTCATTACTTGGAGCTCGAAGTTATTTACAATAACTGTTATGTGTGATATATGGCATTGATAATTGATATTTTTTTTGTACTTTGTCAGAGATATCTTTTAGTTTATTCTCAGCGTCTCTTCATTTTATTTGAGAAACCAACTAATGTAGTAGCCGTTTGTGAATGACCCCCACTTTTCTAGCTACTTTATATCATCTATACTTTTCTCTAGTTCTTTTCTTAGGAACTCAATATAGCTAATGGACTCTCTTGTATCTAGTCAAGTGTTGTAGACAAACAAATGTTGATATCTTTCCGTTGTATTTATAAGCATCATTCCTTGTGATAACATGATAAGTAATGTATTGGCGATGTATGCAAACATCTTTTTAATGAATAGCTCAATTCTTGGATGAACAACCGGTCTCAAATAGAGGCAGAATAGGTAAAAACATATATAAATATCTCACTAAATAATTTATATAACTTTAAATATATGAACCGGTCTCAAACTTTTTTAAATAATTTATACATTCCTTTTCCACTTCATCAGGTATTTTTACACACGGTCCCACATTGACATTCGTGTAGGCTAGGTGATCCTTCAACCTCTTGACACCACCAGTTATGCGCTTCTCGTAGAAATTACATTTCATATAAACATATCCCTTTGTCGCACCTACGCCTAGCACTTTAACTTAAGTGTCATATTTCCATGTAAGATCTTTCCTTCTTATGCCACTAATCATACTAATAATTGATAAAAATAAATAATTAACATCAAATTAAAAATACAAATTTAATCATAAATTAATGACATATAACAAATTTTTTTTTTGTATGGAAAATTTTACAAATCTCATGTAATAGAATTGATGAAATATAAAAGATTTTAGATTTACAATTCTATTGTTTTAAATTTTAATGGCACAATATCTTATTTTTTATTTATCCTCTTTAGTCTTTATTTGTAGAGATAACAGAAGCTCGATTAAGGTGAACGGAAAAAAAAAATCAAATAAGATGTATGAAAGTTACATGTGAACATATTATTGTATTATGTACGGAAAGATGTATGAGTAAAATCAAAGTTGTATTTGGAGTAGAATCAGTTGTGGACATAATTTTATCTCCAATTGTAGCTTCAAGTATAAAGTCAATGTGATTGTTGAGATAACATGCAAATAAATTTTGGATGTGATATTCAAAAGAAGAGATGAAAAAAAAATCTAAGACATTGATAATTCATGATATAAAGTCAAGTCAAACATATTTTAAATTGAACTAATACTATAATTATTAGGATTTCTTACTTAATTATATGCATTTATCACAAATCTTTGTATGAATTCATATGTCCTATTTTTTCTAGCAATTAATTTTGTAAGGATTTATTAACTATCAATTTCCCATGAATATTTAAATGAAAATATGCATATGGATTGAGAATAATACAATGTGATGTAATGTATGTAATGGTAATGCTAGGTTTTTTATATTTTTTCTACTTAATAAACTGTAATTAATTCAAGAGTTGATGAAGAAAAATAAAATTAAAAATATTACTATCAATATGCTTCACAGATATATAGATAATTTTAATAGATATTCCAAAATATCAGTTTGATTCATAGATAAAATTAAAAATATCAATTTAATTCATAGATAAAATTAAAAATATCAATATTAATAGATATATAGATAATTTCTTTTAGAATTAGGTTTACTTTTAGATTCTAATTGAGATTTTGGTTTGAAATTTATCTAATGCTCAACTTCAAATTCAGTCTTTGATTTTAGCTTTTTTTCACAGTTTGGTTTAGGGTCATGAAATGTTCTTTATAAACTTTGATATTGATTTAGATTTTAAAAAATCATATGCATACTTTATTGTCATTACAGGAAGCAGGCGAAGAGAAATAGGAAATAAATTGTTACCTTGGTGGAGATTATAAAAGACGACTATTGTCTTGGCACGTCGAAGTCGGAGAGGCAGGGAATGAAAGCAATTAGGAAATAACCCCCTCTCCTTACGAAATAGGAACGGGAGAGAATAGGGAATCTTACCTTCGCCTCCAGGTACGTCGAACTCGATCGAACTTGGCAGTCAAAGTCGCAGAAGCAGTGTACACAAAGGAACGAGAGAGAACAGGGAATTAGAGAGAATGGGGAATGAGAGAGAACGAGAGAGTTAAAGAGGTAGAAATGCTTCTAAAAAGAAGCCCTAAGTCTAATAAGCATGCTCGACTCACGCACACGGATGACTCTTACGAAAAAAAATAGAAATGAATCGAGGTAGTTCCTCGTTTCACCTCAGGCGTACGCCACAGTGAAAAGGTGTAAGTTTCGTCAGTCAGTCGCCCACGCTACGCCTTAAATCGAAATGCATGTGGTATTTTAGTTTTTTGGCAAATTTGTGTGCTTTCCTAAATGCGCACACAACTTTTGTTGCACCTCAAATTTAATTGGAATGTCTTGTGAAGTGCATCCACCATTTAAAATTGTCTAAGTTATATTTTCTCAGAAAGGTGTTTGCAATTGCATTGATGTTGTGATGAATGTTTGGCTTCACCATTGTGCTCATCTAATTTCATTTTTGTTGCATGATTTTTGTTAAGTACACACTTTTTTATGTGCGCTTACAAGTTCATTTTTTTTCATTTTCTAGTTGTGAATTTTTTCCACGCATGCACTACAATGTGGAAGTTTGAATAGCACTTGCTATAATATCATATTGTTCATATCTTATTCCCAATTGTACCTTGGCGGCCCCTATAGGAAATATCCACACATAGAAACAAGGGTGCTTCGCATGACATTTTCATATTTCAACTGAGTTCATAACATTTAAGTTTTTTTGGCTTTCCCATCACCAACTTGGGCATTACAGGGGGCCTTTTTGGACAACTTCAACATTTGAACTAATGATAATGATCTATTTAGCGAAATGGGCAATAGATTTGATACATTTTTATGTCCATTTTTGCAAAATTGTGTCCATCTTCTATTGTTGTTGTTGCATTTGATCTAATGACTTTTGGAACATATATCAAGGTCAACAGTTTTAAGCCCCCACGATTCAATGTTTATGAAGTTGGAATGCCATCCTCAACCCTGGCCTTAGAAAATTATGTGGAAATATTTCTACTGAATCTTTTTGCAGATATTATTAATATTTGAGGAACTGAAACAGAACTTAAAAGGCGAGGACAAAGTATCTAATGAACACTATATTTCAATGTTTGGCTACGCTTATTTGAAAGATGCATTTTTTATGTTAATGATATATATTAACGAAATTACTTAATTTTCATGATTCGTTTTTTTTCATTGCTATGGTTGTTTAACTTTCATATTTTTAGTGCTTCATGCCACAATATTATTTTATCTCCTATTTTTATTCTATTTTCAGTGAAGTGCGGGTTGAGGGGTTGGAGACAATAGATTATTTCGACAATTTGAAGGGTAAGGAGCGTTGCACAGAACAGGCAGATGCTCTTACATTTGAATCAGAAGTGAGTACATGAATGTTCAGTTCACTTTTTATGCTTTCCGATTCTGAATTAATTCTAAAAAATGCCTTTGTTGAAAAAGGTTGACAAGACTTACGTTAGTACGCCCAACAAGATTGCAATAATAGATCATGAAAAGAAGAGAACATATGTTATGTGGAAAGAGGGAATCCCAGATGCGGGTAATTTTGTTTTCTGTTGTTTCTAAATTATACTGATTTAGGCTTCGTTTGGGACGGCTTTCTTCTTGCTTTCTAAAACAGCTTTTTAATACAAAAAATTTTTGAATTTAAAATTTTTGTACTAAAAAGCCGTTTAAAAAAGTAGTACGAAAGCTATCCCAAAGGAAGCCTAACACTAAAATTAGAAGTTAGAGAAAATTCATAGCTGATAAATAGATCCTGACCTTAAACTGTCTTCTTACTAGTTGTTTGGAATCCCTGGGACAAGAAAGCCAAAGCCATTGCCGATTTTGGCGACGATGAATACAAGCATATGCTGTGCGTCGAGCCGGCTGTAATTGAGGATCCTCTTCCTCTGAAGCCAGGCGAAGAATGGACAGGCAGACTGCATATCTCTGCTGTTCCGTCTAGCTACTGTAGTGGGCAATTGGATCCCAAGAGAGTTCTTTATGGTTGAAGTATAGCTCAGTGACAGTGAGTGGTGCGTTTTATTTAGGTGAGATTCTTTCACAGTCGTCTTCTATTAAAGATTTTCATGTGCCTGTGCATTGATAGTTTTCTGGTCAATGGTTGCTCTTAGCTTCTATTGGACAACTTTATGTAGGCTTTGTTTGGTACGGCTTTCTTACTGTTTTCTTAAAGCGGCTTTCTAGTACAAAATTTAAAATTTTTGTACTAAAAAACCGTTTTAAGAAACAGTAAGAAAGCCGTCCCAAACGAAGCCTTAATCCGATCCACCATACACTTATATGCACTAAACTATGGTTTCATTTAAAATGGCTTTCTTATTGCTTCTTAAAGCAGCTTTCTAGTAAAAAATTAAAAATTTTATACTAAAAAGTTGTTTTAAGAAACAGTAAAAAAGTCGTCCCAAACAAAGCTTATATCATCTTTCAGTCTTGGTTTGGCTTTGTTTGTACGAATACATTGATTTCATTTTTGAACTTAATGGAGTTCTCTTTTTTTTTTTTTTTTTAATGTGCAGGCACCAACTGTTGCATTGCATCTACCTCATCGTTTTCAGGCAGAGAGTTTCTACCGTTTCTTCTTTTACATAATTTCATTTATGTTTCTCTTCCCGTTAGAGCTACAGAATAATGATTGCAGATTAATGGCCTAATTTGTTGATATGCCGATGAAACTTAACTGTTATCTGCAAGCGAACTTATAAAGAAATTATTAAAGCCACGTCATCATTATTAGTTTTATTTCAATTATTTGGAGATGATTCTTTTGAATTCTCATTCTTCATATGTTTGTTTGCTGAATATTACCTCAAGTGGTATGCCTATCCTGAACAAAGTCCACCCATATTTTCTTAGGTCTATTCATTTTTCTTCATGATCATTTTATATTAATTTGTTTTACTCGGCTAATATATATATATATATCTAGAATTTAGTGTACTTGTCAACGCATTCAGTATTTGAACAGTTTTGTTTAGTTTTTATCTCTGCCACTTAATTTTTTCATATTAGTTTTAATTTTATGATAAAAATGTTTAGAAAATTATATGTTTGTAATGTTATGTCTCTGCCAACGTAGTCTTTGTTTGGGATAGTTTTTTTTGTTATTTTTTAAAGCAAATTTTTAGTGCAAAAATTTCGAATTCAAAAAATTTTCATACCAAAAAAATGTTTTAGAAAATAACAAAAAAGTTGTCATGAAAAAAATCTTAATCTGATCATTTGTGCAATGACATTGCCCACAAAGTAAAAAAAGAAGGGTGAGAGTCCAAGTGAATGATGGATAAGATAAATAGTATAATCATAATTGGGTGATGTGATTGTTATCAGGGGCGGATCCAGCTTCTTTTTTCAGTGTGGATAAAAAAAAATTTGTGGGAAGTGACAAAGACGCTTAGGATCGATAAAATAAGTGCAAAAAAAAAATTTTTAAGAGTGGGCAAAATACCCAAAATATCTCCTCTAAATTTTTTTTTTTTTTTTAGGGTGGGCATTTGGCCCTACCCCTCCACCCCCGCCCATGATTGTCATTGTGGATTCAAGAAAGATAGGAAAAGGTGGAGATGTGCTTATATATAGAAGTTGGTTGGGAGAGAGAGAGAGAGAGACAATCAGGGTGCATGAATCAGAGCAATAATTAGAAAACTAGTGTAGGAGCTCAAGGAGGTGATTTTGTCGGGGATTACCATGATCAAAGTTAGGGATGTCAATTTCGGGTCACGGGTCGGGTTCGGGTCGAATCCGGAATTGACCCGGGTTCAAACGGGTCGACCCTAACCCGACCCGGGTAGGAAAACGGGTCGGAAATCCGAACCCGAACCCGACTCGGCGGGTTGCCGGGTTGACCCGACCCGGCGGGTTGCCGGGTTGACCCTACCCGACACGGACCGCGGGTGCGCGCCGGTGAGCAGGCGCGGGGGCGAGCGGGCGCGGGTGCGCGTCGGCGAGCAGGCCTGGTTGCGCGTGGCCGAGCGGCCGAGCGGGCGCGGGTGCGCGCCGGCGAGCGGGCGCGTGTGTGCGGTCGAGCGCGATCGAGCGGGTGCTACCGCGGTCACGTGCGCTGGCAAGCGCGCGGGTGGCCTCGGCAGGCGTGCAGGCGGCCTCTACGCGAGCGGACGGTGGCAGCTGGGCGGGCAGCCGGGGCAGGGTCGCGGGCAGGTCTGTTCAAATGGGTTGGCGGGTTGACCTGGCAACCCGCCGGGTCAACCCGAACCCGACCCGTTTTTCAAACGGGTCGAATTCATGAACCCGAACCCGTCCCGATTTTCAAACGGGTCGGGTTTTCGTGTCGTGTCAAATATTGACACCCCTAATCAAAGTGGCGAATTGAGCTATGGCTTAGTGGTTGAAGAAGAAAAAAATGATCAAAGAGAGCCATCTTTTCCATCGATGTGGATGGGAGTGGAAAAAGGAGGTGGCGTTTCTAGAGGAGAGTCGGGTTAGCAAAGGATTGAGAGATCCATCTTAGGATTCTTCTCACCTAGTTAGAGCATAAGAGCTATATGTAAAGGAAGTGCCTCTTGATGAAGGCAAAATATAGGTAATGAGAGTCTGATTCAAAGGTGGTAGTGTGATGGAGTTTAAATGGAGAGAGCTCCTATGTAAAGAGGTCTTAATGAAGGATCCCTATAAATGAAGATGACCATAGAAGGAGAAAAAACAATATGAAGATCATAATATATATGGTTCATCTTTATAGCCTATGTCGTCTTAGGAATGCAAAGTATACAAGTTACAAAAAAGGTCCACCTTATTCTTCGATCAACATCGAGATAAAAGAGAAGTGGAAAGTGAAGGTGGAGAGTCATATCTCAATAAGCTCATTGCGTTTGACCTCCTTTATTACAAGAGAAATGCAGGTATTTATATATCATTGGGGCTTTTTTTTGCAGCAATTAGAGTGGCATTGGTGTGGTTAATGAGGATTGAATATGTAATAACCTGAAATTTTAAAAATAATTTTAAAATAAAAAATTCTAAAAATCTTGGCTAGAGTGTTGTGGCGTTGTGCTTGTGAGCACAACGATGCTAGGAAACGCCGGAAAAGCGCAACTGCGGCACTGAGCTCTCTGTTCTATAGAGCAATAGAAGTAGCTTGCAACATAGCTGCACTAGATTGAGAGCGTTGCGGCACTAAGCACTAAAAAATATAATTTTAATATAAATTTCTCAACTCAATCATTCCTCTCCATTCTAGATATTGGCTTTTCGTATAAGGAAAGAAAGAGAGGAGGAGAGGAAGAGGGGAGAATGAAGATAGAGAGAATGTCATTTGGAGTATTTTTGTTCGTCAATTCTATTCAGAGGTTTTTTCTAATTGTGATAGGTAATATGAATCCTACATTTATTTTCTGTGATATCGTGTTTGATGAATTTAATCTCTGCTAAATTGGTTAAAATATATTTTCTCGTGATTTATTGCACTTTCACCGTGTTACTTTTTGTATATGATATAAATGATTCTTATGAGAGAGAAGACCATTTGGAGCATTTTTGTTTGTCGATTCTATTCGGAGTTTTTTTCTAATTGTGATAAGTAATATGAATCCTACATTTATTTTCAGTGATTTTGTATTTAGTGAATTTAATGTCTCCTAAATCGGATAAAATATATTTTCTCCTGATTTATCGCACTTTCAATGTGTAACTTTTTATATATGATTCTAATGAGAATTTTAACTATAATATTTTAAATTTTACAAAATAGATTAATATTTGTGATTTTCTGAAGTTAATGCATAATATATAGATTTCTCTATATTAGATTTCTCTATAATAAATTGTTGCTCCAATTGTAATACTACCTTTTCCAGTAAGCACTCATCCTGGCATCAGCTTTCCCAACAAGCTCCCTTCACTAACTTTGCCTTATCCAATCAGCTACAATCATGATGACATCTTCTTCAGTGAGCCCTATTCACCACATCACCTTCTCTAATGAGCTTCTACTATAATTTCATTGCTTATGTGACATCGAGGGTTTTAAAAATTGAGTAAAAAAGAGCTTGTGAGTTGAGCTCGAACCTTTTGAAGATACAACATGTTGGGCTCAAGTTCAAATCTACCATTAGATAAATGAGCCAATCTTGAGCTAACGATATTTCAATCTATACACGACTCAACTCTTTTACCGCTAATAGAGCCAAGATGGGTAAACTCTTGGGAGATTTTTTGATTATTTGAAGGGTCGACTTGTTGAGAAAGCTGAGCCATTGATGAGATGCTGACATATTGAAAACCTTGATCACCCCAAGGAGGGATCTAGTTCCTAGTCAGTTGAGTTGGAGATTCAAGTGCAGTCATTTTGGGCTGAACGTAGGACCCAAAGTGGTAGCTTTAGAAATTAGCAAACTAAGGGTAAAATTTTAGAAGAGAGCAATTTTGAATTGGATGACATTTGAAAGGAGCAATTTTGTGTTATGAAATTTGTATGTTGCCCACATTCGCCTGTTAGTTGGGATTTATGATGCCTACCAAGAAGTCTTGTGTTCAAAACCTGCATATATATATATAGTGTGTATGTGATTTAGTTTGCTCAAAGCCCCAAAAAAAAGTTATGGAATTTGCCCGATCTTGAGTTTAATCCGAGCGACCAACTCCATAGCACTAATAGTGATAGTTGCCTTCCACATATATACTCCTAGTAAACTATGAAAAATCACACATTATGTAGATTTTCAAAATAAATTCATAATTATAAGCTATGATGCAAGAATAAGGACATGGAAACATAGACACGACACAACATGAAAACGGAACACTCATTTTTTTTTTTTTTTTTTTTTTTTTTTTTTTTTGAAAATATGGGACACGAGTACTATGTGGACATGGCTTTATATTTTGTTTTTATATAGTGTATAGATATTAATGTAACATCATATTAAAATGAAAAAAAAATTGATAAATGAATGACATTGATGCTGACACATGTCTATCTAGTCGGTTGATTGGAATATGCAAAATATTTTTAGAAATGCAAACTAAGGGTATGTCTTTGAGTACAACTATAAAAATATAAAACCTGCATATATATATATATATATATATATATATTAGTGTGTGTGTGAGTGTGTGATTTAGTTTGCACTTACTTCCGAGCGACCAACTCCAACATAATTGTGACAGTTGCCTTCCAGTAAACATTCAAGCAAAATAAATTCATAATTATAAGCTACTAGAATAAGGACATGGAAACATAGACACGACACAACATTCATTTAAGTTTTGTGGACATGGCTTTATATTTTGTTTTTATATAGTGTACCATATTAAAATGAAAAGAAATCAACAGGAAAATGATCCGGCGGTTTATGCCACCTCATTGAAATATTCGGCGTAGGAAATTGCTTATGTACCGGCGGTTTAAGCAACTTGGATAAGCCGTAGTTTAACTCTAACACTTGCTTAGAAAAAAAGGAATTTGCAAATCTATGGTTCAAGTTTTGGACTATCACGTCGGAGTGCCAATATCGGAGAAGTTTCGAGAACTTATTCTTTGTATAACTATACAAAATTACTTATTTAGTTTACTAGTTAATACCAGCGGTTTAACCTCAGACGACGGTCTAAACCGCCGGTATAATATTTTTTTCTTGTAGTGAATGATAAATGAATGACTCTATCTTATAATATAAAATATTTAATGCAAAATAAATCAAATAATCAAAACATCAAGAATGTATCTATTGACTTATATACTTCTCTAGTTCTCTAGATCTCTCTCATAATAGTTCATTGGATATCATATATTTATAATTAAAATAATTTTATCATAAAAAAATTAGGACAAGCATGTCAGACATGTGTCCTAGCCGTGTCCGACATGTGACTCAGCCATGTCAGGTTAAATTTAAACATTATTTTAATCAGACACATGTCTGCCGTGTCTGACACGTGTCTCATATGTGTCGGCATGTGTCCATATCCAACACATGCATGCCTGACACTGCATTCTCTCTTCAAGAGGTGTGTCCCAGCCATGTCTAACATGTGTCTCAGTCGTGTCGGGTTAAATTAAACATTATTTTAATCAGACACTTGTCTGTCGTGTCTGATACGTGTCCCAGTCGTGTAGACACGTGTCTGTATCTGACATGTGTCTAACACTGCATTCTCTCTTCAAGAGGTGTGTCACAGCTGTGGCAGACATGTGTCCAAGACTTGTCGGGTTAAATTTAAATATTATTTTAATCGCATACGTGTTTGTCGTGTCCAACACGTGTCCCAATCATGTCGGGCACGTATCCATATCCGACACTGCATTCTCTCTTTTATAAAGATTACTTTATGAAGTAATTTTCGTTTCCTTATAGAAGAGATAATTCTACATTATATACATCATCACAAAATTTCACCAAATGAAACCTAAAAACCATGCAATCATGAGACTACACAATGAAAAGACAAAGCAAAGCATGAATAAGGTTTAAAACTCCAATCCTCTAATAATAATAAATGGCATAGTGATGGTTAATGATATCATGAAAAAATGTCAGGTTAGATTGATAATGCAGAGGGCAAATAACAATTATCAGTTATGAATTCTCAATGGGAAACCTTAAACTCTTTTGATTGTTGAAGGCCGCAATGAAAGGAATGAATGCTAGTAACTAAGAATTTTTCATGAATACAGTTTAGGGTTTGCTTGTTACATCAAAAGCATAAGAATTTCTCTTTTGTCGCCCTCATTTTATTGCTATTTCTATTGCACTTAAGTTGTTCTAAAAGGTGTTTTGTTGTTACATTTGACAACTTCTAATATTTCAATATCTATCTTGTTTAATTTTTTGAAAAAGAATTTGTCAAAACTATAGATCTCTCTCTCTCTCTCTCTCTCCATGTCATAGATTAGGACTTCTTATTGCTTTCTAAAACATAGATCCATTGTCAAAACTTAGACTTCGTTTAGAACAGCTTTCCTAATGCTTTCTAAAGTAATATCTTAGTACAAAAATTTTTTAAACTAAAAACTTTTATATTAAAAATTAAAAAAATATAGCAAGAACATTGTCCTAAATGAAACCTTAGGCTTCATTTGGGACAGCTTTTTTATTACTATTTAAAGTAATTTTTAAGTGCAAATTTTTTTTGAGCTATAAATTTTTGTACTAAAAAATTATTTCGAAAAGAAATAAGAAAGTTATCCCAACGAAGCCCAACAAAGCTTTAATTAGTTTTTTATTTTTTTTTTAAGCGAAGCCTTAATTAGTTAAAAGAGGAGAGTTATTAATGAAAATGTTAGTACAAGAAAATGAATTATTTAATATTGACTCCGGAAATTATCTTGAAATATTTTCTATATTAACTTTTATTGCTCTTTTGCTTTAATTTTTAACAAATGTAAATTAAGCAAAAGCTGGTTAAGAAGATTTTAGTAAAGAAATTTGGTTTAACAAATTACTATTGCTATGGAGGCCAAGAATCTCTCTTTTTTAATGGAAATGTTCTCATATTAATCAATATAGTTTATTGTTGTTATGATTTTATAAGTTCATAGAAACTTATTTGACATTTTTTTTATTTTATAATACTTCTAATGAATTTTCAAAATGTTGGGTTAATTAATTAAGAAATTTGCATAATCAAATTATAACAATTGAGATATTTAATAAATTATTTATTTAGTTTATTATTCCTTATAATTTTATGAGTTTACAACAAAAATATTTGGCGTTTATAATTTTTCTTATAATTATTTTTTGAAGAAAATTCAAAATATATTTTAAAAGAATTTTAAAAATTATGAGAATAACCTCAGGAACTTCCCATAAGAATTTGGAATCAATTTGAATTATATATGATATATTATGATTTATTTTATTTATTTTTACATTTTATTGAGAACATTATTAAAATATATTTTTTGATCTTAAATTCCTAAAACTTTAATTTTCACTTATTCAAGTAATCATCTAATATCTAAAAATTTTATTTTGGATCCTAAGAATTGAATTTTAATTATTTTAATAAATAATTTCAATTTTAGGCCTTTAAGTGATGCTTATGAACTAGCAAATTAGGATTTATGTTTTAAATAGGAAATCATCACAAAACCCTCCAAAGACTTTTTGAATGGGTCAAGGGTAAGAATTTGAGACTATTTTGAATTTTATTCAATTTTTCATGATTTATTGATTTTTGAATTAGGTTGAGCTTTGATTCTTATGTTCATTATAAACCCTTTTATTTTGTATTTCTCTAATTGTTATTTATTTTCTAATAATTTATCAAAGATTATGGAATAAATTAATGTTTTTTTATTAAACTTACAATAAGGGTTTAGGTTTCAATAAATCAAATGGCTTCAAATTTTCAAGAAATCTTTCAAGTGAGTCATTTGGACTCAAGTTGTATTTCCTAAAATTTTTCTAAGTCTACCAACCCAAGGCATTCAATGTTTTATCAAAGGTTTTAAACAATATACTAAGGTTCCAACAAAATATTTCTCTAATCCAAATAATCAGAGGAGTTCATGTTTTAAATTCCAAATCATTTAACTCTATGATTTATCGAGATTAATTTTCAAAGTTTAGGCCATTTAAGACCTAAAGTTTTGAGAAATTAACGAAGGTCTATGGAAACCCCATACTTGTTTGAGAGAAATTAGAGACATTTGGAACTCCTTAAAGAATGTTCCAAATGAATTTAAGGCTCATTTTAGTTCTTTAGAGAGGTTGATTTCTTAATTAACCCACTACATCATTTAAATAAAATCATGCATAAGATCAATTAGAAACTTGAGGATTTTTTTATGTACTTTTTTTATATCCTTTACTAAATCCATAGAACGTACATTCATAATTTTTGGATGTAAAATAAATTAGATATGAGTTTTTAAAAATTGACATGATTTTTAAATTAATATATAGATTTAATTAATCATGGTTGAGTTAGCGAGCACTTAAAACATGGCTCCTTTTGATTGGCTTGTGTCAACAGTGAGAGAGTCCACATGACATATAGGATCAATCATAGTTGTATGATCTTTGATCGAATGATATATCAATCCAATCAAAACCACAGGGATTTGCTCGGAACTATGATTCAATAAAATCATGGCCATTTGTTATATTCATATGAAATGGATGGCTATGATTTTGTCTTATATCTCTAGCCATCGAATAGAGGCCACTCATTTTTAAATCCCTGATCCAAATTAACCATGGAAGGATATTCTTCAAATTGATATCGGTGAATCAAGACAGTAGGTGTTTGCAATCCCATGGCATATCCTGTTGGATTGCAAACTATCGTCACAATGTCCTAGACCTCATGAAATTCAAGTTTTAAATTATCATATACTTGAGCCATATGACATTAGTCAAAATTAAATGATGCTTCAAGTTTATTAGACCTAGTTAACAATCTTACTGAAGATAGTAAAGGCTTATGTGCACTGGATTAATGGATGATGTTGATCAAATAAAACTCACTAGAGCTCATCCAATCCACACACATAGGGGCTCTGGAAGTTGAGGAAGACCTTGGATCACTCACACTCACTATGAGAAGTTTGGGGAATCAAACTACGTGCACCAGTTTTCACATAACTGAGCTCTATTTATAGAAAATCAAAGTGCAATTGAACGGGATTCCGACCATTCCCATGACCCTATCTAGAAATGTCAGTTATGGGGGAACCAATTAGATGCCTACAACTATCCTAGGCCATTCTCAGGGTTAAATGTTAGCTAGCATGGTCGTTCTAATCTTAGGTTGCATATGGTGATCTCAGTCATGGGTATTTCTTGCCACCCTGGCCATGCTAGCTCTTTAGCATAGTTGAAAAGTTTTGGATTATTCTAAGAGTCTATAGAGGCATTGAGTTGAACCAATTTTCACAATATTGCATTGAATTGAGTTTTGGGTATGTTGAGCCATCTTTGGTGAACCAATTTAATTCATTTGAGCTATCCCAAATGGATAGAATCATTTGTGGTGTCTAGGCTAGAGTCTTAAGAGCCCTTGGCTAGAGTTTAGAGAGGCTTCATTGAAGTTTGAATAGGTATAACCTAGGAAAGTTAGGTTTTGTCTATTAAGGGTATCTGAGTAATTTGACCTAACTATGTTCAACTAAGTTTAAACATGGATTGCTAGGGGATCCTTGCATGGTTCTAAGATATTTGGATGTAATCCTAAACCCAAATGAAAGAAACTTGCCCCAATAACCTAAAATAGGATCCCTAAGGGAACTTTAGTATTTTTAACCTAACCATGGTCAACATGGGTTGATCATGGGCTAGGGATGAATCTAGGCAAGGTTTGGACATATTTAAATCATTCAAAATCTAAACCTTGGTCCAATGATCAAAATTTTCCAAATGACGCCAATAAGTAAGGGTGTAGGGGCATTTTTGTAATTTTGGCCAACCATAGCTGACTTTGGTCAAAGAGGTTGAACAAGGGTTAACATTCACTTTATAGATGTTTTTGGATTTATTAAAACCAAAGTCAAGGTTTGCTAATTAGGTTTAGGTCATTGGGTTAAGCTTAGGAGAATTTTGGACTTTTTCTAGTCAAAGCATTTGACTAGGGGTCAAACATGACTCCGAAAGAGTCTTAGAGTTATTTAGAATCAATAAAATCCAAAATTCATGATTTGACCCTATGTCAACCAAGGTAGGTCCATAGGGGTAAATTGGTAATTTTACTCTTATTTGGTCAAAAGGGTTAAGCAAGGGTATGTTAGGATGGTCAAAATATTTCCTAAATAGCTCTTCAGAGCAGTTGAAGACAAAGTCTAGGGTTTAATTTGGAGTTTAGATCAAGGAAGCCTATGTAGGGCACCTTAAGGGTATTTAGTAATTTTAGGGCTTGGATTTGGGTAAGCTTATCTATTTCTTACGACCACTAAAAAGGATCTTAGGATTTTTATAAGCTCTTTAGATCTAGATAAAGCTAAGTTCTTAGATACCTTCATATGGTAGGTCATAAGGGAAATTTTTACACTAAGATAGTAAATCCTTAGTGCTAAGAATGCCTTAGGAGAGAGAGGATTGGCCTCCTACAAAGTGCATTCAACACAAGGCAATGGATCTTTGCTTCCTATTTGACCAAGATGCCAATGAAAGTCCTAAGAAGTGGCAAGTATGTTAGTTGATCTTTTGACCTATTCTACATCAAATATACTTAGTACTATAATACCCTATAAGTTTAAATGATAGCTCATTTGTAGGATATCAAAATCATAAGTTTGGTGTTCCTATAAGATACAAATATCTTTTCTAAAATATCAAATGAGATTTCTTAGGATATGCCTAAAATCTAGAACACAGTCCTACTGTAAACATAATATGTGGTATGCTAGTATTAGATGGAAGTCATTATCTTATTATTCCTATATATAATTAAGATTGCATTTACTTTTCATTTGTAATTTCATATAGCTTTATAGTGGGGTGTCAATTGATTTAATCCTTTTAGATTGAACTTAGTGTCCAAATCATGAATATACTTTTTTTATTAAAAGTAAATTCCATCATCTATCTACTTCACGTGTAATCCAAGCTCTCCCATCAGGCTCACTATTTATAGTAGTGAAAAAATAATGACAATGAATCCTTCGTAACTTCAAAACAAAAATTATACTTATCTTACTATCTGATTATCTCCAATCTCTTAAATCCAAACTAATAAAAAAATGCACTTAGTCTCATACCAAACTCTAAGAGTATCTTTTAATCTATACAATGTCATCTTTAGCTTAAATATACGATTTCAATAAGAATGATATATAAACCCACGTGATTGCCCAAAATTTACATTCTCCTCTATGACAACAATCAAATACATTATATTCAAATCTTTTTGATACAAAGTGAAACCCTTATAACAAGCAAATGCTAGCAGAAGTCTAATGGATAATAATATATCTATAGGAGAATAAGATTCTCAAAATCTAGTCCTTCAACTTGGTTATAACATGAGTTACTAACTTACATTTATTCCTTACTAAGGTCTTGGAGTCAGATACTTGATTATAATGAACTCATTTAGTCCATATCACATACTAATCACTAGGTCTGAGCATTAACTCCCAAACATAATTCCTAATAATATATATATAGGTGAAACTCACTAAGCATCATTCTAACAAAATGTAAAAGTATCTTTTTTTTTTTTTTTTTGCTTTACTATACTATTGATCTTGATAGCCACTCTTAGGTTCACCCGATCAAACATGGTGAAAGGAACGTACAAAAGATGCGACGCCAAAAAAAATATGTTTGGAATAAGTTGACCAGAAGTTGAAATCATCAAAAAGGCTTTTGTTCGTAACATAGATTGCAAAAACGTATTTATGACAACATAAATAACCAAAATCAGTTTCCATATTGCCCTAAATCTCTATGATAAAAAGAAAAAATACACACGCAAGATGATAACACGAAGTCTATTCGTGCCAGGGACAAATATGTGATATAATATAATGATTTGCTCCAAAAAGAATGCATAGTAAATTAATTGTGTAAAATACACAGTACATGATCTAAAATATAATTTAAAAAATAGATGAATAGCTGCGAGTAAAAAAATTCTTCATTTTTTTTAATTTTTTAAAATATAATAAATTCAATATAAAATTCTTTCATAATGCTCGACAGTAAGTTGCAGTGGCACTCTACAATTGCGGGCAACAACAAATAATAGAATTACATACATTAAATTTGAAATACAGCTATGAAATATCTGAATTTTCAAAACATATAAATTTAATTTACATTGCACCAATAATTCAAATCAATAAGCCCCTTCCAATTTTTTTTTTTACATCTTTAGTTTTTTATTTTAATTTTTATAATTAAGCAGCAAAATCGGAGAAGAGAGCGAAGATAGAGCTAGAGAGAGAAAGAGAGAGGGAGAGAACGGCCAGATTTATTTCGATTTTTTCGCAGCCGGCGATCGGAAACTGCAATCCAAATCGTCCTGCGGAGAAGCAAGATTGAGATATCGCGTAAGAAGAGGGCAGAGGGGCACCTGTGCCACGCAATGGCGAATTTGTAGCGTTGGCTCCGCCCTTTGATTCGCTCAGTGTTTGAACTCGGCAAGGTCAGCTCCATTTTTCCCTCACCTGATTCTTCTCACAAAAAATTAGGTTTCGCCCGGCTTTAAATTCGGTTGCCCACCCTCCCCTCATCTATTCTTGTAGCTTTGCTTCTCCCTCGTTGCAATTCCATACCTACTTGATTCCCAGCCTTCACCGCCGCCGTGATCCGCCTTCCTGCAGTTGATTCACCCATTACGAAGGCTGAAAACAATTCATACGATCGAATTCTTGAACAGTGACAAGAATCTAATCGAGTTGGCCAATTGAATGTGGTTCGTCAACTGGGTCCCGCTTGTTTAGGGTTTCAATTTCCCATTATTCAAATGCGTTTTCTGATCAAAGCTCTCGGTTTTTCATGCAGGGCATTATGGGATTGAGTTCAGCTTTTTCTGTTTGAAGTGCAAGGTTGCAAAACGAAATTCCAGTGAAGAAGTAGAAGAGTAAGAGAAGAGGATAAAGGTGTAGAAGAGATTTTCCTAATTTGGCCAATCAATTGAATCTTTTTGTATGGCTAATTTGATGCAATAAGAGATGCCACAACATATCTCACATCAGCAAGGGCGCATCAATCTCAGTGACCTCAAGTTGCAGATAGCAAAGCAGCTTGGTCCTGATCGAACGCGGATGTATTTCGGCTGCCTGAACAGGTTCCTGGCTCAGAAACTAACCAAGACTGAATTCAACAAGCTCTGCTTCCTGATTCTTGGTCGAGAAAGCATACCGTTGCATAACAAGCTCATCCGGTCCATCCTCAGGAATGCATATGAGGCAAAAACCCCTCCACCAGTCGGGGAAAGGATTGTCTTCAATCAAACTGGAGCTATTGCGAAGAAATCCCTTCATGAAAATGATCCTTTAAGCCAGTCACAAACTGCAACGCCATCTCCGCTTGTTCATTGCAATGGTGATATCTTGCCTCCATCTCCTCGCAAGAAAAGAACTCGGAAGAGCCCTCTAGGATTAAATGGAACGGCTAATGCATATGCCCAACAATCCTTTGTACCATCTCTTGAAATATCAATTAAAGAGAATGGTATGTTGGGATCTGGAGATAGGAAGAGGCCAGTCCAGCATTATCAAAGTGGACTTGAAGAGCAGCCAGCAAAGCTTCCACGCCTGGAGAATTCATTGCTTCATGATCAAATTTCCTTGCATCAAAAGGGCCTGATCAAATCTGTTGCCATGGAAGATGATGAAAAGTTAAAAGAAAGCAATGATCTCAATTCCACCATAAGGGCCGAACATCCTTTTGTACCACCCGCTGAAACTTTAATCAAAGAAAATGGTATATTGGGTCCCTGTGATTGGAAGAATCAAGTGCAGCATTATCAAAGTGGACTTGCAGAGCAGCAAATAAAGATTCCACGCAAAGGGAATTCATTGCTTCCTGATCAAATCTCCTTGCGTAGAAAGGTACTGGTCAAAACTCTTGCATTGGAAGATGAGAAAAAGTTAAAAGAAAGCCATGATCTCAATTCCACTAGAAGACCTCCTCGTCCACCAGTTGGAGCTCCTTTCTGCTCTCCTCGTGTTAGTGGGACAAGGAGATCTTTTTCTGCAGCTAGCAATTCCACTTGTGGTAATAGTAATTATGATAATGGTGAGCTGTGCGATACAGAAGAATTGAGAAAGTTAATGGAAAAAGTTGCAGAAGCACAAGGAATAGGGGTGACGTTGGATAGTGCCAATTTACTGAATAATGCTTTGAATAGTTATTTAAAGCGACTTATAAAGTCTTCTGTTGAGCTTGCAAGAGCTAAGTCAACGCACGAACCAACAAAACATCCAGCATTCAATGGTTTTTGGCCAGGAAACCACCATGTACAAAATAGTGTAGAGTCTTTGAATGTTAATAATGAGCATAGAAACCAGTACATGATATCTTTGCAAGATTTTCAGGCTGCAATGGAGCTTCATCCCCAACAACTTGGGCAGGGTTGGCCTTTGCTACTTGAGAAGATTTGCATGCGTTCATATGAAGAATAAGGAACGTCTGACCCAAATTTCTCTGGTTCATTATTTCCGAGAAGATAGATTGTTTGGCTCGCTTGTACATTGTAGCTGTAGCTCCATGACCAGGTATAACAAAACCAGGGATTGAAAGCTTGAATGTAATTAACAACAGCCTTCATGGAAGAAGTTTTTGACAATTTTGCAGCACTGATTTTTAGCTTAATTTAGGTCCCAGTGTATGTATTAGCAATTAGAAAAATTTCTTTAGTGGCTTCATTAGTGACAGGATATTGCCATTTCAAAGGCAGTTGTAATTGGTTTATATTGATTTATAATTCAGTTTATTTTATGATTTTATATCTTGTACAGTGATATGTGTTCCTTTCACTTTTTTTTCTTTTTTTTTTAAGTTAAGATGTTCTTGCAACTTGTTAAAGATGGGAATTTTGTGCAACTGACTTCATCCTCTTTGCTTCTCAATGGTGTAAGATGTTAAAATCTCGTGGAAGTTGTCTGTTCCGTTGCTTTAATTACAGTTTAATATTGTATTCATGTCTGACCCATCTGCTTGGCCATATATTTTCTGCTTTTTACTCGTTGAATGAGTTGGCTTCATTCAGGTTTCGCTTGGGACAGCTTTTTTTCTGCTTTTAAAAACAGTTTTTTAGATTTTTTTACTAGAAAGAAGATGCTTTAAGAAGCTATAAAAAGCCGTCCCAAATGAAGCCTCAAAATTATGTTTATGAAATAAAATCAGGTGATTTTGAAATCAAATTGCTCTACATTTTCATTGCCTAAACTGATAAAGGTTTTGTTTGGGACAATTTTCTTACTATTTTTTAAAGCAATATTCTAATAAAAAAAATAACTAAAAAATTTTATACTTAAAAGTTATTTTAAAAGGCAATAAAAAAACTGTTCCAAACAAAATCAAAACTGTAAGAGAGTTCAGTATAATGTCTTCCTTCATAGAATTTTTATATAAATTAAAATTATGATATCATGTTCTTCAAAGAGCTAATCAGCTGAAAAGCTTTCCCGTTGCAAATGGTTAACTGTTTAATACTTTAATAATTAAGAGCTGATATCTCATTAGATCATGCGTTTTAAATCTGGAACGTTGTGGGTAAATGGACGGCTTTGTTTCTTCATAAAAAGCTTTGCTATTTGTGGTAGATTTATTGTTATTAAGTTAAGGTCAATGTAATGTTCTACTAAATTAAGATCGCATCAATCAGGTAGCTCTCTTTGGTCTATTAGTTGGATGCATTGACTATCAACTAAGAGGTCTTGAGTTTAAGTCATAGATATGTGATGTGTGTGTGAGTCCAGATGTTGTCCCTTAGGGCATCTCCAATTGAACTCCATGCACTCATTTGTCGTATGTCATTTGCTCCATTCGAATGCCAAATCGCATGCTACATTCGTCAG
This sequence comes from Dendrobium huoshanense, assembly GCA_016618105.1. Lineage (NCBI taxonomy): Eukaryota > Viridiplantae > Streptophyta > Magnoliopsida > Asparagales > Orchidaceae > Dendrobium > Dendrobium huoshanense. The sequence continues at coordinate 68,975,698 of CM028345.1, forward strand.
TTGAATGGTACGACGCACTATTCACCGACGCCAAATCACACCCGTATGATTCGGGGGAAGTCGCGGCATTAGCGAGAATATGATTAAAAGATAGGTTCGAACATGATTAGAATAGGATTATGATAAAGTTCGTATAAGATTCGAATAAGCTTTATACGTGATTCGAAGAAGGCTTGTACAAGATTCAAATATGATTTGAACGTGTTAAACAACATTGTATAATACAAAATAGTGCAATCATAATGATTATAAAAAATTAAAAAAAAAATTTGGGTACATCAAAATATATTCCAATAGCTATAAAACATCAAAATGAGAAGCATTATATTATTGCATAACATTTATAAAATCAAAATGAGAAGCATTGCATCAAATAAAAGTAATTATCATGTTTTTTATAGTAAGAGAATTAGTACAATCACAACAGCTATAACAAGATAGATAAAATTTTAATACAACTGAATAAATGACAATATATTCTAGCACATCACAATTTTCTCCATTACGCCCAAGCACTATATATGACTTAAGTAATATAATGTCTCTCTACATGTACAATTGGAGCGACATCTACATATATAGCAAAATAACTCAAACGAGCCAATTCCCAAATAGATAGTGACTGCAACCACTATTTAAAATGTGGGGGTTTTCACAGCATTCATTAGCAACAAATTAATTACCGCTGCCATATATCAGATATCGTAGCGGTCTTAAATCGCTTCTTTGCATTAGTAAATGGGAATAAGACTAAAAATTTGAAGAAAACCTAGCTTATTCAATACGTCTCCATGCTCCTGCTCCCGCTTCCGACCTCTCAATCTCTTCTCCGCGTGCGACCCGCCTCTTCCTCAGCCCCCGCCTCCCCAACCGTCGTCGGCAAATGTGCAGCGGTTTATAGACCGCTACTAAAAATATTGTAGGTGTTTTTACCATTGCTGTAGGGTAAAAAAGGTGCTGCGAAAGCCTATTTTAAACATAATTTGGTTAAGATCAGAATAAGTTTAAATCAATGTGTGAAGATAATATGATGTATTTTTCCAACATATATAGATAACGAACTATATATCAACACATATCTTGAACAATTGGCCGGAGAGATGTAAGCAAAATCAGTCTTAGAGATTTGTCACAAATCATTAGATGGGAATGAAACTTGCTAGAGACGAGAAAGGCACTAATAATATGAAGGGTCGAGCAACTTCTTGCTTAAAAAAATTTGCTTAGATAATACTTGTGCATTCCTTAGAATTTTGTTGGTATCTTGACTCTAACAAAACTTTTGAGCATATTTCTATAAGAAATGAAGAATAGGCAATTTTTTAACAATTTTGAGCATTATGTGCATATAAAATCAAATCGTATTTTCATATATTTTTCTATAAACATGAATGGTCATTTTTCAACTTTTATTTGTGCATCTTGTAGTTTTCAAATTAAAGGCATATCATTAATATGATTTAAATATTGAAAGATACAAATGAAGTTGCATGAATTTTTATAAAAAATTAAATATTTATTAAGAGTGTTAAAAAACTTTAAAATGAAAAAAAAAAAAAACTTTAGAAGCCCTTATATAAATTTTTTATATATTTATATATTAAAAAATAAAATATTATCAATATAAAAATAAAGTAAAGTCTAAATATTATCAATAATTTATATATTAATTCAAATTCATATATATATATATATATATATATATATATATATATATATATATATATATATATATATATATATATATATATATATATATATATATATATATATATATATATATATATATATATATATATATATATATATATATATATATATATATGTGTGTGTGTGTGTGTGTGTGTGTGTGTGTGTGTAAGATGCCAAGAAAATTTTAAGAACAATTATTGATTTTTAGCTTGATAGTGGAGGATGTTTTAATTATGCTTACTTCACTTTATGTGGTTGTGTTGAAGTCTTCAAAAGTGCATGTTTCCTATTATTAATTATTTATGGGATATTTTTAAATACATGTTAAAGAGGTATTTTTTTGTGGCAGTAGTGTAAGATGCCAATACTTAAATTTATCCAATGAAATTTACATTAATTGACTCAAAAAATATTGACATGTGGATGTGTCTTATGACCAAACAATAGGGGTTAATAAAAGTAATAGAGAACTTGATGTTCATCTATGATAAATTTTAAATTTATCAATATTTTATCAGTCATTTTTATAGGCACATCATGATGTTTGCACTTATCATTTCACAAAGATTGCAACAATGAAGTTTAAAATTGAGAGTTATCATAATGAATATCACTTGGTTTTTAACGTTTATAATTCATTATGTTTTTTAATCACTTTTACAAAATATGTGTTAGAACTTAGCATGGTTACCTATCTAGACAATGCAGTTGGCTTTTGACTAATGGGTTAAAAGTTTTCTTTTCTAAAATTGATATACTTTTGAGACAACAAGTATTTTAAATACTTTCAATAGTACTACCAATAATGCATACTCTTGTCCAGTGACTACTTTATTGAATTTTGTAAGGCACACAATACAAAAATGACTATTTGATAGAGGCACCATTATATTAAATACAAAGATTTTTTTTTAAATGAAATTCAAGAATTAATTTCAAAGCTCTTGAATAAAGCTTAAAGTATAATTATATACCCTATCGGTTAATTTGAACTGCATGTCATTGATAGTGATCTTAATGATGATGTTAATTTATGGGTGTAGACATACATCTCAATTTTTTTTCATTTTAGGTCACTTAGAGAACATGTGTTGGTTGCAAGTAAAGATTGATGTGTCAATTATTATAGCTTATGTTTAAAATTTTATATATAAGAAAATTATTAGCTGATATTCAAAATATATATCCAATAAAAAAAAGAAGACAACTCGTAATTTCCCATCAAAATAAATATTTGTCACCTTATATATACCCATTCGTAAAGCAAAGATTGGTTGTCCATTAAAAAATAGGAGGCCTTCAAAAGAGGAGATAAATGCGGTGCAACATAAGTACAACCAATGTGGAATGAGTGCTCATAATAGAGCTACTTGCAAGGCCAAGTGTCCATCACCTTCAAAACAAATTCTACTTTACTCTTCGTTTATTGTAAGAAAATTGTAACTATTTAAATTTAATGTAATTCTTGAAGTAGTGTCGCTAATTGATTATATGAAGATGTAATAATTGTCATTGTATTGTGTTATAACTATTGATTTGTAGTCAGTATCTATCTCATAATCTATTGTGTCATACTTATTGTGATAGCTCTTTATTATGTTATAGCTCATGGATTACACTATTTTATATCCACCTTATAATTTGTATGTTATAGCTATTGTGATTGCACTCTTTTGTATGAATATTGTATTATGCTCTATTAAAGATGTTGGATTGTACTAATGTGTATTTACTATAAGCAAACAATTTTCAAACCTTATTGAAACATGATTCAAATTCTATTTGAACCTCAATGAAACCCTGCTCAATTATGTCATTTAATGTTAACTTCAAATAAGTAATTTGCAAATAAAAGTGGGTGTATTTTACAATAAACTTTTCATGTCTCTTTAAGAAAACAAACATTGGGCATAATGTTAAGTGCTAACAAAGGTTACCATTAAATTTAAACCTTATTTAATGTTAACTAACCTTGTTCAAATCTTTATGAAAGAGATTAGATATGAACTTGAAAACATTTAAATATCTTTTAAATATAGTTCGAAGATTGCAAACCAATTTTTGAAGTTCAATTCAATGCAATAGCTTTTACAATAAACATAATCCAACAATTATATCACATTAAATAGAAATCACTATCTATGACAATAGTAAAAAAAGAATTAAGAGTTGAGTATATACAATTGAATTGAAACATAATGTTTATAAAATGATTCACTCTTAAATAGATATGCATAGTGAAATGAATCTCAATTGAAAAGATATGAACAAATGTAACTTTTTGAATTTTTTTAATATAAATTAAGTTCATCAAAGTCTCAATTGAAAACATATATGATAATTATTTTATTTGCATTTTTTACTAAAATATCAATTTTCATGTCTTATTGTTGTAACACCTCAAAAAATTTTAAAATAATTTTAAAATGCAAATTTAAAATTTTGTTTGAACTATAGCACTGCGACATTGTTTATTTTAGCGATGAGGTGATGGCCTGTGAGCGTAACGGCACTAGAATCGCTGCCATGGCATTATATATATAGTCCTCTATCGTTCTATAGCAATATTTGATTCAACATGCAGCACTACGGTGCCCCATAGATGATGGTGTTACGATGCTACGAACTAATATATATATATATATATATATATATATATATATATATATATATATATATATATTGGATATATATTTGCCCCCTCTCATATATATATATTGCCCTCATATATATATATATATTGCCCATCCTCTCACAAAAAAAATCGTTCGCTCACCTCATAAAAAAGCATCCGCCCCTAGCTTGCATGAGAAGGAACTAAAAGGGAAGGGGGGGAAAGGAGGAGAGAAAAAAAAATGAAAATATAATTTTTGGTTGTGGGATATCTCTTTTGCTTTTACGAAAAGTTCTCATATTGAGATAGGTGACTTATTCCTTATATATAGCTTCAAAGATTTTTGTTGTAACTATTTGATTCTCCTAACAATTGATTTTATTGCACTTTCCTTGAATTTATTAAACTTTTTTTTGCACAACTTTTGGTATATTATTGTACTAATTTTTTTGGTGCATTTTGGCTGGAACATTTTTTTAATTTAACAATATAAATGAGAAGTTCTTATATTTTATATGATTTCTCTATTTGAGTAATTTTATTTAAGCATATTGCTAATGCAAGCATTGTGAATGAATATGGTATATGATTGGGTAATAGTGTGTTGCTATTACTATTATAATATTATGATAATAATATATATGATGATAAATAAAATGCAAGTTTTGCTGACATGTGTTGAATAATGACTGATATATATATATATATATATATATATATATATATATATATATATATATATGTGTGTGTGTGTGTGTGTGTGTGTGTGTGTGTGTGTGTGTGTGTGTGTGTGTGTGGTTTGACAATGTTTCCCATAAATATTGTGATTTGGTGTTATCTTTACCAATTTAGGTGATACACTAATTAACAGTTATAATGATTTATTTTTATGCCGACGGACAAGGAGTGACGACTTTATTTATCAAGCCAACGGTTACTAATTATTGATTACCAACTATGCAAAAATACCACTTTGCTAGAACTCTTTACTTGTTTATTGTGATTATTGGATAGCATATTATTGATTCATTATTATTACATAACCTTATTATTATTACATTAATTTACTATAATTATACATATTTATTGTTACTATTATTTTTAATATACTACTCTACTTTCACTTTCATCATTACTCATCATTACCGATGATATTGATAATGATTCATTATTACCCATTATGTAATCAACTTAGAATAAGATTATGGTAATGATATGATAGTAATATAAAATAGTTGGACGACACATGTATACTATTATGTGATTTTACTGTATTGATATGATTTTGATGATGATCTTCATCGAGGCTTTGGTTCTTATGATTCATGTTATTTTCTTATTGATTAAATATTACCACTACAACTGCTACTTTATTGAGTTGACACCTGTTCTGGTTTATTAGTTTCTGCATTGTACTATTTTATTGGCTTCTATATCATATTGGTATATTATTTTAAAGATTTTACTTTCATTACATTTGTTTACTATTTTTATATAGGTTAATAATCATATTGATTATTACTATTATGAATTGACTGATGACATACATATTGTTACTTTATTGTGCTTTAAGTTAGTAGTAGGATTTAGTGATATGGTGGACTTTTTAGCTCATTATATGTTCTTTAATTGATTTTATTTTAGAACAGATGATTGGGAATGTAAGATCGATTAGGATTCTCTATAGGTTTACTATTAATTTATTTACTTCCTCTTATAGTTATTCTTATGTACTCATGATGGATGATGCGTTATATATATGATTATTGAATATTGTATATGATTTTTAGAGTAATGAATACAAACTTATCTTGATGTTTGATTACTTGATTTAGTTTGATTTATATTATTATTGATAAAAGAAAATTGATTGCTCCAGTGTTATTATATTAAATTAAAGATTAAAAAAATGCTTCCAAATTAGATTCTAGGCATAACAATTTGGTATCAAAGTATAGTTATTGGAAGAATTAAATTTTAAACTAGAGCTATAGAAATTGATTGTGAGTTGGATAAATTGGGTAGATTAAGGTACCTTAATTTGCATACATAATTGATTGTACATATTAATTATTTAGATTAGATAGCATTATGTAAAAGTGGACAGTTAACATGGTTTTACAGAGCAAGATGTACCAAGTGAGTAACACAGTGCAGCTCTAGTGCCGTCAGATAGTATTATGCAGTTGGTCAGTGTTATAATATAGGTAACAGATGATACATAGTGCAAAACATCTTAGAACTAAGAAGAAGAAGGGGATGAATATTTATATATATATATATTATAAGTTAAAGTCTCCACTATTTAAAAGAGCTTTAGGACCCCAAGCTATAGAAGACTAGCTACTTATGATATAAAAGTTTTTAATAGTATATAGTGTTAAGAGATTAGAAAGGTACAATTAGCAATTTTTTAATTTGAAGGAGAGGTTGAGATATGTTGGATTGGATAATAAAGAGAGAAATTTCAGGGAAAGACCAATGTTGAGATCACTCGAGATAAATTCACTATGGTGTTCAGAATATAATTTATATCCCCGTCAGCCCGATGATAAATGCTTGAATCTTTCATTAAACGGGAATAGGGACACAAGATAGTGGTGTAGTATGAATATGACTTTAATGCATTGACTATATATGCTACTCACTTGATCCCTACAACTAAAGAAAAGTATTACAGATTTTTATCAGGATTGAATAGGGAATTGAGACATGTTGATTCCTTTACGAATTCAAGAGTTTTTTGAGTTGGTGGAGCATGCTAGACTGATAGAGATTGATTTTGTAGTATTGGCATCCTGGTACGATGTGGGCTCTATGTATGATAGTAGTAGGAGGAGGACTAGAGATATATTGAGTAGAGACTGATGCAATGTTAATGATAAGAAAAATAGATATAGTGATTCAAGGGGATCTGGATTAACAACATATATTAGCAGCTACAGTGAATATATTTATTATGGAAGAAAAACATTTAGGTTAATATTACCTTCTAACATAGCAATGTTTTTGATGCAGAGAACAAAGACATAAGATTGCAGATTATCCTTAGAGAGGACTTAAATGATTCTAAAGCAGAACAGTCTAAGCAGACTAAAGGATCAATAGCATATTATGAAAGATCAATAAAAAGAACTGATGATAGAGTTGTTAGTGGTAGTCAAATAGAGTTTGTTGCACCAAGACCGATAGCACTGACAGTACCTACTCCAGTGATGCCACGATTGTACAACTTACAGCATCTAAAAAATTAATAAATACTTGAGAGCTCAGTTGTTAAGAAATTTGTTTTTTATGATTGATTGATATGTTATTTCATTACATAAGTGAATGATAAGTGATTAACTGAAAAGTTTTAACTTGATTTTGATTTTGGTTGTACAATTATTTTTTATATTGATGTTATACTTGAATCCTTAAGAGAAATGTCATAGATGATTAAGGTGGGTGGATTATAACAATCTCAAATTTCTAAAATTGATTTTAAAATACAAATCTAAATTTTTGTTTGAATTATATCACAACAGTGTTGTTCCTTGAGCGCTAAGGCACTAGCCTTTGAGTGCAGTGGTGCCAAAAATAATTATCATGACATTGAAGCCTCTATTCTATAGTTATTTGAGATTCAACATGCACTGATGTGGCATTTACAATGTTACGCGCTAAAAATTGTATATATGATTGTAGGCCGATGAACTTTCCTTTATATATTATGATTTGGTGTTATCCTTTGTTAATTCATGAGATATACTGATTAAGAGTTATGAAGAGTTATTAATGTGTCAACGAGGAAGGAGTTATGATTCTATTTATTGAGCCAACAGTTATTTATTTCTAACTACTAGAAAAATACCATCTTAAGAACTATTTACTTGTTTAATGTGATTACTGGACTGTATGTTGCTGATTTATTATTACTTCACTATCTTACTTTCATTGCACTGATTTACTATTACTATACAAATTTACTATTATTATTGTTATATTGCTCTGCTATCATTATCATCATTACTGGTAATATTATTACTGATTCACTAGTACTGATATTAACTCATGATATTATTATTGTTTATTAATTCACTATTACCAATTATGTAATTTACTGAACATATGATTATGGTATGATATAATACTAATATAAAATCATTAGATTACATGTATATATTATTATATAATTTTATTGTATTAACATGATTTTGATGATCTTCATCAAGGCTTTTGCTCTACCAATTCATATGATTTCCTTACTGATTAAATAATTTTACCATAATGATTGTTTTATTTATTTGACATCTATACTGGTTTATTGGTTTTTACACAATACTATTTTATTGTCTTATATATCATACTATTATACTATTTTATAGATTTTATTGCTACTGCGTGTTTTTATTATTTATGTATAAATTTATAATCTTATTGATTGCTATTATTATTAATTGACTGGTGACATAGATACTACTTCTTTACTATATTTTAAGTTAGTTGTAGGATTTGGTGATATGATGGGCTTTTTAACTCATTATATATGATTTAAATAATTTCAGATCATGGTAGAGGATTGGGAGTGTTAAACTAACAAGGACTCAAAATTTACTATTATATTATTTCATTTCTCTTGTATTTATTCTTTTTTAGTCAAGACCAGATGATGTGTTATATTAATATGATTTTTTAGTATTGTACATGATTTTTTGAGCAATTAATATATATTTATATTGATGTTGATCACTAGATTTATTTTCACATATATTATTATTGAAAAAAGAAAATATATAACTTTGATGTTGTTATATTAAAAGATAAAATAAAAATTCTTCCAAATTAGATTATGGGCATAATAATTATAGACATTAAGAACTCATCTTTCTGGATCTCCAAAAGCATACCGCCGCAGCTGCCGAGTGTAGAGGGGTATACGACCTCACCAACCCGAGGGATAGAGATGATTGCAAGCCTCTGCGCTCCTTGCAAATGAACCAATGGAAGGGCAGATTAGATCGCACATACGACTAACCATTGAGGATAGCGGCTCTTTCCAGCGCACCCCGATGGATAGTAATATATACGACCTGATCATAATAATGAGTTTCCCCCACCTGATACATCAGCTCGAGTGGGGTTTATTTAGTGGTGGATTTCTATTTCCCACGGGCGCAAGCCCTCGTAATTAATTACATCTCAAGCCTGGGGCTTAAGAAAACTCTTGATTAAGGATCCAATATTATTCTTCCCAGATAAGGGGGATCGGCACATAAAAGGGAGACTAGGAGGTTCCTACTCATAAGAAAAAAAGGGGGCTCAAGTGGCTTAGTCAACATACACGGCTCATACTGACATCTGGAGGGACTGAGGTAGTTAAGGAGAGAAAGAAACTCAAACACTCAAAGAACACAGAGAGAAAGGATGGAAGTGACGTCATATATGTGAGGTGGATAAGCATGATTTATAGTCCCTGAAGAAAAGAAACTTACCCACTATTTAGGCATACTACAAGACACCCAATGTAGTAGCATTGAATCTTAGATCTAAGGTGGGTTTAGTTTTTACCCAATACTAACACCCGTATCCTAGCTAATGCACATGGGCTTATACGCTGCCTCAAAAGGGATGCCATCTAACCACCTAAGTGCATAAAATCCATGTTATCCAAGTCTTTATGAAAGATAAGTAGGTAGGTTGAGCATTTTGGAAGTAGAGTTGACGTCTAGAGAGATTCTTAATTGGCCCTAGACTTATATATGGTGAATGCTTCTAGAGCTAATGTAATTAAATTTTTATTTTAATTAGTTTTTAAAGTTATGTATGCTAGTTGAAAAGTTTAAATCATGAATGCATGAGAGTTTAAAATAGGTTTATAAAAAATAATTTTTAGAAAAAATTAGGCCTCCCCAGGTCCGGCACTTCATCCTCATAGGTCATATTATCCATACTCTACCCACATGTGGGGATGCGTCTTATTACAAGGAGAAAGAAAATGCATTGATATGCATGTGACCCCAAATGGCTCCGGCTATTCCCTAAGTTGTTAGGTTTCTAAATTATTTAAACCTTAAAATCTTAAAATTTGATTACGAGTAAAAAAATATATATTTTTATCCTAAAGTGCCTAGTGAAACTCAGGTCATATATATGCAAGTAAGAAACTTAGAAAATCATACAATTTCTACTATGCAATCAATAGTAAATACATCAACATAAATTCAAAAATATAGTAAAGCAAAGAAAGTCCACGGCAAGTGCCGTATAAGTACAACCCAAGGTCTGCATAAAAGTAGTGTTGATCAGGCTCCACCGATAACATCCTGGATTCTAATCCTACTAAATGACATAAGTTTTAAAGCCAGGCATTTCATCTTCAAGGCTCCGTCTTTGAGTGGACCGTCCTTCTCTGGATCATCTCTCTTTAGATTGTCTCCTTCGGGCTCCATCTGGTTCATCCTCCAGAAGGATACCCAAATGACTAAGAAATTCCCCAAAAGGGGGGCCTTTCTTATTCTCTTTGGGTACTGAGTATTTAAAATGTCAGACTTTTAGACTTTCACAACTTAATAAATAACAAATTACATTACATTTAAAAATAAAAATCTAGACTCAGACAACTACATGATTATCCTAATAAAACATTCCAAGCAATTTATAGATCATATCACAAGCAATTAATAGTACAAAAAAGTAAAAACACTTGGCCACACTCTTTTAATTTAAAGGGGCTAAGCAGTCTCTGGAGCATCTGTAGAAAATAACATTAGTATTAAGAGCATTTAAATCATTATTGCCCATTTTATTTTAACGCTGCATAAGCGTGGCCACTTGTATAAGATTGGATTAGTATAAGAGCGGCCCTAGCCCATGGGCATTCTAACAAACAATTAATCATAAGCAAAGCATAGAGATCACAATAATGAAATAAACATTATATCAATCACAACATATCAGAACAAACCAAGTCAACCAACATGCGTGCCACAAGCAATATCACATCCATCACAGAAGTAGAAAAAGAAATAAAATATCGGCCCTAATTCTGGAGCTAAAAGTGGTGCCCCAACACATCTATGCGTGTATAGTAGGCTTGTATGGCTTTGGGTAGGTCATATGCTGGGTAATTAGTTCAAGTTGCCTAAAATTCAGATTTATTGAAGGTCTGGAAGGGAAACTTTAATTAAGATTTAAATATTAATAAATTTAGATTAATTTTAGTTTGTTAATCCATTTTAATGCTTAGGATAGTGATAATTGAAGTTTAAGTTATATTAGCCAATTTTGAAAAGTCCTGGGTCTTCCTAGGTGTTAGGTTAAGAGGGTTCAAAAGGTCACTATAGGAAATAGGCTAGACTTAAGGGTTATAACATTTTAATTAAATATTAGGGCTTACAAGGACTAATTAGGCTTTAAGTTTATTGGATTTGAAATTTTCTAGGCCAAGATATGATTCCTAGAAGTTTTGTGCAATTAATGAATAATTAAAAAAATGGTTAATTAAGGGTGATTTTATGGTTTTGATTCAAATCAGCTTCAAACTGATTGGAATCAGCCACAAAGGTTAGAAATGACCTAGGAATATGTTTTCAAATGTTTGGGGAAAATTTAAAATTTTAATATTTTTTAATTATCTAATAAGGGCAAAAAGGGCAATTTTTAATTAAGGTTAAATTAGGGTTTGAATTAAAGTCATCCTGAGGGTCCCTAATTATTTAAGGTTAAGAACTAAATTCTAAAGATTTTTAAGTATTATGGGTAATTTTATGAGTTAAAATGGATTTATTATAATTTTCTGAATTTATCGGGCCCTAATTAATGGGTAAATTAGGGTTTGTTAATTAAGGGGTCTAATGGCTCCTAAAAATTTCTAGAAAATTATGGGATGTTCAAGATGCCACTAAGTTTAATTTTTTGAAGTTTCAAGTCATTCGGGGATCTATCCTAGCTCTTAGAATTTTTCTAAGTTTGCTAGACAGATCCTTAATTATTGTCCTTATAGTTTCACCACGTTGAATGTAAATAAATAAACACACCAATTCCTAAAATCTAGGAGGGTCTAGGCTAGGAGCTCGTGCATCCTACACATACAAAGAAAAATAAAAAAATAATTTAAGCATGCTTATCAAAGCGATTAATGAATGATTGGGACTCAACTACCCACTAATCAACCTTCCCATGAATACTATTCATCAAAATAGCCAAGGTTTAAAATTTTAAGAGTGGATCACTCAAAATTAGGGATTTAGGATAAATATAATTTTAAAATGATTTAAAATGTCTGTGCTTATTAGCGCAAAAATATGTAAGTTTCAAATAATATAATTCAAAATAGGTCAATGTTCATACTCATGGGAGATCCACTATTCACCCAAACGAGGCTTCAAAGTAATTTGTGCAATTTCAAAATATTTAATGTATTATTTACTTAAATAATAGTTAAATAATATAAATAATTAAATAATATATAAATAATACCATTAAAATATTTTAATATCTGAAAGTATTTTTAAATAAAAATACATAATTTTCTAAAAATTTAGAGGTATTATTCGTCAAAATCGGATTTAAAATAAAATAATTGTAAATTTTCAAAGTTTTAATACAAGAAAAATATTTTTTTTAAATAATATAAAGTAATTAATATTTAAAAATAATTATTAAATTAAAATAAATTAAGGGTTAAATTTTGTAATTTTGAATAAAAATTGGCTTTTAAAATTAATTAATTATTAATTGAATAATTTAGGTAATTAGTAAATTAAATTAATTTAAAATACGAAAATAATTATTAATAGTTGAAAATAATTATGAAATTGAATTAAATTAAACATTAAGGCTTCTGAAAATTTTAAAGTAATTTTAAAAAGAAAATTCTATAATTATAAGAAAAAAAAATTTTATTTAATTAATTAATAGTTAAACATATAAATACTTGATTATTTAAATAAATAACAAAAAATACATAAAATAAAAATATTTAATCATAATTTAAAAATTAAATAATAATAATATTAACAATAAGTTTATTATCTTTTAATAAAATACTATTATTAATTTGAAAATAAAAAATAATAATGATAAGCATTATTTAAATACTAATTATACCTTAATACATAATAATTATTCAAAATAAATAAATATCTAATTAAGTTTAAATATTAAATAATAATATATATATACCATACTTATTAAAGTATTATTTTAAAATTAAATCCTAAATTTTATAAAAAAAAAATTATTTATAATTATTTATTAATTAAAAAAGGCAATAATTGGTAGTTAAAATAATTTAAAATATAATGAATATTTAAAAATAATTTTATTTTTAAATTAAAGGGAACAGATTTCTAAACAAATTGGTATATTGTTTGTATTTTTAGGATTAATATTTGATTTATAATAATTTTCAGAAGAAGTCTGATTTAAAAAAGGAATTAAAATAATTAAAATTTGATTTAATTAAAACGGCGGCGGCGACGGTGGTCAGGCCACATGGCGAGCAGTGATTGGCGGATTCAAACTGCGAACGCGGTTTGCAATCATTGCCAATGATTACGTCACCGCATAATCATTGGCAATGATTGCCATGGCGCCAAAATCAGCGTCAGATCACTAATCTGCATTAGCAAAATGGCGGGACCGTTTGATCAAGCGCGGTTTAGATCAATGGCTCTGATCGAACCGGATGAAACGGATGACCACGGGATCTATCCCGCGGTTCGAACAGAACCACGGAACGATAGAATCTCTATCATTGATCAAGCGATCAACGACGGAGATCTTGTACATCAAGACCTAGGGCAAACTCGAGCCTCCAAAGCTATTTTCATATCATTCTCGCAAATGGTACGATAGAAATCAATGAAATTTTGAACATGAGTAGTAGGTATGAAGAGCATCCTTTGGGAACCAAACTTACATTCTAAAAAGCGTTATATGAAAAGTTATTTAATCTGAAGTGTGGTGGCCTATTCTAAGGGTTTTAAAGAGTTTTCACTGTTGGATCTTCAATTTCTTGATATGGTTGAGCTTGTAGACTGTCCTTGTACATTTTCCTAGTTGATCTCAAACCTTGATACACCTTGGATCAGTGGGAAAAAACCTTGGAATGTCCTTGCACTTGGTTCGCCGAAGAACTCGCCGGTGGTGGCCTTGACCGGCAGGATTCGACTTGGAAAGGGTGGAGAAGGGTGAGAGGAGCTCGCACGATAAAAATCTCAGCTTTTGAGACCTTGGAGAGAGAGCAAAAAAAATTCCTCTCTAAGATGCCCTAAGTCTCCTATTTATACCTCTAACCTTATCATCAACGGCTAGGATTTCATCAAGGGGTAATTAGGAGGTAAATATGGAGGAATTAGCCATGGCTTTGAATCAGGGAGCAAAAGGAAGGAGTTCTGCAATCAATAGGTTTAAATTGGCTTTAAATATGTCAAATTGACCTCATGAGGCTTAGGTTAACCAAGTCAAAGCTTGACTTGATCAACTTAGCCCATTAGGTCAAAGGAGGATAAGGTTTGAGCCAAAGAACCACTTGAATTGATTAGGATTGGAATTAGACCCATTAAGGCTAATTAGGTCAACCTGGGTTGACCCGATCAACCAGGTTGACCTAGGGCACGAGTCTGGTCCTAGTAGGTCGAGTTTGACCCACTAAGTCCAAGGGAGGAGAGAATTGGGCTTGAGAAGCTCTAGAATGCATTTGAAATCAAGTGTAAGGGTATGGATCGATTTGGGTCAACCCAGGTTGACCCAGGACCCAGGTCAGGGCTCAGTAAACTTGGTTTGACCCCTGAACTTGAATGGAAGAGGTCTCAGGGCTTGGCTTGGTCAATTTGACTAAGTCAACCCCTTTGACCAGGGATTTTGAGAAAAATAAGGTCAACAATCTTTGGTGGCCTTCCTCTACATCCAAGGAGATTTAGAGGAGAAGAGTTCCTTCGTGTTATCAAATAATCATGACATCAAGAGTTACCTAATGAAGCACTTGCAAAATGAGCTCAATATTTTCTATAAGGTCTATATCGACGTGTAAGATGAGTCAGAGTCATATAATATTGTATCCTTTATAGAATGTAATATCTTGATTATCATCTAATAAACTTTATTCTAATTTATTAAAAAATATATTTGAGATTTATATCAACCCATGACTTCAAAAATTTCTCCTCCTCTCCATTAACAAACATGATGGTCTTGTCAACCACTTTAAGGAGTCATTTCTCTTAAGTTTGTTGTAAGTTGAAATTATTTATTAGTATTAATCAAATAACTAATCCGACATGATGTTGATAGATCATAAGTTTTTCAATAGTGCTAGGCTTGCTCGCTTAATAAGAAATATAAAGACTTAATATATTAGTAAAATAAAAATTAACCTTAGTTTAAAAGATTAAAAGGATTTATTTGGTTGTTAAGTTTTGAAAAGATATTTTTAAAATGTTAATTTTCTTTGAGAAATGTTGATTTTCTTGAATTTCAATTTTGAAATCAAACATGTTATTATGAGTGATATATTTTCTCGGGAGGTGAAGATGTCATTCCCTAATAGGTTCAGATAACAAAACTGAAAGTTTCATCCTGATTGTGATAATCAAATTCAAGAAAGAAATGTATATGACCCCGAAGGGACAAAATGACATTATAACCGTATTAAACTACAATAATCTAGATAAGATATCATTAATTTCATATTCAGAGTTATGATAACATATGATATATCTTGCCAAGGGAAGAAAATGTCATTTATTATCAATTATCTAAATATGACAATGATGATCGTCGTTGATTTTGATTTTCCCAAAGAAATCAATTGATTTTTAAAAAAATGATTTTGAAAGTTGATATTGGGTCTAAATAAAAAAAAAATTGGGTCTAAATTTCCAATGAATATAAGCTCTCGTAGTTAATTACATTGTAAGATATTTGATTTCTTACAAAAATTCTCGATAAAAATAATAATACAAAATTAATTTTGAGATTTTTTAAAGAGTGAAATCAACAGAATTTAGGTTAGAATTTCAGTAGGGATTAGATCAAATTTGAACAGTTATTTTTGGGGGTTAAATGAAGAGAAGTATGGGCATTTTAGGGTTATGAAATAACTCAGAAATGCCACAGCTTATGTGTTGGGCTTTAAGTTTTGGTTTTAAGATATTTTAATTTGAATTGATCAATTTATTAAAAAGTTTAGGATTACATTCTCGGAATGTGGGGTCTTAGGAGTTTGAGTCTACCCCGGATCCTAAGTCTAATTTGGGCACTAAATAACAGTAGCCCAAGCTTAACTAATGCAGTACAAAATTTGGACTTACCTGTCTAGAGCGAATCCTAATTGGTCCCTTGACTTTATGTAGGACAATTGATGCTTGAGAAATGCAATTAAAAATTTAGACACTTTTAATTTTGTTTCTAATGCAAAGCATGCTAATTGCTCGAATGCATAAAATAAATATGGAACAATTTTTTAAAAATGCTTAAAAATAATTTTATCCTAGAAATTACACAACATCTCCTTAATAGAACTGCACCCTAATAGGTCAGGTGATCTTCCATAACCCATAGGTGGAGAGGTGCCTAATAATTTAGAGAAGATTTCAATATGTATGCATGAAAAACCTTCGGTGATCTCAAACTTACTTCTTAAAATGTTAGAATTTCTATATGAGCCTAAAAAAATTATTTCAATTACAGTAAGCTTTTTTTTTCATACCCTCATGAGCCTCCAATAGTATCTAAGCTAATACAAAATTGACATGTAAAGAAAGAAATCTAAAAAAAAGTAAGCAATTTTTTAATACACAATTAATATAAATCATTCAAATCAAACTGAATTAATTAAATAAATTAAATGTCTATATGGCAAGCTCCACTTAATTTACAATCGAGGATCTGCAGAAAATACAAGTGACCAGGTACCACTGAAAACAACGCAAATTCTAATCCTAGGACCAACGCATATGACTTTGAGTGGGATACTCTCCATTTTCACTTCTTCATCCTTTTGCGAGCTCCTTGGATTTGTCAAGTTCGGATATCCAAATGAAAAGAAATTCTTCCCCGAAGGGGTGTTTTTTTTTCTCTTTGGATATTAAAGTCATCCTAACTTGGATCTCCAAATAGAAGAAAACTCTCCCCTAAGGGATATTCTCTCCTCTTTGGATTTCAAGTTGGATGTAGTATCCTAACTCAAAGACTTACTTTCATAACTCAATTACATATAAATTACATCAAATCTTAAAAAAAAAAAATTAAGTCACCTGCATGGTTATCCTAAGCAATTGAAATTAATAATAACATCCCAAACAGTTATATATTTTTGCATTAAATTAAATTCATAACCACGCTTTTTCATGCTTTTTTTTATTTTTAAGTGGGACTTAGCATATATACCTGCAGAAAATTTGTCAGGTTAAAGCTTTATTTTGCCCCCTTGATTTAGCCCTACATGAGCAAGACCATCTACAGAAAACTATGTGAGCATCCAAATTAACCTAACATAATAGTAATCTAATGCTCGTCAAATCAATTCACATATTATATAAGTAAATAAATATTAATATCAATCAAGTCAAATTTCAACCAGCATGCATTGAAAATCATAAAAAACTTAAGACACAACAACAGAAAAATAAACACAAACCATCTAAAGTGTGTGGAGGAGATCGTGTGGCTTGGATATGTCCTATAGTAGGTAATTGTTAAATTTTTATAGTATTTAATTTATCGGAGGTTGAAGGAAAGTTTTAATTTGAGTTTGAGTATTAATGTTTTAAAGTAAATTTCAAACTATGTTTTAAATGTTAAATATTAAAGGTTGATAAATATTAATTTAATGGATTAATAATTTGTGGAATTTAAACCAATTATCAAATTTTTAGATTTTTTTGGAATTATTTAAATGCATTAATTAAGGGGTCAAAAGTTGACTTTTTAAATTAAAGTGATTTTTGAATTTTTAGTATTCTCCCTAAATGCTAGACATTAAGATGAGTAATTAAACTCTAAATTTGTTAGAATTGGATTTTTTCCACACTTTGAAAACATGACCGGGCCGGCCAGCTCGACTGGTGCAACCGTGAACCGGTCTAAAGGCCGGTCCGGATCAGCCTTAAGAACCGAGTGTGCATCAAACCGGCCAGAACCGGCTTGAACCGTCGGTTCAACCGAGAACCGACGAACTGATCTCGATTTTCTAAAATCGCCCGGTCCAAAATTTTCTTAAATAATTAAATAAATTATTTAATATTAAAGAAATGATAAACTTAATCATTAATATAAATATTATATATTAAAGCTCTTAAATATATATTAAAGAATATTGTTATATAATTACTTACAACATTCTCACATGACTTCACCAAGCTCCATATGAGCTCCTATCATGTGCAAAAGCAAAAAACTATATAAATTATGCAACGCAAAACATCAAAAGTGATGTGGGACTAAACCATACAAAACAAAAAGTTATCTTTAGTTTCATGTATACACTATACAAAAAAAACATTTTTTTAATGATTTTTTAATTAATTTTTAATATGAATAATATTTATTTTTTATTTTTTATATATTTGATTATATATTTATTTTTATAATATGAATAATATTTATTTTTTTTATTTTTTTGGAAATTTTAATTTTTTATTTAATAATATTTTAATTTTTTTCCTATTTAAAATTTTATATTTAATTACATATTATAAACAATTAATTTTTATTATGAGTTTTTTTATATTTTTTATATTTATAGTTTATATCTAAATATTTGATATAAATTAACAATAATTTATATTAAAGTATATGGTTATTAAATTTCATTATTATGTTAATTTTATTAATTTTTTATAATAATATTATTATGTATTACATCATCCGGTTCAACCTCGGTTCGACCAGTCGAACCATGAATCTCTCCTTCTTCCGGTTTGTTGTTCAGTCCAGTTTTCACAACCTTGGATTTTTTTATATTAAGTTATGAATTTTTGAAATTTTGACGTATATTTGAATTACACTTGACCAAAATGTTGACTTTTTGATTTTAACATACTTATGGTGGTTCGACTTTTTTAAAAAATACTATACCTCAAATGGAGTTGAATGATTTTGAGTTTGGTAAATTTAGAATTTTTTGAAATTATTTATGAGTTTTTTAAGGTTGGTTAATTAATTGAACTAATTAAATGTTTAATTATCAGGTTGTTAATGATTTTGATCCAAATAAAATCTAAACTTCTTGAAACCACTCTTACAGGTAAAAAATGACATAAGGGAGTGTTCTTAAGTATTTGAATTTTTTTTAATTATTAAAATTTTCAATTAATTATATTAATTAAATGTCAATTTTTATTAAAAAATAAATTAAGGTGAAAATTAAAATCAATTGATGGGGCATTTAATTTTCCTAGATTGAGGGCTCAATTATGAGCATCTTTTATATATTATATGAATGTAGGTTTTAATTTGATTTTATTATGATTAATTAAAATCTTAGGTTGATTTTAAGGGTTGATTTTGGGTCTCCTAAATGGTGGACAAAATGGACTCCAATTTTAGTGAAACTTGGGCCATGAGTTCACCTGATCTCATGGCCCAAGCGCACTGAATTTGGACTCAAGATGGATCCTCTATGGTGGTTAACCAAATCACTTAAGGGTTACCTTCAAAAATTTAACAAGGGAGATATAGATTAGGGATTGGGGTGCAATTGGAGACTATCTAACCCTTACACTAAGCATAACTAATATACTAAAGTACACAACCTAAATATCATTGGAGAGGTAATTAGGTCAAGTTAAATTTATTGTTCAAATCATGACCCTTAAACCTAAATTAATCCACACATGCCCATGATCAAATCTAACAGGGGAGAGAAAGTTTGGACATGTTAGAGACATGCCCAAGATTGATCTCCCAAGGTTTCAAGCCATGGTGAAATGTTTTAATGTAATTATTATAAAAATACCCCTATGACAATTATTAGAATTAACTAAATTTCATGCATAGTCATAGCTTGAAACCAAATGGCTTTTGTAGGTCTCCTCAAACCCTTTTCAATGAGATTAAGAACACTTAATTTGGTCAAGTGTGTAAGGAGTTATAATTTTTTGAAGCTTTGTATAATTTCTAGAATTATTAAACTTAAAATTACACAGTCAACCGGTGCTTTCCACTCAGGTACTACTGGATTGGCCATCCAATCATTACAGCTAACTATGTAAATGCAGGATTAATCGTAGTTATATGATGGATGATCAAACAGTTAGTATTTAAAGTGGCTCAAAACTACAGGATTAAAGATCGACAGCTCTGATTATGTCTTCCAACTCTCTAGGGTTCCACAGCTGTAAAGCTTCTCCGGTATGATCTGAGAGATTCGGCCAGCAAACTTTAATGAAATTTCATAAAGAGGATTAGGACAACAAAATCTTCTAATCTAATGATGGAAATCCATTGTATTGGAATTTTTCTTCATACTTGACCAAACTATCTATCTAGGGAGCTCAAGATTGAGTTTTCACCTTGTAGAAAGCACCAACAAATGGATTTTTCTATCAGGAAGCTTCAGAGGATGAAGGCAAATAGTTTTCCTTTATACGTCGCACTCGAAGGATCACCGGAGGTATGTCTTTGAGCAGAGGGTGAAGGGATTTCGCCAGAGGTTGCTTGAACTGAGCTCTAGAGGGGCTGGAAAGCTAAGGGAAGCTGTGGGATTGCTCAGAGAACTCTAGGGATGGAATTCAAAAAGCTTGGAGTGAATGAGTTTGTCTGAGTGGGGGTTAAACTATGTTCACAGTCTTGAATGGCTAGGATGGCTGCTAAGTGGGAGGGGACATCCTCTTTGAGGTCCATGAGTTCAAAAATAGTGAGCTCAAGCTTTGGAAAGCCCTGGACGTGGCTCAAGACTGAGGGGACCACCAGAGCTCCAACCTAGTTTCTCCAACCATTAGCTGGGTTAGGCTTAGGTTCTGGGGTGTAATGAACTTAATGGTGATCTTAATTGGACATGATGAGGTCCAATCCATTGAAGTGTCTCAGTTTGACACAAACCAAGATGATTTGGGTTAGCTTCGGTGCAGCCTAGGTCAAGCCAGGGCCTGGGTTTGATGGGGAAGGTGTATTGG
The DNA here is from genome assembly GCA_016618105.1 of Dendrobium huoshanense. Classification (NCBI taxonomy): domain Eukaryota; kingdom Viridiplantae; phylum Streptophyta; class Magnoliopsida; order Asparagales; family Orchidaceae; genus Dendrobium; species Dendrobium huoshanense. The sequence goes on from CM028345.1 coordinate 68,997,106, forward strand.
ATCAAGATCTATCCATTAATGCAATAGGTAGTTCAGCTTAATTTGGTCTATGGTGAAAGTTGACTCAAATTAAAGTGGTTTTGACCACTTTGGACTAACTTAGGTGTTGAACCAAGTCAACCCAAAGGCTGAGATGACTAGGGTAGGTGTGTTGGACCTAGGGCCACCAAATGCAAGTGTTGGTTTGGCTTGGTGGCAACTATATTGAGAAATTGCTCAACCCTTAATGATTTTGACCACTTTAGGCTTGCCCAAATCTCATCTTGAGTTGACCCAAGGGCTAGGTCAACTAGGGTAGGTGTATTAGGCCATAGGGGACCTAATGTAACCATTAGTTTGAATTGATTTCGCTTGGGTTGAGAATTGGCTCATGGAGACCTCTCTTTAGATACTTAGGTCAAGCCATGTGGCTAACACAAATGGCCCCAAGGATTGAGCCTTCAAATGGGACCTCTTAGGGACTTAAGGGGTCATCCCATGGGCCTAGATTGGCTTGTGGTAAGGCCTTAGTCAAATGGTTTGAGCAACATAGGGGTATATGTATGATTTGGTCAAACTAGGTTGACTTGCTCAAATAAGTTGACCTAGGGTCAAGGGTTTAGTCCATTGAGTTTGAATTGATGATTTGAACTCAACATAAGTGATCCCAAGACAAGAGGAGTTCCTTTATCTTAAAATATCTATTTAAATCATTAACGAGCATTTTGGTCAACCATGGTTGATTTGGTCAACCAGGTCAAGCCTGTCACGACCCGACCCGAGACGAGACGAATCCCGTTTGCACCGGGCCGCGACAAAGAAGCACTAACCAGGATCTAGCTTTGGAATTTGGTTCGGAACTGAATCTTCCAAATTATTTAAACAAAACAGACAAACAAACACAGAGCTACTATGAATCATCAAATGCAGCGGAACAAAATATCTATCATTTCTTTTCCTCAAAACAATCATCTACAAATACAGTACATGGCTTTTAGAAAGAAAGAAAGACAGAATAGAAAAGCCATGACTGTACAAAAATCAAAAGGTACAAAACAATACCTATACTGATCAGACTCTGAACTAATCCTAGACTTCCTTCCCTTTCCCAGAACCTGAAAACCACCAGAAAGCAAGGGTGAGCTCAACAGCTCAGCAAAGCAACAAACCTCCAATCAAAATCCTCAGAATCGCAAAACCAACACATCAGACAAATCCGTACAGAAACTAGAACGGAATCGGACAGATATCAAATCAAACGAAACTGTACGGAAACAGAAGTCGTATTAAATCTGAAACAGAACGAATCAGACATATCAGATCAACAGAATCAGAATCGTACAGATCATATCAGAACAGAACAAAATTGTATCAGAATCATATATCAGATATCAGATATTATGTAATTCATAGCTAAATTCCCTGACACTGACTGAATCTCATAGGATCCAGGCCCCTTATGCCTCCCTTTGTGCTCACGGCACCAGAACAGATCAGATCAGATGTGCTTATAGCACCAGAATACATATATAGTGCATATAGCACCTAAACAGATTTCCTCGGATCCGGAACAGAACAGATATCAGATTTCATATTGAGCTCATTTCAGAATTCCCAGACACTAACTGAATCTCATAGGATCCATGTCCCTTATAACTCCCTTTTTATAGCATATACAGATAGTATATCAAATCAGAAGAATTTCGGACAAATCAGAAATTACCCAAAAATCGAGCAGCACAACGGCAGTATACAGAATTTACACAATTTTCCTGAAAATCAAAATTCACCAAATTCGCACAGAATATAGATATCAACAATTCAGAACATTTATTCTACTGCACAGAGAATTTCTAAGTTCACAGAAAAATCCAGTCGACTAAAAACACAGTCGAATCAAAAATACCCGGACAAAAATCTTCAGAAAATAACCAAAATGTGCACACTCGGCACGTCAACAACATACAGAAACTTACGCGGTAAAAACTGAACCAATCAAAAGATACGGACGAAAATCGGTAACGGAAACAAAATCCGGACAGAAAATACCGCCAAACTCGACGGTTCTGAAAATTGAGAAAGGTGGAATGTGCCTTACCTCGTGCACAGCAATTTCCACAACAGTCTCTTCGAACGAAAACGGCTCCGCGTCTTCCCAAAATCAACTTTTCCAAATTTCCTCTTTTTCTCTCTCCTCAGATCAAAAATCAGATATTTTAAAAATATTTTTTCTCTCTCTTCAAATGAGCTGATTTCCCTTAAATCATACACAGATCGGCCTGGCCGATAGCCAGATCGTCCCGGGACGATCCGACCAAAAGGATCGTTTTGGAATCCTCCCAGGGCTGTTGTCTGGCCGATATTTTCTACAGTGCCACTCGGCCTGGCCGATGTCTCCAATCGGCCTGGACGATGCCTACAGGAAATCACCTGGAGCAAATCTGGGCAAATTCTGGAGCTGTTTCTCAACTGATCGTCCCAGGACGATCCCAGATCGTCCTGGACGATCCTGGAGCAGATCTTGGTATTACAATCTCCCCAACTCAGAAAAATGTCGTCCTCGACATTATCCAGTCCAAACTCAGTCAAAACAAGTACGGGTACGACTGTCTCATGTCAGATTCCTTCTCCCAAGTCGCTTCCCGTGCAGTCCGGTGCTTCCACTGGACTTTAATCATCGGAATCTGTTTATTTCTTAACTTTCGGACGTCGTACGCCAAAATCAACTCTGGCTCTTCCTTGTACGCCAGATTCTCCTGAATCTCAACCTCATCAGCAGATACCTTCTTCCCAGAGTCGGATACCCACTTCCTCAGAGTGGATACGTGAAACACATTATGCACATCAGGCATAGAATCAGAAAGCAATAACCTGTAAGCAGCTTTTCCAATCCTTTCCAGGATTTCAAAAGGTCCAACATACCTTGGACTAAGCTTGCTTACCTGACCAAATCTGCTCACACCCTTCATCGGGCTGACTTTGACATACACAAAGTCACCAACCTGAAACTCAACAAACCTGTGCTTCTGATTATAATACTTCTGCTGTCGATCTTGAGCAGCTTTCAATCTTTCTCTTATCAAACTGATCTTCTGAGCAGTTTCATCAGTAAAAGTGGCCCCCAAAGCCTGTCCATCTCCGACCTCCGTCAGAGTCAAAGGAGTACGGCACTTCCTGCCATACAGAGCCTCATACGGTGACATACCGATACTGGACTGAAAACTGTTGTTATATGCAAACTCAATCAGCGGGATAAGGTCCTCCCAGCTTCTGCCAAAGTCCAGAACATAAAGTCTAAACAGGTCTTCCAGCACTTGAATCGTCCTCTCAGACTGTCCATCCGTCTGAGGATGAAAGGATGTACTAAAATGCAATTTCGTACCCAAGCCTTGCTGAATGCCTTTCCAAAGTCGGGAAGTAAAACGTCCATCTCGATCAGAAACAATCACACGAGGCACACCGTGCAATCTGACTATCTCTTTCACATATATCTGTGCCAAGCGATCAACTGAATCCGTCTGTCTGATCGAAAGAAAATGGGCGGACTTTGTCAATCGATCTACAACCACCCAAATAGCGTCATGCCCTTATCTAGATCGAGGAAAACCAATCGCAAAGTACATCGTTACCTCCTCCCATTTCCACTCAGGGATAGGCAACGACTGCAACAGTCCACCGGGTCGCTGATGCTCTGCCTTCACCAACTGACAGGCTTCGCATCTCGACACAAACTCTGCCACATCCTTCTTCATTCCAGGACACCAAAACAAAAGTTTCATATCAGCGTACATCTTACCACTGCCTGGATGTACAGTGTAGCATGAATGATGAGATTCGTACAGAATCTCCTGCCTTAAAGCTCCAAACACAGGTACCCACAACCTGTTCTTACAGAAAATAGCACTAGAATCAGAAATTCGAAGTTCAGGAGTCTTATCAGATCCAATCTGAGCAATCAACTTCGAATAATCAGAATCTGATTTCTGGGCTTCTTGAATCCTTGTTTCTAAAGTAGACTGAATACTCATCTGAGCCAACTCCAAACCACTGGAGGAAATCACCTCCAACTGCAATCGTTCCATATCACGAATCAGAAAGTCATCACAAGTAAGCTGAATACCTGATAATCCAGAAGACTTCCTACTCAAAGCATCCGCTACCACATTCGCCTTACCAGGCTGATACTGAATAGTCAAATCATAGTCTTTGATCAACTCGAGCCACCGTCTTTGTCTCAAATTCAGATCCTTCTGAGTAAAAATGTACTTCAGGCTCTTATGATCAGTGAAAATCTCACATCTGACGCCATACAGATAATGACGCCAAATCTTCAAAGCAAAAACAACTGCAGCTAACTCCAAATCATGTGTTAGGTAATTCTTCTCATGTGGTTTTAACTATCTCGAAGCATAAGAAATTACCTGACCATGCTGCATCAGGAAACAACCCAGTCCTTTCAGTGAAGCATCACTGAACACCTGAAAACCTTCTGTACCTGACGGAAGTGCTAGTACCGGAGCTGAAGTCAGACAATCCTTCAATCGCTGAAAACTCGCCTCACACTCCGGTGTCCAAACAAAAGGTACTGACTTCTGAGTCAGTCTCGTCAGAGGCGTCGAAATCTATGAAAATCCTTTCACAAATTTCCTATAATACCCAGCCATGCCTAAGAAACTACGTACCTCAAATACCGTAGTCGGCCTTGGCCAATCAGCAACTGCCTGAATCTTCTGGGGATCTACAGAAATGCCTTCTCCGCTAATCACATGCCCCAGAAAAGAAATGCTCTTCAGCCAGAATTCACACTTGGAGAACTTGGCATACAGCTGATGCCTCCTCAAAGTCTCCAACACAATCCTCAAGTGTTTGGTATGATCATCCTCAGATGCAGAATATACCAGAATATCGTCGATGAAGACGATCACAAACTGATCCAAATACTCCCTGAATACTCGGTTCATTAGATCCATGAAAATAGCAGGCGCATTGGTTACCCCAAAAGGCATAACCAAGAACTCGTAGTGCCCGTACCGAGTACTAAAAGCTGTCTTCACCACATCAGCTTCCTTCATCTTCACCTGATAATATCCGGATCTCAAATCAATCTTCAAAAATACCGAAGATCCAAAAAGCTGATCAAACAAGTCGTCAATCCGAGGCAAAGGATACTTGTTCTTGATCGTGACCTTGTTCAAATCTCTGTAGTCAATACACATACGGAGTGTACCGTCCTTCTTCTTCACAAACAAAACAGGTGCTCCCCAGGGCGAAACACTAGGACGCAAAAAACCTCTGTCCACCAACTCCTGAAGCTGAACTTTCAACTCAGAAAGTTCTTTCGGTGCCATCCTGTACGGAGCTTTTGATATCGGAGCGGTACCCGGAAAAACATCGATAGAGAACTCCACATCTCTATCCGGAGGTAAACCAACCAACTCCTCAGGAAAAACATCAGCAAACTCCCGTACCACTGGGATCTCAGAAACAGAACCAACCTCTAGGTTCAGATCCCGCACCGAAGCCAAAAACACTGGGCATCCCTTCTTCCACATCCTGCTCACTTCCAATACAGAAACCAGACTGGAGAGGACACCTCGTAATCCCTGAAATACAACTATCTCTCCAGCCATAAGCAAACTCACTTGCTTCTTCAAACAGTCTATCTGGGCCTCATACTAACTCAGCCAATCCATGCCCAGAATCACATCATACGATGAAATCGGCAACCGAATCAAACTTGATTTCCACTTCTTACCAGCAATCTCAATCTCACACAAACAAAACTATCGAGCAATCAAAGGATTCCCAGCCGGTAAAATCACAGACAAAGAAATCGAAAGCAAAAACGAATCCAAATACAAAATCTCAAAACAGTGCTCGGACAGAAAAGAATGACTCGCTCCAGAGTCAAACAAAATGCGACAGGGCTAATCAAAAATGTAAATCGTACCTGTCACAACATCGGGAGCATCACGAGCCTCCTGCTGACTCAGACTGTAAACTCGGGGCTGAACTGGAACAGGAGCTGAAGCAATAGAACTACTCTGCTCCCTCTGAATCGTAGGTGGTCTCCGTGGTGCAGAACTAGAACCACCACCTCTACCAGCAAATCCCTCAGGGCGTGGAGGAACAGTCCTCGGTCTCCCTGCTGCTGAACCGGCAGGTCTGACAAAGCCCTCAGATCGGAACTCAGAACGCTGATCAAATCCTATCTGTGGACACTCTGCAATCCGATGTTCTGACTGACCACATCGGAAGCACAAACCAGCCATCCTGTAGCAATGGCCAAAGTGTCGTCGTCCACAGTTCTGGCACACAGGTGCCGAACTGATTGATCCAGAACTCGTCGTACTGGTAACAGTACCAGACGACCCTCCGCTCCTCCTAGAATCTCCAGATCCAGAACCAGAAACAAATCTCCTTTTCCCAGAGGAACCACTGCCAGAAGCCTCACCTCCAAACCTCTTCCTACTCGCAGTCCACCGCTGCTGAGTAACCATCAGATCATTCTCTATCAGACGAGCTCGCTCCACAAGTTCAGAGAAGTCGGTGATCCGGAAAGGTATCAGGGGCTGCCTCAAGGTATCTCGCAATCCCCTCAGAAATCTGTAACACCTCTCAGTAGAAGTGCTAACCAGCTGCGGAGCGTACCTGGCTAATGCAGTAAACTCAGCCTCGTACTGCATCACCGTCTTGCTCCCCTGAACAAGTCTCAGAAAAGTCTCCTGCATCTGCTGTCGTGCAGAAGGAGGAACAAACCAATCTCGGAATACCTCAGTGAACTCTTCCCAAGTGATCAAAGAGTTCAGTCTGCCCTGAAATCTGGCCGCCTGCTGGCCTTCCCACCAGTGCTCAGCCTCTCCGTCCAACAGAAAAACAGCCAACGGTACCTTCCTGTCTTACGGACACTGCATCCCGTCAAAAGTCTTCTCCAATCTCCTCAGCCACTCCTCGGCAGCTCTGGGCTCAACAGCGCCCTCAAATCTCGGAGGTTTCAACCTTAGAAATAACTGCAAATGTCTATCAAGGTCATCAGATCGGACAGTAGAAGCTCTGCTCTGAGTCTCGCTCATCATCTGAGCAACAAGTGAAGCAAACTGAGAAAGCGTATCAGCACCGACTACTGGGGCTGTACTCCCCACTGGTGCTGCCTGATCGGCACTCTGCCCATTTGTCATGTCTGGGTCTGGCTGATCCATACAGAAAAATCCAGAAAATCCGAAAAACTATCACAAAAACAACACAATAAAAAGCCGAACAAACCAAAACTACCCCCCAGACAGACTTACTGATCACTTCCTATAGCTCTGTTTCACACAATTCTCAAATTCCAAAACCATGGCTCTGATACCAAAAAAGCTTGTCACGACCCGACCCGAGACGAGACGAATCCCGTTCGCACCGGACCGCGACGGAGAAGCACTAACCAGGATCTAGCTTTGGAATTTGGTTCGGAACTGAATCTTCCAAATTATTTAAACAAAACAGACAAACAAACATAGAGCTACTATGAATCATCAAATGCAGCGGAATAAAATATCTATCATTTCTTTTCCTCAAAATAATCATCTACAAATACAGTACATGGCTTTTAAACAGAAAGAAAGATAGAACAGAAAAGCCATGACTGTACAAAAATCAAAAGGTACAAAACAATACCTATACTGATCAAACTCTGAACTAATCCTGAACTTCCTTCCCTTTCCCAGAACCTGAAAACCACCAGAAAGCAAGGGTGAGCTCAACAGCTCAGCAAAGCAACAAACCTCCAATCAAAATCCTCAGAATCGCAAAACCAACACATCAGACAAATCCATACATAAATCAGAACGGAATCGGACAGATATCAAATCAAACGAAACTATACGGAAACAGAAGTCGTATTAAATCCGAAATAGAACGAATCAGACATATCAGATCAACAGAATCAGAATCGTATAGATCATATCAGAACAGAACAAAATCGTATCAGAATCATATATCAGATATCAGATATTATGTAATTCATAGCTAAATTCCCTGACACTGACTGAATCTCATAGGATCCAGGCCCCTCATGCCTCCCTTTGTGCTCACGGCACCAGAACAGATCAGATCAGATGTGCTTATAGCACCAGAATACATATATAGTGCATATAGCACCTAAACAGATTTCCTCGGATCCGGAACAGAACAGATATCAGATTTCATATTGAGCTCATTTCAGAATTCCCAGACACTAACTGAATCTCATAGGATCCAGGCCCCTTATAACTCCCTTTTTATAGCATATTCAGATAGCATATCAAATCAGAAGAATTTCGGACAAATCAGAAATTACCCAAAAATCGGGTAGCACAACGGCAGTATACAGAATTTACACAATTTTCTTGAAAATCAAAATTCACCAAATTCGCACAGAATATAGATATCAACAATTCAGAATATTTATTCTACTATACATAGAATTTCTAAGTTCACAGAAAAATCCAGTCGACTAAAAACACAGTTGAATCAAAAATACCCGGACAAAAATCTTCAGAAAATAACCAAAATGTGCACACTCGGCACGTCAACAATATACAGAAACTTACGCGGTAAAAACTGAACCAATCAAAAGATACGGACGAAAATCGGTAACGGAAACAAAATTCGGACAGAAAATACCGCCAAACTCGACGGTTCTGAAAATTGAGAAAGGTGGAATGTGCCTTACCTCGTGCACAGCAATTTCCTCAAAAGTCTCTTCGAACAAAAACGGCTCCGCGTCTTCCCGAAATCAACTTTTCCAAATTTCCTCTTTTTCTCTCTCCTCAGATCGAAAATCAGATATTTTAAAAATATTTTTTCTCTCTCTTCAAATGAGCTGATTTCCCTTAAATCATACACAAATCGGCCTGGCCGATCGCCAGATCGTCCCGGGACGATTCGACCAAAAGGATCGTCCTGGAATCCTCCCAGGGCTATTGTCTGGCCGATATTTTCTACAGTGCTGTTGACCTCATTTTTGTATGAGGTCACTCAGACTACTCTTGATCCTTAATTTAATTTTCAAATCAATTCAAAAACTCTATGATCTTTCTAGAATCTCGACCTTAGGATCTATTCTAAGTTCTAGGATCCTTCTAGACTTCAAACCATAGAATCCACCTAGATCTTAGGTCAATCAGATCAAAATTCAAGGTCCAAGGGTATTGTCCTAAAGGCCTTTTCCGTTGAATTTTCAAACACTTTGAAACCTAGTCAAATGACCTCCGATTCAGAGTCTGTCAGTTGCATACTGATGGGACATGTCTCTGGAGGCAACCCTCCAAATTTGAACCCATTCTGAGGTTTCTAACCCCAGAAACTTAATTAAACTCCATAGGCTGTAAAACCTTCAAATATTTACAGCCTATGCCACTGGACCTTTCACTTTGAAGATTCTGACCTTAGAGCCTTCACTAAAGCCTCTAATCACTTCCAGACCTTTAATCTTGATATGTTGAACATTAAACTGCATTTTGGTTGATCCATTTTGACCCCCAGTTGACCAGGGGTCAAAATGACCAAAATACCCCTATGGGGCTCAAATGATGTTTTTAAACCAAATGAACTCCGAATTGAATGCAACCACCTCCCACATACTTGAAATATCATTTCAAACCTGTCCAGACCAAATCCAGCCCTTGGGTCAACTTGGTTGACCGAGTCAACCTTAGTTGACCCAATGACCCCTTAAGAGCTTAAATATTCACTTTGATCATTTAAACCCTTTTGACCCTCAGATCATCTCTAGCAAGCATCAAATATCAATATCAAACTCATTCAAGCTCTTCTGATCATATTCCCCAATGGTTTGGATTTGATTGTACTCTTGACCTGTTTAGCTGTTGACTTGGTCAACTAAGCTTGAACTTGAACCATTTGACCCATTTAACCCATTCAAGCTTTCAAATTCATATCAAAACTAATTGAAACCCATTCAAATTTGTTTGAGGTTAAACCACTTTAATTTTGACTTGGTCAACCATTGACATATGGTCAAATTTACTTATGTATGAGTTGTTTCAACTAAATAATTGAACCTAGGTATTGATATTTCTCCCAAGTTAATTCATTAATCCCTCATGCTTGCCACCTCAGCACCCCTAGACCCATTGACTGGTCAAACAGTCAATGGGTGGTCAAATGAGTCCTTTAAGAGGCTAATTCCATCTCTTAAGCTAATCCACTTGATTTTAAATAATCCCAGCCAGTTGAGCAGTCACTAGAAGCTTCCTAAGACTCATATTAACCCTTTGATCTTAATCAAACAGCCCTCAAGGCTCCATGTGCCCCAATGGGGACCAAAACCCCTTTCCATGTGGACTGTCCTTGCCATGTCCTTGATCCCAGCTTTTCAACAACCCTGGGACAGATGGAAGCAATCCAGGGGCTCTCAAATCAAATCCCAACCGTCCCTTAATCCTAAGGACATTTGAATAGGGCAAAAGGAAGAGATATGCCCTCATTCTAATGAGATCAATCTCTCTCCATTCTCAACCTCTCAAGCCAAAGTCTCTGTTCTATTGAGCACCCCAGAGACTCCTCAACGCATCCCCACTCAAATCCCGCCGGTCAAAGCCCTCTCCGGCGAGCTTCCCGGCGAACCAAGCTTGGATCCGTTCAGGTTTCTTTTGAGTTCGATCCAGGCGTTATTAGCTTGAGGTTTCTTCTACAAAAAGGAGCGTGGACAGCCTACAAATGCAACAAGCCTTTAAGCGGATTAATCCGTCCATTATCAAGGTGAAAATCCCTAACCCTAGATAGAAGCACTTAGCGTTAAATAGCTTTCTAATAAGTGCGTTTTGAGTATTGAAATCAGTCCCCCAAGATTTCTGTTCACTGTGTTAATCTAGATTTAAAATTTTAAGCCATTTCATCTATTATATCGCCTGAACGAGCAAAAAAACGGGTTCTAGGGTGCTCTCGCGGCTCAGTCCAGGTCCGCCGTTTCTGGACCGTTGATCGCTTGATCAACGGTCCAGATCAGGCCATTCCGTGGTCTGTTCCAACTGTGTATCCGTTTGGCATTTGGTTTTTGGTCCGGCGGCATCTGAACCCTTCATTTAGACCGCGGGATCGAATTTGCGCCATCCGATCTCTGCTCCGTAAGATCAGATCTCGGGATCAGATCAAAACCATTGATCCCGAAAGCGGGGGATCGGACGGCCGTAATTTTCTGCCTACGTGGTTAAGTGAAACCGCGTGAGGTATCTGGCGCGCGACGCGTGTCAGCCGCCGCCGCGCGTTTCGTTCCAGCAAATCCCATCACGCCACGTGGCTCCGCGTTTTGGCTGGCCGAACCAAAACGCGCCACGTGTCCTCCTCCGCTGCCGGACCTGTTAATAACTTAAGTTAGTTTTTTTTTTTTTTTTTTTTTTTTTAGTTATTTTGATTAACAGAAAATAAAAAAAAATTAATTAAAAATTAGATAAAAATCATAAAAATTAGTATTTTATATTAAAATATTCAGAAGTTTAAATCCTTTAATTTAATATTATAATTATTTTAAATTATTGAATATATTTTTGATAACTATAAAACCTTTAATTTTAAATATCTTATCAATATTTAATTAAATATTAAGTTAATTTTTTTTTTTAAAAAAAAAGGGGTTTATATATTAAAATATGTTAAATAATTAAACATTTATTTCAAATTAATTTAATCTGAATTTTATTTTTAATTTTAATTTAAACCATATTTTGAATATTTTAGTTTATGCCTTTTATATATTATTTAGTTATGAATTAGTGCTTAATTGAAATTAATCTAAATTATGTTAAATCATTTTCAAAATTCAGAGATATTCTAGTTTTAATTTAACTTGATTTAATCATTATTTTAATTGTTAATTAAGTCTAAATTGATTCAAAGATATTAATTAACCCAAAGCTATAAAAACTCAAAAGAAATTCATTTATAATTATAAAATTTAAATAATACATTAAAATTTTCAGGAAATTAACAATTTTAATCTAAAACTATTTTCAAAGTTTAAAACTTAATTTATTTTGATTTACTTTAATTATATTGAATATCTTAATATTTAATTATTATTTAATTAAATATTATATTAATTATTTTAAAATTAAAAAGTTATTTTCCAACTTCTTTAAAAAAAAATCAGTGGATCTCTCAATCCATAAAAATTTTTATAATATTTTGAATTATTTTATTTTAAAACTTATATGTTTATATATATATAGGTATATATATATACATATATTTTAAAACTATTTCAAAATTATATGCATTTAAATTTTGTAAACTTGAGGGATCCGTTTGAAGTTTTAAACATAGATTGAATATTTGAATAGAATTCATTGGGGAATGATTAGTGAGTGATTATGTTTTAATCATTCACTAATCAAAATTTTGATACCTTAATTACTATCAATCTTTGCATGTTTAGGTTGTGCACACACACACTTAAGGCTCTCCTAGATTTAGGTGTTGAATGTGCTTGTGTATATGTGCATACTTATATGTCAAGTTAAGGGTTAGTTGGAACCTTGATTCGAACTTAATTAACCTAGTGACATCGTTAAGGACAAGAATTAAGGGCATGTTTAGAAAACTTAGAGAAATCCTAGGAATTAGGATATACATTATTTGAACATGAAATTTGAACCACTTGAACATAGTGACATCTATAACCCTTAGAGAAATTTTCACTGAATTTGGAAATCATTAAGACCCTTAATTAATTTTCCTAAGTTTAAGCCTTAATTAAGCTTTTAAACCTTCCCGAAATTATAATAAATCCATTTTAAATCTAAAAAATATGTATAACCCCTCTAGCTGATCATAATTGAACCCTTAATCATTGAAAATTGAAATCAACTTAATTTGACAGCAAATTAAACCTTAATTGAATTTTAAGCAAAATTGAATATTTAATTAATATAATTAATTAAAAAATATTAAAAATTCCAAAAACATCCTAAGCACTTGGAAATCTCTCCTTAGGTCATTCCTGACCTTTGGAGCTGATTTCAAGGAGTTAGGAGCTCATTTGGAGCAAAATCACAAAAATGCCCTCTAATTAAGTAATTTCAAGAAATTCAATAAATACCCTAAATTTCAAACCTTCATAACTAATTCAAGAAAAATTCAAATTGACCAAACTCACTTGCATTCAACTCATGATAACTCCTAGTATTTATTAAAAATATTAAATTCCAGAAATCTGTAATATTTCAAAAAGTCAACAAATCGGTCAACCATAGTTCAAATCTAGTTAAAAACTTCAAACCTTTGTAATAAAATATAGAAAAATCCGTTTTCAACGTACTTACTGTCTAACTGATCGTAGTGAGGTCTAGTATTTTAATAAAATGCTAGTTGTCCAGAATTTAACCTTAATTAAAAATTCAATTTTCAACCCCTTAATTAAATGATTAAAATATTCGAAAAATTCATAAAACTCAAAATTACTTTGAAACTCCAGAATATCTTAACTTAATGTTTAAAATATTCAACAAACCTCTTAAAACACAACAACCATCCTAAAGATGAAGTTTATTGGCTGGACTACTCCGGGCTGCGGGGCTACGTGTCCTAAGGAGGCTGGTTCTTCGAGCCTGGTGGCACAACGCCACGAATGGATTCCAAGGGGTGTTAAACCTTAAAAATAAATTAATTATTAATAATCTAACCTTTTAAAACTTCTAATTTAACTACATTAATTTGGTTTATCGGCTGGACTACTCCGGGCTGCGGGGCTACGTGTCCTAAGGAGGCTGGTTCCTCGAGCCTGGTGGCACAACGCCACGAATCGATTAATGGCAAACTTAAATTAATCAAAATCTTTAAAAATCAGCAACTAAACACTTTTAATAAAGCTTATTAACTCTCAATCTTTAATCAATTATTAAAACACTTAATCATATCGGGTACCACTGGGTAACCCAGGCCTACGAGGCTGTTCACTCAGCCCCAAGGAAGGTGAAATAAACTTCACGGCCTCGGTGTGAAACAAAGGTGGTTTCCAACAAATAATTAAATAATTGATTTTAAAAGATTTAAAATATTAATATTTAAATTCTAATTAAAAATCCCTTAAGCCTTTCAACCAATCGAACTTGAAACAACTCTAATTAATAATCCTATTTAGGACACATCATGTCACGACCCGACCCGACGGGGACGGATCCCGCCCGAGCCGGATCGCGACACAACCTTCTTATCCAGGATCTGGCTTTGGATTAGGTTGCTGAACTGATCTTCCAAATTCTTAACTCAACAGAAATCAAACACAGAACAACAGAGCTACTAAAATATCCAATGCAGCGGAACAAAACATCTATCTTTTCATTTCCTCAAAATAATCATCTACAGAACAGTACATGGCTTTCAACAGAAAGAAAGACAGAACAGGAAAGCCATGACTGTACAAAAATCAAAAGTACAAAAGTACCTAATCGGATCAGACTCTGAACTCTAGTCCTGAACCTCCTTGCCCTTCCCAGAACCTGAAAACCACCAGAAAGCAAGGGTGAGCTCAACAGCTCAGCAAAGCAACAAACCACCAATCTAAATTCTCAGAAACCAAAACCAAACTCATCAGACAGAAATCAGATCAGAAATCGGAAATCAGATCGTATACGGACAGATATCAAATCAGAATTGGAATCGTACAAATCATATCAGAACAGAACAAATCACAGAGTCAGAATCAGAAATCAGAATCGTACGGATCATATCATATCAGAATTACAATGTCGTACATAACAGAACAGATACAGAAAACAGATCAGATACATATAACTAAATGCCCTGACACTGACGGAATCTCTACGGATTCCGGCCCCTTATGCCTCCCTTCCCAGACACTGACTGAATCTCGTAGGATCCAGGCCCCTTATGTCTCCCTTTGTGCTCACGGCACCAAAACAGATGTGCTTATAGCACCAGAACAGAATTCATCGGATCCGGAACAGAACAGATAACAGATTTCAGATTTGAGCTCATTTCAGATTTCCCGTTTCACTAACTGAATCTCATAGGATTCAGGCCCCTTATAACTCCCTTTTTATAGCTTATTCACATAGCATTTCAATTCAGAAGAAATCCGGAACGATTAAGAAATTACCCAAAAATCGGGCAGCACAACGGCAGTATACAGAATTTACACAAAAATTCCTGCAAAGAAAATTCACCAAATTCGCACAGAATATAGATAATCACATTCCAGAACATTTATTCTACTGAACAGATAATTTCCAATTTCACAGAAAAATCAGGTCGACTAAAAACACAGTCGAATCAAAAATACCCGGACGAAAATCTTCAAAATATAATCAAAACGTGCACACCCGGCACGGCAACGATATACAGAAAGTTACGCGGTAAAAACTGAACCAATCGAAAGATACGGACGAAAAACCGTAACGAAAACTAAATCCGGACAGAAAAATACCGCCAACCTCGACGGAACTGAAAATTGAGAAAGGTAGAATGTGCCTTACCTCGAGCACAGCAAATTCCTCAACAGTCACTTCGCTCGAAAACGGCTCCGCGTCTTCCCGAAATCAACTTTTCCAAAATGCTCTTTTTCTCTCTCCTCAGACGAAAAATCAGATATTTATTTTTTTAACTTTTTCTCTCTCATCAAAACGACTCATTTCCTTAAATCCTCTTCAGATCGGCCTGGCCGATCGTCCAGATCGTCCTGGACGATCAGACCAAACCACAAATCGCCTGGCCGATACTCCAGGGCGATGATCAGGCCGATCCTTATGAACAGTGTCAATCGGCCTGGCCGATATCCCCGATCGGCCTGGACGATGCATACAGAAAATCACCTGGAGCAAAACTGGGCAGAATCTGGAGCTGATTTACACAGATCGTCCCAGGACGATCCCAGATCGGCCTGGACGATACTGGAGCAGATTTTTGATATTACACATCAAAACCACACGACCTACCTCACACACTTTAGATGTTGTGCTAGGATAACCGACTCTAGTTTTAGGATAGGCCGGTGTTTTACTTTTTCTGCTGTGTGCCGAGTTTTTCGTGGTTTTCACTGCATGCTGTTTGCTAGCCTAGGATTGATATGATTGTTTATTTATTTATTGCATTTTATGTTGCAATTGATTGAGCATTTAGATTTTGAATATTAACTGCTTGAGATTGAATATTAACTGCTTGAGATTGAATATTAATTGCTTGGGACTATAGATATAACTGTTGATTATTAGGATAACCTTGCAGGATCGAGTCTAGATTTTTGTTTTAAATTTGAGATGTAAATTTGATTAAGGTTGTATTTATTTAAAATGGCTTGAGATTGGGATATAGATATCCAATTTGAATTCCAAAGAGGTGAAGACATCCCTAAAGGGGAGAGTCTTCTTCCATTTGGAATTCAAATTAGGATACTTTGCAAATATCCAAAGAGGAAAGATAACACCTCGATCAAGGGGGAGTTTCTTTCCATTTGGATATCCTGAACCGACGAATCAAGATGTTTGTGAGAAGATGAAGGATTGGACAACGAGAAGAATCCCAAGTCTCAAAACCATTTGATTTAGGATTAGAAATCCGGGTTGTAGTCAGTGGTGCCCGGCCACTTTAATTCCTTGTAATTTTTGAGATGTAATAATGAGTGGCACTTGCCATACGGACATTCAATTTGATATATTTAATTTGATTGCTTTATTTAAATTGATTGTGCATTAGAGATACCTGATTTTCTAGTCTTCTTACCTGCATGTCGATTTTGATTTGACCTGGAATTTGATCGTAGGCTCTTAAGGACTTAATAAAAATTTTTCTACTTAAATCAAATTAAAAACTTTAAGCTCACATAGAAACTCTAACGTTTTAAGAAATAACCCCGGGACCGCCGGGAGTCCTCATTTCATAGCATTCATTCAAATTCAATATTTTAATCGAGTCGATTAGCATGCATCATATTAGCAACTAATTTAAAAAAAACCTTTAAACCCTTAATTGCATTTGCTTAGACATCAAACCCAACATAAGTTTAAGGGGCCAATTAGGATCCGCTCTAGATGTCGGCCCCGCTCTCAAAAAACTTTTCTTAAACAACGTCCCTACCACTCAGCATGAAAAGACCGGATACATGATTTTAAATCGTTTAGGTGGTTTAGCTGGCTCCCCAATCCAGGCCGGGGTAAGACCAGATTCGCATTGCACTAGCTAGGTTCGGGGTGCTAATTGTTAGTGCCCAGTTTAGACTTAGGTTCTGAGGCTGGCTCGGGCTATAAGACCTCAACCTCCGGGAATTGAATCCCAACTTTCTAATAAAATTGATCACTTAAACATTAAATCACTTTCAATCAAATTCAAGCCCAACATTTAGGATAGGTTGGAGTGTTTTCTGAATTATTTCAGAATCTTAAAAACATTCCCTACTACTCTTCCTTTGACTCCAGAAATAACTGTTCAACATTGATCCAATCCCGATTGAAAATTCCTACCCTTTTCCTCCTTTGATATCGACCTTTGAAATTCTTAAATAAAATTTACACCGCTATTTTAATCGAGAGTTTTCGTAGGAAATTCCGATTTCCTACGATG
This sequence comes from Dendrobium huoshanense, assembly GCA_016618105.1. Lineage (NCBI taxonomy): Eukaryota > Viridiplantae > Streptophyta > Magnoliopsida > Asparagales > Orchidaceae > Dendrobium > Dendrobium huoshanense. Next base: position 69,014,641 of record CM028345.1, read on the forward strand.
TAATTAACTACGAGGGCTTGCGCTCGTAGGAGATTTAAAAACCCAGAATTGATTTTCAAAATTAACTTTTTCAAAAACCTCAATTAATTATCTTTGGGAAATCTCAATTAAATGATCATTATCGTTATATCCAAATGATTGATAATAAGTGATATTTTCTTTCCTTGGAGAGATATGTCATTCTATTATCTTGATTTTGATTATAAAATTAATGATCCTTTTTATCCAAATTAGAATGGTCAAACAATTGATTAGATTCCATTTTGATCCTCCGGGGTCGAATGTGATTCTCCCTTTGAGTTTGATTACGATAATTTGGATAAATTTGATATTCTAAAATTTGAACCCATTAGGGAACGATATGATCATCTCCCGAGGTGATATATTGTTCATAATGACGCGTTCGATTTTAAAATTTTAAAAATTAAATAATCCCAAAGATAATTAAATATTTTTCAAAATCTATATATATACTTAAATAAAAATATATTTTTTTAATCAAAACAACAATGGCGACTCCACTGGGGTGGTTCCATCCTAATTCGTATCCGTTAGTGGTGGAGCATGCCCTCTGTGGCACCACCCTAACATTTGAGTTAAAAACGATTAGTGGTGGAGCGTGCCCTTCGTGGCGCCATCCTAATTCGTATCCGTTAGTGGTGGAGCATGCCCTCTGTGGCACCACCCTAACATTTGAGTTAAAAACGATTAGTGGTGGAGCGTGCCCTTTGTGGCGCCATCCTAATTCGTATCGGCTAGTGGTGGAGCATGTCCTCTGTGGCACCACCCTAGCATTTGAGTTAAAAACGATTAGTGATGGAGCGTGCCCTTTGTGGCGCCATCCTAATTCGTATCCGTTAGTGGTGGAGCATGCCCTCTGTGGCACCACCCTAACATTTGAGTTAAAAACGATTAGTGACGGAGCGTGCCCTTCGTGGCGCCATCCTAATTCGTATCCGCTAGTGTTGGAGCATGCCCTCCGTGGCACCACACTAGTATTTGAGTTAAGCAATTAGTGGTAGAGCATGCCCTCAGTGGCACTACCCTAATAAATTTAAATCTTGATTCCCTATGGATGAATTTTTCATTCCTTTAGGATTAAAATTCCACACTTGATATTTAATCTCGGTCAACGCCAATATGTGCAATAGAACTTCGCTCTCTTACACATATTGGGGGTCCATTTGTTGACCTCATTTTTGTATGAGGTCACTCAGACTACTCTTGATCCTTAATTTAATTTTCAAATCAATTCAAAAACTCTATGATCTTTCTAGAATCTCGACCTTAGGATCTATTCTAAGTTCTAGGATCCTTCTAGACTTCAAACCATAGAATCCACCTAGATCTTAGGTCAATCAGATCAAAATTCAAGGTCCAAGGGTATTGTCCTAAAGGCCTTTTCCGTTGAATTTTCAAACACTTTGAAACCTAGTCAAATGACCTCCGATTCAGAGTCTGTCAGTTGCATACTGATGGGACATGTCTCTGGAGGCAACCCTCCAAATTTGAACCCATTCTGAGGTTTCTAACCCCAGAAACTTAATTAAACTCCATAGGCTGTAAAACCTTCAAATATTTACAGCCTATGCCACTGGACCTTTCACTTTGAAGATTCTGACCTTAGAGCCTTCACTAAAGCCTCTAATCACTTCCAGACCTTTAATCTTGATATGTTGAACATTAAACTGCATTTTGGTTGATCTATTTTGACCCCCAGTTGACCAGGGGTCAAAATGACCAAAATACCCCTATGGGGCTCAAATGATGTTTTTAAACCAAATGAACTCCGAATTGAATGCAACCACCTCCCACAGACTTGAAATATCATTTCAAACCTGTCCAGACCAAATCCAGCCCTTGGGTCAACTTGGTTGACCGAGTCAACCTTAGTTGACCCAATGACCCCTTAAGAGCTTAAATATTCACTTTGATCATTTAAACCCTTTTGACCCTCAGATCATCTCTAGCAAGCATCAAATATCAATATCAAACTCATTCAAGCTCTTCTGATCATATTCCCCAATGGTTTGGATTTGATTGTACTCTTGACCTGTTTAGCTGTTGACTTGGTCAACTAAGCTTGAACTTGAACCATTTGACCCATTTAACCCATTCAAGCTTTCAAATTCATATCAAAACTAATTGAAACCCATTCAAATTTGTTTGAGGTTAAACCACTTTAATTTTGACTTGGTCAACCATTGACATATGGTCAAATTTACTTATGTATGAGTTGTTTCAACTAAATAATTGAACCTAGGTATTGATATTTCTCCCAAGTTAATTCATTAATCCCTCATGCTTGCCACCTCAGCACCCCTAGACCCATTGACTGGTCAAACAGTCAATGGGTGGTCAAATGAGTCCTTTAAGAGGCTAATTCCATCTCTTAAGCTAATCCACTTGATTTTAAATAATCCCAGCCAGTTGAGCAGTCACTAGAAGCTTCCTAAGACTCATATTAACCCTTTGATCTTAATCAAACAGCCCTCAAGGCTCCATGTGCCCCAATGGGGACCAAAACCCCTTTCCATGTGGACTGTCCTTGCCATGTCCTTGATCCCAGCTTTTCAACAACCCTGGGACAGATGGAAGCAATCCAGGGGCTCTCAAATCAAATCCCAACCGTCCCTTAATCCTAAGGACATTTGAATAGGGCAAAAGGAAGAGATATGCCCTCATTCTAATGAGATCAATCTCTCTCCATTCTCAACCTCTCAAGCCAAAGTCTCTGTTCTATTGAGCACCCCAGAGACTCCTCAACGCATCCCCACTCAAATCCCGCCGGTCAAAGCCCTCTCCGGCGAGCTTCCCGGCGAACCAAGCTTGGATCCGTTCAGGTTTCTTTTGAGTTCGATCCAGGCGTTATTAGCTTGAGGTTTCTTCTACAAAAAGGAGCGTGGACAGCCTACAAATGCAACAAGCCTTTAAGCGGATTAATCCGTCCATTATCAAGGTGAAAATCCCTAACCCTAGATAGAAGCACTTAGCGTTAAATAGCTTTCTAATAAGTGCGTTTTGAGTATTGAAATCAGTCCCCCAAGATTTCTGTTCACTGTGTTAATCTAGATTTAAAATTTTAAGCCATTTCATCTATTATATCGCCTGAACGAGCAAAAAAACGGGTTCTAGGGTGCTCTCGCGGCTCAGTCCAGGTCCGCCGTTTCTGGACCGTTGATCGCTTGATCAACGGTCCAGATCAGGCCATTCCGTGGTCTGTTCCAACTGTGTATCCGTTTGGCATTTGGTTTTTGGTCCGGCGGCATCTGAACCCTTCATTTAGACCGCGGGATCGAATTTGCGCCATCCGATCTCTGCTCCGTAAGATCAGATCTCGGGATCAGATCAAAACCATTGATCCCGAAAGCGGGGGATCGGACGGCCGTAATTTTCTGCCTACGTGGTTAAGTGAAACCGCGTGAGGTATCTGGCGCGCGACGCGTGTCAGCCGCCGCCGCGCGTTTCGTTCCAGCAAATCCCATCACGCCACGTGGCTCCGCGTTTTGGCTGGCCGAACCAAAACGCGCCACGTGTCCTCCTCCGCTGCCGGACCTGTTAATAACTTAAGTTAGTTTTTTTTTTTTTTTTTTTTTTTAGTTATTTTGATTAACAGAAAATAAAAAAAATTAATTAAAAATTAGATAAAAATCATAAAAATTAGTATTTTATATTAAAATATTCAGAAGTTTAAATCCTTTAATTTAATATTATAATTATTTTAAATTATTGAATATATTTTTGATAACTATAAAACCTTTAATTTTAAATATCTTATCAATATTTAATTAAATATTAAGTTAATTTTTTTTTTTTAAAAAAAAGGGGTTTATATATTAAAATATGTTAAATAATTAAACATTTATTTCAAATTAATTTAATCTGAATTTTATTTTTAATTTTAATTTAAACCATATTTTGAATATTTTAGTTTATGCCTTTTATATATTATTTAGTTATGAATTAGTGCTTAATTGAAATTAATCTAAATTATGTTAAATCATTTTCAAAATTCAGAGATATTCTAGTTTTAATTTAACTTGATTTAATCATTATTTTAATTGTTAATTAAGTCTAAATTGATTCAAAGATATTAATTAACCCAAAGCTATAAAAACTCAAAAGAAATTCATTTATAATTATAAAATTTAAATAATACATTAAAATTTTCAGGAAATTAACAATTTTAATCTAAAACTATTTTCAAAGTTTAAAACTTAATTTATTTTGATTTACTTTAATTATATTGAATATCTTAATATTTAATTATTATTTAATTAAATATTATATTAATTATTTTAAAATTAAAAAGTTATTTTCCAACTTCTTTAAAAAAAAATCAGTGGATCTCTCAATCCATAAAAATTTTTATAATATTTTGAATTATTTTATTTTAAAACTTATATGTTTATATATATATAGGTATATATATATACATATATTTTAAAACTATTTCAAAATTATATGCATTTAAATTTTGTAAACTTGAGGGATCCGTTTGAAGTTTTAAACATAGATTGAATATTTGAATAGAATTCATTGGGGAATGATTAGTGAGTGATTATGTTTTAATCATTCACTAATCAAAATTTTGATACCTTAATTACTATCAATCTTTGCATGTTTAGGTTGTGCACACACACACTTAAGGCTCTCCTAGATTTAGGTGTTGAATGTGCTTGTGTATATGTGCATACTTATATGTCAAGTTAAGGGTTAGTTGGAACCTTGATTCGAACTTAATTAACCTAGTGACATCGTTAAGGACAAGAATTAAGGGCATGTTTAGAAAACTTAGAGAAATCCTAGGAATTAGGATATACATTATTTGAACATGAAATTTGAACCACTTGAACATAGTGACATCTATAACCCTTAGAGAAATTTTCACTGAATTTGGAAATCATTAAGACCCTTAATTAATTTTCCTAAGTTTAAGCCTTAATTAAGCTTTTAAACCTTCCCGAAATTATAATAAATCCATTTTAAATCTAAAAAATATGTATAACCCCTCTAGCGGATCATAATTGAACCCTTAATCATTGAAAATTGAAATCAACTTAATTTGACAGCAAATTAAACCTTAATTGAATTTTAAGCAAAATTGAATATTTAATTAATATAATTAATTAAAAAAAATTAAAAATTCCAAAAACATCCTAAGCACTTGGAAATCTCTCCTTAGGTCATTCCTGACCTTTGGAGCTGATTTCAAGGAGTTAGGAGCTCATTTGGAGCAAAATCACAAAAATGCCCTCTAATTAAGTAATTTCAAGAAATTCAATAAATACCCTAAATTTCAAACCTTCATAACTAATTCAAGAAAAATTCAAATTGACCAAACTCACTTGCATTCAACTCATGATAACTCCTAGTATTTATTAAAAATATTAAATTCCAGAAATCTGTAATATTTCAAAAAGTCAACAAATCGGTCAACCATAGTTCAAATCTAGTTAAAAACTTCAAACCTTTGTAATAAAATATAGAAAAATCCGTTTTCAACGTACTTACTGTCTAACTGATCGTAGTGAGGTCTAGTATTTTAATAAAATGCTAGTTGTCCAGAATTTAACCTTAATTAAAAATTCAATTTTCAACCCCTTAATTAAATGATTAAAATATTCGAAAAATTCATAAAACTCAAAATTACTTTGAAACTCCAGAATATCTTAACTTAATGTTTAAAATATTCAACAAACCTCTTAAAACACAACAACCATCCTAAAGATGAAGTTTATTGGCTGGACTACTCCGGGCTGCGGGGCTACGTGTCCTAAGGAGGCTGGTTCCTCGAGCCTGGTGGCACAACGCCACGAATGGATTCCAAGGGGTGTTAAACCTTAAAAATAAATTAATTATTAATAATCTAACCTTTTAAAACTTCTAATTTAACTACATTAATTTGGTTTATCGGCTGGACTACTCCGGGCTGCGGGGCTACGTGTCCTAAGGAGGCTGGTTCCTCGAGCCTGGTGGCACAACGCCACGAATCGATTAATGGCAAACTTAAATTAATCAAAATCTTTAAAAATCAGCAACTAAACACTTTTAATAAAGCTTATTAACTCTCAATCTTTAATCAATTATTAAAACACTTAATCATATCGGGTACCACTGGGTAACCCAGGCCTACGAGGCTGTTCACTCAGCCCCAAGGAAGGTGAAATAAACTTCACGGCCTCGGTGTGAAACAAAGGTGGTTTCCAACAAATAATTAAATAATTGATTTTAAAAGATTTAAAATATTAATATTTAAATTCTAATTAAAAATCCCTTAAGCCTTTCAACCAATCGAACTTGAAACAACTCTAATTAATAATCCTATTTAGGACACATCAAAACCACACGACCTACCTCACACACTTTAGATGTTGTGCTAGGATAACCGACTCTAGTTTTAGGATAGGCCGGTGTTTTACTTTTTCTGCTGTGTGCCGAGTTTTTCGTGGTTTTCACTGCATGCTGTTTGCTAGCCTAGGATTGATATGATTGTTTATTTATTTATTGCATTTTATGTTGCAATTGATTGAGCATTTAGATTTTGAATATTAACTGCTTGAGATTGAATATTAACTGCTTGAGATTGAATATTAATTGCTTGGGACTATAGATATAACTGTTGATTATTAGGATAACCTTGCAGGATCGAGTCTAGATTTTTGTTTTAAATTTGAGATGTAAATTTGATTAAGGTTGTATTTATTTAAAATGGCTTGAGATTGGGATATAGATATCCAATTTGAATTCCAAAGAGGTGAAGACATCCCTAAAGGGGAGAGTCTTCTTCCATTTGGAATTCAAATTAGGATACTTTGCAAATATCCAAAGAGGAAAGATAACACCTCGATCAAGGGGGAGTTTCTTTCCATTTGGATATCCTGAACCGACGAATCAAGATGTTTGTGAGAAGATGAAGGATTGGACAACGAGAAGAATCCCAAGTCTCAAAACCATTTGATTTAGGATTAGAAATCCGGGTTGTAGTCAGTGGTGCCCGGCCACTTTAATTCCTTGTAATTTTTGAGATGTAATAATGAGTGGCACTTGCCATACGGACATTCAATTTGATATATTTAATTTGATTGCTTTATTTAAATTGATTGTGCATTAGAGATACCTGATTTTCTAGTCTTCTTACCTGCATGTCGATTTTGATTTGACCTGGAATTTGATCGTAGGCTCTTAAGGACTTAATAAAAATTTTTCTACTTAAATCAAATTAAAAACTTTAAGCTCACATAGAAACTCTAACGTTTTAAGAAATAACCCCGGGACCGCCGGGAGTCCTCATTTCATAGCATTCATTCAAATTCAATATTTAATCGAGTCGATTAGCATGCATCATATTAGCAACTAATTTAAAAAAAACCTTTAAACCCTTAATTGCATTTGCTTAGACATCAAACCCAACATAAGTTTAAGGGGCCAATTAGGATCCGCTCTAGATGTCGGCCCCGCTCTCAAAAAACTTTTCTTAAACAACGTCCCTACCACTCAGCATGAAAAGACCGGATACATGATTTTAAATCGTTTAGGTGGTTTAGCTGGCTCCCCAATCCAGGCCGGGGTAAGACCAGATTCGCATTGCACTAGCTAGGTTCGGGGTGCTAATTGTTAGTGCCCAGTTTAGACTTAGGTTCTGAGGCTGGCTCGGGCTATAAGACCTCAACCTCCGGGAATTGAATCCCAACTTTCTAATAAAATTGATCACTTAAATATTAAATCACTTTCAATCAAATTCAAGCCCAACATTTAGGATAGGTTGGAGTGTTTTCTGAATTATTTCAGAATCTTAAAAACATTCCCTACTACTCTTCCTTTGACTCCAGAAATAACTGTTCAACATTGATCCAATCCCGATTGAAAATTCCTACCCTTTTCCTCCTTTGATATCGATCTTTGAAATTCTTAAATAAAATTTACACCGCTATTTTAATCGAGAGTTTTCGTAGGAAATTCCGATTTCCTACGATGTAATTAACTACGAGGGCTTGCGCTCGTAGGAGATTTAAAAACCCAGAATTGATTTTCAAAATTAACTTTTTCAAAAACCTCAATTAATTATCTTTGGGAAATCTCAATTAAACGATCATTATCGTTATATCCAAATGATTGATAATAAGTGATATTTTCTTTCCTTGGAGAGATATGTCATTCTATTATCTTGATTTTGATTATAAAATTAATGATCCTTTTTATCCAAATTAGAATGGTCAAACAATTGATTAGATTCCATTTTGATCCTCCGGGGTCGAATGTGATTCTCCCTTTGAGTTTGATTACGATAATTTGGATAAATTTGATATTCTAAAATTTGAACCCATTAGGGAACGATATGATCATCTCCCGAGGTGATATATTGTTCATAATGACGCGTTCGATTTTAAAATTTTAAAAATTAAATAATCCCAAAGATAATTAAATATTTTTCAAAATCTATATATATACTTAAATAAAAATATATTTTTTTAATCAAAACAAGTGCCAATCGGCCTGGCCGATGTCTCCAATCGGCCTGGACGATGCCTACAGGAAATCACCTGGAGCAAATCTGGGCAAATTCTGAAGCTGTTTCTCAACTGATCGTCCCAGGACGATCCCAGATCGTCCTGGACGATCCTGGAGCAGATCTTGGTATTACAAAGCCAAAGGGTGAGTTTGAGTCTAATATATTCTAAATGATGTTTAGGATGCATTAGAAGAGTTTCAAAGATTTGATGTGGTTGAGCCATGTTTAGTTTTGGGGAAAAGTCCAAAAATTCCTTTAAAGGGCATTTTGGTCATTTTGACCCCTGGTCAACTTTGGTTCAAACTAGAACCAGAAAAATGCATTTTATTGGTCAACATGTCATAAAAAAGGTTATGGACATGGTCACCCCGAGGTCAAATTTCACAAGGTGGAGGGTCCAAGGGTAGAGACTATAAATATTTAAAGATTTTACATCATTTGAAAATCAATTAAGTTTGTGGGGTTATAAGCATCATATTGAGCTCAAATTTGGAGGGTTAACCCTAGGACATGCCTAATTAATATAAAATTGATATATCATGAATAAGATGTTGTTTGATTGGATTTTAAGGTGATTAAACTATCACTTAGAAAGGGTTTAAAGACGTGGGTCGTTAACCCTGGGATTTGGTTTGGAATTCAAGATTTGGACTGGATTTTAGGTTTGAATGATTGAGTTTGAATTATCCACATAAACGTTAATCAAATGAATGATTTTAGTTGATTGGATATGATTTGAAGTTTGATTGAAGGTTGACTCATAGGGTGGATTGAAGTCTGGGATGGAAATTAAACTAAGGGCTATTTGAAGGTTCGTTTTGGAGTTTTATTGGCACCAGAATGGGCTCTAATGACCTCATACAAAAATGAGGTTAACATGATTTAAGCAATTTAAAGATTTCTCGTCTTATTATCTAACCATGTACTTAGAGAATTCAATTTTTAGAACCATATTATGATTCCACTTCCAACTCCTATCTTATTTTCCTTGGAGTTATCAATCAACTTGTCATCCAAGGCTTTAAAGAGGATAGTTTTTCCTTATCAAATAAGAGAAGGGGAACAATGATGCATAAATCCATAGGATTATGCCTCTTTCCTGATGGATATGTAAAATCTATGATCAAATACTTCTTAATCTTATAATTCTTTTTAACCCTAATAAATTCACATAACTCATATATATAGTTACAAGAGATGGGCTAACATCTTAGCTTTCTTAACATTTAGTTTTATAAGTTTAATTGTAAGGGATAAGTGTCATATGTCCTACATGTAGTAAATCTAAAATTAATTTCCCAAAATATTTATAAATCGGTCGAGAGCGTTGTGGCATTGAGCTTGGGGGGCTATGGCGCTTAGCTCTCCAATTTTTGGTGTTCAAGAGAGCGCTGAAGAGCTGAGTTTAGAGTATTGTGGTGCTAGGTTAGATTTTTTATTTTTATATATAAAATATCTTATTCTAGTTCATTAAAACCCCTCAAATAGCCCTCTTGCTCCCCCCATTTTATCTTTAATCGGGTGAGAGATGTCACAACCCAACCTGATAAGACCCATATACTGGATAGGTCCTATCATGTTGGTCTACAACTGGCAAAATTTACGTCCAAATTTTAAATTTAAAATAATAACAAACCACAAAGCTGTTAAAAACAATCAATATACAGAAAATAAACTCATCCACAAATTTCTCTTTTCATTTATCATCAAAATGAATATACAATAATTACACTATAATATATAGCTACAAATTAGAATAAAAGATATAGCATATTAAATAATTAGAAATGTTTATATTAAAATTAAAAGAAATAAATACTTATATATACTCAAACCATATCCTGATACTGCCACTCCACTAATCGTTTCCTTATATCGAACCTTAAAAATAGAAGATGAAACAACTATGAGCCAATATATCACGACAAGACATTTGCCAATCTAAATTTTCAAATGAATCCATTATTAAGCATTTAATTGAGTGCTAAAAGAAATATAATATATCATTGCACTGAGCGGAGTAGTAATTATAGTTATAAAGAATTCAAATAATAGTATTGGAAAAATAAATAAACAAGCACTTCATATCAAACATAATTCAAAGAATTATGACCCATATATGCCTCCCAACATACATAATTTTAAGAATTCTAAGAATATAATGTGTATATAGTAACATAATATGCTCGTAAGAACCAGAGTATAACTACTTCCACCCACATCAGATTTTCTCAGAATCACTTATTTTAACCAATTAAAGATGTAATTTATTGTATTGTAATAATTAAAACATACATAAAGTCATTCTAGAATTTCACAAAATGCTATAATGGTAGTCAACTAAATGTACTCGTAAGTAGAAATGTATTTTTTAGAATATAACAAAATTATTAAAGATTATGTAAAATATTATTTTAAGACTTTAATTTTACTACAATATTATTTTTTAGCATTAGGATTATTTTTTAATTAATCAAAATAACAAAATTCTCAAAATTTCCAGTTTAAAATTTCTAAAAAATATCTAAATATTCAGAATCTTAATCTCTATAACATACATAAAGTTATATAGTGAAAGGTTTGTATACAACAAGTTATCCTCATTTTTTTTTACTATAAAAATATAAATTAAAGCAATATGTGATGCAAAGATTTTAGTTTTTAATGATTTATATAATATATTAGTTACTAAGGATTGTGATATATATATATATATATATATATATATATATATATATATATATATATATATATATATATATATATATATATATATATATATATATATATATATATATATATATATATATATATATATATATATATATATATATATATATAAGTTAACCAAACAAAGAGATAAGAGTAGTAAGGATTTAGTTCAAGTGAAGTGTATTAAGGATACATAACAAATAATATTTTTATTAGAAGAGGATATTCAATAAAGGTATATGAGATATTTTGCTAAGCCTTTCAATGAAGATTTTGAGAATATGACTTTTAGTGACTATAGCACCCTAAATAAAAATAAAGGTTTTTACTTTTATCGACTTATTAGTAAAATTGAAGTTAGAAAACCTTTAAAGAAATTCAATGGTGAAAAAGTTGTTGGATATGATGATATTCCAATAGAGGTGTGGAAATGCTTAGGAAATGAATGAGTTTCTTGTCTTAAAGAACGATTAATATTATTTTGATGACTAAAAAAATGACAGATGAGTGGAGAATGAGTGTGTTGATTTATACTTTTAAGAATAAATGTGATGCACAAGATTGTGCAAATTATAAAGGAATTAAGTTAGTGTGTCATACTTTAAAACTATGGGAGAGAGTTATGGAGCATAGGTTATGACGTGACACTAATTTTTATCAAAATCAATTTGGATTCATACAGGATAGGTCAACTATGGAGGCTATATATTTATTGAGAGATTTGATGGAGAAGTATACATAGAATAAGGAGGTTCTACATTTGTCATTTACTGATTTAAAAAAATCATATGAAAAAATTCCAAGAGAAGTGCTATAGAGAGTTTTAGAAAAGAAAAGGGTTAATAATGCTTATGTTAATGTCGTTAAGGATATGCATGTAAGAGTTGTTACTCGTGTTCAAACATAAGGTGGTTTGATCAAGTATTTTTCTATTTCAATTGGATTATATCAAGAAACAACCTTTAGCCCATTTCTTTTTGCTTTAGTCATGGATGTTCTTACTAGGTATTTATAAGAGGTTGTACCGTGGCGTATGCTTTTTATTGATGTTATTCTTCCTATTGATAAGACTAGAGAGTGAGTTGAAGGTAGACTTGAATTATGGAGGTCAACCTTAGAGTCTAAAAGTTTTTGTTTGAGTAGTAGTAATAGATCTAGTGACGGGATTATGGCTTTGGGCAATCAAGCCATTAATAAGTGTACATGTTTTAGATATCTCGGGTCTATTGTTCATAATGATGATGAAATAGATAGAGATAATATTAGTAGAATTCAAGTTGGGTGGTCGAAGTTAAGGATTGCCTCGGGCTTATTATGTGATAGAAAAGTCCCCCTCAAGCTTAAGGGAAAATTTTATGAGATGGCGGAGAGACCTGCAATGATTTATGGTGCAAACTGTTGGCTATTAAAAGAGAAGCATAATATTAAGTTAAGTGTTGTAGAGATGAGGATGCTCAGGTGGATGAGTGGCTTTATTTAGTTGGCTATAATGGTTTGATTTGGAAATTAGCTAAATCAATTGGATTCATTAAAAATTGAAACCAACCACACTATTTTTTCATATTGAACTAAGGCTTCATTTGAGACAATTTTCTTACTATTTTCTAAAGCAGTTTTCTTGTACAAAAAAAAAATTTTGAACTAAACTTTTTGTACTGTAAAACTGATTTAGTAAGTATTAAGAAAGCCGCCCCAAATGAAGCTTTAATATGGTCAACTCAATATAATATTGGATGACCAACTTGCACTAAACATGATTAAATATTTGCTAAAAATACCAATTATTTTTAGATTAAATATCGCCTTTTGAAAAAAAAATACCAATTAATATTTGCTAAAAATGTAACTTCAATATGTGAAACAAATAATATCCAAGTTCATCTTTTTTTTTATATTTTTGTATTTATAAATTATAATGTTTATTAATTCAATATTAAAAAAATTAATATAATTCAATTTTTAGTTTTATCTCTTTTACAAAATAAAAAACAAAACTTTTGAATCAAGAATTGTCCCTGAACCACATCAAACTAGACTAAGAATACTAAGTGAAAAAAGAGCATAAGAGTATAGAGAGATGAAAAGAGAGATTTTTGAAGTGAGAACTTCAGGAACTTCTATAAAAAAACGTAAGAACAAAAAATTACATAAATTTAGTTAATCTCATGACCCCCTATTTATAGATTTAAAATGAGACTTGAGCACTATTGAATTAACTATGATACGATACAAAAAACCGCCTTGATTGAGCACGAATCTTGAGGCACATTTCAGTTGGCAACTTTCATATTAAATTCAACATCATTCCAACTTCGATTTCAACAAATTTAACATCTTATCGTTCGGTTTGTTTATGTTTACGAACAATATCATTTAAAACTTGTGAATAAGTTCATTAAGAAGCTCGATTACAGCTCAATTAAGGCAAGCATTCGGCTCAAATTAGCTTGAGAAAATAAATATTTTTAAAAATAAATATTATAAAATTATTTTAACTAATTTAATAATGATTTTTAAATAAATACTTAATTTTTCATCTCCCGTTTTACTTTCATGCTTTCTGTTTTTTTTTTTAATAATAAAAATGAAAAGCTTCTCTCTCTCTCTTCCCGTTTAGTTTTCCCACTTCCCGTTTTTTTATTTCCTGCAGCCCTCCTCGTTCCAACGAACAATTATTACGTCCTCTGACCTGACGTAGAGCTACGTTCGGCCGCCAATAACATGTCGCCACGTGCTCTTACTCTAAACCGCACGGCCCGACGACTTGACCTGGAGCGGAACCCGGAAATACTATGTTCGCGATTTTTTCGGTATCTCGGTATTTGCTAGGTATTCCTGAGCAAATACTGAGTTTTTTCTAGCAATACCGAGTTGTACTGAGTTTTTTCTAGCAATACCGAGTTGTACCGAGTTGTACTGAGTTTTTTCTAGCAAATCCTGAGCAATACCGAGTTGTGCTGAGTTTTTTCTAGCAATACCGAGCAAATACCTAGCAATACCGAGCAAATACTGAGTTTTTTCTAGCAATACCGAGTTGTACTGAGTTTTTTCTAGCAATACCGAGTTGTACCGAGTTGTACTGAGTTTTTTCTAGCAAATCCTGAGCAAATACCGAGCAAATCCTGAGCAATACCGAGTTGTACTGAGTTTTTTCTAACAATACCGAGCAAATACCTAGCAATACCGAGCAAATCCTGAGCAATACCGAGTTGTACTGAGTTTTTTCTAACAATACCAAGCAAATACCTAGCAATACCGAGCAAATCCTAAGCAATACCGAGTTGTACTGAGTTTTTTCTAACAATACCGAGCAAATACCTAGCAATACCGAGCAAATTCTAAGCAAATACTGAGTTGTATCGAGTTGTACTGAGTTTTTTCTAGCAATACCGAGCAAATCCCTAGCAATACCGAGCAAATCCAGAGCAAATACTGAGTTTTTTAGCAATACCGAGTTGTACTGAGTTTTTTCTAGCAATACCGAGTTGTACCGAGTTGTACTGAGTTTTTTCTAGCAAATCCTGAGCAAATACCGAGCAAATCCTGTGCAATACCGAGTTGTACTGAGTTTTTTCTAACAATACCGAGCAAATACCTAGCAATACCGAGCAAATCCTGAGCAATACCGAGTTGTACTGAGTTTTTTCTAACAATACCGAGCAAATACCGAGCAATACCGAGCAAATCCTGAGCAAATACTGAGTTGTACGGAGTTGTACTGAGTTTTTTCTAGCAATACCGAGCAAGCTAAAACGGAAATTCCCTTCTTCAGGATGGAAAGTTACTCCATTTTGATCGCAAGCAAAAACGGGAGCTCGCTGTATCTCTCTTATACGCGGTTCTTCGGCCAAATCCTTTGGGAGAGAGTTAAAAAAACGCATGTGCGAGAACCCAAAAAACAGCGGGTCGGGTCGGCGTCTTTTTTTCCTGCTACGTGGCGCTAATACATTGGTGGCCGAACGTAGAGGAAGGTACGTTCACCGGACCAAATAAAAGTTCCTCCTCAACGCCTCTCTATTTTCTCTCCACTCCGTGAGAACACATCGGTATTGAGAAACTTGGATTTGCTCTATATAAGTAAAAAAACAAAAGGAAAATTTGAAATTCTCCGCGAGCTGGTTGCATACAACCTGAAAGCAGGTGACAAATAAGATTGCTTTGTTTTATTTTGGCAGGCTCGAGCTTGAACAAAGATAAAAAAAATGTTCGAATCTTATCGAGCCGAGCTCGAATATGATTTGAAAAACAAGCTCGAGTTTGAACATGTTGAAGCTCGTTTGCGGCCCTAGTAAATACATGTATTTTTGGACTATAAGTGCTTCTACATCCAAAAATTGGAGGGCAATTGAACCGTTACAACAAAATGTCTTGATTGAGCACAAATCTTGAAGCACATTCAAGTTGGCAATTTTTAAAATTAAATTCAAGACCATTTGAACTTTGATTTTAGCAAACATATAATAAAATTGAGCATCTCAAGAAGACGAACTCAACAACACCAAAAGTAGTCTAATCTTATCCTAAATGGCTCTAAATCAAGGGTCCAAAGTATATTAAAAGGTTCATAGCATTAATTTGATGAATCAATAATCTTTATGCATGGCATGCTTATAATTGAATAGAGCGGCTCAACAAGATAAATCAAACGAACCCAAGATCATTTAATTTTAACATTATTAAGGCACTTAAATGCTTGAAAAATGCTTCATGATCAAGGGAATCAACATGGGCAATTCGATTGAGCACTTTAAATTTACCTTGGATATTCTTCATATCTATAGAGTGTGTCACTCTCAAAATATATAAATAAACCACCTATCTCTATATGAGGGCGCATTTGGTTGGAGATTAGAGAAAGCTATGAGGCTTTGAGAATCTAGAGTTCCACCCAAGCGCCACTGCGGGCGAACTCCACTCAGTCAACTAGACCACCACATGACTGCCCCGCCATCGTCAAACCTTCTCCCGGATGCCCAACCATCATCGAACCTCTATCCTACTACCAACAGCTGATGAACCATCGCTTGACCGTCAACTGCCAACTGCAATCGGATCTTCGCTTAATTGCTAACCATCGTCAGATCTCCACCCAACCGCCAATACCTGTTGGATCTTCTCCCAAACATTGCTACCAGACTCCCGACTTCCGTCATTTGACCAAGGTTGACACAAACTCTTGAGTACTTTTATGAAGTTTGACTAGCTTTTCAAATTATTATAATTTCACTTTCTTCATGTTAAGGGACAAGTCAAGCTTTATAACTCACTTAAGTATAATTGAATCCTTTCATCTGGGCAAGACCACGTGGTTTTTTCTATTTTTGAGTTTTTCATGTAAAAAAAGTTATCGTATTTTCAACTATATTTATGTGCTAAATATCCGTATATCTCTAGAATGAAACATTCTCTAATTTCCAAATCAAACCATCATAGCCAACTAAATACATACCATTAGGCACAAGGTTGATTAGCCTAAGACTACTCAATAAAGAATATGACTATTTGATTTATCACTCCAAGTCATATAACAAGGTTTGTCAAATTCTTTTTATGTCAACAAATTTATCTCCAAAGACTCCAACATGCCTTGAGATTTATGTGGCTTCAATTAATTTTAGTATGATTGTCCCATTTTTGTCTTTTTGTAAAACCCCTCATGTCCTTTGCGAGGAAGAGCGTCACCACAAACTTCACATGCTCCCGATTCATATACTAATCTCTCTCTAAATATATATTAGCTGGAGCTTCATGATTTGCTATGGTGCTTGTTTATTAGATTTGTTTTTTATTAGAAATAATATTATTTATTTATTTCCTTCTCTTACCGCCTTTTTGCCTTTCGGTGGCGCTGCCCCTCGGAGTTCGAGGATTCCAGTACGTCATTGATCGAGCTTCTAGGGTTTTGTTCGATCGAACCTGCGCTGTTTCCTACCGCTAATCTCGCGTTCTCCTTCGAGGTTGTCGCTCGCTCGTGGTAATTCCATTGGAGTCGGGTTATAACCGTCTAAAAAATTATTGTTTTTTCTCGTGGTCTTTCTTCTTTTCCCAATTTTTTTTTGGGGACGTGCGAACAATTTCTGCTCTATTCTATTTTATTAATTATGGGGCGGAAAGGGTGATATTCCTGCATTTGATTGCCGCGTTGTTCTTTGGTCTTGGGTCTGATCTGTCCATCCACTTTCTTCATCCCTCCCGTCTTATTCCGGTGCTTCTGGTTCTGTGTTCCTCTGTTCATCCGGAGCATGCGGCTGATACCTGCTGTTGAGGTTTGACCGCCATTGATTTTGTGGTTGTGATCTTACGACCGCCCCAGAGGTGTTTGGACCCTAGAGCTAGATCAGTTTGAACGAGATTAGAGCTAACTGGTTTGAGAATTTTTTTACCTTTATTTGTTGTGGTTAGATTGAGCAATTTCTTTATTTTCTGTGCTTCCTTTCTGCTGAGCCCTAACATCGGGGAGTATGGTGCTGCTTGAGATTTTAAAGAATTGATGCTGGAATGGTTGGATCTGGATGCGTTTTTTATTTTTAGTTGTTAATAATTGCCTCGTGACAATATATTAATTGTTATCTTCCATCTATGATCTTCTATCCCGTGGTTTGCATCTCATGTTACAAGTTGTTTCAGGTGCTTTTTCACACGCATTCCTGTATTGATATTAGAGTTTGTAGTCACCTCTACTATTATTTCACCACCTCTACTATTATTTTCACCACCTCTACTATTCTTATCACAGCCGTATTTCTTTCTTTGTCCGTTTGTGCTGTTCGCTTTGTAAGCAGCCTTGCTTCTGATGGTATCTCTTCTTTTCCTTAATAAGATATCTTTTTAATGAACATCATCAATCAGGAGCTATTTGCAGTTTTATAATATCATGTTCTACCTATGCTTTCCTTTAGACATTTCACAGATGCTTTTAGGTCTTTTATGAGTGATCATCACCTTCAGTAATAACATTACATTTCAGTTATGATGGAGGTGATTAGCGACATGTTTAGTTAGATTTTGATGTAATACTGAAGCTTGATGCTTATAAATTTCTTACTTCCTACTATGAAAGTCATGTGCTAAGAAAAGTAGAGCCTATGATGCACAGATATAGGCATGGCGACATAAACACGATATGGACATAGGACACGTTAATTATTGAAAATATATGACATTTATAAAGGGTTGCACAATATGATAATTTTTATATCTTAAAAAAAGTGTATAGAATTGAATAAATAGAATATTAAGTGTAATTGAGAAATAATAAGTCATTTCGTGCTTAAAATGATTAATATTAAGATGTTGTGAATCGAGCGTCGATATTCTGTGTCAAGCATCGAGAGGGGAAACGTCAATGCAGTTAAGAGTCAGGCATGAAAATTATGGGCATAGAGCATTAATGCTGAGACGGTCGATCATTGAGGTTGAGTTGAAGTTGGACAGAGTTGAGATATCGAGACAACGTTGGGGCGTTATTGTGGGTATATAAATTACTGTTGTCGAGCATTAATGTCAGAACAATGTCAAACTTTGATGTTGAGATGGTTTTGAAATGTTGATGTTATAATGGTGTTGGACATTGATGTGAGATAGCATTGAAATTGTCATGAAGCCTTAGTTGTGACCTGCTAGAGAGAAATGGAAATGAGAATGTTGGGAGAATGAGGCATTCATTAAATGCAAGTGATTGATTTGGGGTTGTGGGGACAACACAACAACAACAACAAGCCTTTATCCCAATATGTGGGGTTGGCTACATGAATCATTTTTCACTATTGTGTCCTATTACGAGTCAAAATTCTCATTCTAATATTTTCTAACCAAGTCTTTTTAGCCTTGACTCTACCTTTCTTTACATAAGACAAATTCAATACATCTACTCTCCTAACCGGGTCATCAGAAGGCTGTCGTTTTATGTGACCAAACCATCTAAGTCGGCTCTCTCTAATCTTATCTACCACTGGAGCTACTCCAATCTTTTCACGTATATGCCTGTTTCATATCCTATCTCTAAGAGTAAAGCCACTCATCCACCTAAGCATCCTCATCTCTGTAACACTTAACTTAATATTATGCTTCTCTTTTGATGGCTAACATTCTATGCCATAAAGCATTGCAGGTCTCACCACCATCTTATAGAATTTTCCCTTAAGTTTGAGGGGTTTTTTTTCTATCACACAACAAGCCCAATGCATTCATCCACGTCAACTATCCAACTTGAATTCTACTGATAATATACCCCATCTATTTGACCATCACTCTGAATAATAGAACTAAGATATCTAAATCATTTATCTTGTTAATGACTTCGACCAAAGTCACAATCTCGCCACTGTATATATTACTACTAAAATTATACTCCATGCATTCAATTTTAGATCCATTTAAACGAAATCTTTAGACTTTTATGTCCTCCATAATTCAAGTTTACCTTCAACTCATTCTCTAGTCTTATCAACAATAAAATATCATCAGCAAAAGTATACACTAGGGTACATCCTCTTGCAAATGTCTAGTAAGAACATCCATGACTAAAGCAAAAAAAAAAAAAAAGGGCTTAAGACTGATCCTTGATGTAATCCAACTGAAATAGGAAAATACTTTGTCAAATCATCTTGTGTTTGCACACAAGTAACAACTCATGCATGCATATTTTTAATGACTTGAATATAAGCATTATTAACTCTTTTTTTTTAGAACTCTCCATGACACTTGAAACTTTATCACATGCTTTCTCTAAATCAATAAATATCATATGTAGATCCTCCTTATCCTCTATATACTTCTCCATCAAGCCTCTCAATAAATGTATAGCTTCCATAGTAGACTTACTTGGCATGAATTCAAATTGATTTTGAGAAACATTATTATCACATCATAACGTATGCTTCATAATTCTCTCCCATAGTTTTAAAGTATGACACATTAACTTAATTCCTCTATAATTCACACAATCTTGTGCATCACATTTTTTCTTAAAAATAGAAATCAACATACTCATTCTCCACTTATATGACATTTTTTTAATCTTCAAAATAATATTAAAAAGTTTAGTAAGCTAAGAAATTCCTTCATCCTCTAGGTATTTTCTCACCTCTATTAGAATATTATCAGATCCAATAGCTTTTCTACACTTCATTTTCTTTGAAGCATCTCTAACTTCAATTTTATTAATACGCCTAAAAATATTTATTTTCATTTAGGTTGTTAATGTCACTAAAATCAATCATATTCTCACAATTTGCATTGAAAAACTTAGCAAAATACCTCATCCACCTTTGTTGAATATCCTCTTCTAATAAAATACTTTTTGACCTTCATCATTAATTCACTTCACTTGAACTAAATTCTTACTATATCACTTTCTTTGGCTAACTTATATATATATATATTATATAAATCTTTGTTTAAAATTGCGCAATAAGAGGCACGCCTCTGTGCAATTTGCCCCAAATACGCCTTGAGGCTTACGCAATTTTCCCCTTGGCAGAGGCGTACGCCTCACCGGATCTGAGACGCGCCTCCAAGGCGCAATTAGAGGTGAGGCGTACGCCTCATCAAATCCGGTCCCACCTACTTAAAATGAAGTCTTTTTTTCCTTCCATTCGGTTCTAGCTAAACCCGAAAAAAAATCTCTTACATCCTCTGTTCGCGAACGTGACCGCCTCCCGTACGCTCGGCCTCCCTTCCCGCCTCCTCTCCCGCCGGCGCTGCCTCTCTCCAGCGAACTTAAAGTGTCCGACCGCCCTCTGGAAGCAATGTTTACATCAACAGAATGGCTTAACTCTGCGTGGGGGAAGAAAAGTGAGGGGAAGGAAATAAGAAAAATAATTCTAAATGATAAATTTTGGACTACTGCGACCTATGCCATATTGAGCATGAGACCCTTAGTGCAAGTTCTACGTTTAGTGGATGTCGAGAAGAAACCAGCCATGATTTTATTTATAATGCTATGGATGAGGCCAATTAGTTGATTACACACAACTTGGGAGGAGAGGAGGCAAGTTATAGAGAAATTTGGGATATCATTGATGCTCGGTGGGAAGTACAGTTACACCGTCATTTACATGCAGCGACATATTATCTCAATCCTCAATTTCAATATTCAGAGAGGAAATCTTCAAACCCAGAGGTGAAGCTTGGTCTATATCATTGCATGGAACGACTAATACCGGAGCAGATAGATAAGGAGCTTGCAGATTTACAACTTGTTCTATTTCGAAATAAAGAGGGTTTTTTTGGTCTGCATGCAGCAAAATCAACGATTGCTAAACGGTCTCCAATTATAGCTATTTTAGTAAATGCAAAACACTTTATTAAGTTATGATTATCATTTTTCTTCTTGAAAACAGTTGAATGGTGGATCCAATTTGGTGATTTCACCCCTGAGTTATAGAGTTTTGCTGTAAGAGTTTTGGGCCTCACTTTTTCTTCTTCTGGTTGTGAGCGAAACTGGAGTTCATATAGTCAAGTACAAACAAAGAGAAGAAATCAGCTATCAACACTCAGAATGAACTCCCTTGTATATATTTTGCACAACAAGAGATTAAGAGATAGGAGGTTGAGGAATAAGGTGTTGAAGGATGATGAGAACCCGTTGGTGTGTGATGATGTGTCATCTGATAATGAGTGGTTCATAGATGATGAGACAGATTTGTCATTATCAGACTTACAGCTAGAGGATCTAAGTGTGGATGTCTTGAGGGGCGAAGCAGATCAAGTGTGGACATCCACTAGTATCACACCACACACATCCACTAGTTCTGCAGCACAACAATCAAGTAAAGGTATTCCACAATTTCTTATATGCTATTGCATTATATTTATATCAAGTGAGCAATTAACATGATAATGAATTAATGATCATTCTTATTGAATAGGGAAGAGAAAAGTGAGTCATATTGAAGATTATGAATATATGACATTCTCCAATTATAGCTATTTTGGTAAATGCAAAACACTTTATTAAGTTATGATTATCATTTTTCTTCTTGAAAACAGTTGAATGGTGGATCCAATTTGGTGATTTCACCCCTGAGTTATAGAGTTTTGCTGTAAGAGTTTTGGGCCTCATTTGTTCTTCTTCTGGATGTGAGCGAAACTGGAGTTCATATAGTCAAGTACAAACAAAGAGAAGAAATCAGCTATCAACACTCAGAATGAACTCCCTTGTATATATTATGCACAACAAGAGATTAAGAGATAGGAGGTTGAGGAATAAGGTGTTGAAGGATGATGAGAACCCGTTGGTGTGTGATGATGTGTCATCTGATAATGAGTGGTTCATAGATGATGAGACAGATTTGTCATTATCAGACTTACAGCTAGAGGATCTAAGTGTGGATGTCTTGAGGGGCGAAGCAGATCAAGTGGACACATCCACTAGTATCACACCACACACATCCACCAGCTCTGCAGCACAACAATCAAGTAAAGGTATTCCACAATTTCTTATATGCTATTGCATTATATTTATATCAAGTGAGCAATTAACATGATAATGAATTAATGATCATTCTTATTGAACAAGGAAGAGAAAAGTGAGTCATATTGAAGATGAATATATGACATTCATAGATACAATTGGAGAAGAAGATTTCTTTGAAGACCCATTTAGTGATGGGATATGATTTTATTTTATATGTTCCTTCTTAATTGTACTTTAGGAGTTCTGATAGATTATAATTTTGTAGTTTTGTACTTTGGAACATGCTTTTATTGCATCTCTTTTCTTAATTTTCACTAATTCTACTTGTCATTTAGGTGTTTGTATTGTATGATAGAATCTTGTATTATTTACCTGGTAAAACCCTTAAATTCTTATTTACGCAATTCTGCGTCCGTGAGGCTTATGCCTCAGAACGCCTTGAGGCTTACGCCTCGCCTCACGGATGAAAACCGCCTCGAGGCTTATTTACGCAATTTTAAACCTTGATATAAATCATTAAAAGCTAAAATCTTTACATCGCATATTGCTTTGATAGACTCCTTAAGGATCTCTTTATATCTTTCTCAATTTTCAGAGTTTTTACATATAAACCATTTTTTATAACAAAGCTTCTTTTTTTTTTCTTGTATATTTTGATTCCACCACCAACTATTTTTTCTATCAGGAGTTTTTCTTTTTGATACTCCAAGTACATCCTATGCAATATTTTTAATATCACTAGCTATTTTTTCCCACATAGCATTAGACTCCTCATGCACAGACAAAATCTTAGATCTAGAATCCTACACTTAAAAATATTTTGGTTAATATTATTTAGATACTCCCATCTAATCATAGAATAATATTTTGTTTTATTTTTCATATTCTTTCCCTTCATCTCAAAATTCAAAATTAATATGCGGTGTTGGGTGTATAAAATTTTATTCTGAATAATTTTATAATCTTTGCAATCTAAACGGTCTATTTTTTATATGAAAATAATTAATATGAGTTTTACTATATCCATTTTTATAAGTAATGAGATGCTCATCTCTTTTCTTAATACGGTATTAACAATTACAAAATTATAAGCTAGAATAAAATCTAATATGGTGTTACCACCTTTATTAATCGTTCCAAACTCATAGTCATCATAAATATTTTTAAAATCGTCTACCTCTCTACCAACATGTCCATTTAAATCTCTTTCAATAAAAACTCTTTCTTCAAGAGATATTTTTGTATTAATTATTTTAAGTTCATTCTAAAATTTTAGTTTTGAATACATATCCAAACCTACTTGATGAGCATAAGCACTTATAATATTAATAATCTTAGCATCAACAACAATCTTTAAAACTATAATTATATCTTCAATTCTATTAATTTTTATAACATAATCCTTTAAACTCTTATATATAATCACATCTTCAATTCTAATATGACTCCTATCAAAATATCATAATTTAAATAGCTTTCTCTCTAACCCATTTAATTTTCTGAATGCATAGAATATTTATCTTTCTATGAATCATAATATTCATTAATTTGCCTATAAGGTAACCTATATTTTAAGTTCTTATCATAATTCTAGCTTCACGGATAAGCTTCTTTGCCCACATACATCCATGATGTGGGAAACCTTGCCTATTTAACATTGCATCCGAGCGCCGGTGCAGCGATCCTTGCACTCTTCTCATTGTATTCAGGTCATGCGACACGTCACTTTCAGGGAATGCATTTGTATTAACAAGTATTAAATGATTCATGTCATGATTATTTGACAACTTTTATGCTGATTGTCATCTGTCGGTAACCTAATGCAACCATATGCTTTTTTATATAGAATATGGACCTGACAATGACAATGTTATTAGTTTTAAAGGTGTGTAGGATGTTTGTTGTGGAAAGAAGATAAGAAATTTATTTTTTTTAATAAATATTGAATTACAAGAAATTATATTTAAAAAAAGTTCATACTTAACACACATGTATAAAACACATTTGTCCAATTTGTTTATAATAATTTTTTAATCAGACATGTCTTTGGCGTGCCCAATACATGTCAAAGGTGTGTCAGATGCATGTCATATCCGATATGTGTTGGACACTACATATCTTCTCGAGGAGAAATTGTTGCGACTTTCAGAAATGTTAGTGTATCATACCCCAAAGCCCTTTGATTTTCATGCATGTCTTTGTTATTAGCTTACAATGCTCATAAACCCCAATTGTGTTGAATGCTAAATGATAGAGAATATCAAAATGATATATTCAGGAGATTTTTAGGATAATGTCATATTGCTTGATTGGTTTAACTTGCAACTTTTATTTTGTTGATGACCAAATGATCTTGTATAGTCATTTTGTTTTGTTTCTTTCCCAAAGAAATATTGTAAATTTCAATTGCAAAGGCTTTTATCATATTTTCTTTCGCATAATCCATCAAATAGGCTTCTTGTAAATTTAATATTCTTTTTAGCGGTTTGGAAGTGGAGTTTTTTGTTTTAATTTGAAAATAGCAATCTACTTTGGTGAGTCACACTTGGAGAACAATATTTGACAATCTCTCTTATCATATGCTGCATCATAAAGTATTAAGTTTTCTGCATCTCTAGAATCATGGTAATTCTTCAAATAAAGTATATGCATAACAAATTTGGAATTACTTTATTTTTCCATGACGCCCTACAGGGTATATATTTATTCCAAATTCAAACGATAGTTCAACAAGCCCGAACAACAATATGGCAGTTTCTATGAGGGAAGTTGATCCTGCCTTTCAAGGAGCTGGACAAAAGGCGTATCCTTGTGCTTTCTTTACTACACTTGTTTGAATTTTTTCTTTTTCTCTGGCTCTAAATTTTACGTTCAGTGTTATTGCGTGCACATTGTAAGTTGTTAAAGTTGGTTTCAATTTAGCAGTTGATTGATTGGTAGAACCTTGCTACTAAAGAATGAGTTGAAGAATAACTTTCCTTCTAAGAATGTGTTGAATGACTTGGTAGATATTATTGTATGATATTAATTTTACTACCAAGTTCAGTTGACATTAAGGAATACATATATCAAACTCTTTTGTGATGTTGTTCACTGTTCTATGTGTTTGTGGCATCCATCTAAATGCACACTCAACATGACTCAATATTGGAGAATTCATAAAGTCAACACTGCTAGTTATAATAGAGCTAATTTTGATGATGATCTCAATATTCAACTTCTGTTTTCGACAGCCTTCATGTAACTATATTGTCCATTATTTTTCAAGTTTTGCTGTTTCAAAACTCTACATCAAGGCATGCAAAAGGATCAGGTATTAATGATATAACTCGAGTTAAAACTAAGATGATAAGATGAAGAAGTGCTTCATGTATAGTATATCATAAGAAAATGTCATTGTAGAGCTAAGGTTTAAATTTCACAATATTACAATTATATTGGGCTATTGACTATTTGTCATGAACTCTTGTGTTATGTACTAAGGAAATCATGAGTCTAGTGTTAAGTATTAAGGAAATCATTGACTATCAGGTTTAGGGTTAATATTGAATTATTGATAATATTAAGATGTCTTATAAAATTAGGAAGGATAGAGCTAAAGGGAGATAGTCAGCATAATTCATAATAGAGATACTTTAATTGTAAACATGGCTTGGGCTTCTATATCAGTGATGATGGTCTATCAATATAACATGTAGATAGAGTGGTTGTATATGAAATATGAAGGATAATTGATAGACTAAAGATAGCAGGAGGTAGTATAGTGAAGTGACTTTTATGAGCTAGTGTTGATATCTATGGAACACTCAATAAAAATTAATGAAGAAGAATTCATAAAGCCAACAAAAATTGCTTGCATGAAGCTTATGATGGTGATATTAAATTTTCATAGCATGTTGATATTAACACATTTAGATATTGATTACCTTGTTATCTCTTTTCCAATCTTAAATTTATGGATAACTTCAACACTCTGCTTTGATGTCAAATGCTGCTGAGTTTTTCTCAAACTTATTTAATGAATTGGCTTCTATCTCACTTGATCAATCCCTCTTGATGACATTATCTTGATTATAATAAATGAACTCAAAAAATTCAATTCATAGATTTAAGTGCAGTTTTGATAAAAAAAATCATAGAAAAATTGCCATATAAGCATCATGTTTTCAATCGTTTGGTCAAGTCACCATTCTATGCAATGTCTCCTTAGACATGGTTTCATCAAGCAGTAGATCTAGATCTCCCGTATTGGCTTACTTATGCTTAGGAGTTTTCACCATGTTTGCTTGGTTGCTCCCACTTGTGTTTAATGTTGGAAATTGATCCAAGTTGGAGTTGAAGATCAAAAGGCTGCCTAATCTATTTTGAGGATGAAGATCACCTTTGTTTGTATAGTGGAGTTAATTGATGGTGGACCTATAACATTGGTGAAGTTGCCTTTAGTGTATTATTATGGCCCAATTTTGAATGTGGAAACAACCTCTATGTAAATACGGGGTAAGGCTGCGTGCAACCCTCCTTAGAGGGTAAGGCTGCGTGCACCCCTCTTATATTGGTTGGAGCTACATGCATTGTGTAATTTTTCAATGTAGGAATTATTGTCCATTTGAGAAGTGGAGCTTGGATTCTTGTGTATAAGATGGATAGGTTTTTATTTTATTTATTTATTTATTTGTATAAGATGGATAGGTTAGTGGCTATGATGCACCGACACGGACACGGCGACACGGACACGACACGACACGGACACGGCAATTTTTAAAAATATAGGACACGGGTGCGGCGTGGACACAGCATAATAATTTTTTAATATAATATATAAAAATTAAGATGACATTATAGTAAAAATGTCAAGCAATAATAAATCAATTTCATGAACCTCAAAGATGTTAAGTACAAAATGTCTAGTACAAACACAAAAATATAAGCAAAAAATCATTTAATACAACATGAAAGTCTAACTACTCAATAGAGGGAATGATAAAATTAGATTCAGATGTTGGTCTTTGGCCTTCAATATCATCATCATTGAATATCATTGCTTCCAACTCTGGTTCATCTAGAGAAAGATTTTCAACCTCCAATAATCCCATATCATCAAGGCACTCGAACCCATCTCCAGTAACATCCCACATCTTGTTATCATCTGTCATATAAAGTGTGGTTTTCCTTGATAGAAGACGAAGATTTGTATGCACATAAACTAAATCTTCAGCACGTTATGGAGTTATTTTATTCCTCTTTATTGATTGAATAAATGAGTATGTGCTCCAATTTCTCTTACTACAGGAAGAGGATGATACTTGACCAAGAAGTTTTATTGCTAATTTTTGAAGAAGAGGTGTTGAAGCTTCATGAATCAACCACCATATTTTTGGATCCATCCTCCATCTATCAACCAAAGATTCTTGATCACCAAAATGCTCTAAATATCCAAAGAACTTTGCAAGTTCTATATTAATTTTTCTTCTCTCCTCCTCATTTGGAAAATATCTTTTCAGACATATCTTTGCTAACATAGAGTCCCATATCTCATAAATCAAATGTAGACATGATTTATCTGTGTCAGCCTCTCTCAACATATCATAAATTAGATCAGTGAAAGCCAAAATGTAGTCTACATTATCCCACCACAAATCATCTAAGACCTTTTCTTTAACATACCTTGCCTTCCCAACATCATCTTCTCGATAGCAAGACCACTTCTCACTAATCACCATAGATTGAAGAGCATTTTTAATTTGTTTGAATCTTCTCAACATGATTATTACAAAGGCAAAACGAGTTTCAGCAACAGCTAGCATTTTCAAGTGGGAGAAATTATTAAACATTGAAAGTCTCATAGAATGGTTCATAATAAAATTTTTGATCAGAACAGTATCATCTGCAACCACTGTTATCCAATGACATTCAGCATAGATGATTTCATTAGCCTCTGTATTCTTTGTTGCACAAATATTTTTTAGAGTAAGATTTAAAGTGTGCACAACACAGGGTGTCCAAAATATATGGGGATAAATTTGCTCCACCAATAATCCTGCAGCTCTACACACTGGTGCATTATCTGTAATAACTTGCACAACATTTGAAGGCTCAATCATGATTATGACCTCTTTAATCAAATTGGCAATAAAATGTTTATCCTTGTATTCTCCTTCACAATTCACTGCTTTAATGAACATTGGGTAATTCTCTGTAACGACCATGAGATTAATAAGGGGTCTTCTTTGAGGATCTGTCCAACCATCACACACCAAACTAACACATTTTTCTTTCCACACTCCTTTTGTTGGTTCAAGCAATGTCTCAATATGTGCTCTTTCTCTTTCCAATAATTTTGATCTTAATGCATTGTAGCCAGGTGGAACATATCCTGCGAGGTTGTTGTTACATGCAAAAATGAATGCATTTTTATAATGAGGATTTCTTGCAAGGTTGAAAGGAAGTCCCGCTGAAAAAAACATCCTTGCTATTTCACCATCCAATTCCTCTCGCTGCTGCAAATTAAAAGCCTTCTCTAGAGGACTACTGGCTACTCCTTTTCTTTTCTTTGTTTCATATACTTCACTTCTAAATGATAAAGCTTGATCAACTCTCACATATGAGGAAGAAGTGTGAGATGAGCCATGAGTAGGTGGAAAAGGTACCTCTTTAGGGAGTGTCCTTTGGATCCTAGATTCAGCTTCATCAACTTGTCTGTTCAATTCAATCAATTGAGACGTAGTAATCTTAGGACACATTTTTATTCCATGGCCATAAATTTTAAGTAGACGTGCCTTCACCCTAGAATAAAATCCTTTGTAGGTGCCACCACAATAATTGCATTTGAATGACACATTCCCTCCTCCTTCAAATGTTTTTCCTAACTTTGTAACATGAATCCATAATGGCTTATCAGTTAAGAGTAATTTTGAAGTTCTGCTTGTTTTTAAAGTTCGTAAGTTGTTTGTATGTGAAGATACCGAGTGGTATCGAGCATGTACCTAGCAGTACTGAGCATATACCTACCAGTACCGAGCATGTACCTAGCAGTACCGAGCAGTACCGAGCATGTATCGAGCATGTACCTACCAGTACCGAGCATGTACCTACCAATACCGAGCATGTACCTAGCAGTATCGAGCATGTACTGAGCAGTACCAAGCATTTACTGAGCGATACCGAGCATGTACCTAGCGGTACCGAGCATGTACATCAGGTTTTTCAACATTGAAGAGAAGAAATGACAAAATCCACTTACAGTTCTTGGCTCTCTTGCGCGCAGAAGGTGCTCTGTTTGGCCTTGATTGCAAACTTTGCCTCGAATGACAGCAGAAATAACGCAAGAATGAAGGAATGGGAAAGACGAGCTCTGCTTGGCCGAGCAGAAATGACGATGAACGGGAGGCGAAGGCAGCTGGCTCCGTTTGGCGTCGACTGTGAGCTCTCTCGGTCCGCCCTAGAAGATTTCTTTCGTGGATTGGAAAAATAGGGCTTCTCGTTCGCGAAAAGGCTAAATAGAACGGACGATTTTATCATTTAATAACCGGACACGCGTGTCGGACACGCGTGTCTGATTTAAATTTTAATGTTTTAAATTCCGACACTCCAATGCCGTGTCGGACACGTGTCCATGCCGTGTCCGACGCATGTCCGTGTCCGACACGTGTCCGACACTGCATACCCTCTTTAAGAGGCGTGTCGGTGCATCATAGGTTAGTGGATTAGGAATTATGGATTAGGTTGGGACTGGGGGGCCACTTGGAGTGCTCATTTGGGGAATAGCTTGAGTGTGAGGGAGGCGGGCTGAGAATTAATTAAAACTTTCTAAATAATAAGTTTTTGATAGCCTCTTGTTCTGAATAAGAGGAAGTTGAAAGTAACTTTGCTATCTCATCATATTCCTACTATTTTTAGAAATTTAATATCTTAGACTTTAACAATAGGTGCAACCCTTGTAATTGCCATAGAAATAAGAGTTACCGAAACCATTTAACCTTCTCATGGTTTAGCCTTTATTGTACTATTTCTTATTGAGCTTTCATGTCTTAATCTCCTTCGGGATCAGCCATTTTCTAGTTTAAAATGTGTCTGGAGGACTGAGGATTTGGTCTAAACATTGGTTGCTGTTTGCAAAAATGATACCTTTTGTGTCCAAATTCTCAATAATTAATGAAACCATAGGCTTTAAATGCTATGATGCAAGGAATTGTGGCATGAGAAGTAGCTTTCGATCCTCTAAATTCAATTAATGTACATTTTTGCAAACAAGGGGCATGTCCAATGTACAGCCTGGGTAGCAAGCTAGGATAAGGAGAGGGAAATACTTTGCTTAACCATTTTTTCATGCTGGGAGGCTGAATTTAATGATTTTTTGAATCGTCTTGTGAGGCAATTATTGTTGTTTATAAATTAATGGCCAATATGGCCAGTATTTCATTTTTGTATGACTTCTTGATCGTACTTCTGAGAATTTAAATGCATAAATTTAATTGTCTTATTTCTTGGATATACATCATTGTTTTCCTTGACAGTTCATAGCGGGTTGGAAATCTGGCGAATTGAAAACTTTCAGCCCGTGGCTGTTCCAAAATCTTCATATGGGAAGTTTTTCACTGGAGATGCCTATGTAATTCTCAAGGTATTTCCCTGTTTCTTTATATTTGTTGAAGAAAAGTATTAATGACTATAGAATGGACTACAGAGGCTTGATTAGATGATTTGGAACTTGGAAGTATCAAGAAGCTGATAAATTTTGTTGTTCTCGGGATGTTCTGCTCTGTGTTTTTTTATTTCTGCAGCCTTTGTTCTTTGGTTTTCAGCCGAATGTTCTTACCGTTTCTCTAATTCATTGAATGGCAGTTCCCTTCAGCTCTCCCAATTGCTGGTTTTTTAAGATCCTCCACTTCCCTGAAATAACAGTGGTTCTTTCATTTTCGAATTGTAAGAGACCCTTCCTATTGCTGTCACCGGAAGTCTTTCTTAATGCTAGATCTACTGAAACTGACCTGATATAAATATCAGGAGATGGCTCTCTGAGTTATGTCTATTGATTGTGGCATAGTCCCGGACTCCACTACAACATCTTTTCCTCCCATCCTCTCCAAAACAGGGTTTTCCACCCCAAACCTGGACAAACTTGAAAAAACCTCAACCGGAAAATTGTTCTCTCTAAGGGGATATGGTATAAATATAATAGCACTTAATATGACTTAGAAACTTCTAAATACAAAATTAATCCTACTAAAGAATGAAAAGAAAAACAACTCCAATAGTAAAATTAATTGTGAAAATGATAGCGAAAGACTAATAACTATGCCATTCTTTCTGGGTTGATGTAGAGTCATTCTCGATGTCTTAGACATTTACATGCTGATAATAGGGTGAAAGTTTTGCAACTTTGAATGTTGCAAATATGTTGGGATCTCCCTGCATATTATTGTTGTAGGAAGTTTCTTTAATGTGTTCTATGTTCTTCTCGGTATTATGGCTATTTATTTCAAAAGGATGAAGTTCTTTTCATCATCACAAATCTAAACACGTCATAGACACTACATTTTCACAACTTCCCCCAATTACAGGTGTTTGGATAGCTCAAATAGTAGCATATGCCAACTTTGCCTAGAACATCATAGGAATATTTTGGACATGTGATTCAAGTTCTTGCAATTAAAACATTATGCTTTGCGAGTTGGTATGTCGGTTTGTTTGTTCTCAACAACAACATAGACTTGTTCCCTTGTATTTGAGGTTGTGTAATCATGCTTTTCTTATGAAAAGCTGTTTCCATCTCTTTTATTGATTCATGGGAAACAACCACCGAATGCATAGCTAGTGGTGTTTCCATTTATCTTCGAAGTGTATGTTTGAGGTTTGATTTCTGTGAAAAAGATTCATGGGAAATGTGATTTCTTCATGCTCACTGTTCCAAATCCACACCAGAGGACTCATAGCTGTTCAAACCAACTAATATGAAAATGAAAGATTAAATGGTCAAACTGGTCCGTGGACTATTTGTGGGATCAATTTTAGTCCCAATTTATTTGAATGTCCAATTTAGTTCTGTGAATCCTCAAATATGATCCAAAATAGGCCCATACTTCTAATCGCTTTTTAATTTGATGTTAATTTCACGCAGCGTTCATGAAGGTGGGGAATAATGATATTTTTGAATAATAAAATTTCAATATATGTTGATTTGCGTTAAATATCCTCATTTACGTTCTCATTTGTGAAAATTGCTTGAAATTTCCATAAAAAATAAATAATTATTCTAACTGTGGAATAACTTTGGATCATTAAGGAGTCAAGAGACTAAATTGGACAGTTTAAAATGTCTGGGATTAAAATGGTCTTTCATAAATACTCGAAGTACCAACCATAGTTTGAAGATGGAGTATATGTGTTTAGGATTGGAAGCCTGCTTAAAGCCAGAGAGGGTTTAGGTAGCATATGGGTCAAGAGGTCACTTTATAGAGTTAAACTGAAAGGGGGTAAGGTCATTACGGGTCCTTGAGCTATTTCTTGTAATTCTGAATTGGCGAAGGAGGTTCTGCCCTAGATGTCACTTCCAACAATCTGGCATCTTGCAATGGTTGCATGGCTAGTGGTAATGTAGCATTGAATTTTCCTATGTTTGTAAGTCATCTGGTATAAACTGGTAAAGAAATATTTTGAAGTTCCTTTGGAAATTTTGTGTACCAAGCTACCTTTTTAATAGGTAAGGGTTAGATGGTAGTAAAATCTAAAATATTCCTAAAAATTAATGGAAGATGAAAAAAATAGCTGGCGTGCTTAAATATTAAGAGGATCCTATATTTTATAATAAAATAATTTTGTTACAAAATATCGCAAGAGATCCTTTACCTAGGAAGGTCATGGCAATGTCCGCAGTTAATTAGCCCAGCTAACCTCTAACTATGGTCTTGCCCTTTCCTTTTTTGACTTCCTTAGTGGTTGGCAATTGTTATGTAGTCACTGATATAGCCATTGATGTGATCAAGCCTCTTAATGGCCAAAGTTCCTAGATAGCTACAAAGCAATTTTTTTTCTAGTTATTGCATTAATTATTTTCAATAGTTAGTAGAATTTTGAATGATTTCTATAATGTATTGGGATCTTGCAATTTGACAATTTTTTTAATTATGACTTGTAATTTTCAGTTGTTGCGGTGAACCTTTTGAAGTTATATTTGTAAATCTGAATTGCCCTCATCCATATAGTTCTTTAGAGATTAATCAACTTTTTCTTGAACAGACAACTGCTCTGAAAAGTGGCGCTCTTCGGAATGACATTCATTATTGGTTGGGTGAAAATAGCAGTCAGGTTGCTTACTAAGCCATCGCATCTCTTAGCGTTTGTGTTTTGCATTTTCTTAGTCCTGCTTTCAAAATTGATTATTACTCTTTTTTTTTATTAAGCAGGATGAAGCCGGTGCTGCTGCAATCAAGACCGTTGAGCTAGATGCAGCACTTGGAGGGCGTGCTGTTCAATACCGTGAAGTGCAAGGCCATGAGACTGACAGATTCTTGTCTTATTTCAAACCATGTATCATACCACAGTCAGGGGGAATGGCATCTGGGTTCAAGCATGTAGAAGTGAATGAACATGATCATAAGACTCGCATGTTTCTTTGCGAAGGAAAACATGCTATTCGTGTTAAAGAGGCAAGTATGAATCCATTTAAAATATCCGATGAAGGTATATTCTATGTAGCTCTTCTGTTTGAAAATTCTGACTATGGTTTTATCATTCTTTAGGTTCCTTTTGCTCGATCCTCACTGAACCATGATGGCATTTTTATTTTGGACACGAAGTCCAAGATTTTCCAGTTCAATGGTTCAAACTCATCTATTCAGGAGAGAGCTAAAGCCCTTGAAGTTGTTCAATATGTTAAAGATGCTTATCATGAGGGGAAGTGCGATGTGGCAACTGTTGGTAAGTTGCTTTCATCTATATACCCTATGTTGTCTGACAAATGATGATTCTAGTTGGAAAATGAAAAAAATTTATCTAGAGGATGGAAAGCTAATGGCTGATGCTGATGCTGGAGAGTTTTGGGGCCTTTTTGGGGGATTCGCTCCACTTCCAAGGAGAACATCTGATGATAATGTAAATGGAATCAGTCCTGCAATAAAGCTCTTCAGGTAATCTTATGTAACTAATTATATGCAAATAATTCAACTTCGCAAAATTTGTGAACCATTTGGTTTTATTTATGGTCATTCTAATCAAGATTTTTTTTAAATAAGATGTTTAGTTGGATTTATGAAAAAACTGAAATGATATGTAACGGAGTTTTTAGAAGATTTCTCTTTTCCTTGTTCAATTTGACAAGGAGATAACTTAAGGAAAGAAGATTCTTCTATGTTTACAACTTGGAGCGATCTACATATGTTAATTAAATTAATAGAGGGAGAAACAAAAAACCATCATGGGTCTCAAAAAATAATTTATTTATCAGTAGTACTCCGTAAGTTCATACAAGCAGCCTTATTTATAAATGAAAACAAATCTTGATATAAGAATGAGATATCTTTATATTTGCTACTAAATTAATGATCTAATAAGGATGAGGTTATTCTTATCTTTTTTTTACATTTAATCTAATGAAAAATAAATATAAATACAACGAAATTCAACTTAAATTAATGAGGGCTCTATAAAGTCCTGAAAATTGGTTCGATTAAGCTCTTTTTTAAGCTTGGATTGATTGTGATTGGCTTATGGGAAATTGTATTTGCGTGGATTGATTTGGTTGAATGATCATCCATCATGAACTAAATTGCATCAACTCCCTTGGGTGCAAAAAAAACTCTCATTTGGAGAGCTAGCAACAATAATGTTATCCAAGAAATTAGGTGCAAGTTTTTGTTATTCTTTATTTGTCATCCATTTATCATTTGATGGTTATGTCTTTCTATCAAATTGAGAATCTATGCTCATCATTCCAAGTATAATTTTGTTTGAAATGACCTCTCAATATCAAAGTAAGCAGCTTTAGCAAGAATGATAGGCTCATTAGAAGTAACAGCTAACATAGACTCCCTGTCTGTTGAAGAATTAGCAGGAAAATCTCAAGGTTTGAAAGTTCCTCCATAAGGTGTTAAATCTTCAATATTGAAAATAGGACATAACAATATGTCACAAGGCAAATCTAAAATGTAAGTATTAAACTAATTATAGTATTTATTTGAAAATGATTGCAAGCCATTGCACTTAAATGCTCGTATTTAATTTGAGCGAGAAGTTTGGTATGTATGTGAACCATGACAAAGTCACTTTCATTATATCTCGACATTCATTGTGTTAGAATATATATATATATATATATATATATATATGTGTAAGTAAACATTCTTTCTTATTCCATCATCTATATGCTCTTCAAATGATGCTGCAAAAGTAGAATATGCATACAATGATGAAGGGATAAGATCTATATGATTTTTATGGTTCGCTTCTTGAATGATCTCAATTGGTGTCTTGCTCATAGACTTATATAAATATGCATACAATGATATTGTATGCACATCCTTGACATTTAAATTTAGCACCTATACAAAAGATATTATTATTTAATTTATAGATTGATTGCAAATCCTTGACATTTAAATTTCTTTATATCTATTAAAATATACTCTTATTTTTCTTACTATACAAATTATATTTAGCTCATAAATTCTTTGTTCGCCTAAATCTAATTTACAATTTAGCATAATATAAACTTAATTTATTACTTATTTAGTTTAAAATCTCATATACGAATTTAATTATGATCTCTTTACATGTATATACATATACTCAAAATAAATACATATATATATTATAATTAATAAATAAAATTTTCAACTCAATTGCTTTCAAAATAAATTTTAGATTCAACTTCCTTAATAGAATTTATTGTTTCTCATTCTTAAGAAATTTATAAATCAATAATAATCAGGCATTACATAAGATCATAAGTTTATTTTAAAATTTAATTAACATTATTTAAACATATATTCTAAAGAAAATACTTTACCTCAAATTTATCATATTAGTTTGGTCAATCAAAATTGCAGTTATCAACTGCCTCAAATAGTCCCAATTTTTTAGTATCAAGACTCGAGGATCCTTAATTATTTCTCTACTAAGGCTCTTCTTGTCACAATTTTTGCCTCATTATATGTAGGTCATTACAGTCTGCGACCTATTCATCATGACATTACCTTTCATAGGCTTCCTTTATTTTTAACATCATTATCATGTGCATTTAAAATTACTTAGTAGTAGATGTTAATGTGTAGATCTAAAATCGAATATATGGAGTGTAATTTTAGCAGTAATAGGTCTAGTGGGGGGATTGTGACTTTATGCGATCTTTTTATTCAAAAAGGGTTCATGGTTTATTGGGTCTATTGTTTAAAATAATGATGAAATAGATGAGGGTATTATTAATAGAATTCAAGTTGGTTGGTTGAAGTGGAAGAATGCATTGGACCTGTTATGTGATAGAAAAGTATCTCTCAAACTTAAGGATAAATTGTACAAGTTGGTGGTAGGACCTACACGGCTTTATGATGCATAATGTTGGTCATTAAAGGAGAAGCATAAAATTGAGTGAAGTGTTGTAAAGATGAGGAAGCTTCGGTGGATGAGTGGCTTTATTCTTAGAGACAAAATATAAAGCGAGAGTATATGTGAAAAGGCTGGAGTGGCACTAGTGGTAGATAAGATTAGAGGGCTTTGCCTTAGATGGTTTGGTCACATAAAATGTTGGCCTTCTGATTATCTAGTTAAGAGGGTATATATTAGATCTGATATATATTAAGAAAGATAGAGGTAATCCTATTAAGTCTTGGTTATAAAGTATTAGAAATTTATTAGATTTAAATGAGAATTTCACTCTTAATAAGTCGCAATGAAGAAAAAGGATTGATGTAGCTGATTCCATGTAGTGGGATAAATGTTTGATATTATCATTGTTATATTAGATGCATATGGGATCAATCAATCAACCTGCATTAATATACGTCAAAGGTAAAGCATGATATATAAAACTTAACATTTGGATGCTTATTCCTATACTTGATAAAGCAGCATTACGATTTCAGTTCTGTTGGAATATCTTGAAATTATTTGAACATGAGATCATGAACAGTACAATAGTTTTTATTGTAATGTTTGGTGCTATTAGCAATGCTCAAAATGAAGAAATTTTATATCCATACATATATAGTTAAATATAATTACAAAAACGTACAAATAATAGGCTTTTGAATAATTTATCCCTTATATTAGAGATTAGGCTTTTGAATAATTTATCCCTTATATTAGAGATTGAGTATCTCACCTCAATTATAGGATCATCTTCGCGGCGACTTTTTTGTTATTGTCCTAGCATGCCATTCTCTCATATACAATCTAACAAAAGAATTTCTCCACTTCAATGCAAAATTTTAAATTAACAACTCGAAACTAAAAACAAATAACCTCAAAATAACATTTTTATCTCGAAAGAATTTCTACTTGTTCGAAGAGGCTTCAAGCCTATTAGTCAACATTTAAACTCGATTTGTTAAAGGAAATATTAAAATCAGATCTTAATCTTGATTTGTGAAAGGAAATATTAAAAATCAGATCTTACCTTAAGCCTTGTCCTCTACTTCCCTTCATCCTTCTCCTTCTTCTCTTTTTCTACTCTTTTCTTTCCTTCTTCTTCTCTTCTTTCCATTTTTCTTCTCTTCATTCTTCTTCTTCTCTTATTCTTCTTTTCAACTTCTTTTCCTTTTATATTCCAGCCCTATCTGTTACTATTCCCCCTCCAACTCACGGGATAACGATGGATTAGGGGAAATAGAGATAAGGCTTATATATATATATATATATATATATATATAAAAATTAAACTATCCTATAACTCATTCCAACCTTCCATTTGTCATTTAGCCTTTGCATGCCACGTGGAGATGGATGAAATTTTTTAAATTGCTACAATGCATTAGTTGATGCTACAGTAACTTTAATTAGAATTTTAGGAAATAATATTTAACATGTAGATTAATTTATTAATATTATTATATATACTTATATGTATTAAAGTGATAGAAATGAAAAATAAAGTTTTATAAAAATATTTTTGATAATTTCTTAGGTGTGTGAAAAATGGGGTATGATTTTTAAGAGAAATTTTAATCTTGCCTTTTTGAAATTTTTACGTATTACAAAATATTAGGAGGGGAAGCTCGGAGTTTCATGCATTCATGTAACCCCATGTAGTCCTCACATACTAGTATTTTGGAGTATAAGATTACCCTCGGTCAGTCTTGCACTAGGAAAGTAGGTAGCCTTTAGTAAATGTCCTTGGTGTGTACATATTGTCACCGCATACTTATGAGTGATTTTCATGAAAAAAATGATCGAGTGACATGGAACGTATGAAAGCAAGTCATGAACAAAACTTGGAGGGTAAAAGCCAGATATTCTATTTGTACATTTTATTTTCACTAGGCAAAGCCTCATTTTTTTCTTCATCATGCCGGATGATATGACTAAAATTTGTTTGTTAAAAAGTGTTTTGTGACTTTTGTCCATTAACAAATAGTCTCTCATTATTTACTATTTTCTGAAATAAGGTCCCGTGTGGCACGGGCCAAAGTTCTAGTTGGAAGGATAAAGGGTAGGGCAAAGAAAATATGGCTAAAATTTGTTCAAAATTAAGTTTTTATTAATTGGAGTTAATGATTCTTAATTTGATTTTATGTAAGTGATGGGAACATATCATTTCAGTATTGAAAAAGGGCAGCCAGTGCCTGTGGTC
Source organism: Dendrobium huoshanense (assembly GCA_016618105.1). NCBI lineage: Eukaryota > Viridiplantae > Streptophyta > Magnoliopsida > Asparagales > Orchidaceae > Dendrobium > Dendrobium huoshanense. Next base: position 69,054,064 of record CM028345.1, read on the forward strand.
GCTGATAAATTGGTAAGACAGTTGTTGGACACGAACAAGTGCTACCTTCTTGATTGTGGATTTGAAGTATTTGTGTGGATGGGAAGAAGTACATCTCTTGAAGAAAGAAAAAGTGCCAGTGCATCTGCTGAAGTAAGAGTATATCTTGTTTTTTTATTCCATGAAATTTGTTTTGCTATCCATTAACATTTCATGGTTACTTTCGAATCTCTATTAGGAATTAAGCCATGGTCCTGGTAGGCCAAAAGTTCAGATAATTCGTGTAATTGAGGGTTTTGAGACTACAATTTTCCGTGCAAAGTTTGATACATGGCCGAGGACTGTTGATGTGTCTTTATCTGAGGATGGTAGAGGCAAAGTGGCTGGTAAATTGATTTTTTCATTTAGAATATGAGTGCCTATTTCTTAGTACATTTTATGGGTACCGTTGCTAAGTAGTGCTGGATTTGTGTAGCACTTCTTAAACGCCAAGGTGTTAATGTGAAGGGTCTCATGAAAGCGTCTCCCGTGAAGGAAGAACCTCAACCTTATATTGATTGCACAGGCAATTTGCAGGTGCTTTCTATGGACTTTCCTATTTCTTAACCATTTTAATTTTTTATTTTGTCTGTCAGAAGTGACGTGCTTTCTGTTTACATCTTAATCCATCTGGATGTTTTTTGGACCATGTACTTTAATTTGAAATGCTAACAATGGCTTCGTCCATCAATGCCCAGGTTTGGCGAGTAAGTGGGAATGAAAAGTACCTTCTATCATCTTCTGAGCAGTCCATGTTTTATAGTGGAGATTGCTATATTTTTCAATATAGCTTTCCTGGAAATGACAAAGAGGAATATCTTTTGGGCACCTGGTTTGGGAAGGAAAGCACTTTGGTAAGCCTTATTATTATTGTTGTTGTTGTTGTTGTTGTTGTTATTTTGACTAATTTTTCCTGGATTTATTTTTCCTTGATGCAAGCTTTTTAAGTTATTCCTAGGTTGTTATCTGTTAACTTCAAATGCATTTAAATGTGTTTTGCCGCTCTGAGATGTTAATGGAAAGGTTTGAACTGTACGGCTAAAGCTTGATAGGCTATTTTGTTTTGAAAATCGGTTGCCAGCTTTGACCCTAAAAATATCTATTAGTGTGTACTGATTTTTTTTTTTAATAATGAATACAGGAAGAGAGGAGTGCAGCAGTCTCGCTTGCCACAAATATGGTTGAATCCTTGAAGTCCCAGGCTGTTCAAGTAAACTTTTGGTTTCAGATGGATTTCAGTTTGATTTTTTATTAGCATTGTTATGATCTACAGCTTCTCGCTTTTGAAATTTTAGGCTCGCATTTATGAGGGAAAGGAACCTATCCAGTTCTTGTCAATATTCCAGAGCTTGATTGTTTTTAAGGTTAATTTGTTAAGCTTCATACACTTCTATCTTCTAAAAGTTTATCTAAGTGGTATAATTTGTAGAATCTTCATAGTTGACTGGAAAGGGCATATCTGGAAAACACCTCTGATGCCTTTTTTACTTTAATGTTGCAGGGTGGTATGAGTTCAGGGTACAAAAAGTTTAGGACGGAAAATGGCCTTGAAGATGAGACTTATACTCCAGAGGGCATTGCTTTGTTTAGAGTTCAAGGTTGTGGACCTGATAATATGCAAGCAATTCAAGTTAACCCGGTACATTTTCTCCTAAACACAATTAATGTTCTTTATATATATATATATATAAAATGAAACCCAATAATGCAGAATTTTCCCCCACTTATGCTTTAGTTTTGATAATTTACATCGCTTTATTTCTCCTATTTTTAATTTTTCAGGTGTCATCATCTCTGAATTCTTCTTATTGCTACATTCTACATAGTGGCAATACCGTATTTACATGGTCCGGAAGCCTTACCACCTCAAATAACCAAGAACTTGTCGAGAGACAGTTGGACATGATAAAGGTGCTTTGACCTTCAACCTTGCTGTATTATTGCTGTGAATATTTTGTTCAGTATTCCCCAAGTTTTTTATTAATTTTGGTGTTTTTTTAATCCCTTATCACATGCTTGCCTTCTTAAACCTTTTTATCATGGTCCAAATTCCAAATCAAGTGAAACGCTTGAGATCTCCTCCAAATTTAGTTGGGTGTAATTTGGAATGGAGGATTTATGGGTTTTGAAGTTTTTTATTGGACCTGTTTGATTAATTTTGGGAATTACAATGGGGAACTTGGTTTAAAATTGTGGTTTCAGAGGGATTTTTGAAGTTGCATTCACTAGCAGCAGTGAGACTGAGTTTGATCAAAGTGGATTAGGCCTTTGTAATGGAAATTGTGTATGAGGAAAATTTAAGATTTAGTTTACTAGTTTGAGGTGTTCTGGATAGAATTGGAGTTTTTTTTTTTGTTTTTGAAGAATTTAGGGGACTTTATGGGTCTCATCCAAGCTAAGTGAGATAGGAGTTTTGGCTAGATTGTGAAGGAAGAACGACATTAGGAGGTGTAATCTAATTCTAGCTGCATTCCTTTTCTCAAATGATTACAAGTCCTAAGTTTTAAATCCTAAATTTGAGAATATTGCGCAAGTTGAAATGGAATGAATCTAAATTTACTTAGCCTCAAAATACATGCAAATATTTTGAATTCCTTTGATTCAAACTCTCCTTTAAAATTCAAGCACTTGGGCATACATATCATATCTAAGCTCTCAAGTGGGTTGTCTTTTTTATGCATTAGAGTCTTAATCTCACATTTTAAGTTTGATCCTCCTCTTTCCATGGACTAGAGTCGACGAGTCTTGAATTTCATGGCAGACACCTAAACTATAGACATTAAATGATTAACTATAAAATTTACTCTCACAAATGATTGTACATTTGTAAAATCCATAAAGATATTTTTGTTTTACATTCGCATTAGGCCTTCAACACCTTTTGCAAAGAAAATTCATTATAAAAATGTGAACTCTTGGGGTCATCATTCATATAGTAGCTCTTAAAGTCAATATTTGGTCATGATTTCTTTTGGTAAGCAGATAGAGTTAATATTCAGATGAAAAAATAAAATCATTTAAAACTTCAATGATGATTGCATTGATAGAATTACTTCGAGCCCACATTTCAATAAAAATATGAAATCTAAAATTTCACAAAATTCAAATTATTTGAGAGAAAATTACCATTTATGAGTTAAAGCAAAATTCATCCACCATTCGCAAATGTTTGTTAAGGATGATAACTATAAGAATAATCTCAGCTTATAACTAAGTGTAGGATAGTAAATTTAAAATCCTAATATCAAATCTATTATTACTATATGCTTGATACTTTGTGCTTATATAATGACTAGTGTTAATTGAAAGTTTGCGCACTTGATCAGGAGAGTTAATTAATCTTAGGGGGCTTGTACCTATAGAAAACCTAGAATCAAATCATCAAGTCCATGCAAAATGAGTTCGAAATCTCTGGGCAGTTTCTTATTTTTAAGTTAATTTGCCTTCCAAAAATTTGACATGGAATAATATTCCCTAAACTCTCCTAGTGAGAGGCTGGGGCATGAATTTTTGGAGCCCACAAAGCTCTCCAATTTTGATGTCACAACTTCTGTTTGTTACTCCCTTAAGCAGTAAATCATAGCAAATATCATGAGATTTCATTCTTGATTCTATCAATTTTCTGCTAAGATTGTTGAATTCTTAATCATTCTTCAATCAAGTGTCTTCCCCCATTAAACATCTTCATGCAAAATCCCAAAAGATCCCATCTTCCCCAGGTCCATCGCATAAAGCCCAAAATACTACAAACATGACCCAGCATCAAACCGTTCTGTGAAGCTGTTGACCTGTGTTTAAAAAAAAAAGAAAAGAAATCATGCACGTATCTGCTCGACGCCGCTCTTCGCACGACAAAATCCCGCAAATCTTGCGAAATCGGACATCCTATGCACGATCCCACATCGCTCGTTGCATATCGACGTTGTATCCACCACGACTTTAGCACGACTCACCTCGCGTCGTTAAAAGCCAACGAAAAGGAGGCCTTCGGCCTCCTCTCGCCAATCCAAGCGCTCGATCTCTCTATTTCTCGCTCCCAATCTCTGCTTCTCCGACGCCATTCCCTTTTTTTTATCTGATCGGAAGTTACGACATCAGGATCAGAAGCAACAACTAGAGCTCGCCGTCCGTGAAGACAACTTTCTACCTTTCGTGCGTTCCAGCCACTTCCGTGGCTGTTCGGCGCCGATCCTTCGACGACTCTCTTTGTCGTTAGCTCGGAAGTTACAACATTTTGTTCGGAGCTAACAACGGGAGCTCGCCGTGAAGTTAACTTTCTCCCTTCCCGCATCTCTTCGGCCGGATCCCGTGAGAGAGAGAGAGAGAGAGAGAGAGAGAGAGAGAGAGAGAGAGAGAGGAGTTGAGGTCCTTACCTGAAGCCGGCCTCCACCCTCTTTGTTCGACGATCGAAGCCCCGATCAAGCCGAACCTCCTCCTCAAATCCACGATAGCCCTAAGTCACCTCCTCCGGCTTCAGAATCCCTCTCTGTCTCCTTGGTCGCCGCTTGACTTTCGCTCATTTGACGACTCTCCCTCCCTGTTCGGATCGGAAGTCACTCATTTTGATCGGAAGTGACAATTGGAGCTCGCTTGCTGTGCAGGTAACTTTTTCCCCTTCACATGCTTGTTCGGCCAAATCCCGTAAATTTCTCAAACCAGAGAGGAGAGAAGGGGGATTCTTTTTTAATTTTATTTAATAATAATATTATTATTATTAATTAAAATTAATTTCTTTTAATTATAGTTAATTAATTTTAATAATTATTAATTATGATTATTTAAAAGTAATTATAATTAAATATTTTAAATATATTTAATTATTCTTAATTATAATTATTTAAAATTAATTAAATTAATTTTAATTAATTATTCTAATTATAGTTAATTATTATGATTAATAGTTAACTATAATCAGTTAAAATTAATTAAAATTTATTATTTTAATTTTAATTGGTTATTATTAATTAAAATTAAGTGTAATTAATTATTTTAATTATAATAATTATAATTAATTATTAAAAAAGTAATTAATTATAATTAATTAAAAATTACTTTTTTATAATAATAATACATGCTCCTCTCGCCTCGATCCACGAGCCGACATCCGCCGACGACTACTCAAGGTATAATTTCTAACTTAAATCCCGCCCTCGACTCGCTTGACGCGCCGGTGGACCCCCTATACGCGCTCTTGTAGCACGGTGGGAGGGAATCCGGTGCGACATGTGCGACGAGGCGGGTAGGCCCTATACACGCTCTTGTAGTGTGGTGGGGACGGTCCTCGACCTCGACACTGACACCGCCGACGACTGTTACGCAAAGGTATGATGTTCCAAATCCCATTCTCGACGTTTGCAGCGGACCGAGGAACCACATATACGCGCTCTTGTAGCACGGTAGGAGGGAGCCCGGTGCGAAGCATACGGTGAGGTGGGTGAGCCCTATACACGCTCTTGTAGCGTGGTGGGGAGAGCTAATGGTGTTCTCGTACGGGTACTGCTGAAGGCCCCATACACGCTCTTGTAGCGTGGTGGGATGAAAATTACTACGGCCGCGGTGTCTAAGGACACCTACCATACACGCTCTAGTAGCGTGGTGGGAAGGCCCAGCTCCCCTAATTTCCCCCAAACGGGGGATATGTCGGGGTGCTGCCTTTCACTGAAATGTACGAAGACTTGAACAATAAGAAGACCTTCTTGGGCTACAATATAGAAGACCTGTACTTGAACAGAAATGTACATAACTTGAAGTAAAATGAGCAAAAGACCTGTACGAAGAACAGTGTACTTGTGGACCTAAATTTGAATAAAATTCTAAATGATTTTTAAGGGTCAAAATCAAACGAAATAAAATCAAATTGAAGCCAAATTCAAATCAATTTGAATATGAAACTGAACTTGCAAGGACTTCAAAAGATCCCAGAAGACTTTGAACAAGCACTTGAACTTGTTCTTGGAACTCGAACTGTGCAACATCAGGGGACCCGAACATAGAACTCAAACTCAAATGAACTCTAACATGAATTGAATAAGATCACCCAAGCTCACTACTTGAACTCAAATTGGAACAAGATGTGGAGAGTAGGGAACTCAAATTGAATTCAAGTTGGATCCAAATTTGACATGAGCAATAAAGAACTTGAACTTTCAAGAACAATACACAAGACTCAAGCATGAGTTGAACCTTGGACTTGGGTTCAATGGAATACATAGAACTGGGCTTTGGATGAATGAACAAATCAAGATCTAAGTGCACAGTCGTCCAAGCTAACAACAAGTTACAGAGTTCATATACGACTGCCATATGTGCTAATATGATCTCCAATACAAACAAGTACCTGTTGATTGAGAAGGCAACATTGGAGATCAATAGTCAAAGAGCTGTCCCTACAAACAAGTACAATCAACCCACCTGAGATTGGTGAATGGTGGATGTGATGCAAGAAACGAGGCTCTTACGAAAATTCCTAGGAGCTAGTAGCAAACACAACGGATCCCTATAAACAAATACGAGCCGCTTGTGGATAACAACAGTGGGCATATCATAAGCATATCAAACCACTGTGGGCACAAGTACAAGTATCTTCTATGACGATCCCTATGAGGTCAAACAAGTACAATCAAACCACCTGAGATTGGTGAAAGGTGGAGATGGCGAAGTTGACAACGGGTCTCCTACGAACAATTCCAAGAGCTCGTAGTGGCTACAACGGGTCCTTGCAAATGAACACAACCTACTTGTGGATAACAACATTGGGTACCTCGTAGGCACAACGAACCACTGTGGGCACAAGTACAATCAAGGCTCACCCGAGATTGGTGAAAGGGTGGATGTGATGCAGAAGCAATAGGTATTTCTACAAACATTTTTAGGAGGTCGTAATGGATACAGCAGTCCCCTGCAAATGGACATTTGTGGATAACAACAGTGGGTATATCGTAGGTACAACGAACCACTGTGGGCACAAGTATTGATATCACCTACGACATCGGTGATCAAGATCTTCAAGCACGTTGGGTATAAAGACAGCCCGATGTACGAAAAAGGACACCCCTGGCGGAAAGGAGAAAATGTTTGAACAAATTAGAACCAAACTTCATGGTGTTCCAAAGTCTCTTCTTAGTTCTATATTTAAGAAGAAAACAGCTCTGGTACCCACAAATACCGGAAATAACAAGTCCACTACACCGAAGAGCCTAAAAAGAGTTCTTTCCAAATCAAAGCGACGGACTTCAAAATCCAGAAAATAACTTCCCCGGTGAATGAGAAAGGGGGAGTCAACACCAAGACGCACGCCACCGGATCCGCAACACTCGTACTAGCGGACAGAAGGCGTGTAGAAGCTCTCAAATGAAAAATTGTGTGCATCCAAATGATAGTTATACGCACAACTACAAATATTTCAAAGTACCCCTGCACGTGCACTATAAATTGTATGCACATAGATACACTAAAGGGGTATACAATCAAACACCCGCATGGGCCTAGGCCAGCGTGTTATTGGTACACACGTGACGCCTGAGGATGCTGTGCGGGTCAACAAGTGAATTCAAGTTCGGATCCGATCCTTCTATACGGATCAATAGAAGTCGACAAGATGCGAACTACCTAACAAAGTTCACGGTTGTAGCGACCGGTGTATTTGTTTAAATACTTTCATTTTAGGCCTTCAAGACTTAAAATCAAAAGAATTCACTAACAAAAGGCACAAAGCCTACGAGAACCCGATCCTCCTAAGCAATCAAATAGGAGTAGACAGGTTTCAACCCATTGGATGAATATACGGTCACGAAGTTGTCCAAAATATTTATCTTATACATTCATATTAGGTCTTCAAGGCCTATAATCAAGAAAATTCACAATTAAAGGCACGAAGCCAAGGAGGAGGTACAGTTGTTTGTGGCATGGCCTTCATGAGCATTTCAACCTTTGCATTTTTTGAAGCAACTGACAAACCCGATCCTCTGTCGATAGTCAGACAGAGTCGACAAGGTTCAATCAATAAATGGAAATGACCCCAAACACCCCGATGATGGCCGTGTTGAACGCTAATCTCAACCGGAGGGGTTCACAAACATTTCCAAATGACTCATAAATATTCAAATGTCTTCCAAACTCCAAAAATGCCACTCAAAATCCTAAAATTCTAAAATATTTAAAATTGAAATAAATCCATTAACACTTAAAACAAAGCCCATCCACCCTCCGCAACAGTATGCCGGGGTGGACAAATTAAAATTTACTTCAGCTCACAAAAGAGCCAAATGCCTAGTCGAAAATATCACTAGGATCCATTTTCAAATAATCTCTTGCCAGTAAGGACGTGGTACGTGTCCTCTAACCGGCAGTTTCGCCGCCAAATGGCACTGCAGGTAAACGGTTATGACCCGGGGCCCTCTGAACTGAGTGGTTTTGCCGCCAAATGGCACCACGATATACCGGTTATGACCAGCGCCAATACGTTCCTTAGTGGCATCAAACCCTTGAGATATGAATCAATAGGATATAACCGATAGGGCACAAAGCCCTCTGTAAGCTAAGGTGGATTCAAATTTGTCCCCTTAGACAAACATTCAACCCAGGTCTACAAGGTCCCTTGGACGAAGCAACCCATGGTTGCCGACAAGGATCCTTCTGTCAGGTTGGGTCGACTACCTCCTTTGACTAAGTAGACCAGGGACCACGATGGCCCGGGACGACGGAACCATGGGATCTTGATCGGGTCCATCATCCATTCCCCCACCATTCGCTTTAAGTGCAAGATTGTGTAATTTCTATTTAAATATCAAATCTTCCAATCTCCAAACCCAAAACCCATGCTGCTACTATATGCCAGATAACACGTATATTCTACGTATCTGATCGATGACTAGCCTTAATCGAAAGTTCTCTCTCGTGATCGGGAGGGGTAATTAACTATAGGGGCTTGCGCCTATAGGAAACCAGAACTCAGATCAAAGTCCTCACAAAATGAGGGCGAAATCTATGGGTAGTGTCTTATCTACAAACCCATCTGCCTTCCAAAATTTACCTCGGAATTTATTCAGTTAAAACTCCCTCGCTCAAGCAAAAGCAAACAATCAGTGCGCAACGGGGAGGCCGGGGTCGAATTTTCGGAGCCCACAGAAGCCTTGACCTATAACTGCACAAATCACTCCTTATATATCCCATGCACCAATCTTGTCCACCTACCCTTTTTTTCTCTTCTATCAGATTACGTTCCTGCTCATATGCTTACATGAATTGTCACTTAACGGCGTCTAGCACAAGGCCATTCATGTTAGTATTGTCTAGCTGAAGATTTGGTAAGTCTATGCATATGCTTTTTCACTTAAAATTCCATCTTAGAAGTAAAGCTTGGTGGATCAAAATACCTCTGCAGGGGACAATTCATTTTGTCTTCTCATGTTTTCATTTAAGCGTTATTCATATTACAGTAGGATTAATCGTAGTTGGGTACATCACTTTTTGGCTACTTAACAATATTAGTTTATAGCCAGGAAACAGATTGCTCTTTTAGATGCCTTTTCTTGATTAAGTGATGTTTCCTTCTTTACCTTCTTACTTTTTTTCCGTAAATTGTTTCCTTTGAGCATGTTTTTTGAATGAAAATTTTTGGCTGTTTATAGATGCCCTAGTATTTTGGGATTATGTTCGGAAGTTTGAAAAAAATAGTTCTGCATTATCTGAAATAAAGAAGTGTGTTGTCTGTTTTCAATTTTCATCACTATCTGTTGTTTACCTTTGTTTTCTCTCTCCAAGTTTCTCCTTTGGTGAAGAAAACACAGCACTTTGGGTTGACTTCTGGTTCTGGCAAATAACATTTGATTTCTCACCACTAATATAGCACCTTCTTTTCATGCGTTGCAAAGCAACAGCTGAATCATTTTGTCTATCGATTAGTTAAAGTTAACCTATGATTTGGTTATCCTCTGTGGCCACTAACAGGTTGATTTCAATCCTTTTTCTTCACCATCATTTTTAATCTCCTTCCCCTTTTGTTCATTCATGTCTATTGGTTTTTTGAATTGTGCAGCCAAACATTCAGCCAAAACCACAGAAGGAAGGGTCAGAAAGTGAACAGTTTTGGAGCTTGCTTGGGGGCAAATGCGAATACCCTAGTCAAAACATAACAAGGGAACCAGAAAGTGATCCTCACCTATTCTCTTGTACCTTTTCAAATGGTAAGAAATGAGAGAATGTAACTTGCTGGTTTTTGTTATCCTCAGTCTGTGTTTAATGTGTTATTTATCTCATTGTTGTACGTACATGTACTGCTGGTTTGGTTGCTTCAGGCAATTTAAAGGTTTGTGCTTCTATTTTCCTTTGAATTCTTATGGCTTTTTGGGGTTTATTTTATGCTTATTTATAATATAGAATACTTTTAATACTATTGCTGCAGGTCTCCGAAATACACAACTTCACTCAGGATGATTTAATGGCGGAAGATGTATTCATTTTGTACTGTCATTCCGACATCTTTGTTTGGGTGGGACAGCAGGTGGATGCAAAGACGAGATTGCATGCTTTGAATATTGGAGAGGTAAAGTTGTCACAATTCGGCTTTCCTTCCTATTATGTATTTTCTTGGTCTATTCTTATATCAGTTTTTATTCACAGAAATTTCTTGAGCAAGATTTTCTTATGGAAAATGTATCTCTAGAAACACCTATTTTTGTCATCATGGAAGGAAGCGAACCTTCTTTTTTTACTCGCTTTTTCAGCTGGGATTTTGCAAAATCAGCTGTAAGTTTGCTGAACTTTGAAGGACTTGTCTTGTTACTGGTCAGATGTGATTTTAATCACGCGATTTCCTTTTTATTTATGACTTTCAAGCATACAACTGATGTAGGGAATTGTTTTTGCTACGGCTATTTTAGGAGTTTTTGTTCCATGTATTGCAAGCTAACGGATTTATTTTCTTCAATGTTTTCAGATGCACGGTAATTCATTCCAGCGGAAGCTTAATATATTGAAGAATGGATTAACTCCAATATTGCTAGATGTAAGACTAAATTTATTTTATTTTGCTTTGGTGCTTGACACTAAAATTGCCCTGCTAATTATTTTGGTGTTTAGTGACTAAAATAGTTAACGTTCAATTAGAATATATCTTTGATTTCATTTCATGAGAGATGGTCTAGCCTTAATTCCTTTCATTTTATTGTCTTCATGCTTGACACTTTTTTTAGTTTCTCCCTTGCATTACGAGGCCAAAAGATTCTTCTATTTGAGCAACAACACCATCAACGTCCATGTAGACCACCAGTTGGCATTTATGAAGCCTAAATATCTTGTTATCTTATGATCAATAAACCACTGATGATGTTTGGTAAATCTCAAAGCCTTTGTAAACTTCTAAAGGCTGAATCAAGAAATGAGTCATCTGCAGAAAATTTACCTTACATATTTTTTTTCTCTTTGCCAACACTTTCTCCAATTAAAAAACAAGACACCAAAGTTATTTGACCCATGAGGTAGTGATTCTCGCAGCAATGCAGTAAATTATAATAAATTTTTCTGTTGTATTTTGTGGGTGAGAGTAGTTGATAATGAAAGGTAAGAGAAGAATTTTGAGAGCTGAAGATAAAGTTGGCCATATGTATTAAAATATTCATGTCATGATTGTTCGACAACTTTTACGTTGGTCATTAACTACCTAATGCAACTCTCCACTTTTTGCATAAGGAATTGTGATATTAGTTCAAGTTGTTAAAAAGTGTGTGTTTCAGATATTTTGAGTCTTTTGTTCAAAGCAATGGTGAAATAGATGAGGATATTATTAGTAGAATTCAAGTTGGATGACTGAAGTGGAAGAATGCATAAGGTTTGTTGTGTGATAGAAAAATACCTCTAAAACTTAGGGGAAATTTTTATAAGATGGTGGTGAGATTTGCAATGTTTTATGGCAGAGAATGTCGGCCATTAAAAGAGAAGCATAAAGTTAAGTGTTGCAAAGATAAGCATACTCAGGTAGATAAGTGACTTTACACCTAGAGATAAAATGTGAAACAAGTATATACATAAAAAGGTTGGAGTGCTCCAATGGCTGATAAGATTAGAGAGAGTTTCCTTAGATAGTTTGTTCTTATAAATCGTCAGCCTTCGGATGACTCTATTAAGAGAATAGATGTATTAGATCCAGCCTCTATTAAAACAGATAGAAGTAGACCGATAAAGATTTGGTTAGAAAGTATTAAAAATGACATTTTTTTTATTAGATTTAAATTATAATTTGACTCTTACTAAGATACAATGGAGATAAAGGATTTATGTAATCGACCCTACATGATGATGAGCTACCATCTATGTTTGCTTTCTTCTAAGTTGTCATGATCAGCTAATCTTTATTCATGTCTTTCACAGTTTCACTTATGTTATTTTTAGTTTTTTATTTGTCCCTGTTTATCTTTAGAAAAAGTGACTAGTGTCATTTAGTATTGATTTGGCATTTTCTTATGTGCCTAAGTTGCCTAAGTTGTATCTTTTGAAATAAGGCTCATTAAATTTTTTTTGGTTGGAAGTATGTAACAGTCCTTCCAAACTTAAGGCTCATTTAATTTTATCAGCAGAATTCAAGTTGGATGGTTGAAGTGAAGGAATGAATCCGGCTTGTTATGTGATAGAAATGTACCTCTCAAACTTAAGGGAAAATTCTATAAGATGGTAGTGAGGCCTGCAATGCTTTATGGTGCCGAATGTTGGCCATTGAAAGAGAAGCATAATACTAAGTTAAGTGTGGCAGAGATGAGGATGCTTAGGTGGATGAGTGGCTTTACCCTTAGAGATAAGATACGAAATGAGCATATACGTGAAAAGGTTGGAGTAGCTCCAATAGAAGATAAGATTAGAGAGAGGCGGTTTAGATGGTTTGGTCAGATAAAACGGTGGCCTTTCGATGACCCGGTTAGGAGAGTAGAGGTATTAGATTTGACTTATGTTAAGAAAGGTAGGGGTAGACCTAAAAAGATTTGGTTAGAAAATATTAGGAATGACCTTTCTTTATTAGATTTAAACGAGAATTTGATTTTTAATTGGACACGATGGAGAAAAAGGATTCATGTAGCCGACCCCACGTAGTGGGATAAAGGCTTGATGTTGTTGTTGTTGTTGTTGTGGAAGTATGTAACAGTACTTCGATTAGAAATGTAGAATATTTATTAATAATATTTTTAGTTTTAGAGATGAGACTTAACAATTTTTTTAATGTGCGCCCCTCATTTCTTTTGTCACCAATATTGCTTTAATTTTTCAAAAAATATCAATAGGTTTTACTTGCTTGTTGGGATAGTTCATTATATTGTTATCATTCTACAAATTACCTTTGACGATCTCTTTCAACTTTTTCTAGAAGCTCAAGCGACGAACGCCTACAACACATGTTGGGAGGTCTAGTTTACCAGACAAATCTCAGCGCTCTAGAAGTACGTCATTTAGCCCTGATCGAGTTCGTGTTCGTGGCCGATCTCCTGCCTTTAATGCATTGGCGGCGAATTTTGAGAATCCAAGTGCTCGAAACCTATCAACTCCTCCCCCTGTTGTTAGAAAACTATATCCAAAATCAACGACACCAGATTCTCCTGCTAACGTTGCTCCCAAGGCAGAAGCTATTGCTGCTCTCACGGCTACCTTTGAACGCCCAACCCAAACTATGATTCCAAAGATGACTAAAGGTAATTCTATAATTGTATTGATCTTCCAAAATGACTATGCTTAGGATTAGTCTGGTATCACTAATTTTTTTGTTATGTTTTGATATAAAATAGAAATATATTTGATATTTTGATATATATATATATATATATATATATTGAACATCAAAATTAGTTGATTTATGTGTTGGTTATGATGGCCATTGGTGGGATAGCAATGTAGCAAGCGAGGTGATGATGACGGTGGTGGTGGCCAGCCAGCATTGATAGTTTTTAAAACACTCAAAGTAGTTTTAAGTTATTTTGAATGTTTTTAAAATAAAATTAAAAAAAAAAAAGAGATTGAGGAACTTCTGACAGATTTTTTTTTTTTTTTTTTTTTTTTTTTGAGGAACTGACAGTTGACTTTTCTGACAGTGAGCCCTGTTACCAGCACAAAAAAACCTGAAACAAATTCCAAGGAGAGTGTCAATGTGATGAACAGTAGAATTGAATCGCTCTCCATACAGGAAGATGTGAAGGAAGGGGAGGCTGAAGATGACCAAGGCCCTATCTTCCCCTATGAACGATTGAAAACAACTTCTTCAAATCCCGTTTCAGAATTCGACATAACCAAACGAGAGGTCAATAATCAAAGCCCCTTGTCTTCTATTTCTGTAATTATATCTTTTTTTTAAGCTTTTATCTCATGTATATATATTTCTGCAGACCTATCTATCTTCAGTAGAATTCAAGGAGAAATTCGGCATGACCAAAAATGCTTTCTACAAATTACCCAAATGGAAGCAGAACAAGCTTAAAATGGCTCTTCAGCTATTCTGATGCTCCGAATATGGTGGTATTGCAGAATCTCAAGTAAACTCCTTTCTGCACTCTCTTACCATTGCAAAATGCGATTAATGGATTTATTTACCGTTAAGCTGTGGCCCCCACTCTCTTTCTGAGCTGGAGCCATATTTAATCGTCGCGAGGGGTTCGCGAGGGGACAGTGCCAGTGTGTTTTTAGCTGCAGCTGCTCCCATTTAGTTTGGTCCCTTTTTTTTCAATCTATTTTGTTGTTGAATGTTAAGGTTTGTGCTTTTTCGTGGTTATTCTTTTTCATTGGAGCTTGGTTGTGAGAGCTTGTTTTCTATTATTTAACCATTTTTTATCTGTTCAGGTTTTGCTCTTGTATTATAGTGGGGTTCTGGTATCAGATTGTTGTATGGGTTTGTGCAAGTTTGAGTGTATGTAGTTGAGGAAATAATAGATGTAAAGATTAAGTGTATGACAAGTGATTGTGCGCCTGCAATAAAACTTTATTTTGTGTTTGTCTTTCCCTCAGTTTATTATGAAAAAAAAAAAAAAACACATTTGGTCAAGAGATTCATTTTAAAAAATGAGAAAATTAACACGTATTGATGAGCAATTTGTTGTTGCAAATAGTTGTTCTATAATGTTGTATCTATGGACATATAAGGCAGTTTTCTGCTAATAAACAATTGTTTTTTTTTTCTTATATATTTGTTTTTGGTATCTATATCCCTTTATAGTATGTGTAAAATTTTGTTTGTTATGTTAGATTATGACGTCTTGATACCTGATGAACAATCTGCAACATGAGCAATTAGAGTTTCATGTATGTAGTTTCTGGTGGGTCCTGAAAGCATAACTGTAGATTATGTTTTCCTTTTTTGTGAAATTATTCTTCGAGGATACGAACATCGTCTGGAGGTGAATCAGAATGTGTCATATCACTCATTTGTTGTGTACCGTAATTAGATATTGGGTGATATGATGCAATTTGATTCACCTTCGAATGGTCTGGTGTTCACTTAGAATAACTTCTTTTATTTCAGATAGATTTTGATCACACTTTTTTCCCTCAAAAGAAAATCATCATTATAAAAAACGGTAAGAAAATTATTTCAAATGAAACCTATATTTAGGGAAGCTGAGATGATTGATTGATGAAAAGTAATTTAGGTGTTACAAACGTTATAAGTAATTTTTCCGTTACCGCTGATATTGTACGACTAGAGTATGTTGTCGGCCAATACTTTCAGTTGTGGTTGTTCTTGTAAAATAAAGTAACATAGATAATATTTACTAAAAATCATATATATATTTCAGTCTTTAAATATATTTTTATATGAAAAATGAAATAAAATCAAATAAAATTAAAAATTAAAAATGTTCCTAAATGGCTTCTTAATTAGACATTTAACTACAATTAAGATTATTATTTGTAAAAATGAAATGAGTAATCACATAAATACTGATAATAATACAAGTTTAATTAAGACTAATAAGATTTTTAATTAATGTGTGGAAATTCAAATTATTTTAAAATATTTCTTTATAAAAATCAACGAATTATTAACGTATGATCATTTCTTGCATGAGTAACACGCATAGAAGTGCATCAGAACTTCCTCTTTTGCCTTTTTAGATCATTAAGTTTTACCCATCTAATGAAATAGATTATGCTATTCAGTTTCTCTTAAAGCATCAACATCTGATAATTTAGTGTTTTTTCTTTGTTAATTACAATCCTTATTAGAAGGGTTAACAATAAACGCATTTGAACTTTATTAGCATCAAATCACTTTGGGCCAATTTATTGTCAATTTGGAGCTCCCTCTATATCCTCAAAATTGATTTTGAGATGACTTAAGAGTTTAATATGACTAAATCAAATATTATTTCAATTTATTAATGTACCTTTCATCCTATCATGAACTACTAAAGAATTAGGTTAAGTACAAAGTAGCATTAGGATTACAATTAAAGCACTACTCATGGAAGCAAGCTCTAAGAAATATGTATGTTTATATATTTATTACTTATATATATTTCAAAATAATCCTCCGACTATTTGTATGTGATCATTTTAGTCCGATAACATAATGTTGCTTCAATTTAGTCTCTCGATTATATTAAATTGATTCAAAATAATTCATTTGGGACTAAATTAGGATAAATTTCATATGACCATTACGATATGATGAACTATTTTGAATCAATTTTGTATAGAGGATGGATTTTATTTGAACAACTTAGTAATCTAGGACTAAATTGACCATACAAAAATAATCTGGAGACTTACAGTATTAAGTGAAGTCATCTGGTTTTCCAACCTTTATATTTTCTTCGGCCAAGAAGCTCAATATAGCATTTTTCTGCCAGCCCTTCATACTCCTGCAAGGAGAAAAGTTGTTTATTGTCATTGATTCTGGAAAGCAGATATCTGAGCCAGCGAGCAAAAGTTCATGCAACAAATAAGGTAGAGAAAGATCTTCCAACTACTGAACCCATCAGTTTAAAAAAGGGAAAACAATAAGCGAAATGAACAATCATCAATTTTTTGATCGATACAAATCATATAAATATCTTAAAATTCCAGAAAATATAGAATTTGGCATAGATATTGAGAAAAAATACGTGCACTTCTCATGCCCCAATCGAAACAGTCTTTTCCATCTAAAATCCGGGACTACTGATCTTGGCAAATTCCGCCAAAATACTTGGCAACGCATTCAAGGCTTTTAAGGTAAAAATTCATTCAAATAAAATTTTCCGAGCCAACAAATCCTAAACAAATTCCTCTTAATTAAGAACATTCTTAAACAACTCATCTTGATTAGGAACCTCCCTAAATAGCTTCTCTTGGTCCCCACAAGATGGACCCCCCTAGCATATTAGAACTATTGTAGAGATACTTGAACATTTTTAGCAAACCGTGAAGCATTCTCAGATCTTGTATTTAGGAGCTTGATATAAAGATCAAAGCACATGCGGAACCTAGCGTAATGTATTTTGCACTTTCGTTACACTTATCTAATGTGTTTTGCATTCTCATTATCTTTGTATAACACAATTTACATTTGCTCACTACTCTTGTTTTAATAGACTTTGAATGTTGTTCTCGCATAATACAATAGCATTTAAATAATGCATTTATATTTTAATCACATAATGAACTTTAATTGTAATAGATTTGTAGTACACTTATATAATGTGTCTTATAATTGTACTATGTTGAATGTTATGTTTGAATTTCAAGTTTGTTTGATGATGTCTGTAATATGCTTGTGTGATCATTGTTATTAATAATTTGAGAATAGCCTAAGCAGTTTCAAAGTCAACAATTACTTTCTCTAACATTAAGTGAAGGTTAAGAATCTCATGAAGAATGAAACTACTTCTTATTGATATAAAATCCTTGATATAGTTTTGTATAACTTGAAGGCCTAGTGTTATCATATAGCCAATTCAGCTCCTCTATATTCATCAGTATCAATTCCATGATATTTTGTTTTCCACCTTATTCTCTTTCTTGAAGTTGTCCTCAATTTTGTTACCAAGTGGTGGCTGTCAAACAGACTATTTTAAGAGTTTTAAATCTAACCTAAGTAAATAAAAAAATGATAATTTGGAGCAATATCATATGTTGTACATTCACTGCTTAATGGGTTAAATTTTCCTCTTTTCTCAAAATTTGATTCTTTTTTTCCTTGGTTTTCATTTTAAGTGGATTTTAGCTGTCTTTGATTCTGGTTGGTGTGATCCTTTCCCCACTTTTTTTTATTGAAATTATATATATATATATATATATATCCTTTAAAATGATTTTTTTTTTTACATTTTACTTTTAAAATTAATTATGTAAGGGTCTTTTATTTGTTCAAAATTTCGGCAACCTCTTGGCGCCCCCTACCCACGAAAGGAGGTTGGGGGGCACTTATCTTTGTTCAGCTCGTCTGGATCAAACATACAACGGCGTGAGCTCTTCATATATTCATTTTTTCTGCCCACATCAAAGATACAACGGCGTAGGTTTTCTTTATATTCATTTCTTTTACCTTGATAAAAAATTATAATGACGTAGGTCTTCGAAACCAGTTATTTTGAGTTATATTTTTATTTATTATTACTTCTTTTATTTAACGTTTCTTCGAAAATCCAGCAACCTCCCGGCGTCCCCTCCCAACAAAGGGAGGTTGGGATGACACTTGCCGATGTTCTTCTCGTCTGGATCAAATATAAAATGGCGCGAAATATTCAAATCAAATTCCCGTCTGGGATCAAAGAAACAATGGCACGAGGGCTTAAAATCAAATATTCCTGCCTAGATTAAATATACAACGGTGCAGGTCTTCAAGTTTGTTTGTACATGTTTAAAACTTTATATATATGCACCTTGGGTCAATCTTATGAGAGAGGGCTCGGGTCAAACGAACATAGAAGGGGATCGAGCTTTAGACGGTTTCCTACGTGCGGCTATCATGCGAAAGGGAGAGAATAATCGGGTTGAAGTCCTGCAACTGGGTTTGTGTGGCGGGTTGCTGTGAGGCTGAGAGGGAAGACGGGCTAGAGCGTCTCATGCGGGAGCGGGTCGAAGATGGAGTTACAGGATGCGGGCATGCAGGCTACACGCGGAGCTGAAGCGGGATTGAGGCGGGATGCAGACATGCGGGAGCTGGTCGCGTGGCGTGCAAGTGGAGCGTTTGAGGGGGATGAGCAGGATAACCTGTGTGTCTTCCTTGCGTGTGATCTCTGCAGACAAACAGAGTGATGAGGTGGTGAGGGAGTTCCATGCATGAGAGTCGAATAAAATGAGAGGGGTGAGCAGTTTCTACATGCCTTTAGTTGAGACGAGTTGAGCAATTCTATCATGTAGGCCGAACAATTGTGTCATTTGGGAGAAGATCGTGAGTGTTGTAGGGTCCAGTAGTCAACAAGTCAATCTCTTTTACCGATCAGAAAACATAAAAAAGTATGGAATAAGAACTTCAAAGATCGCAAACCCTCAGCAACCCAAGTTCAAAAAAGAATGAACGATCAATTCACAAGCCTAGGGCTAGGTGGAAAAATAATTTCCGGGCATTCAAAACTGCTAATAGTCTTCCTTGTCAACAAATCAAAAGATGATCGTGCGGGTTTGCCCTACTTGATGTTTGTTAATATGGTCTCAACACCAAATTCGAGATTCCTCCCCTGATGATAAGTTTGGCTATAAATAATGGCTAACAAAGTAGGGATTGTGGTAGGTCTAACGAACAATAGTAAAAATGGTTGCAGATGGAGGCACACACAACATGCAGATTCAATAGAGTACATCACACGGGCACATCAGACGATCACAATGTACAAGCAAAATATGCAAGCATAATATACTATCATAGCGAGTTATGGGGACATCAAATCATGGAAAGTATATCAGATACGTGGTCGACGATCTACGACCGCGATTACGCCGATCTATTTTTGAGTCTTCATATGTATTTGTTTTATTTATTTACTTTATGTATTTATTTTAGTATCATTTCTCATTTTACCCTTAAGGGTTTTGTCATATGTAAGTCATAGAGGCAATGTCATCTTTTATTTCCCTTTCATTGTATGAAGCTATATATAGACCTCTTATGTTTCTTTTGAAGTTAATGAATGAATTATAATAAAATTCATGTAAATTGAGTTCTTATGAACATTGGAGAGAAAACCCTAGGAGAGGGAAGCATATCACCCACCAACCTTGGAAGAGTCCGGGTTCATGGCTCTCTTTTATTCCATATCCTTTCTTTCCTCCCTCCCCTTTCCCCTAGCCATTGGCCTAGGGTTTCCCAACCCCAAAACCATCAGCCTCCGCTCCAAAACCAAGCTCCATCGCCAGACAATACCCTTCCCCCACCCCACCTAGCTGCCGGCCATCCAAGGTGGCTCGCCCCTTGATTGGTTGATCCATTTAAGTCCCCCCACCTACACCTAACCCTAGCCCTAGTTCAAGCCGCCGGCCCCCTCCCTTTCCAATTCACCTTTGCCTCCAAATCCAAGCCCTCTTCATTACTTTCCTTTTCTACCAAACCTTATTTGGAAAGTCTTAATTTCAATTATTCAGTTAAATTTGAATTTTGAAATCTTTCCAAAATTAGAATTCTATTCTTGGAAAGTTTTCAAAATCAATCATATTTTAATTTTAAATTAGATTGGAATAAGATCCATCCTTACTAATTTAATGTTCCAAATCAAGTAGGCTTGATTTCTTTCTCAAAACACCTCTTCCCCTCTTGATGCCACTGACCCCATCCTTGTCCCCACCCCTTAAATGCTTTTCAAAGTTAAGCCTCTTACTTAGGAAATATTTCAAACCTCTCCCTCTCTCTTACCCGCCCCCTCCCTCTCTTAAATTTCTCTTTAAATCCTTTCCAAACATAAAGGATTAATTAGGGAAACAATTTCCTAATTTCCCTCCATCCTTCCTCCTTAAAATCTGAACCCTTTTTCCTCCACCTCTCTCTCTAACCTAGCCGGCCTTCCCTTCAATGTTCACGCAACCAGCTCTCGCATTTAGGAAATATGGATATCCCCTTCACCTCTAAAATCTGAACATTTATTAGATTATAGGAAATTATCAAGTTTTATGGAACATTTAGGAAATTGGATATTTTATTTTATGTAACCCAGAACACAGCAAGTAGAAAGAACGTTCATTCGGCAAGCAACTAAGAAAAAAAAATTCAATGTGTACCACCAAAAGCACAATGAGGAAACCATC
The DNA here is from genome assembly GCA_016618105.1 of Dendrobium huoshanense. Classification (NCBI taxonomy): domain Eukaryota; kingdom Viridiplantae; phylum Streptophyta; class Magnoliopsida; order Asparagales; family Orchidaceae; genus Dendrobium; species Dendrobium huoshanense. The sequence goes on from CM028345.1 coordinate 69,075,271, forward strand.
GTCTATAAAAACAGAACATGCAAAGCAAATTTTCATCATATATTAATGGTAAAGGGAGCTTACTTCTGATCAAGATGTGCTAGAATTACACCTCCTGGAAAAGCTGATTTTGTTGCTTCAAGTGAAACCTTGATAGATTGCCTCCATGTTCCACCAATACCTTTATCTTGATCACCTGCTTTACGCTGTGCTGGCTCTTCCATTGGCAAAGAATATCCTGATAGTAGGTGTCCTACCCACACACCTTCTTTCCTTGAATTATTTCCAGATGCAAGTAATACAGAACTGTCAGTAAATGAAAGGCTTCTGCTTTGCAATTTGTTAAGAATTATAATATACCAACTTTAGAAGAAACCCATTTACCACCCAAAAAAAAAGGAAATATTAAACAAAAAAATTCAAGCATAGAAAAAGACGTGCACATTGACAAAATTCAGACTTAACAAAAGAAAAAGGGTATGAAAAAATCCATAATGACTTGCTTAAGTTTAAGAAAAAAAATCTCCATCCAGAAGGAAGACTATACTGCAAATGAAACAAGAAACATTTATATTTATATCTCTACAAATTATATGCCATTGTAGCTTAAAGGTGACGGTAATCTTGTGCTCTAGAATTGTTGCTAAGCATTTATAGCATGCAACTTCATGTCATTTGAGAGTAATAAAAATACAAAAAATTATAGAATTTATATTTCATTGTCAATTTTCAATATTTAGTAGCATGGCAGATTCAAACGATTTCACTTTGCTTCAGTGTCTCCGGTTTTCATTCAAACCAGCACAGTGGCGAAGCCAGAAAATATATTTAGGGGGGGCCTGAATTTTTTTTCCCTCAACTTCTTACATCTAGGCTTGGGACCGACATAAACAATTTTAATTTTTTTTTAAATTATTATTTAAAAAGGTAGAATATTAAATACAAAATAATAAACAACTTCCAGTAAAAAAAAAATTGATAGCATAGGAAAATTAATTTAGCTACTTTGATAGTAAAAAAAACTTCCACTATAAAAAAAAACATTTAAAAAATAATTAGAAAACAATAGCAAAAAAATATGATTATTGTCTTAATAGCAAAACATTTAAAAAATTGTCCCCAATAAATTCTAATTATATAATACTTATAAAAGTTATATAACATAAAAAATGCATGATATTTTTATCATATTAAAAAAACTAACATGTGAATTTTTATTATATTTAAATAACATGAAATTACATATATAAAGAAATTAAAAAATAATAAAAATATTAGCTTTAAAATATAAGAAACATTTATTGTACTTAGCCTTGTATACTATAAGCCAAACAGGATTTTTTTTTTTGGGGGGGCACGTGCCCCCCCTTGCCCCCCCTCCCTCCGCCAATGCCAGCAAACATAACTTCAGTTGGACAATAGAATTTTTTTTAGATAAAAATGAGCATTGTGAATCTCCACGGGAGTTCCAGAATTAATTTATCTGTTTTTTCTTATTATCTTCCTCAAAGAGAGAACAAGCAAAACATCGGTTAGATTCTTAAGTGCATCTTTAACTAAATAATGTAGTAGCAGTTAACACTGTTCAATATTAACATCAAGAATGCTTGTAATAAGACATTGTCAATCTCGATAGGAAACATCTTTACTAGCAGACAATATTAACAAAAAATAAAAAAAGTCCCCGCTTAGAAAAACTGAGTATTTTGGGAATAGATATATCTCTGTAATGGAAAACATGGATTTTATTTCCGCTATATTCCCATGATTTCTAACTACTAACTGTGCTAAAATTTTCGGCAAATACAGTGAATGCTGTGATTTGCTAATCCCAAAGAGCTATAATAAGAATAATGATGGCATGGTTTTCATGATTATGATGATGATTATGATGATGATTATGATGAACATAGAGTGTTGTATAGTGGGATTCAATAATTGAAGTGGATATAGATGTCTAAATACAGAAAAATATATCATAATAACACAATTTTGCATGTGAGTTGATTAGCTCATTTTGTTTTTTCTAACTCATAGTTTATTTTGTGATAGAAATTTGATATGGAAATGGAGAAAATGTATCAATATGGTGCATATATTCTTATTGTAGAATTATTAATGATGATAAACTTATAAAATAAATCTATTATCTCATAAATAATATAATTAATTGATTTTTTCTTTATTAAGTTTTTATTTATTTTTAAAATCCTATCAACATGCATGAGGAGCCTATGCATTTAAACTAGTATTGTTGTAGGGCTGCTTACTGGATAATATCCATGTGACGAGGTACATAGTGACCACCACCTATGGCCAGAAGAACTTTGTTGTAACTGTTCCTGTTCATGCAGCAATAAAATAAGTTTCAGATGAATCGGAGGCCTTACAATCGGTAGAAAAAGAACACTGCATAATTTAATGTCTGTTTACCAATCTCCTGAAAAAATAAACTGCAAACGAAATCCAATGTTTATGCGATACAGTAAAAAAACATATTATTTATTGAAATAGATTTTGTCCCTATTTAGGGATCCTTTGGATAAAAAACTGTAAAATTGATCATTCAAATATTTTAGTTTTAAAGCACTATCTAAGACAAACTAATTTTACTTCTGAAAAAGGTCGTAAACCTTGCACATCCATACCTGTCCCATTTTCCCACACCGTTACCACCATCAAGCCCCAGTCCCTGCCATAAAAGCTACCAAAAAAAAAAAAAAAAAAAAAATTTATCCTCATATTTAAACAGTATTCAATCAAAAAGATTATGTTACCAGTTACAGTAATATATGGCAGTTCTATGGAAGATACATTTTGCACTCAGGAGAGAAGAGAGATAATAATCTAAGAGAAAATCAACAAGTAAAAAGCAAAGTTGTCTTAATGCTTCAATCAAGAAAATTGGTTAGTCTGGGCCTATGTTGCACCGATACACCTATTTATGAAGGCGTGCTGTATCCGATACTCTGATACACGGATACGCCTCCGATACTCCACCGATACGTGTCGGATACGCCAAAGCCGTATCCAATTAAAATACTATTTAATTTCAAAAGGACACGCGTATCCGATACGCGTGTCCGGATACGCGTGTCCTTTGAAAAACAAAAAGAAATTCGAAAAAAAAGACGTGTCGTATTTACTTCCGCGGTTGCGAGCAAGATTATCTCATTTCCGAGATGGATTTGAGTCTCTTGATGATATGAAAATATTAAAAATTATTAATCTTTCACTTGATGAGCTTGAATTAGAAGCTATGATATTTATTGAAAATGATATGGCAGTTCAAAGACAAACCAATGAAGAAGATAATTATATCATTCCTTCTATTGAATAGTTGAAACTTCATGTGCTAGATAATTTATGTTTATACTTTTGTTGTTGTACTAGACATTTAATACTTACTTATATTTTGATATTATAAGCTACAATACTACAAATGATGTTGTTGCCATTTTTTTTTGTAATTTCAAATATTATGTTTTGATTTCTTTCTTAATTTTTTATGTATGATTTATAAATTATAATGTCGTGCTGCGCCGTACCCGTATCCTGTTTTTTTAAGTAATTGACGTGTCCCGTATCCGTATCGTATCGTATCCGTGTCGCCGTATCCGTATCGGTGCAACATAGGTCTGGGCCAATCCGAATGCCCACACAAGTCCCCCAACAACAATCAACAGTTAACCTAAAATAACTGCTGCAAGTGCCACCTAAAATCCCACATAAGAAATAGATAGACGCACAATGCACATTAAGAAGTAATATAAGGAATGCATACATATTAAAAGTTGATCAAAATTGAAACTACTTCGCTTCATGACAAAGTTAAATATGGAAAGAAAGGTTGATTGACTGCAGAAACAACTTGCACCTGATGAAAAATTTTCATCATCACTAGCACCACCATTCCAAGGCCATTATTCAGCCTTATGTATCTCACTCATTCTTGTTAAGAACCGCATGCAGCAGTCTTGTTAAGAGCCATGTGGTGTTTAAATCTGTTTAGTCAAATCCGTTTGAATTGATTCAGGAAATGGTTACTAAAGCCTAAGCATTTTGTAGAGGTATCCCACTTATATTAATTATATCCACTCCTATCATCTATGTTTTCACTAATTGGAGTGATCATGTGAACTAAGCTTAATTCCAGAACAAGAATTGATAAAAGTGAGAACTTTGCTTAAGGTAGAAGAAGGTGATCGATCGGCGCAACATCGCGCATAGTGATTTCAAAGTGCCTCAATTGTGAACCGAACAACCCAAACAGTATGTTGGTGAAATAACTCGTGCTTAAACTTGATTTGTTGAGGTTGTCATACTAAAAGGTCTCCTCATTTAAACTTCAAGATCTTGGCAAGTTTGGAAATGAATCTTCAATCTTTGCAATGATCACATAATTGTTTACTTGAAAGCATCAGCTTCTACCCTGTATTTATATAATAATATTGATAGTATCTTGAGTGATTTTAAATATTTATTTGGGGATCTCAGTGCAAAGCACGATATCAATCTAAATAAATATTTAAAATGCCCCTATTTTGAATGGAAATTAAGACAATCATTAGATTTTGTCATTTTAAAATTTCAGTTTGTAAACGTTGGTCTTGTCATCAAGAACTTCAACGGATCAACATTGATATTAAAGTGGCTTTATGAGAGCATATAATGATGAATTTTCTAGACAGCAAAACTCAAAGCTAGACAATGTTTTTTCTATTAGAGAATAGCGCATTTCTACTCAGATTAGCCTGCGACTGATATAGTATAGAGCATTCTCTTTATCCTATTCATTATGTTGTATCAATAATGCTCCGATGGACTCTTCCAAAATAGCTATGCACAGGATGAGATGCTGCCCTGGAATCAATGCTACAAGAATAAGTGGGCTTAACAAATATCTTTTGATGCTATCAAAAGCTTCTTGACATTTATCATTCCATTTGAAATGAACATCTTTCTTTATCAACTTTGCAAATGGTTGATATATATTGACAAATTTGATATAAACCGCCTATAAACACAAATTGCCCTTATAAGGAACAAAGTTGATGAAGACTTTTTGGAGGCAACATTTTCATAATCGCCTTAATTTTGTTGGAATCGATCTTAATCCCTCTATGACGTACAACATATCCAAGAAACTTTCCTGAGGAAACTCTAAAAGCACACTTGAGTAGCTTCAATTTAAGATTGATTTTTTTTTATCCTTTCAAATATAATTTTTATTTTTAAGTCTTCGCGATGATATTTTCGATCTATACTTTTAACAACAAGATCATCCATGTAACATTCAACCTTTTAGTAGATAAACACATTATAAAAGAAGAAAAGTGAACGAAAAATTATCCTAAGTTAGTTTTTTTTTTCCACCGTTCTTCTTATCAAGAACATCCTAAGTTAGTTACACACCAAAAAAACAATAAATTGTTGTCATTCTTCATACAACGCTTAATAAATCAAATTTATCAATCTTACTTACAAATTTGAAATGATCAACGTATATTTTCAGCTTGGGGGGGGGGGGTCTAGTTAATTTGAAAATAGCATATAAAATTCTGCATTCAAATATGTCAATCAAGCCACTGTCAACATCTATTGGACCCAACTGCTTTGTCCTTGTGCCTCCACCAGGTCCTGCTTGCCCACCAGCCTATCCCAACAACACCTTCGTAATTCGCAACTGCATCTCCAACAACAACAATAACATCAAGCCTTTGTCCCACTACGTGGGGTCGGCTACATGAATCTTTTTTCTCCATTGTGTCCGGTTAAAAGTCAAATTCTCATTTAAATATAATAAAGAAAGATCATTTCTAATATTTTCTAACCAAGTCTTTTTAGGTCTACCTTTACCTTTCTTTACATAAGTTAAATCTAATACTTCAACCTTCCTAACCGGGTCATCGGAAGGCCTCCATTTAATGTGAACAAACCATCTAAGGCGACTCTCTCTAATATTATCTTCCACTAGAGCTACTCCAAGCTTTTCACGTATATGCTCATTTTGTATCCTATCTCTAAGGGTCAAGCCACTCATCCACCTAAACATTAACATCCTCATCTCTACAACACTTAACTTAGTATTATGCTTATCTTTTAATGGTCAACATTCGGCACGATAAAGCATTGCAGGACTCACAACCATCTTATAGAATTTTTCCTTAAGTTTGAGATGGACGTTTCTATCGCACAATAAGCCCGATGCATTCCTCCACTTCAACCATCCAACTTGAATTCTACTAATAATATCCCCATCAATTTCACCATCACTCTGAACAATAGATTCAAGATATCTAAAACGTGTACTCTTATTAATGACTTGATCGTCCAAAGTCACAATCCCCTCACTAGATCTATTGCTACTAAAATTACACTCCATATATTCAGTTTTAGATCTACCATACCTGTTAATAAAGAATGGCGCACCATGGCGCAAAGGTCCCTTTGGAGCCATGGCGCATAGCGCACGGCGCGGCGCGCACCATTTTGAACATGGCGCAAACTAAATAAAAATTATAAAATAATAAACATGAATATGAAATATCATTAAAAATGAAAGACAAGCTATCATAATAATGAAAAAAATCATGTACATAGCGGTACCGAGCGTGTACCGAGCGTGTACATAGCGGTACCGAGCGTGTACCTAGAGGTACCGAGCATATACCGAGAAGAACCGAGCATGTACATAGCGATACCGAGCGGTACCGAGCATGTACTTAGCAGTACCGAGCATGTATCAAGCGGTACCGAGCATGTACATAGCAATATCGAGCGGTAACGAGCATGTACATAGCAGTACCGAGCATGTACTTAGCGGTACCGAGCATGTACCGAGCGATACCGAGCATGTACCGAGCGGTACCGAGCATGTACATAGCAATATCGAGTGGTACCGATCACTCAGTATTGGCAGAAGCACTACTCTACGGGACGATTCGGCGGAAGCAACAATTTGGGGCGCAATTTTGTGTTGTGCGCCATGCGCCATGGCTCACATGTCGCGCAAATAGCGCGCGCTATTTTAAAACATGCGCCTCGCCATGAACATGGCGCCGTAGGTGCGCCGCGCCGCGCCGTGCGCCATGGCGCGAGCTATATTGCGCCATTGACAAGTTTGAGATCTACTCAAGCGAAAACCTTTAGAATCTAAAGTTGACCTCCATAATTCAAGTTTACCTTCAACTCCCTCTCTAGTCTTATCAACAAGAAGAATATCATCAGCAAAAAGCATACATCAAGGTACATCCTCTTGCAAATGTCTAGTGAGAACATTCATGACTAAAGCAAAAAGATATGGACTTAAGGCTAATACTTGATGAAATCCAACCAAAATAGGAAAATACTTGGTCAAACCACCTTGTGTTTGAACACAAGTAATAGCTCCTGCATACATATCTTTAATGATTTGAATATAAGCATTATTAACTCATTTCTTTCAAGAACTCTCCATAGCACTTCTCTTGGAACTTTATCATATGATTTCTCTAAATCAATAAATATCATATGTAGATCCTCCTTATTCTCTCTATATTTCTCCATCAAACCTCTCAATAAATGCATGGCTTCCATAGTAGACCTACCCGGCATGAATCCAAATTGATTTTGATAAACATTAGCATCACGCCGCAACCTACGCTCCATAACTCGCTCCCATAGTTTTAAAGTATGACACATTAACTTAATTACTCTATAATTCGCACACTCCTGTACATTACCTTTATTCTTAAAAATAAGAATTAACACACTCATTCTCCACTGATCTGGCATCTTTTTAGCCTTCAAAATATTATTAAAAAGTTTAGTAAGCCAAGAAATTCCTTCATCTCCTAAGCATTTTCACATCTCTATTGGAATATCAAGTCCAACAGCTTTTCCACATTTCATTTTTTTCAAAGCCTCTCTAACTTCAGTTTTACTTATACACCGATAAAAACAAAAATCTTTATTTTCATTTAGGGTTATAAAGTCACTAAAGTAAATCGTACTTTCACATTCTACAATAAAAAGTTTAGCAAAATACCTCATCCACCTTTGTTGAATATCATCTTCTAAGAAAAATATTTTTTGACATTCATCCTTAATATATTTCACTTGAACTAAATCCTTACTACTCCTATCGCTTTATTTGGCTAACTTATACATATATTTTTCTCCCTCCTTAGTATCTAATCTATTATATAAATCATTAAAAGCTAATGCAAAGAGCTTTCTTAGATTCCTTACGAGCCTCTTTATAGCTTTCCCAATTATCAGAATTTTTATAACTAAACTAATTTTTATAACAAATCTTCTTATTTTTTATATTTTCTTGCACATTTGAATTCCACCACCAACTATTTTTCATATTATGAGCTTTTCCCTTCCAAACTCCAAGCACATCTTTTGCAATATTCTTAATATCACAAACCATTTTTTCCCACATAATCTTAAGTCTAAAATCTTACTCTCAAAAATATTTTTGTTAATATTCTTTCAATGCCCCCATCTAATCCTAGAAAATCATTTTATTTTATTATTAATTATTTATCCCTTTATCTTAAAGTCCATAACTAATAATCGATGTTGGGTACATAAATTTTCACTCGAAATAACTTTATAATCATTGCAATCTAAAAGATCTAATTTTCTTATAAGAAAATAATCAATATGCGTTTTATTATATCCATTTTTATAAGTGATAAGATGTTCATCTCTCTTCTTAACTAAGGTATTAGCTATTAAGAAATCATAAGCTAAAAAAAAAAATCTAATATAGTCTTACCACTTTCATTTGTCGTTCCAAACCCATGGCCACCATGGATGTTTTTAAAATCATCTACCTCTCTACTAACATGTCCATTTAAATTTTCTCCAATAAAAACTCTTTCTTCAAGAGGTATCTTTTGTATTTCTTCAAAGTCATTCCAAAATTTTAATTTTGAACTCATATTCAAACCTATCTGAGTAGCATAAGCACTTATAATATTAACAATCGTAACATCAACAATAATTTTTAAAGCTATAATTCTATCTTCAATTCTATTAATTTCTATAACATTATCCTTCAAACTCGTATCTATAATCACACCTACACCATTTCCAGTACGACTCCTACTTGAATACCAAAGTTTATATCCTAAACTATTAATCTCCTTAGCTTTCTCTCCAACTCATTTAGTTTTCTGAATGCACATAATATTTATCTTCATATGAATCATAATTTCTATTAATTATATTAATTTTCCTGTAAGGGAGCCTATATTCCAAGTTCTTATCCTAATTTTAGTTTCATGGATTAGCTTCTTTTCCCTCATCCGTGCTTGATGTGGGAACCCTTGCCTATTTAACACTGCACCCGGGCGTAGGTTCAGCAGTCCTTGCACACTTGTCACTGTATTCAGGCCATACAACGCGTCGCTTCCAGGAAAGCCCTAGCATTAACACAATTTTTTAAAGGATTCATGTCATGATTATTCAACAAATTTTACGTTGGTTGTCGACTACCTAACACAACATTTCACTTTTCACATCTAAAACTTGGGACCTGACAACGACAGTGTTGCAACTGCATCTCCTCCATTGGATGTAAATGTCATCAACAATGTGATCAGCTACATTGGCAATCCACCATTAGTTTGTCTTCCATACGTAATTAATCAGCCACAATTTTCTTATGCTAAATAAATTTTTAAATTTTGAATTAATTTTAATCAATAGGTTAATTGCCTTCTTATTTTTCCCTCTTTGTGAACTATGTATCTCCTATAAATAATGTAAAATATTCTACCAAGTGAAATAAGAAAAATATGCAAAATTCTTCTTTCACACTTTTCATCGATATACAAAATGTCAATTTTTATATGATTAACAATCTATAACTATCCAAATAGGAAAATTATGCAAATTCTTATTTCATATTTTTTTAACTAGTGTACAACCTATCAATTTTTAGACGGTTAACAAACTAAAACAATGACAAAATAATGATCTAATTTTGCCAACAAGAGCTATCATTTAGCTTATGAAACTTCATATTCCTGATCCCATTTTAAAAGATCAATGAGTTTAGCTTTTTGCTTCTAACATCTCCAAGAGACCCTAAAATCCTAATCCTACAAAAGAACACTGTCACGTATTCTTAACGTCACAATTTTTTATACCAAATAGCACCGAACGGTTTTATTTAATGCTTATCTCAGACTTCTTTTTCTCCCTTCACAATTCAGTTTTCATCAGAATATGTCGAGCACAACTTGTTAGAAATTAGAGTCAGGCAAAGAATCTAATGCTAAGGCAGTAGTGCAAGATCAATCAAGAAAGAGCAGGAACAATTCATTAATAGAAATCAGCAAGTTACGGCAGTTGGCAGAATACAATTAAAGAACAAAAAGCTGGAAAGTGATCAAGTTCTATAAAAGATATTCTAATAATTATACTAGAAGGTTACTGTATCATGCTATAAAAGAATAGCATAGCCATTTTGATGTGATTACAATCCTAGCATGTGTTGAAAGATAGTAAAATTTAAAAAAATTTCATTCAAAATCACCCAACCAATGCGATAGCTTGAGCAGCATCCTGTCTTCCCCAGTACTCTTCAGTGCTTCCTACAAAATTCATGAAAAAATAGAGCTCAGACAGCTAAGAGTGACTCAAGATTACATGTAACTGTTGTGGAAGAATTACGTGCCAAAAGGATATGCTTCACTTATAGAACAACCTAAACTTCATATTTATCAACAAAACCAATGAGGCCAAATAAAAGTGATCATCACAAGTCGGCACTCCTTTGATAACATCTATTCAGAGAAAAAAGACAGATTTTGCCTTATGTAGCATTGACCATGCATGGAGATTCACCCACATGTTACATACTACATTGTGCTGAAGGAATGTAAGGAACTGTTAACCTCCATGTAAAGACCAAAAGAGGAGAGCAGAAATCCTGCATATCCCTGTCGCCTGAAATCGCGCAAATCCCGCCGAAATACCGCTGAGACAGCGCCGAATCGGTCACCTCCCGCAAATCCCTCGCAGAACCTCGAACGAGCGCCCAAGTCGCCTTCAAATACTGACCCAAAGCCCCCTCATTCACTGCTCGTTCCACTCTCCACGACCGAACTCCCTCTTCCACGACCTCTTCTGCTCCCGAAATCCTCTCCCGGCTCCACCTCAAACCACAGCTCCGAACCTCTCTCCCGACCTCAAGCCGACGTCGAAGCCTCTTCCACATCCTCCATTAGCCGATTCCTCCCGTCCAAATCCGCTCGATCCCGATCTCCAGCCGACGCCAAACCCCGACCCTTGCCCGATCTCCTCTGCCTGTGCCGACTCCAACCCGAGAGAGAGAGAGAGAGAGAGAGAGAGAGAGAGAGAGGACTTACCAACCGTGCTCCTCCATAGCTCAACCCGCCTCCTCTCCATCCGATCCTGTCCATAGAGCTCACCTCCCCCTCTTAAGCCTTACTCGATCTCCTCTTACCCGTGCCCTATCTCCACCTCACTCAAATAAAACCCCACTCAGCTCACTCACTGACTCACTCTGACTCAGCCCGACTCAGCCCAACTCAGCCACTCACTCCAACTCAGCCCACTTAAACCTAAGACTACCACTCAACTCAGCCCACTCACCTTTCCACTCAACCTAACTCAGCTCCTCTAACTTGAATTTAGAGGTGATTTTTTTTTTTTTTTGTTATTATTATTATTTAATTATATTTAGTTATTTTTAATAACAGTTAATTATAATTAATTATAATTATTATAATTAAATATTTTAACTATATTTAATTATTATAAATGATGATTAGTTTTAATTAAAATTTACTTATGATTAATTTATAATTATTATGATTAATTATTAGTGATAATAATTAATCATAATTTATAAAAATTAATTATAATTAAATTTTAATTTAAATTAATTTTCATTATTTTATAATTAAATATGGTTAATTATTATAATTATATTTAATTATTCTTAAATTATAATTAATTATTATTAATTTTAATTAATTATAATGAATAAAATGAAAATGGTTCTTTTATCGACGCTTGCAACGAACCGGCAAACCCCCGAAGCGCTCACGTAGCATTTAGGGTGGGAAACCGGTGCGATGCTTGCGACGATTTAAGGATCCCTCTTCAAAGCTTGCAACGAGCCGGCAAACCCCCGAGGCGCTCAAGTAGCGTTTAGGGCGAAAAACCGGTGCGACGCTTGCGGCGAAGGGGATAAAAAAAAATGTGTCTTTATTTCTTTTTTTTATATAAGTACCCCCGAACGCCCACGTGGTGCAGAGGGGGAAAATCTGTGCTTATTTCTAACGCCTGTTTTCTTCTTATAATCAACAAACCTAAAAACCCTTAAATGCTCACATAGCAGGCGGGGATAAAAAAAATTTCATATGCGACCGCGGTGTCATTTTTGACACCTACCTGAAGCGCTCACGTAGCGTCGAGGGGAAGGTTGCCTCTTGGTTTTTCCCCTAAACGGGGGAGACGCCGGGAGGCTGCCGAATTTTGGATCGAATATCCAAAGACTTAGAACAAACAGTGGACTTTATTTGGGACTCGAATGAACTTAACTTGAGCTTAATTTGCGATAAAACCAAGCTTAAATTAAAACTTAATCAAGTGATGTTGTATGGAATGAGAACTTGATTGAACTCAAGAGAACAAATGCAAAAAAAAAAATTTTACTTAAAGATTGTAGTTGGAGAAAACTACAAGGACCATTTGAACTCAGACTCCTCTTTGAACTCGATGAACTTGGACAAATTTGAACTTGCACATTGAACTCTCATTTGAAACTCATTCGAACAATGGTGGACTTGGATGAATGGAAGAAGCTCATCTTGAGCTTAAACTGCATTTCTACTCAAACTCATACTAGAGCTTGAACTCAAGAATGAACCTATTTGAACTTGAATGCAAACAAAATGAAAAGGACTACACTTGATCTTGAACTCAAGTGATATTGAATACTAACTTGAAATTGAATTGAGTTTGAGCTCAGAAAGACCACAAAGAGCTTAACCCAAACTTGAACTCAACGAAACTACAAGAGCAAGAACTTGAGTTTGGTATTTGAACTCAAGTAAGAACTTAGTGGACCTTTGAAACAAGATTGAACTTGAATTACAAGGAACTTTGACTCGAGTTTGGATATGGACTGCAATAAGGATGAGCACAACTTAATGAAACTTGGGTCTTAATGTGACTAATTCATAAGAGGCCTAATTCGAATAGAAATATAAATTCCTAATGGACCACTAAGGAATTATCATTCCAATAGAGATGCAAGTGCTAACCCACCTGAATCTCATATGCAAATGCTTTACAAAAAGTGATGAAATCTATGTGAGCAATAGTGATCAGCATGTATCAATTATCTCAATTGGAGAGAAAGGATCGATGAGCTTAATCTCAAGTTTATTGTAAAGAACTCTTAAGCATAATTTGATTTCAAGCAGCAAGAAGAGCATGAAGAATATGATTTTTATATCAAAATCATAGCATTAGGAAGAGGCCATTGGATCATAATGGCTCATTTACAATATTAGAAGCAATGAATATTCAAGCAATGATTAATGGAGATGGCAAGGAGATTCTGATTATTATCAATAGCAATCGACGAGTGGATCGATAGACTAACTAAATACTACTTAGTTCCCTATGAATGCTTCAAAGCTTTCTGATCAAACGAGACATAAGTACCAAAAGGATAATGATTGTTTTTACATCAAACTTTTACAAATAAAGAGAATTGACATACAACGAACATACGAGCTACATGATGACAGTGACACTCTCTGCAAGCATACATAAGAAAGATGAAGTAGAGATGCACTTAATGACATAATGAAATGTGCAAAGATGTCTCATACACCCGGTGATATAGTAGGGATTCTACAGGCATCCGATATCAACATATAGTGAACTAATAATGAAGATGTATTTGAGAATCTAGAGTGAATACCACCTTCATGCAATCAAGTGTAGGTGAATACATCATTCTCCCATTAGTAAGAATGTATGACATACATCAGATGTAAGCATCCACGAGCCCTTATAGAAGACCGTTATATACACAAAATGTCATCCACGAATAAAATGTCAAGTGAATACAGTGTATGCAAGATCCTACGAGCTTCTGCTAGAGCCCCGCTACGAATGTTATATAAAATCTACATCAACATATAAACAAACACATTGATCTACATGTTAGCAAGAGTGATGATCTGCAATACGTACAATCTCTCTACGAATACAGATGTATGTATAACATACCATCTATGGGTAGATGCAGAAAGACTTCAGTAAATGCAGTATCCTGAAGTCAATTTTAGCCTATGAAGGAATACATCTACCTACATAGATACAGCAGTAGCGGATGTACTGAAAAGACCAAAAATCACAACAAAATGCATGAAGAATATGACAAGTACGAGCTTCTACAATCTGAAGGCAGGAGATTAGTTAGTGCACTATGATCCGCCTACGAAAAATCAACAAGTAGTGCACAACAGTCTACCTGTACGAAGCAGTGAACAACTCCATTTAGAAGCTGCTACGCTACGCCACCGGATCTGCAACACATATACAAGCATATAGAAGGCGTCTACAATCTACAATGCTATGCCACCGGATCTGCAACACATATACAAGCAGACAGAAAGCGTCTACAATCTACAATGCTATGCCACCGGATCTGCAACATTCGTACAAGCAGACAGAAGGCGTCTACAATTATTTCAAAGTACCCCTGCACGTGCACTATAAATTGTATACACATAGGTACACTAAAAGGGGTAAAAATAATTATAAAACCCGCATGGGCCCCGACGAGCGTGTTATTGGTACACACGTGACGTCTAGGGATGTTGCGCGGATTGACAAGTGAATTCAGGTTCGAAACTGATCCTTCTATACGGGTCAATAGAAGTCGACAGGGTTCGAACCAACAAACAAATATACGGTTGTGGCGACCATTATATTTGTCTCAAAACATCCATATTAGGTCTTCAAGGCCTATAACAATGAGAATTCACTATCAATGGCATAAAGCCTACGAAACCCGATCCTCTGTCGACAGCCCGACAGAGTTGACAGGGTTCAATCCATAAAGAGAAATGACCCCAAACACCCCGATGATGGCCGTGTTGAACGCTAATCTCAACCGGAGGGGTCCATTCTAAATAATTTTCAATGCCATTCCAAATGCCTATCAAAACCCAAAAAACTCCACCCAAAAATCAATTAATCCCAAATCCCAAAAATATTTAAAATTTGAAATCCAACCATTAACCACTTAAAGCAAAATTCATCCACCCTCCGCAACAGTTTGTTGAGGTGGACAAATTAAAATCAACTTCAACTCACAAAGAGCAAAATGCCTAGTCAAAAATATCACTAGGATCCATTCTCAAACAATCTCTTGCCAGTAAGGACGTGGTACGTGTCCTCTAACCGACAGTTTCGCCGCCAAATGGCACTGCAGGTAAACGGTTATGACCCGGGGCCCTCTGAACCGAGTGGTTTCGCCGCCAAATGGCACCACAGATAGCGGTTATGGCCAGAGCCAATACGCTCCTTAATGGCGTTAAATCCTTGAGATATGAATCAATAGGATATGATTGATAGGGCACAAAGCCCTCTGTCAGCTAAGGTGGATTTAAATTTGTCCCCTTAGACAAACATTCAACCCCGGTCTACAAGGTCCCCTTGGACGAAGCAACCCATGGCTGCCGACAAGGATCCTTCTGTCAGGTTGGGTCGACTACCTCCTCTGACTAAGTAGACCAGGGACCATGATGGCCCGGGACGACGGAACCATGGGATCTTGATCGGGCCCATCATCCATTCCCCCACCATCCGCTTTAAGTGCTAAATGGTGAAATTTCTATTTTTAAATATAAAATTTTCCCAAATATCCCAATCCAAATCTTCAAATCTTCCAAATCCAAATTCTTCAATTTCCAACCATTTTCCAATCTCAAACCCGTGCTGCTACTATATGACAGATAACATGTATGTTCTACGTATCTGATTGATGACTAGCCTTAATCGAAAGTTCTCTCTCGTGATCGGGAGGGGTAATTAACTATAGGGGCTTGCACCTATAGGAAACCAGAACTCAGATCATAAAGTCCTCACAAAATGAGGGCGAAATCTCTGGGTAGTGTCTTATCTACAAACCCATCTGCCTTCCAAAATTTACCTCGGAACTTAGTTCGTTAAAACTCCCTCGCCGAATAAGAAAAGCGAGCGGAGGCCGGGGCCGAATTTTCGGAGCCCACAGGAACTCAAAATAAATGTAATTAGATGTCATACCTAAAAAATGTAAAAAAGATTAGATGAAATTTTCTCCTACTAAAATATACTCCTTTTCTTATACATTTGTGAAATCATTGAAATTATTTTTATAAAATTCTGCATTTCATTTCAATCATTTTTATATATAAAAGTATATAGAAATAATTAGGCATAGTAATATTTATAAATTAATATACTTATTAAAAAATATTTTAATTTTACAATAGCAAGTTATTGTCCTGTAGCAAAATCCTATTTCTTTCAAAATTCCATGTCATAAAAGGATGTTGGCTCAAGAAAAATGATGCGTCGGCATGAATCCCGCTTTGCAGACATGGGATTCAATTCCCCTTAAGTCAGATTGTAGTTAACCAAATTTTCTCTGAGGATAATGTCATGGTTTAATTATATTTGGGTCCTTATTTCCCATGAGTGTAAGTACTCATAGTTAATTACCCCTCTTAGTACGTAAAAGGGAACTTTCAATTAAGGATGAATAAATTTTGAGTGTTTTAGTCTCAATTGTGAGAAAAAATAGAGGTAAACCCAAATCAAGATCTCATAATTCTTTCGTCCTGACTATACTAAAGTTTCAATTTACCAACACTAACAATTATTGACCGTAGTGTCCAAGGAATCTAATTAGCAGTCATGTGTTGCCTACTCTCAGAGATCTCAAGTAAACTGAGGTATTTAGAAGTAAATTTTAATTTAATTGAGATTTTTTGGGGCTTACATCTATTAGAATACCTAGAAATTAATTTAGATTGGGATTTATTACTTCATTTAAGTTACCCAGAAATCGGAATTGAAACGGGTCTTATAGCTTCTATTAAAATTTGCCCGGATATTTGAATTTGGGTCGAGACTTATGTTCATTGAAAGTAACCCGTTGGGTGGATCTTATAGCTTCTATTAGAAGTAGGCTATTAATTTTGGTTGACAGGTCTTACGACTCCCTTAGAAACTACTCATAATATGTAACATGGTGTGCTTTAAATTTCTCATTACAATGATAAACATTACAGCATAAAATAGAGCCAATCACTAACAAAAAGCATAATTACATTGCTCTAAATATTAATATAACACTTAATTATACTACTAAAAAAATTAATAACAGTTACCTAAATTATTCCAAGAATTATATTTAACAGAACCACTTAATAATATTATATTAAATAGAGTTGATTAACAAATCATTACAAATTAAAAGACCAGCCTTTTTAAATCAAATATTATTACATTAAATAGTGTTATAACTATTATAAAGTGCTGGTTAGTATTCATATTATTTTCATTATGTAAGTCTGAATGCAGTCATCAACCTTCCAACATCAATAGTCCTATGTTATAATAGTAAGAAAATGAAAGAAGAATCACTGGTTCAAAATCAAATAAGTTTCAAACATTATATTTTTTTTTCGAACGAGATTCACACCCCCATTAAAATCCATCTCTGTACTCTTTCAAGTTCCTATATACATACTTGATGGGTTGCAATTATAGTTAGCTATTATAAAAGCAAAAATATAAATACTTGAGGAATGAAAATAATGAAAAATATGTTTTCCCTCACCATCTTTATTGTTGCCTTTGTATCAAACTCCCATAACTTCAATTCATCAATTATGTACAACATAATTTGAAAGACTTAAGATGCGGATTTTAATGAGGCTTGAACCTTGCAAATGTTCAAGCCTTATTCGAATAGCTATCACTATCATTGAATACTTTGCCTTCTTAGCCTTTGATTGTACGAAAATTATGAAAAATGTTAAGTCTCATTTTGTTTCTTGCTTTAGAAAAAGCAAATTTTGTTATACCATGCAGTACTTTTCAGCACCTCCGATGATATTCACATCCCCTTTTCATTCTTCTTAATTAAGGTTTTTTCTTCTACCTTCATCTTGTTTTTTTACATGCACGCTTGTGGGCATTTTCCAAATAAATAAGCATCTTCAGCTTGAGCATTGGATGTTAGAACATATTGAAATGTTATTGTATAGATTTCTTGGTATCTAGTGTTACAATGTAGTTATCTTGAAGCTATACTAAACAGTAAAGTTCATGCTCATCAGCTAGGGGGTGTTGATCCAGCTTGATGCATTCAGTTATTTTTTGTTTATTTATGTTTTATTGTATTTTGAACAATATTAGTTGTGTTTTATTTTTATCATGCTATCCTATGATGGTTGGGCTTCCAATGATCATGGTAGGAAGGTGCTTGGCATGGCGAACCTTGGGTTTGCTTGCTCTTGGGTCCACTTCGTCCTTGGGCTACTTGCTGATTTTGGTTTGGTGTGGTGGTTGCTCTCGGGTATGGCCTTGGTTGCTTGGTATGGAGCTAAAAAATTGTGGGATTCTACTTGGTGTTAGCTCATAAATGCTTGAGCTGAAGTTTAGCTCAATGATTGGAGATTAATTGCACTTCCTAGCTCATTAATTCAAAAAGGTATGATAATATTTATTGGATTCATTTAGGAGTGGACTTGCCTCTTCTCCTCCCCTATGTCTTCTCGATTTCCTGTGCTGGCTGGTTTTCCCGTGCCCGGCCCCTATGTTTCCTGTGTTGGCTGGTTTTCCCGTGCCTGGCCCCTTTGTTTCCTGTGCTGGCTGGAGTTCCTGTGCCCTGGTGCTTGGCCTCCTGTGACGGTTTTTTAGGTCTCCTGCTGGCTGTTTTCCCATGGCATTTTGGGGCGAATATCTGTGGTTTTCAAACTGTTTTCTGTGCAGTTTTCTGTTGCAGTCTTTGTTGTCTTTTAACATTCTACTTGGTGATTTTTGGCCTTTCATTTCCCCAATTCATATGGGCTTTGGTTGGAGGTGATATGGCTACTTGTCTACCTTCTTTTGCCTATAAAAGAGTTGTTTCGGCATGAAAAAGGTTGTTGATGATTGTGAGTAAAAACTCTACAAAAACCTGAGGGTTTCTTTTTGGAAAAGCTTGAGAGCTTGTTCCATCCCCTTCTTCTCTTCTCTATTTCGTCTTGGCTTCTAACCCCTTCTTCTCTACGCAAGTTCCACTCCACTTGTATCTTTCTTCTTGAGCTTTGGAAGTGTATGTTGGCTGAAGTTTAGAGACATTTGCCGGAGGAGTTTGGAAAGGACGTTAGACTCTTTTGCAATGGTGGACCCTTGGTTTGCAAGCCTGAGCACAATTTTCTTAAAATTTCTACTTTCGTTGCATGTGAGGAGACCGCTAAACGGTTTTACTGAGGATAGCAACAACAACAACAACAACAACATCAAGCCTTTATCCCACTACGTGGGGTCGGCTACATGAATCCTTTTTCCCCATTGTGTCCTATTAAAAGTCAAATTCTCGTTTAAATCTAATAAAGAAAGGTCATTCCTAATATTTTCTAACCAAGTCTTTTTAGGTCTACCCCTACCTTTCTTAACATAAGTCAAATCTAATACCTGTACTCTCCTAACCGGGTCATCGGAAGGCCGCCGTTTAATGTGACCAAACCATCTAAGGCGACTCTCTCTAATCTTATCTTCTACTGGAGCTACTCCAACCTTTTCACGTATATGCTCATTTCGTATCCTATCTCTAAGGGTAAAGCCACTCATCCACCTGAGCATCCTCATCTCTGCCACACTTAACTTAGTATTATGCTTCTCTTTTAATGGCCAACATTCAGCACCATAAAGCATTGCAGGCCTCACTACCATCTTATAGAATTTTCCCTTAAGTTTGAGGGGTACATTTCTATCACATAACAAGCCCGATGCATTCCTCCACTTCAACCATCCAACTTGAATTCTGCTGATAATATCCCCATCTATTTCACCATCACTCTGAACAATAGATCCAAGATATCTAAAACGTGTACTCTTATTAATGACTTGATCGCCCAAAGTCACAATCCCCTCACTAGGTCTATTACTACTAAAATTACACTCCATATATTCCGTTTTAGATCTACTCAAGCGAAAACCTTTAGACTCTAAGGTTAACCTCCATAATTCAAGTTTACCTTCAACTCCCTCTCTAGTCTTATCAACAAGAAGAATATCATCAGCAAAAAGCATACACCAAGGTATATCCTCTTGCAAATGTCTAGTGAGAACATCCATGACTAAAGCAAAAAGATATGGGCTTAAGGCTGATCCTTGATGTAACCCAACCGAAATAGGGAAATACTTAGTCAATCCACCTTGTGTTTGAACACAAGTAATAGCTCCTGCATACATATCTTTAATGATTTGAATATAAGCATTATTGACTCCTTTCTTTTCAAGAACTCTCCATAGCACTTCTCTTGGAACTTTATCATATGCTTTTTCTAAATCAATAAATATCATATGTAGATCCTCCTTATTTTCTCTATATTTCTCCATCAAACCTCTTAATAAATGTATGGCTTCCATAGTCGACCTACCCGGCATGAAACCAAATTGATTTTGAGAAACATTAGTATCACGCCGCAACCTATGCTCCATAACTCGCTCCCAAAGTTTTAAAGTATGACACATTAACTTAATACCTCTATAATTCGCACAATCTTGTGCATCACCTTTATTTTTAAAAATAGGAATTAACACGCTCATTCTCCACTCATCTGGCATCTTTTTAGTCTTCAAAATAGTATTAAAAAGTTTAGTAAGCCATGAAATTCCTTCATCTCTTAAGCATTTCCACACCTCTATTGGAATATCATCAGGTCCAACAGCTTTTCCACCCTTCATTTTCTTTAAAGCCTCTCTAACTTCAGTTTTACTAATACGCCGATAAAAACATAAATCTTTATTTTCATTTAGGATGCTAAGGTCATTATAGTCAATCTTATTTTCACAATCTTCATTAAAAAGTTTAGCAAAATATCTCATCCATCTTTGTTGAATATCATCTTCTAAGAAAAGTATTTTTTGATCTTCATCTTTAATACACTTCACTTGAACTAAATCCTTACTACTCCTATCTCTTTGTTTGGCTAACTTATACATATATCTTTCTCCCTCTTTAGTATCTAATCTATTATATAAATCACTAAAAGCTAATGTCTTTGCATCGCATATTGCTTTCTTAGCATCCTTACGAGCCACTTTATATATTTCCCAATTATCAAAATTTTTAAAATTAAACCAATTTTTATAACAAAGCTTCTTATTTTTAATCTTTTCTTGCACAATTAGATTCCACCACCAACTACTTTTACTATTAGGAGCTTTTCCCTTAGCATCCTTACTGAGGATAGCGTTTTTATATTTTTATTTTGTTTTCTTCGATTTGGTTTTTGTTTCTCTTAAGTTTGTTTGGATGTTTGCAAGTTTTATATGAATCGAGTTTGGTTTAAGTCTTGTCCTGGTGTTCTCCAATTTGTCTCTCTTTTCTAGTTTTGCTTGCATCACAGCTCCAGTGGAATGAGATGAGGATATTGCACGAGTTCATTTTGTGATGTCTTGTCGCATACCTCAGACATATCATCTAAGTCAATGTTAACCTAGATTTGACGGAGAAATTAATGGATAGAACTCTTCAATGAAATATCAAAGATTTTATTGTTCAACTGATGGATGATGGATCCTTAACATAAGTGAAAGGAAGAAATTAGCTTGTCAATTACCTTTTATGCTTCAGTAATTTTTTCCAACTTTTCTCTCATTTTTTCCAGCTTGTCAATTACCACTAAGGAAGATGCATGCCTATTAAAGTTTAATGGCACTTATTTAGCTTTTCTATGTGGTAAATATTTGTATTAAAAAAATGATATAGACAGAGTTTATCTAATCAATGAATTATGCAACACATGCTTATAGAAAACTTGAGCAAGTTTGATTAGGTTTTTGGCCCTACAAGATCGATGGTAGCTTCTATAATAATTGATTCCTAGAAAAAAGATTATTCAAAAGAACAATCCATGAGGATTGAATCATAATAGTTAAAGGACGTTAAAGATATTATGTCCATCAAATTTTGAGGGTGCATATTCATTTTATTGGGTATATATTTATTTTTTAAATTGAGATTGATATTTCCATCCAATAAATGAATTATTCAGTGTAGGCTTTCAGGAACTCAAGAAGGTTTACATTTGTCTTTGCACTCGCAAGATTGATGCTAAGCTTTTACGTTAATTTGACTGCCCCAAAAAGGATTACTCAAAAGAAAAATACATGAAGATTGAATTGGAATAGTTCAAAGGAACTTCAAGATGGCAATAGTCCAAGTCCTATCTTACAAGAAAAAATTTCCCTCACATATGGACCTATAGTCTAAGAAGATCAAGCCAAGATAGATCAAGGGGCATAACGAGGCACTTAGATCAAAAAGCATAGCACAAAAATGGTGTTACATCAAACCCAGCTTAATATACCCCAGAGCTAATATAATCCCAAAATGCTATTTGGGGATAACCAAAATAAGTAATCCCTAAGAGCTCATTTGATTGCTCAAATTTGGAAGCATGTTTTGAAAACTACAAATTTTTCTAGGATTTTCACTTGATTATAATTAGAAATCAATATGGATTATAAACTTGACAAACAGCTTCAAACACCCTTAAAAGTCAGGATTTTGTTTTCACACATAAAATAAGTGAAAATAAATTCATCACTTCCTAAAACATATCTCTCATCTACAAGCAACCAAATTAGGCCTAAATGTAATTCTATTGAATAGGTAACAATCTACAATGAAGAAGTTATTAACCAAAGCATAAAGTGCTTCAAAAATCACATAAAAGGTTCTAAGCATAATGCTTCACTAGAATTATCATAATTATTCTCTACAATTCTCAACCCTTGAATCAATCGAAATCTCTTATTAGGGATTTTAAATTTGAACCATACCTATCTCCAAAAACATTGTCGGTGTACTGACTACGGGTCCATGATGAGTTGCCTCTAAGGTTACCTGCAAAAGGTATTAAAAAAAAAAAATAACGCTAATTAATTAATAAAAACTGATCAGAAAGCAAATTTAGAAAGAGGACGGCGGCTAAGAAGCCCACCAACCTCAAATTCTGGAACCAGGCCCTGGTCAATAGCAATCTTTCTCAGCAGTCTGAACCAGGGGCCGACTCTCGGATTGGGTGGGGCTGCCCATGCCGGTCGCCCACCTTGGGGAGGGGTATCTCCAATGCTCAGATGTGGCACACCTGAGAACAAAACACATTATAATATAATTTATTTGATTCATAATTTAACAGAATATGGTTTCAACAAATTCTCCCAAATTTATCTTCGATTATAATTTTTTTTATATACAAATAAAATAAAAATGATATCAACAAGTTACCAAATAAGAACGACAATAAAAATACCAAGTGACAACAAAGATCGAATCTAACCGATAGGATGAACGGTTAAAGCGGGGCGGTTGGAGACAGCCGTGTGGCGGCTGAGGAAAATAACCTCAGAGACAGACTCGCCTGTAGCTTCCTGCCATCGGCGATCCAGGTCATCTTCCACCACGATGCTTCTCTCGTGCTTCAACAGCCTCGTTTCGCCATTGGCGTAGCTTGCAATTTTCTCCTGCGATAGGAAAAAATAAAAAACGAAATCCCTACATCAGCAATGGTTTGTCGTAGAGCCTAATATTATGAAATGGAGGAAATCAAGCCCACGAACATCGATGAAGGGGCCTGGCGTCCAGCCAGGCATAGCAAGGAAAGCGGAGGCTGGGCCGATGGAGGCCGGATCTGCGGTTGTCGCCACCACCAGGATCACCATTTTTCCAAATACCGTGAAGAATGTTGGCTTGGTACGTCAACCTCCCGCAGGTTTATGGGAATTTTTAGATTTTTGTTCTTTTTAATTCTTTTGAATTAGGATATCAAAACCTTCACGGGACTTCAATAAATTTATGAATAAAAATTTTAAAATTTTATATTTATTTATATAATATTTTAATTTTTAAACTTATTTAAATTATTAGTAACATTAATTTATCTAAAATAAAATATATATTTTAATGCTTTTTTATTTAAAACTTTGTGAGTTTTATTCATCAATAAAAAAATAAATATTAAAATATAAGTATATAATAATTTTATGACACCCTCTTATGGAGTGTATGTTAAGATAGAAAATTTCTTCTTCTTATCCATCATTAACTCATTAATCTTATTAGATTAATAATTAGCAAATAAAATGAGTCAATTTGATTGATCCATTTGATTTTCATACAATAATCATAGAGAGCAAGAGAGCTATTAATATTTAAATAAGATTTTTCATTTCATTAATTAATCAGCTTTAAGCTCGTATCTTTTTTATCTTAATCATGGATGATATTACTAGACATTTGTAAGAGGATTTATCTTGGTGTATGATTTTTGCTGATTATATTCTTGTTGATAAGATTAGAGAGGGAGTTGAAGAAAAACTTGACTTATGGAGATCAATCTTAGAGTTTAAAGATTTTCGTTTGAGTAGATCTAAAACCAAGTATATTTAATGCAATTTTAATAGTAATAGTTCTAATGGGGGATTAATAAGAGGGCACGTTTCAGATAACTCGGGTCCTTACATGGAGATAGACATGATAACATGCAAGTTATATGTCCTTACGTGGAGAGAGATTTTTATATGCTCTTGACTATGTTATGATTTGAGATTTTCGCTCACAATTTCTACATTATACTTCATCTAGGACATATATACAAAAAATTGTTTTATCAATTAAGATGTTGTAAGTGAGACATTGCATTTTAAGAAAAATATTTGCCTAATTTATTTTAAAGTTGATTATTAATTTGTTAAAATTTATATTTTATAGAAAAAATTGCATGTTATGGGCCCATCACAAGTCATCTAAATATTAGATAAACACAAAGTATTAATATTAAAAATTTATAAATGAACTTTAGTAGTAAAAAAAATAGTGTATTTTGATGACTATGAAGAATAAAGAATATGTCGATGATCAAATAAAATATAAAAAGAAATTGAGATCTTAAATTCATGTTCACTCTTTTATATATATATATATATATATATGAACCTTTTTTTTTTAATTCATTATTCTATGCCTACAAAACTTTCCTAAATTAAGAGAAAAAAAAAAAAAACTAAATGGGGCCATCAAATGCATTCTGAAGTAAAATGATGGCCTAAATAAATCTTCCTTATGCTAAATGACTAAGGGGGTTGTGGCTTGTCATAGCGACTAAGTGTGTGCAGAAGTCTTTAGGTAATAAGGGTTAACTCATATTACTATAACTAGTTGCCAAGATCCAATCAAGTTAAGACTTATCACTTTAAGTAGTAAAGTTAAATTTTAAAATAGATTTTAAAGGGGTTTATAGAGTATGAAAATAAATAGATATTTTCTATACATTTTCATAAGACATGAATTTAAATAACTTTAAAATGTTTTTGGCCTTATGTAGGGCCTAGAGTATCAAAATTAACTTTAAAATTAATGAAGGTGCATGCTTTGGTCATTTGTATTTATAAAAAGTCATATAAAGTTTATTTATGATAACATTATATGCACATATATGTGTGGAAATAAATGTCATGCAGCTTCATATTGCTCTCCAATTTGAGATTAAATATGATATCAAGAATAACATGCTGTCTCGAAAGATATACGTGATGGTATATCGTAGTTTCAATGACAAAATAAGATTTTTCAAAAAAAAAAATTCTAAAATCAAACAAAATTTAAAGAATAATATATCATCTCGAAAGATGAATATAAAATTCTACAAAAAGTATTTGAAAAGATAAATGGGTTTTAACAAACATTGATCATTCTTACAATCAAATGCAACAAAAAGAGTAATATATCATCTCAAGAGAAGAACGTAGTATTTTATAAGAGATTCGAAAGTAGGAATGGGTTTTGGAAAATAGGTCACTTCTAAAAATCAAATACAATAAGGAGAATATCGTATTATCTAGGGAGACAATAATGACATTCTACAAAGGCATTTGAGAATATAAATGGGTTTGGAAAGAAGATTTACATTTTCATAGATTTCTCCTATTTTATATGAATAAAATAAGATTTATTTTAATCTAAAGTTCTCAATTCCCCATAAGGGTAACCCCTATGATTAATTACATCTTAAGAGGGGTACTCTTAAGCTTATAGGCAACCCCAACCTATCCTATGTTGGGATTTATAATCTAAAATAAAATTTATTATCTAAGTCAACGTTTTATTGAAAATGTGGGATTATATTCCTAGAGAGTGAGTACTTAACGATTTTTTGTCAGCCTCATAATCTTGAACTTAGGTGAGCCAATACATGATAGTAATTCAAACCTAGTATAATGATATGTAGGATAATTAAATGAGACTCCATCTTTGACTTTTTATAATAGAGTTTTGAGAATGTTTGACTCTTTTGGACTTATACTCCAGCTTGGAAAGGGATTGGCATCTACAACTCCTAGTCGCTTAAAAATCATGAATCAAGTCATTATGATAGATAGGTAAGCTATTATTTATTTAAAAAGGATATTGTCATCTAAAATAAAACGTTAAATGGTCCCAAACCATGAATAACAGGTTGTATTTATAAACTAATGAAATTTAAATTTTATTTCTAAATTAATTTCTAATGCAATTCATCTTAATTAACTCTTATGCAATAAATTAAAATGCGATGTTTTAAAAAGACTTAAAAATAGGCTTTATCCTAAAAGAGTATAACTCCCCTGAGTCAGAATTGCACCCTTATAAGTTTGGTGGTATGCTTCTACCTACATAAAGAGAGGTGACGAAGAAAGAAAGAAAAAAGGATATGATTTATGCAACTACAGATGAGCTAAGTCGGTTATCTTACTATGGTATCCAAAATTTTTATTGGTTAGGAATATAAAATATTTTTATTTCCTAAAAGACTATATCAAATCCAGGCAAAAACCACATGCATAAATAAACCTAAAAAAACTTGGGTGACTAGTGCACAAGCAATATAAACAAACAATTAATCAACCACCAAAGCAAAGCAAAAGTAAGAAAGTATGTCCCATGTGGTAAGTATCAATTAATACAATTTCGGGTCTGCAAAAAGTAAAAGTGGACAGACTTTACTGACAACAACTTGAATTTTTTAACTTATACATGATGCAAGTACTTTTATGAAGTAATTAATTGATTTGTTTATGGTTTTCAAGTCTTTTATCACTGGTCATCCTACAAAAAGCCTCTAAAAGAAAGAAATCTCCTAAGCAAAAAAGATATCTCTTTGTTTTTTATTCCTTTATGCATGGATAAACAAACCAATTTCAAAGACTTTCAAAACCCTTTATATTCAAATTACAATTAAAAAAAAAAAAACTCTAAACTCCTTGCATGGTTAGTATAAAAAAGTTATTTATAACCATCATACAATCCATATAACGTCATTTGCTCATTTTTTTTGGCAACCTATATATTGGGGGCGAAAGTAATGTAAGCACCTGCACAAATTTTGTTAATTTGAAATTTAATTATAATTTAGCCTCTTTATAGCCCTGCATAAACATGATTATCAGCATAAGATTGGGTTAACAAATATGAATATATAGCTTGTTCCTAACCTAGGTGTAACCTAAACGATCTAGAGTTAGTTGTCCTAACAAAATAATTTTAAGTGAATGACAAGCTGTGTAAGTGTCACCCTATTTGGTTTTAGATATGATTATTATTATTATTTTAATATTCAGGCGTGTTTAAAAATTAAGTTTTAATTTTTGTATATTTTTATTCGAGCTTTTAATGATTCCATGAGAAAGAATTTTACTTTTGTTCTAAATTTATTTCATTAAATGTAGATTTTTGTCTAATGTTGTTTTAGGAGTTCATATATATATATATATATATATATATATATATATATATATATATATATATATATATATATATATATATATATATATATATATATATATATATATATATATATATATATATATATATATATATTCGCTATGATTTTATAGATTTATATAAATTTATTAGGAATTTTTCTGATTTTTCTTGAATTTTTAATGAAGTTTCTAATATTCAAGTTATAAATTGCTTTATCTTTTTTTTTTTCATTATTCTTTTCCTTTTTTACTTTCTCTCTCCTATATTATTTATTTATTTATTTTATTTTAAACATGCTTGGTCTTTTTAGTTATTTAATTTAGGAATTAATTTTAAATTTAATTGAATTATTTTGAATTTTTTTTGTTCATTTTTATTCATTTTAAATTAGTTTAATTTTAATTAGTGTTCTAATATTTTATTTAATTTTGATCATGCTGTGTTAATTCAAGTGTTTGTTTTATTTGATTCACTTAATTCTTGTATTCCAATTTGATTTTAGGAATGATTTATTTATATTTAATTTTTTATTTAATTTAAATTTTATATTCAATTTATGCATTTCTTTGTATTGTGGATATAATTTGAGTATAATTAATTTATAGCTATAATTTTTATTTAATTTTCATAAGAAAAATTTATTCATTATTTGAGTTAAGTGTTGGTTTATCTGTATTTTATGATTATTAGAATTACAGTTTGAATTATCAAATTAGTAGACCCTAAATGATTGCAATCTCTTAATCTACATAGGAAAATAAACTAGGTCCAAACAATCATGTCTAACACTCTTAGAACTAACAAAAGCGCATGCATGCAACGTGGATTTATTTGATTATAAATAGAATAGCAAGTTTTTTACATTGCCCTAAGGTTTTAGAGAGCGTACGTGAAAGTACATAAATAAGCCTAAGAGACTTAGAGTTTCTAAGTTTTGAGATAATTTTTACACCAGATATACCAGAGCGCTGTAGCACCTCCATTTGGAAGAAATGGAGGGGACTGAACTCCTTGAGTTTTGTTATCCAAAAGATTTTCATTGTCCCTCACAAATAACATAAAGATGCATGGGAATATTAATTAATAAAATCTGTTGTAAGGCATTGATGCTTAACCATGGTTATTATCAAATAAAATTTATACTTTTCTATATTTCTCAAAAAATAAATAAATAAATAAATTCAAAACTTTTGTTGTTATTTTTTGATCGTAAAGGGAAGGAATCATACCTAGCCTGCTTCATTGTTCTCTGAAATGAAATCTGGCTATCTCCTATTATTTGATTTTTTTTGGGTCAAAGGAAGGAGCAGTCTTATGTACTCCTCATGCTCAGCAAGATAGAATCCTCTCTCTATTCCATCTCTCCCTCTCTTGCCAAGATGAACCCATGCAAGAGCAGGCGGGTCGAGTCAGATAAGGCTTCACACGGGCAGAGCCATCGTGTGCGGGCAGGAGATTCACGTGTGGGTGTGAACGGGGCTGGTGAGTTCATGCATGCGGGCAGGGCTCACAGGCTAGCAGGCTGTGGGCCGGAAAGTGCTTCATGTTGGTAAGCAGGTAGGCAATCAGGCAGGCATGGGAGATGGAAATGAAATGACTATATTAATCAAGCAAATTTGATTAAATTTGAGTTTGGAATGGCTCGAGTCAATCGAGTCAATCTAATTAATGTTGATTTAATTTAGTTTGCTTCAAGAAACACTACAGGAAAAATGCCTATTACCGGCGGTTATAACCGGGGGTTTATAGACCGCCGGCCGGTGTTACCGGCGGTGTCGCCGGCCGGTGTTACCGGCGGTGTCGCCGGCGGTTTGACCGCCGGTTTTTATCGGCGGCCTACCGATGGGTTTGGTACGTTAAACCGTCGGTACTAGCGACGGTCCATAAACCGCCGGTAAACCGCCGGACATCAATATGAACTGGCGGTTTAACGGCGGCCGGGACCGCCGTTGATAAGTTATTTTGTACTGGCGGTTCGGACCGCCGGTAAATGCCCTAATATGAACGGACCCGAACCTCGCATTTCATTTTTACTCTTTCCTTCTCTCTCTCTCGTTTCGGTCACTCTGCCATCGCCTCCGCTCGGATCGACATCCGTTTGTCGCCGCCGACGAAGCTTCTCCGACCGCCGACCCCAATCCGACTGCCAACGGTTAATCTCCGACCTCCAACCACTGAACCCAATCCGACCGCTCGCCTCCGCTCGGATCAACCCTAGATTTCTATTTTAAGGTAATTTTTTATCGTTTTTCTTTGATTATTTGTTCTCATTAGACATTTGGAAGTGTTAGAGTTATTTTGAATGATTTTGGTAGTAATGCAAGAGGTAATGTTGTAATCATTTGGGTAGATCTAAATTTATTTTTTTATTATGTGTTATTTTAGTTTAGGGTAGATCTAATTTGTTGATTGTGACTTTGGGTTAGAGCACGATAGGTAGAGAGAGATTGAGGGAGAGAAAAGAGAGGGAGAGGGAGAGAGATATATGAGAGAGCAAGAGAGAGAGAGAGAGAGAGAGAGAGAGAGAGAGAGAGAGAGAGAGAGAGAGAGAGAGAGAGAGAGAGAGAGAGAGAGAGAGAGAGAGAGAGAAAAGAGAGGGAGTGTCACGACCCCAAGATCAAACTTGGAAAGAATGTCGATCAATAGCCAAACAATTTACCAGAGTTATCTAAAACCTTCAGTAAGCAATCTATCAAACATCTATAAAATTTAAAACATCAATATATCAGTCGATTCATATCTCAAAACAACATGTACAATACTCAGGAACTACACTATCAATGCAAGTAGAGAAATCTATCCTGTCCTGAGTACAAAAGAATCATCTATCGATCAAAAGAACTAAAACCTGTCGATCTGAATTAACTCCTATCTCCTGCTCCCGAGCCCTGACCTGAAAATATCAACCACATATAATGAGCTTTACAAAGCCCAGCAGGTCACCTAATACCTATAACTGAAATCAAAGCACGGCAATGCTATCAATATGCATGTCAATCTATCAATCCGAATCAGTCAATGGTCAATGAGTCTATGCAGCGGAAATCAATAGTCAAAAAAACCAGTCAATGCAGCGGCAGGCAAATCGATAAATCAACTCAATCAATATCCGTCAATTAAATCAATACGGTCAAATCAATGAAATCAGTAGAGAAAAGCGATACGGAACAATGAATCTATAAAGCAGTCAATACAATGCAGAAATAGTAGGCAGTAGTACAATGAATCTATAGGCAGTAGTACAATGTCCATGTTCATGCTATCAATGCAATATCTATATCTATCTATGTCCATATCAATGCTCAGTAGTCAATCGATGAAATCAATAGAATCCGTACGATACAGTAAATCCGATCAAACTCAATAAAGCAGAAGTCGATAAAGCAATAAATCCATAAATCAATACAGTAAACATGCAATTCAATACTATATACTGAACAAGTACAATCTACTGGCTATGTTGCTGTTGTAGAATCCATATTGCTGTTGTAGATATCATTTACATTGGTTCAATCAATAAGAGTCGTCACTCTTTTCGCCCGTCGGCATATCAATAAACTCCTTATGTCTCCCTTCAATATATCAATAATCAATGTTTAAAGGAAAGCCCGTCGGCCCACCATCCTGTACAGGTATCAATATCAATCTCCAACCAATGTTCAACCAGGTTCCACTTGTGATCAGTATCAATAGTCAATTCAATCAATAAGCAATTCAATAGTCAATATTAAAGCAATCATATCAATTGTCACATTCATATCTAAGCAGTCTATCAATTCCAGACAAATCAGAAATCGTACGAAAATCGGGCAAAGTAACGGTAGTCGGTCAAATTTACACAAAAATCCTGCAAAAAGATACAATATCCAAATTCTTCCAAATTACAGTAGAATATCTATAACATCAATACAAGACTATTATCCTATAGAAACCAAATCAAATCACGTCCTGATAATTTTCTATTCGATTAAAATCACGTAGAATCAATTCCGACCGGTAAAATCTTCATAGCATACAGTCAAATCGTGTACAATAATCATATCTATAACATACTAGAAGTTGTGCGGTGAAAGTTGTGTCAAATCAAAATCATGTCGAAAAGTCGACTACGAAAACACAAAACAGATCCCAACTCGGTCAAAACACAACATCTTTGAAAACAGAAACAGGGTTCGGAGTCCTTACCACGAGATCTTCTCTTTTCCCAACAGCAGCGTCGGATGAAAAGTGCTCCGCGGTCTCCGAAAACCAGCTTTTCTCTTTTTCCCTTTCTCTTTCTCTCTCCTCAAAATATCTGAAATTAAAAATCTGATTTTCTCTCTCCTCAAAACGAGCTCATTTCCTTATATCATACTCATATCGTCCTGGTCGATCGACAAATCGTCCCGGGACGATCAGACCAAATCCTGATCGTCCTGGACAGTTCCCAGGGCTGTTGTCTGGCCGATCATTTCTACAGTACAGATCGGCCTGGACGATCTCAACATCGGCCCGGACGATCTGTACAGAAATTCTTCCAGAAAACACACCAGAAATCAGCTGTTTTCAAAGCACTGATCGGCCTGGACGATCTCAACATCGTCCTGGCCGATTCTGGGAGGAAAATCCAATTCAGAGAAGAACAGTAAGGGAACGAGATATTACAATCTCCCCACCTTAGAAAAATGTCGTCCCGACATTTCCCTACAGGTACGAAGCAAAACAAACAATGCAAAACGATTCGATCGAAATCCAAATCCAAATCAAAACTTGTCGAAATCCATACATAACACACAATGCAATCAATCAAATGTCAATATGCGATGTTCATATGTGTCAATATCAATCGGTTAGTCAAATCAATCTTACCAGTAGAATCTTCTGGTCGTTGCTGATCTCACGATGCTGTAAACTCTGTAAGCTGTAGATGCGCGGCACCACTGGAGGAAGTGCAGGAGGTCGTGGCGCAACTGTCTCCCTCTGATCTCTGACAGTCCTATCATCCATCATGTTCCCTGATCTCCCACTGTAGGCCCTCGAGCCAACAGTCCTCTGCTATTCTGTACCCGTGCCAGAATCAGTCCTTCCACCCAGTCCTTTCTGAGGACAATCTGCTGCTCTGTGTCCTTGCTGTCCACAGTGAAAACACTGACCCGTCAATAGGTAGCACTGACCTGCATGTCGTCTACCACAGTGAATGCACGTGCTAGAACCACCAGATGATACTATCGATGCTGACCGTGACGTAGATCCCGATGCAGATCCCTTCGAACCCTCATACCTGCTTCTCTTCTCTCTATCTCTGTCTCTACCAGAATTATCTCATCGTACCTCATCTCTCCTCCTCCTGGTATCATCGTACCTCGATACTGGTGTCGCCAAATCGATCTCTATCAATCGGGCTCGCTCCACTAGCTCAGAAAACTCGTGGATCCGAAAAGGTACTAGTGGATGCCTCAGCTCTCTGTTCAATCCGTGCAGGAATCTATAACACTTGTCTTCAGGAGTAGGAATCAAGTGAGCAGCGTACCTCGCAAGTGCAGTAAACTCGGCCTCGTACTGCATCACTGACTTGCGGCCTTGCTCCAATCTCATAAAAGCTTCCTGCATCTGTCGCTGAGCTGACGGTGGTACAAACCACATCCTGAACACTGTAGTGAACTCATCCCAGGTGATCTCAGCATTGGTATTCCCATGGAATTTCTCTCTCTGCTGTCCAATCCACCATCTCTCTGCCTCACTCTCCAACATGAATACTGCCAATGGTACTTTTCTATTCCCCGGACACTGCATGCTGTCAAAAATCTTTTCCACCCTCATAATCCAATCCTCAGCAGCCTGTGGTCCTACAGCCCCTTTGAACAACGGAGGCTTCAGCTTGTGGAACATCTGCAAGTGTCTGTCTACCTCTTCTTCCTTGCTCCCACTCATCTTGCTCTGGGCATCCCCCATAACATGTGCAATTGCAGTAGCCAACTGCATCATACTCTCTGAAGGTACTGGAGCTGCGCTGTGTTGCTCATTTGGTACACTGGATTCTGCTGGAGGATCCATATCTTTTCACCTGCACAATTCAAAACAATAATACACACATGCAGCGATGTATGCCAATGAAGCTCTTAAAGCTACCCAATCTACCCAATCTCTCAATCCAAACCTACAACTCTGGTAACAATCCATTCTTCCAATAACATTGCTCTGATACCAACTTGTCACGACCCCAAGATCAAACTTGGAAAGAATGTCGATCAATAGCCAAACAATTTACCAGAGTTATCTAAAACCTTCAGTAAGCAATCTATCAAACATCTATAAAATTTAAAACATCAATATATCAGTCGATTCATATCTCAAAACAACATGTACAATACTCAGGAACTACACTATCAATGCAAGTAGAGAAATCTATCCTGTCCTGAGTACAAAAGAATCATCTATCGATCAAAAGAACTAAAACCTGTCGATCTGAATTAACTCCTATCTCCTGCTCCCGAGCCCTGACCTGAAAATATCAACCACATATAATGAGCTTTACAAAGCCCAGCAGGTCACCTAATACCTATAACTGAAATCAAAGCACGGCAATGCTATCAATATGCATGTCAATCTATCAATCCGAATCAGTCAATGGTCAATGAGTCTATGCAGCGGAAATCAATAGTCAAAAAAACCAGTCAATGCAGCGGCAGGCAAATCGATAAATCAACTCAATCAATATCCGTCAATTAAATCAATACGGTCAAATCAATGAAATCAGTAGAGAAAAGCGATACGGAACAATGAATCTATAAAGCAGTCAATACAATGCAGAAACAGTAGGCAGTAGTACAATGAATCTGTAGGCAGTAGTACAATGTCCATGTTCATGCTATCAATGTAATATCTATATCTATCTATGTCCATATCAATGCTCAGTAGTCAATCGATGAAATCAATAGAATCCGTACGATACAGTAAATCCGATCAAACTCAATAAAGCAGAAGTCGATAAAGCAATAAATCCATAAATCAATACAGTAAACATGCAATTTAATACTATATACTGAACAAGTACAATCTACTGGCTATGTTGCTGTTGTAGAATCCATATTGCTGTTGTAAATATCATTCACATTGGTTCAATCAATAAGAGTCGTCACTCTTTTCGCCCGTCGGCATATCAATAAACTCCTTATGTCTCCCTTCAATATATCAATAATCAATGTTTAAAGGAAAGCCCGTCGGCCCACCATCCTGTACAGGTATCAATATCAATCTCCAACCAATGTTCAACCAGGTTCCACTTGTGATCAGTATCAATAGTCAATTCAATCAATAAGCAATTCAATAGTCAATATTAAAGCAATCATATCAATTGTCACATTCATATCTAAGCAGTCTATCAATTCCAGACAAATCAGAAATCATACGAAAATCGGGCAGAGTAACGGTAGTCGGTCAAATTTACACAAAAATCCTGCAAAAAGATACAATATTCAAATTCTT
Organism: Dendrobium huoshanense; assembly: GCA_016618105.1. Classification (NCBI taxonomy): domain Eukaryota; kingdom Viridiplantae; phylum Streptophyta; class Magnoliopsida; order Asparagales; family Orchidaceae; genus Dendrobium; species Dendrobium huoshanense. The sequence continues at coordinate 69,110,777 of CM028345.1, forward strand.
CCAAATTACAGTAGAATATCTATAACATCAATACAAGACTATTATCCTATAGAAACCAAATCAAATCACGTCCTGATAATTTTCTATTCGATTAAAATCACGTAGAATCAATTCCGACCGGTAAAATCTTCGTAGCATACAGTCAAATCGTGTACAATAATCATATCCATAACATACTAGAAGTTGTGCAGTGAAAGTTGTGTCAAATCAAAATCATGTCGAAAAATCGACTACGAAAACACAAAACAGATCCCAACTCGGTCAAAACACAACATCTTTGAAAACAGAAACAGGGTTCGGAGTCCTTACCACGAGATCTTCTCTTTTCCCAACAGCAGCGTCGGACGAAAAGTGCTCCGCGGTCTCCGAAAACCAGCTTTTCTCTTTTTCCCTTTCTCTTTCTCTCTCCTCAAAATATCTGAAATTAAAAATCTGATTTTCTCTCTCCTCAAAACGAGCTCATTTCCTTATATCATACTCATATCGGCCTGACCGATCGACAAATCGTCCCGGGACGATCAGACCAAATCCTGATCGTCCTGGACAGTTCCCAGGGCTGTTGTCTGGCCGATCATTTCTACAGTACAGATCGGCCTTGACGATCTCAACATCGGCCCGGACGATCTGTACAGAAATTCTTCCAGAAAACACACCAGAAATCAGCTGTTTTCAAAGCACTGATCGGCCTGGACGATCTCAACATCGTCCTGTCCGATTCTGGGAGGAAAATCCAATTCAGAGAGGAACAGTAAGGGAACGAGATATTACAGGGAGGGAGGGAGTGAGAGAGAGAGAGAGAGAGAGAGAGAGAGAGAGAGAGAGAGAACAAGAGCTAACATTAAGATGAGGGAGAGGGAGAGAGAGAGAACAAGAGAGATATATAGAAGTTGTTGGTGGAAGACAGAGGGGGAGGGTATATGGCATGGGTTCACAGGCTTATGCTATTGAGGGCAGTTTATACACCTATGCATTTCATGATCCAAGTGGAGCTGAAGAATCTGTAAGCGAGAGGGTTGCAGCACTGACTAGGGAGATTGAAGAGATGAGATGGATTCAATCTAGAGAGATTGAAGAAATGAGAAAAGTTCAAAATGAAATACAAGCAGAGCTGCAATCATATAGAGTTGAAAATCAAAGGAAGAAGGAGCAAGAGGAGCAGCCATCTCCAGACAGTGAGGATACAGCTGAGGATTAGATCTTTTTTATGTTTGATGATTGTATTTAGAACTTGTGATTGTAACCTTATTGAATTTAGAACTTGGTGAACTTGTTTTATGTTTGATGAACTTATTTAGAACTTCTTAATGTTTGATTGTAAACTTGTTTATTTAATGTGGTTATGTATATAATTGTGATAAATATAGCGGCATGTTGCCCAAAATATGTTATTATCTATTGTTATTTCTGCATGTTTAGAATTTAGGGTGAACCTCCCTCAAATAAAGGGAATGCTGTCAATTTCTTTTTTTAGGTGCTACAGTTTTCCGGCGGCTAACCGGCAGTTTGGCCGCCGGTAACTTCGATACTGGACGACTTAACTTATGCCACCGGTAACTCCCTTAAACCGCCGGTAATATACTGGCGGTTACCGACAGCGTCCGTCGGTTATCCGTTGAAAACCCGGTGGTGTGTGCCACCGGTACTACCGTCGGTCTTGACCGCCGACGCCGTCGGTAAAATAACCAGCGGTTAAGCGAACACATGACGGCCTCTTTAACTGTCGGCATACCGTCGGTAAAGTGACCGCCGGTTAGCCGTCGGTAATATAATCGGCGGCTTAACGGCCGGAGAACCGCCGGTTATAATTCCGGTAGTCACCGGTGGCATCCGCCGCCGGCAAACCGCCGTCTAAATCAACCACGGTAATAAGCTGCCGGTAAAAGTTTCCTACACCAATTTTCCCGGCGGTTCAAAAACCGCCGAAAAACCGCCGGTAAAATTTAAAACTGCCGGTTTTGCCTTCCTAACCGTCGGTATTTGACGTTTTTCCTGTAGTGAAAGTGAGATTTCAATTTGGTTAATGTTTGTTTAATTGAATCAGATTTGATTAGTATGGATTTGATTTTATTTAGGTGTATTTTGGTTTGGATTGAGCCAATTTGTTCTAATTAACACCAATTTGATTCAAATTAACTTGAGACAGGTTAATCGATGTGTTGACCTCATTTTTGTATGAAGTGTTAGAGTTATTTTGAATGATTTTGGTAGTAATGCAAGAGGTAATGTTGTAATCATTTGGGTAGATCTAATTTTTTTTTTTATTATGTGTTATTTTAGTTTAGGGTAGATCTAATTTGTTGATTGTGACTTTGGGTTATAGCACGATAGGTAGAGAGAGATTGAGGGAGAGAAAAGAGAGGGAGAGGGAGAGAGATATATGAGAGAGCAAGAGAGAGAGAGAGAGAGAGAGAGAGAGAGAGAGAGAGAGAGAGAGAGAGAGAGAGAGAGAGAGAGAGAGAGAGAGAGAGAGAGAGAGAGAGAGAGAGAGAGAGAGAGAAGAGAGGGAGGGAGAGAGAGAGAACAAGAGCTAGCATTAAGATGAGGGAGAGGGAGAGAGAGAGAATAAGAGAGATAGATAGAAGTTGTTGGTGGAAGACAGAGGGGGAGGGTATATGGCATGGGTTCACAGGCTTATGCTATTGAGGGCAGTTCATACACCTCTGCATTTCATGATCCAAGTGGAGCTGAAGAATCTGTAAGCGAGAGGGTTGCAGCGCTGACTAGGGAGATTGAAGAGATGAGAAGGGTTCAATCTAAAGAGATTGAAGAAATGAGAAAAGTTCAAAATAAAATGCAAGCAGAGCTGTAATCATATAGAGTTGAAAATCAAAGGAAGAAGGAGTAAGAGGAGCAGCCATCTCCAGAAAGTGAGGATACAGCTGAGGATTAGATCTTTTTTATGTTTGATGATTGTATTTAGAACTTGTGATTGTAACCTTATTGAATTTAGAACTTTGTGAACTTGTTTTATGTTTGATGAACTTATTTAGAACTTCTTAATGTTTGATTGTAAACTTGTTTATTTAATGTGGTTATATATATAATTGTGATGAATATAGCGGCGTGTTGCCCAAAATATGTTATTATCTATTGCTATTTCTGCAGGTTTAGAATTTAGGGTGAACCTCCCTCAAATAGAGGGAATGCTGTCAATTTCTTTTTTCAGGTGCTACAGGTTTTCGGCGGCTAACCGGCAGTTCGGCCGCCGGTAACTTCGATACTGGACGGCTTAACTTATGCCACCGGTAACTCCCTTAAACCGTCGGTAATATACTGGCGGTTACCGACAGCGTCCGTCGGTTATCCGTTGAAAACCCGGCGGTGTATGAAGCCGGTACTACCGTCAGCCTTGACCGCCGATGCCGTCGGTAAAATAACCTACGGTTTATCGACAGTAGCCAGCGGTTAAGCGAACACACGACGGCCTCTTTAACTGCCGGCATACCGTCTGTAAAGTGACCGCTGGTTAGCCGTCGGTAATATAACCGGCGGCTTAACGGCCGGAGAACCGCCGATTACAATTCCGGTAGTCACCGGCGGCATCCGCCGCCGGCAAACTTCCGCCTAAATCAATCGCCGGTAAAAGTTTCCTACGCCAATTTTTTCGGCGGTTCAAAAATCGCCGAAAAACCGCCAGTAAAATTTAAAACCGCCGGTTTTGCCTTCCTAACCGCCGGAAAAAACTGCCGGTATTTGGCATTTTTCCTGTAGTGAAAGTGAGATTTCAATTTGGTTAATGTTTGTTTAATTGAATCAAATTTGATTAGTATGGATTTGATTTTATTTAGGTGTATTTTAATTGGTTTGGATTGAGCCAATTTGTTCTAATTAACACCAATTTGATTCAAATTAACTTGAGACAGGTTAATCAGTGTGTTGACCTCATTTTTGTATGATGCCACTTTGACCCCTTCCTGGAGTCTAGACCCTATGATCCTTCTAGACTCCATACCCTAGGATCAATTTAGATCTTAGATCACTCCAGACCAAAATCCATGGCTAAGGGCCTAGGTCTTGAAAGCCTTTCCTAGTATTTCTTCAAACACCTCAAAACACAGTCAATTGATCCCTAATTTAGAGTCTATCAATTGCATATTGATAAGACATGTCTATGGGGCCAGTCCTTCAAGATTGAGCTTAATCTAATATTTTTAAGAGCATAAACTAAATACATTTCCAAAGGCTGCAAAAACCTTTAAATATTTACAACTTATGCCACTGACATATCACCCAGTGGAATTTAACCTTGGAGCTCCTTCCAAACCCTTTGATCACTTCCAGGACTTTGATATTGACATGTTAAGTATTGATATCCATTTTTCTAAATTCACTTTGATCCAGAATGGACCTGAGGTCAAAATGATAAAAAATGCCCTTAAGGGGATTTTTGGACATTTGACCAGATTTTTGGACATTTGACCAAAATTTAAAGTGGTTTAATCTCACCAACCATTGAAACCTTTTTCAATCATTTTTAAACATTATTTGGGACCTATTGGACTCAATCTTAGATCCTGGGTCAACATGGTTGACCAGGTCAACCTAAGTTGAACAAAAAGGCCCCTTAAGGGTCAAAACAATCATTTTGAATAAAATGACATCACCACGCCTTAAATCCATTTCCAACATATTTAAAATGTAATTTTAAACTTGTTGATCCCAATCATAGCCCCTAGGTCAACCTGATTGACCATGTCAACATAGGTTGACCAACCCAAACATAAATTTTATGCTCACTCAATTCAAGCTCAAATCAACCTCAAACTCGTTCAAACTCCCTTGAACATGTGATCAAGTGATTTGGACTTGACTGATAACTTTGACCCAGTCAATGGTTGACTTGATCAACTCAATCAAAATCTAGTCAAACCTAGAATATTTGGGCCAAATCTCTCATTTATTTAAACAAGACCCATCTAAACCTCACCAAGCCTTTAAATATGTTTCATTCTATGACTTGGGCATATTTTATTCATGAGGTGACTCAAAATCTTTCGACTTTGATCAAGCAAACTTTGAGGTTTTGGTCAAAGCCTTTGTGCTTTCATCTATGCATTAATTTTAAGCCCTTTGGTACCTTCCACTTGACTCAACAACACCTACACTCCCTCCAATTTCACCAACCAACACAATCTTTTGACCAGTCAAATGGTCAACTTGAGCATTTGAATTTACTTTTGAAATGGTAAACTCCCTTTCCAAACTCTAACCATATCATCTCAAAGCTTTGAACCTCATTCAATCAGTATATATACACCCCCGTCCTTGCCACCTCAACCTTCTTTAACCTATTGATTGGTCAACAAGTCAATGGGTCAACAAACCCTTGAAATGAGACCAAACCATGACCATCTCATCATGCCACATAAGCAAACCCATTTTCCAAATCAAAACCTACTTTAGGTTAGCGGGGATCAGTTTTTGTCTCTCCTAGTTAACCCCTTATTGTGCCCTCTTAATTAAGTCATGGCTTGGTTTAGCCAAATGGTGGAAAAGGGGTGTGGTCCCCCTCTCTTAGCTCAAGGAAAGTCTCTCTCAACCACCAGCCTTCTCCTAATTTTAGGCTGTTCATGGGACACATGGAAATCATTCAAAACACCCTAAATTAGATCCTAGCCATCTAATATAAAAGCTAGGGGTTAAGTGCAGAGAATTTGACCTAATGCCCATCTTCCTTGCATTCACTCTCCCCCAAGTCTCCTCCAGCATCTAACCTTTCAAAACCCCTCCCCAGCTTCTTCAATCATTTTTAAGACCATTCCAAGCCTTCCCCCACCATTTCCACTATTAAAACCATCATTTTAGTGGAGAAAGAGATATAAAAGAGATAAACACCATCTGTCTCTTCAATATCTTCAAATAAAGACATCAAAATCCTCTAGAGTCTTAAAAAAACTTGTAGAGGACATTAGCAGGAGCAAAAAGAGTCCAAGATCGCAAAAATCCACCGACTATATTGTAAGTTTTTCTCACTTTTAGGTAGAAATCAAATTTTAAACTGTAAAAATCTACAATGCATGGAGCCTTCAAACTCCAGGCATTGTTAGATTACATTTCCCTCAAGCTATGTTTGAAATTTCATTAGATTTCGTTGAGTATTTTAGAAGATATGGGCATTTGAAAATTTTTATCAAAGTAGAGTCTGGTTCAACCAGAGTCGTTAGATCGCACCTTCAGAGTGACAGGACGGTCCAGAATTAGACGCCCCCCCCCCCCTCACCCCGACCGCACGGTCTCCCTCTGGATTCGAACGCGGGTCCACCCGTAGTCTAGGAGGATGATGTGGCGACCATCTGGCCGTCGATTACACTGCTATGTGTTCTAACCGTCAGATTGTTGGATCCTACGTGGATAAGTGGCTGTCCCTAAGCTCGACACGTGGCGCTGGAGCACATTTTCGAGCCACCGCACTGTTTTGATTAAAAAAAAAATATTTAGTAGGTATAGTTTTGAAAATATATTTAATTATCTTTGGAAAGATTAAATCTTGAATTTTAATTTTGAAATCTAACACAACATTAGGAACGATATATCATCCCAAATGGGAGAATATCATTCACTAATTGGTTCGAATTCCAAAATCAAAATTTGAAATCAAATCCAAAAATCATTAACTTCATAATCAAAACTACGATAATAATTGATATACCTTTCCGAAGAAAGGAAATATCAATCATTATCGATCGTTTGAAAATGACGATAATGATCGTTGTATTTTAAATTTCCAAAAATAATTAATTAGAGATTTTTGAAAGATTTTTGATTTTGAAAATTAGATCTGGGTTTCTAAATCTCCTACAAGCGCAAGCCCTCGTAGTTAATTACATCGTAGGAAACAGAAATTTCCTACGAATACTCTCGATTAAAATAGCGGTGTAAATTTTATTTAAGATTTTCAAAGTTTGACATCAAAGGAAGAAAATGGTAGGAATTTTCAATCAGGATTGGATCAAGGTTGAACACTTATTTCTGGAGTCAAAGGAAGAAAGGTAGGAGGTGTTTTGGGATTCTGAATTACTTCAGAAAACGCCTCAGTCTATCCTAAGTGTTAGGCTTGAATTTGATTGAAAGTGATTTAAGTTTGAATGGTCAATTTTATTAGGAAATTGGGATTCAATTCCCGGAGGGTGAGGTCTTATAGCCCAAGCTTGCCTCAGAACCTAAGTCTAAATTGGGTACTAAAAAGTAACCCGAACCTAGCTAGTGCAATGCAAATCTGGTCTTACCCCGGCCTGGATTGGGGAGCCAGCTAAACCACCTAAACGATTTCAAAATATGAGTCCGGTCTTTTTATGTAGAGTGATAGGGACGTTATTTAAGAAAGGTTTTTGAGAACGGGGCCGACATCTAGAGCGGATCCTAATTGGCCCCTTAGACTCATGTTGGGTATTCGATGTCTAAGTAATGCAATTAAATATTAGACTCTTTTAAATTTGTTGCTAATGCGATGCATGCTAATTGACTCGATTGAATGCAAAATCTGTATGTAGCAGTTTAAAAATTTTTGGCTTAGAAAATAGATTTTTCCCTAGAGATTGTATAACATCCCATTGACAGATCGGCACCCTCATAGGTCAGGTGGCCTGCCAGAACCCGCAGGCGGGGAGATGCCTAACAAGGTTGAGAAAGTATAATATGTATGCATGAAAAACCCTCGGCGAGTCCGAGCTTACTTCTTAAGACCGTTTAGAGTTTCTATCTTATCTTAAAATTTTATTTAATTAAAATAAAAGAATTTTTGACAGACCCCTAAGAGCCTAAATTCGAATTCCAGACTAAATCAAACACGACATGCAAATAAAAAGACTAGAAAAACAGGAGTTCTAATGCGCAATCAATTAAATAAAATCAATTAAATATATCAATTTGAATGTCCATATGGCAAGTGCCACTCATTATTACATCTCAAAAAATTACAATAAATTAAAGTGGCCGGGCACCACTGACTACAACCCGGATTTCTAATCCTAAATCCAATGATTTTGAGACTTGGGATTCTTCTCGTTGTCCAATCCTTCATCTTCTCACGAACATCTTATTCGTCGGTTCAGGATATCCAAATGGAAAGAAACTCCCCTTGATCGGGGTGTTATCTTTCCTCTTTGGATATTGCAAAGTATCCTAATTTGAATTCCAAATGGAAGAAGACTCTCCCCTTTAGGGATGTCTTCACCTCTTTGGAATTCAAATTGGATAATCATATCCCAATCTCAAAACATTTTAAAGAAATACAACCTTAAATGAATCAAATTTACATTGATAGAAATAAGAAAATCTAGACTCGATCCTGCAAGGTTATCCTAATAATCAACAGTTGTATATTCAATCCCAAGCAGTTATAATATGAAAATTTAAAATGCATTTTTTTTAGCCACACTTGGCCATGCTCTTTTTATTTAAAGGGGGTCTTAAGCGCGGCAGGTACCTGTGCAAAGAGTATATATTTTTATTAACTGCCCCCTTTAATTTTAGCTCCTTGTATGAGCATGGCCACCTGCATAAGATTGCACAAATATATATATTTCGTCCTAACCTATGGGTAGGTCTAACGCACAATCAAACACAGAGTGCAGAAAGCAAGTAAATAAACACATCAATTCTACACTAGCAAACAGCATGCAGTAAAAGCTCGAAAAACTCGTCACACAACTGCAGAAAGTAAAACACCGGCCTATCCTAAAACTAGAGTCAGTGATCCTAGCAAACCATCTAAAGTGTGTGAGGTAGGTCGTGTGGTTTTGATGTATCCTAATTAGGATTATTAGTTAAAGTTATCTAAAGTTTGATTGGTTGGAAGGTTTAAGGGATTTAAGTTTGAATTCAAATATTAATGGCTTAAGATTAATTTTAAGATTCATTTAATTATTTGTTGGATATCACCTTTGTTTCACACCGAGGCCGTGAAGTTTATTTCACCTTCCTTGGGGCTAAGTTAATAGCCTCGTAGGCCTGGGTTACCCAGTGGTACCCGATATAATTAAATATTTTAGATTGATTAAGGCTTAAGAATAAATGAATTTTATTAGAAATGTTTGGTTGCTGAATTTTAAGATTGACTTATTTAAATTTGCCATTAATCGATTCGTGGCGTTGTGCCACCAGGCTCGAGGAACCAGCCTCCTTAGGACACGTAGCCCCGCAGCCCGGAGTAGTCCAGCCGATAAACCAAATTAATGTAGTTAAATTAGAAGTTTTAAAAGGTTAGATAATTAATAATTAATCTATTTTTAAGGTTTAACACCCCTTGGAATCCATTCGTGGCGTTGTGCCACCAGGCTCGAGGAACCAGCCTCCTTAGGACACTTAGCCCCGCAGCCCGGAGTAGTCCAGCCAATAAACTTCATCTTTAGGATGCTTGTTGTGTTTTAAAAGGTTTGTTGAATGTTTTAAACATTAAGTTAAGATTTTCTGGAATTTTAGAATAATTTTGAATTTTATGAATTTTTGAATATTTTAATGATTTAATTAAAGGGTTGAAAATTGACTTTTTGATTAAGTTCAAATTCTGGAAATTTGTATTTTATTAAAATACTAGACCTTACTACGATCAGTTAGAAGGTAAGTACGTTAAAATCGGATTTTTCTACATTTTATTACGAAGGTTTGAAGTTTTGAACTAGATTTGAACTAGATTTGACCGGTTTGTTGACTTTTTGAAATATTGCAGATTTCTGGAGTTTAACATTTTTAATAAATATTAGGCATTAATAGGAGTTGAATGCAAGTGAGTTTGGGTGATTTCGATTTTTCTGGAATTAATTATGAAGGTTTGAAGTTTGGGTAATTATTGAATTTTGAAAATTACTTAATTAGAGGGCCTTTTTTGTGATTTTCTCCAAATGAGTCCCAAACTCCTTGAAATCAACTCCAAAGGTCAGAAATGACCTAAGGAGAGATTCCCAAGTGTTTGGGAAATTTTTGGAATTTTTAATATTTTTTAATTAATTATATTAATTAAATATTGATTTTCACTTAAAATTAAATTAAGGTTCAGATTGCTGTCAAATAATTTTGGTTTTAATTTTCATGGGTTAAGGGTTTAATTATGGTCAGTTAGAGGGGTTGGTCATAATTTTTGGGTTTAAAATGGATTTATTACATTTTCCGGAAGGTTTAGAGGCTTAATTAAGGCTTAAACTTAGGAAAATTAATTAGGGATCTTAATGACTTCCAAATTCAGTGAAACTTTTCCTAGTGGCTGTACATGTCACTAAGTTTAAATGTTTGAAGTTTCAACTCAAATGGAAGTGGATCCTAATTATTGAAAATATTCTAAGTTCTCTAAACAAGTCCTTAATTATTGTCCTTAATGACACTAAATTGAATGGGTTCAAATCAAAGTTTCCCTAACCCTTAACTTAACATAAGCAATATGCAATCAAACCAAGCAAATCCTAGATCTAGGAGAGCCTAAATCTAAGTGGTGTGTGCATAATCTAAACATGCAAGGAACAACATAATTAAGTAAGATTAAAACCTTGATTAGTGAATAGTTGAAATACAACTATACACCAATCACTCCCCATAATTTCTATTCAAACAAGCTTAATCTAAATTTAAAATTTCAAGGGATCTCCCAAAATTTGAATATTTAAATGCATATGATTTAAAAAAAATAAATTTTGAAATATATATATATACTTATATATGGAAAACTATACATAAATATATGGTTTTTTTTTTTAAATAAAATAACTTAAAAAAAATATCATTAAACTAATGTTTCAAAACTTGAGAGATCCTCTAATTTATATAAAATATTCTGAAATTAGAGATTAAATTTTTTTTAGTCAATATTTAGTTTAGTTATTTAAATATTAATTGAATATTTAATTTACTAAATAGTTTAAATTATTTAAAGAATCTAAAATATTTTAAAATATATTAAAATCTAATTAAATAATTTCATTTTAAAGTGCTTTCCAAGATCTGAAATAATCCCAAAATAAATTATTTTAAAATTATTAACTAATTTGATTTATTTTAATTAATTACTAATTAAAATATCAAATTTTAAATGTTTTAAAAATTATCTAAAATATATTAAATATTTTAAAGTAATTATAATTTTATTTGAAAGGTATTAAAATTCTGAGAATTTTGATATCTTAAAATTATTTTTTAGAGTTATAAATAATTTTTAATTAATTTTTTAAGTTTTCTGTAATTAAAGTAATTAAAACATTAATTAAACCTGATAACAGGTTCTGGCGGCGGGTGAGACGCGTGGCGTCAGTTCACTGGCCAGCGCAGCGCGGCCAATGATTGGCATTAAGCGGATGGCGGCGGCTGGGGCGCCACGCGGTGCGACGGGGTTCGCCACTGGGGCCCACGCGTTCACTTAACCACGTCAGGCATCTAGGGTCTCAACCGTCCGATCAACAGTGGCTTGATCCAACGGATTGCGAAAGATCCCGCCGTTTGATCTCATTGGGAAAGATCAAACGGTGAACCATCCAAAGCCGCGGTTTGAGTCAGGGCCCATCACGGGACAACGATCTACCCGCCAGAGCAAGGATCCACGGTCGGATCGAACCGCGGAACGGCTCGATCGGTGACCGTTGATCGAGCGATCAACGGTCAGATCGCGCATAGCAGTGAACTGACCGAACGAGCGCCCTAGAACCCGTTCAATTTTTGGCTCGTTCTCTCGATTGGGTGCACCCGATAGACAAAATAGTTGAAATTTTAAACCTAGATAGCCTAGGTGAACAGAAATAATGGGGAAATGTTCTTCACGACATAATATGCATTTAATAAAAAAAACTATTTAGCCTAAGTGTCTTAGACTAGGGTTAGAGTTTTACATTGCGATTTAATGGACGGTTTGGACCGTTTTTGGATTCTCTGAACTTGTAGACTGTCCACGCTTATTTGTCCTGTTGAATCCACGCTCCAATGCTCCACGATCGGAACGAGCCTTGTAGATCGACGTTGAACTGCTCGGTTGGCCGGAATCGCCGGCCGGCAGCTTTGACCGGCCGGATTTGAGTGGGGATGAGTTGGGAAATATCTTGGGGAGCTCAATGGAACAGGGGCTGGGCTTGAGAGGGCTTGAAGTGGAGAGAATGAGGGTTAGGGTTCGAATGAATCCTCATTAGGGCATATCTTTTGCCCTATTCAAACATCCCCCAGCCAAATGGATGGCTGGGATGCTCAGGGGGCTCTCCCTGATGAGCAAGTGTCCCAAGCATCAGGTGGCAGGGAGAAAGGCTGGAAAAGCCTCCAACCATTGGTCAACTTAGGGAGAGTGGGGGGGACCATTGCCTCTTAAGGCTAAACCTAGGGCTGGGCTTGGTTAGGGAGCCTATTTAGAGAGCTTTAGGTGATAAAAGGGTGGCTAGAGCAGCTTAAATCAAGGGAAAAGGATTGGAAGGCTGATTATGGCCATTTGGGAGGATTTGAGGGCTTGATTTGACTTTGTTGACCAGTCAAGGTCAAGGGTGCTGAGGTGGCAGCTGACTTGGCATGGGGAGGAGTTCAAGAGCTGGAGTGGTGGGTCAATGGGGGTTCAAATGAGTTGAAATGGGTTGGGCCAAGGATTTGACTACTCAAAGGCTTGTTGACCATGTGTTGACTGGTCAATTGACCATGTTGACTGTTGATGTGGCAGCCAAATGAGAGCCAATTGGTTTGATTTAGAGCAAAACAAATGAAGGGTTTGAGATTTGAATTTAAAATGAGGTTTGGAATGGATTTGACCCAACTTAAAGTTGACTTGGTCAACTTTAAATGGGTTTGATTGGCCAACACCCAAAAACATGATTAGGCTATGTTTGAAGTTGAATTTTGGAGTTTTGAAACGGATTCAATGGGTTCAATGAGCTAAAATAGCCCATTAAGGCCTTAAGGGAATTTTGGGTCAACCTAGGTTGACTGGGTCAACTGGGTTGACTCAAGGGGTGGGTCCAAGCTGGGCAAATTTAAAATGATATTTGAAGTCTGGTAGAGGTGTTTTCGAGGATTGAATTGGTTATTTGAGTCAAAAGGGCTTAATGGGCCCTTAATGGGCCCTTAAGCCAAAATTGGTTGACCTGGTCAACCGACTGGGTTCAGGGTCTGGAAATGGGTTCAACAAATTCAAAATGTCATCCTGAGTCTACTGGATGTGGTCCCAGGGTTTGGAGGGGTCAATTTGGTCAAAATCACTATTTGAACCCTTAAGGGCTTGTTTGGTCAACCTAGGTTGACTTGGTCAACCAGGTTGACCCAGGGTCTGGACTTGGGCTCAACAGGTTTCAAATGACATTCCAAGACTAATGGAAGTGGTTCCATGGCCTGGGGAGGTCATTTGGGTCAAAACACCCATTTGGACCCTTAAGGGGTCACTTGGGTCAACTAAGTTGACTTGGTCAACCAGGTTGACCCAGGGCTTGGAAATGGGTCCAACAGGTTTCAAATGACGTTTCAAGACCAATGGAAGTGATTCCATGGCCTGGAGAGGTCATTTGGGTCAAAACACTATTTGGACCCTTAAGGGGTCTCTTAGGTCAACTAGGTTGACTTGGTCAACCAGGTTGACCCAGAGCTTGGAAAGGTTCCAACAAGTTTGGTTTGATATTTGAAACTTGTTGGAGGTGGTTGCGTTCAATTCGGAGTTCATTTGGTTTGAAATCACCATTTGAGCCCCATAGGGGTATTTTGGTCATTTTGACCCCTGGTCGACTAGGGGTCAAAGTGGGTCAACCAAAATGCAGTTTACTGCTCAGTGAGTCATAATTAAGGGTCTGGAAGAAATTAGAGGCTTTGAAGAGAGCTCTAAGGTCAAAATCCACTGGATGGCAGATCCAGTGGCATAGGCTGTAAATATTTGAAGGTTTTACAGCCTATGGATTTTGATTAAGTTTCTGGGGTTAGAGACCTCGGAATGGGCTCAAATTTGGAGGGTTGCCTCCAGAGACATGTCCCATCAGTATGCAACTGACAGACTCTGAATCGGAGGTCAATTGATTGATTTTGAAGTGTTTGAAAATTTGCTGAAAAAGGCTTTTAGGACTTGGCCTTTTAGCATTGGATTTGGGTCTGGATTCTGGATTTGAACTGGATTTGATTGGAATTTGAATTGAACTAAGGTCTGGACATCTCCTAGGGTCTAGAATAGATCCTAACATCTGGATTGGTCTGGAAGAATCCTAGGGTCTAGAGTAGATCCTAGGGTCTAGAATCTAGATGGATGTAGGGTCAGGATTGATCTGGAGTCTAGATGGATCCCTAGTGACCTCATACAAATATGAGGTCAACAAATGGACCCCCAATATGTGTAATAGAACGAAGTTCTATTGCACATATTGGCGTTGACCGAAAAAGGTCAAGTCTGGAGTTTTGATTCTAAGGGAAGGAAAATCGATTCCTGAAGAATCGGAGTTTGATCTGGATCTAGGGTAGTGCCATGGGAGGCGTACTCTACCACTAGCGAGTCGAATCTTAAGGAGAGAAAATTAAAGATCTAGTGGGAAGGAAGCATTGCTTCCCATGATAGATCAGATCTGGATTGATCATATGTAAAGGAAACTTGCTTTACACAGGGGATCAGGTTTGAAAAATCGTATATAGAGGAAACTTGCTCCATATAAGATCGGGATCTGGAAAATGATCATGGTAGAGGAAACTTGCTCTACGGGTGATCGGGTCAGGATTGATCATGTGCAAAGGAAACTTGCTTTACATAAGAGATCAGATTTGAAAGATCGTATATAGAGGAAACTTGCTCTATATAAGACCAAGATTAAGACGATCATGAGTAGAGGAAACTTGCTCTACGGATGATCGGGTCTGGATTGATCATGTGCAAAGGAAACTTGCTTTGCACAAGTGATCAGGTTTGAAAAATCAAATATAGAGGAAACTTGCTCTATATAAGATCAAAATTAAAATGATCATTAGTAGAGGAAACTTGCTCTACGGGTGATCGGGTCTGGATTGATCATATGTAAAGGAAACTTGCTTTACATAAGTGATCAGGGTTTGAAAGATCGTATATAGAGGAAACTTGCTCTATATAAGATCAAGATTAAGGTGATCATGAGTAGAGGAAACTTGCTCTACGGATGATCGGATCTGGATTGATCATATGTAAAGGAAACTTGCTTTACATAAGTGATCGGGTTTGAAAGATCGTATATAGAGGAAACTTGCTCTATATAAGATCAAAGTTAAAATTGGAATTTTAGGGTGGTGCCACGAAAGGGCGTACTCCACCACTAAAAGGCTTGAAGTTAAGACAAGAAGACCTGAAGAGATATTTCTTAGCCTAAAAAAAAAGGTATTAAATTATAAAAAGATTTGTAGACAATTGAACAAAATTGATTGAAACTTGAAGATTTTATTGATTGAAAATTCGAGCTACATCAAGCATAGTATTTCTTAAGGAAACGCCCGTTTACAGGAAGCATTGGGTGATTTCCTTTACAATCCACTAGCTGATACGAGCCTCCTTCGTAGGTTGTTTCCACTACGAAGGGTCCTTCCCAAGTTGGTTCAAACTTTCCACCGAGTTTTCGGTGCGCTAAGATAGGCCTCCGAAGAACCAAGACCAAGTCGCCTACTTGGAAGGTTCTAGGTCGCACTAACTTATCGTGAGCTTGAATCATTCGGGCTTTGTACAACTCTAAGTTTTGCTGAGCCTGAAGACGACATCCTTCGAGGCTTTCAAGTTCTTCTAAACGGAGTTGTGCATTCTGTTGAGTTGTAATCTGGTTCTGAATTGCGATTCTGAGCGAAGGAATTTGAACTTCCAGAGGGAGTACGGCCTCGGATCCATACACTAGTGCAAACGGTGTGGATTGGGTCGGGGTTCGATAAGTGGTCCTGTAGGCCCACAAAGCTTCCACCAACCTCTCATCCCACTGTCGTTTATTATCATCGAGGGTCTTTTTGATGATTTGAACCAAAGTTTTATTGAAGGCTTCAGCCAATCCATTAGCCCGTGGGTAATAGATTGTTGAATATCTCCAATCAATACCATGGCGATTCGCAAAATTGTTGATCTTTGTAGACTTGAAAGCGGACCCATTATCGGATATGATTCTGCGCGGAACGCCGAATCTATATACGATATTGTCACGAAAGAATTTCATTACATGGTGTGATGTTACATTTCTTAGTGGGACTGCTTCTGCCCACTTTGAAAAGTAGTCAGTCGCTGCTAAAATGAAGCGATGACCCTTCGAGGAGGGAGGGTCAATTGGCCCGATGATATCCGTGCCCCAACTTTCGAAGGGCCACGAGGCTATCGTGGGATGCAACACGTTAGGTGGCTGATGTAAAACCACACCATGTACTTGGCATTGATGACAACACTTTGCAATTTTCATGCAATCGTCAATCATCGTAGGCCAGTAGTATCCAAGTCTTTTGATCTTCATTTTCATCTTTGGACCCGATTGATGAGCACCGCACAGTCCAGCATGGACTTCGTTAACGATCTTCAGGGCCTCACATTTGTCTAAACAACGGAGCCACATCTGACCAAACGACCGTCGGTACAACGTATTATTGACTAGTGCGTAGGATAGGGCACGTTTCTTAATTTGATGGGCAAGTGATCTCTCGTGAGGGAGCTTGCCTTCTTGAAGATATTCAATTATTGGTTGTCTCCAATCTGCTTCTTCATCGACTGGCGAAGAGGTAGAAAGGACTTGGAGAATTTGTTTGTTGACGTGCTCCAAATCTATAGGAGACAGGATTTGGCGGCCCTGCACCTCTATAGGGATGGAGTCTTCTTCTGGACAGGCAAATTCCTTTGCAAGCTTTGCGAGGGCATCCGCCGAAGAATTGCTTCCACGGGGAATCCTATACATAGTTACAATCGGAATTTGCTCGAGCAAGTGACAGGTGTATTGATGGTACTTCAGGAGTTTAGGATTCAAAACTTTATAGGTTCCTGCAATCTGGTTGATCACCAGTTGGGAATCACCAAAAATTTTAATCTCTTTAATCTCCATCAGAATTGTAAGTTCCAGGCCAGTTATCAGAGCTTCGTACTCAGCTTCGTTATTCGTACAAGGTTCTGATAAGTGGTAGGAAAAGTACATCATTCCCTTATCCGGTGTTATGAATACCAGGCCAACTCCGGCTTTCCCGGGAATAGTAGATTCAGGTGTTTTGCCCCGTTGAGAGGACGCAGCACCATCAAAATACATTTCCCAGGTTTGAGTAGTGGCTTCCCCAAAACTCATGATTTGCTCATCAGGTAAATCATCGTTTAGAGGAGACTCTGCCGGCAACGGGTGTGCCGCAAGGAAGTCGGCGACGGCCTGCCCTTTCACAGCACGCAGGGGAATGAAAGTGATTTCAAATTGAAGCAATATCATAGACCAACGAGCCAAACGTCCTGACAACGTAGGCCTGGTCATAAGATATTGCAAGGGGTTAAAACTGGAAATTAGATTGATATGATGAGAAAGCATGTAATGTCTTAGTTTTTGGGCTGCAAAAACTAAGGCGAGACAGTGTTTCTCAATCGCTGGATACCGAATTTCCGTTGGTAAAAGTCTCCGACTTAGGTAATAGAGAGCATTCTCTTTCCCTTCGTCATTGACTTGAGCAAGGAGGGCCCCGAGAGATTCGTCAAGGGCCGCAGTGTAGAGTATTAAAGGTCTCCCCGGAATAGGGGCTGCCAAGACTGGTGGATTTGTCAGGTATTGTTTGATATTTTCAAAAGCAGATTGACATTTCTCGTCCCAAATGAATTTGGCGTCCTTTTTAGCGAGGACCGAGAATGGTTGACATCTTCCGGAAAGATTAGAGATGAATCTTCTTATATACGCCAGTCTACCTTGAAGAGATCTTAGTTGAGTAAGACTCCTAGGAGGCGGCATATTTAAGATAGCTTCGATTTTAGCAGGATCAATTTCAATTCCACGGTGTCTTACTACGAAACCTAGAAATTTCCCTGACGCGACACCGAAGGCGCACTTCAAAGGATTCATCTTAAGGTTGTAGCGACGCAACCGCTCGAAGACGATTCTTAAGTCATAAAGATGAGCCTCTTTAACTTTACTTTTGATGACTAAATCGTCGATGTAGCATTCGACTTGATTGTGGATTAAGTCGTCAAAAATTTGAGTCATAGCCCGCTGGTAGGTTGCACCGGCATTTTTAAGGCCAAATGGCATCACTTTATAACAAAAGATCCCTATAGGACTTCTGAATGCAGTGTTTCTCTCATCTTGTGGGGCCATCTTGATTTGATTATAACCAGACGAGCCGTCCATAAAGGAGAAAACAACATGCGCAGAGGCAATGTCCACCATTAGTTCGGGAATTGGCAAAGGAAATTCATCCTTAGGACATGCCTTATTCAGGTCTCTATAGTCAACACAGACCCGGATTTGACCATTTTTCTTTCGAACGGGCACAACGCTGGCTACCCAAGAAGGATATTGCTCCTCCCGGATAAATCCGGCTTCGGCCAATTTCTTAACTTCAGAAATGACTTGTTGTTCAATCTCCAGACGCATGCGTCGTGGAGCTTGTTTGACAGGAATGGCATCACACCGGATTCCGAGTTTATGAACTACTATATCGGCGGACAAACCCGGCATTTCGTCGTATGTCCAAGCGAAACAGTCCTTAAACTCGGATAGAAGTTGAATCAGATCCTTAGACTCGTCGTCACTCAACAAAGAACTTATGAATGTGGGGCGAGGGTCATCCTCTGTTCCAAGGTTAATTTCTTTAAGTTCATCAACTGTTGACTTAATCTCTTCTTCAAATTCAGGGGGTGCATCCCGAATTTGATCTTCATCTGAATCATCTAAGGTCTCCAAACAAAGTCTATCGAGCGAATCGACGACTTCAGTAGGGACACTTTCAGATTCAAGATGGATAGTTATCATCAAGCAATATTCATCGTCGTCGAACGAACTAACGGAACCAAAGCCGATACCACTCGTCCAATTTTTATTGAATTTGGAATTCCAAATACCTTGGTGGTATCTAGCTTGACCCTTAGTCCATTGACTCGGAGCAAAACCTTTAGAGATAAGAGCTTTAACACCAAGAGGAAAGTAGCCAAAAGGTAATTCCATTAATTCATTGAAATCCGCCTCTTCAAGGATTACATCACCCTCATTCCTTGAAGAGGAAGTGCCAGGGAAGAACCTCTGGACTTTCTTTACTTTTCCATCTAAGTTAGGGGCATCCTTAGTTACTAACCCTGAGACTCTGTCAGCGGACAGTGGGGTTAAGGCTAAGGATTTAACTGCCCTATTAAGCTTTTCATAAATAGTCAATTCAGGCTCGTCACTTTGAGATTTAGATTTGTTACCCTCTTGGTCGCTATCTGAATCTAAAGTGAGATCAAACTTTGGAAGAGGATTGATTTTTCTGTAGTCGAAAGCAATTCTAGCACCCCTCTTTCTTGGTTCTTCATCTGAACTTGTTTCAAGTTCGATGTACATTGGGGGATTTCTCTTTTCAATGGAAGGGCGGCCTCGACCGCGTGCCCTTTGAGCCATCCTCCCACCTCTTTGAGGTAGATTGATTGGAGGCCTAAAAACCACGCGCTCGACGTCGTCTTCACTATTAGAATCGTCTTCTTTTTGATTCTTGACTTTTTCTTTTCTCAATTTTTGAATTGCTTTCGAACTCTGATTTTCTGCCTTTTCCTCCTTAACGTTGATCTCTACCTTAGATTTGGTAGTGGACCCTTTGGGAACATAGTACGCAGCATCCTCATAGATCCCGATCTCGTGAATAGAGAATGGTTGCAAATCACCCTTGATTTCAAACTCAATGCCATCTCGTTGGTACTTGATGCACTGATGCAGGGTGGAAGGAACCATCCTATACTCATGGATCCAAGGCCTACCTAGGAGCGCATTAAAGGACGTAGCCGAATCAATTATATGAAATTTCGCTTCAGTTTTCAACTCTCCTATCTCTAGAAGAAGTGTGATTGAACCTAAAGCCTTCTCGCCTTTTTCATTGAACCCACGAAGCACTAACTTGTCGGTTGAGAGCTTGCTAGTATCAATTCTAAGGTATGCGAGAGTCTTTATGTTCATCACGTTGACCGATGCACCCGGATCAACAAGAACTCTTGATAATTTGAACTTTCCCACATTTACAGTGATGTAAAGTGGGCGATTGTGGTCGGCAGTTCCAAGGAGTAGATCTTCATCGGAGAAGGTTACTCCTGGAATTTCTTTGAAGTACAAAGCTTCATCCTCAGAAGTTGAAGCGAGTTGAGCTAAGCAAATCTCAGGGTCGAGAAGTGCTTTAATTAAAGTCTCCCTCATCTCTTTTGAAAGGATGAGGGCATCGTAGATGCTCAACTTAGCAGGCAACTTTCTAAGGTGAGCTAAGACGTTGTAATCAACACTTGGAACATTAACATCAGGACCCGGTGGATTTGAAAGAGAGTTTGATTGTTGAGTAGAGACTTGAATCGGATCAGTGGAAACAACTTGTTTTCCCTTTTCCTGTGGGGGAAGCCTAGGGGGTAAAACCTTGCCACCACGTAGTTGTACTTGCACGATTTCATCGGAAGGACAGTCTACGGGGAGGTCTACGCTCTCCTTAGGCGGTTGATTGTCATTTTCTGAATGGGAATCTGAATCGGAAAAGTCTATCACAACGGGACTCCCTTGGAAATTAATTTCAGGGGTATCACCATCGGATACGACATTAGATTCATCTTCCACTTGAAGGGTCAAATCTGGAGAGCTGGGTTTTTGAACTTCTTGATTATCCCCAGCTGGCTCCGAATTATTTTCAACAGAAGAATCATTTAAAATTTCATTCTCAACATTTATCATCAAAATATTCGCAGAAGGATCTTTCTTTTTATTCAATTTTTGACCCTTTGCCTTTGATGGGGCAAAGTAAAAGTCAGATAACTTAAGTGGGGCTAGTGGCTTTGAACCACCATCCACCACTTGTACAGATCTCTCATCAACAAATTTCCTCTCTACAAAATGTTCACTCTTTTTATTTAATACAGTAGTTCCTACAACTACTGGAGAGGAAATCGTCCCAACATCCTCCTGCGATGCCTCCAGCTCAACCTCCCAGATCGGGCCCTGGGCTCTCGTCGGTAACTGTTGAGAAAGACGAAAAGATTGGTTAATCGACTTTTTAAATGCCCGGGATAGTGCTATATCCCAACCATCTTCAATGGACAAAGAAAGATTAGAAATTTTACCTGAAATTGATTTGACAGATCCCTGGTCCGGATTAACCAAATACTCATTTGGAATTATGATGTTACCTTGACGGAAGTTTTTCTCGAGCCAGTCCTTAAAGACTATACAATCTTCGATTGTGTGGCCCAACATGCGATGGTAGGGGCAAAAGGTCGGATCGTCCTTTTTATTTGCCTCTTCCGGCTTTCTGGCCTCCGGCAATCGAAAATCTGGTTTCTTTAGAAGGCTCCTAAAAATTTTCTTAACCGACTCCCTTTTGAATGGATACGAACGAGCCAATCTCTCTTCAAAAGTGGGTCGGTAGTACTCTCTGGTAGGTTGAGAAGTTACCTGAAACGGTTGAGGTTTCTGAGTTTGTTGAACAGCAGAGTTACTTGATTGAACATTGACCGGCTTCTTTCCCTTGTCGACTGCTGAAACCGTTGCTGTCTTTTTCTCAAAGGACTTCAACGGTTTACTAACCTTTTTATCTTCAGTAGAATCCTTCAAGAATGGCATTTTGGGAGCCTCTTCTTGTAGATTACTAGCTTTGTTAAGAAGCTTTTCAAAGGTTTTAATTGTAAACCCCTTCAACAGAAAAGCAATAGGCCCGTGGATGTTCTTTAGAAGAATTTCCACTGCATGTTGCTCTTGCAGTTGGGGTTCACACTTCATCGAGAGGTTTCGCCACCTCAAGATGTAGTCGACTAAAGACTCGCCCGATTTTTGCTTTTTGATGACGAGATCACCAACGGTTACACGTTGTTGAGCTCCTGAGAATCTCTTTAAAAAGAGACCCTCGAGCTCTGTGAAAGTTTTTACAGAACCGTTCGGTAGATCTGCGTACCACTCAAAAGCAATACCGGACAAACTACTCACAAACTGACGAAAGAGTAGAGCATCCGACCCTCCTGCATTGCAACAGCTTGCTCGGAAGTGGGCCAGATGCTGTCTTGGGTTTTCTAAGCCGCTAAAAATTTTGAAAGAAGGTGGCACAAAACCCTTTGGATAAGGAACCAAATCATATTCCTCGGGGTAGGGTCTACCCTTTGGAATAGATACAGTTCCTTGTGAATGGGCTAAGGCCTCCCTTACCTGGGTTTCGATCATCTGGCGAATATCTTTTTCTGGTGGAGGGGCGACTTCTGGAATCTTGAAACTAGAATCAGCCTTCCTGCTGTGCTCGCCCATTGTGAGTACCGTGGGCTGCAACTGCTCGGGTTTAGACTGCTGTGCCTGGAACATCTGATTCTGCATTTGTTCTACTTTTAACATCATCTCTTCGACCTTCCTTTCCAGGCTCTTGATGTAATCATCTTTATCTCTCAGCTTAACAGAGGTGTCGGAATCTGAATCAACTGCTGCTGACTCTTCTTCTTTATCGGAGCGGTGTTTAGAAGGCTCAGCATCTTTAGTTGATGCTCGAGTCTCAACCATGTGGACATCCGCTATTGGTTCTTCCTCAACTAACAGATCATCTTCATCCGGATTGAATTCCAACAGCTTTTTTCTTAAGAATATCTCTGATTTCTTGAACTACTTCCTCAACCGGCCTCCCATCTATTGCCTCAGCATAAATTGGCAGGTATCCATCGTAGTCCATCACTTGATCATACTCTTTCACATCTAGTTTATCAAAGATATTACTGATCTTAGCATCCTCTTCAGTGATTTCTTCACTAACCAACTGCTCTAACATCTCTTGATCAGGATCTCGGGTCATCTCCTCCCCTCCGACTGTCCCGAGGTCGGTAGTCGCAAGGGTGACATCCTCAGTAGGGTGAGGGACATCCACCTTAATTGGTGATGGAGGGGCTTGAACAGCTGGGGCTCCAACATCAACATGAATAGAGTCCTCACTTCCCTGAACTGGGAGTCTAGGGAGTTTAACTGGTATCTGAACTTGAGGTTCCCTGAATTGAATTCCAATGGATCTACTGAACTTCTTTCTTGCACATGATTCTTCTGGCGACATGGGCCTCTTGCCCTTAACATCAACTGGTTTCAGCTCTTTAAAGACTTCTTTAGACCTTGCAATCACTGGGGCCAGCTTTGACAGTTTCGAAGGTGGGGTCGGTGGTCTGCCACTGAAAGAGCGACTCTGGCCAGACCCGGTTAATACTATCTCTTCCGTCTTTGTAGACGGGAGGCGAGGCACCCAGTGGTATCCATCCACCAAGACTGAAGACACAGGTTGTTTGACAAATTTTTTGTTTCTCCTCACTGGTTGAGGAGTCAAGTTCTTGGCTTCAGACTTCTCTTCCTTCAGAACTTCTTTCTCAAGCTTATGTGAAATCACTCCCTTCAAGTGTTTCACATACTGTTCCTTAGTTTGCCCCACTTGAGCAGCACAAGTATGGATGATATTTCTAAGCATCCTAGTTTTCAGAATTTGCTTCTCCTTTGGGGTTCTCTTGACAGAATAGTCTACCGGGCTAGGCGGAGTGCTAGCTATCCGAGCAACTCTCTCCTCCCCTGCAGCAGCTGCGAGGGGGTGAAAACGACTCCCTTTAAGGAGTGGAGAAGAGGCAGGGATTGGCAGCTCCTCGGCAGCCTCAAGGTCGACTTTACTTAAGGCCTTCAGCTCGGCCACCTTCTTAGTCTTAGTAATTTTCTTCCTTAACCTCCTGAGGTAGTTCTTCTTGGAATTCTTAGTACCGTATAGAGTCTCAGCACTAGAAGAACCCTTCTCAAACACTGTCGTGGCTGCAGCGGCAGCTTCCATTTCTTTGCATCTTCAAGGAACTCTTTTGGCGCATTGGCAATATCTAGCGCTGACCACAGACTAGGAGGGGCATCATTCCCGGCTCCTATGGCTAATTGAACTACAGGGGCATCTTTCTCGCCCTCGACAGCAAGGTCAACCAACGTGTTTCCGTTCATCACCAGTCTAAGGGACTTAAACCCTATTCCAAACTGAATTGAGTTCTCGTAGACTAACTCTTCAATCAGCAAATCACGGTCCATTGAAAACAACAGTTTGCCAGCCATTGCAGTTAAATTGATCGTCTGAGAATTAGGAAGGAGAAGATTTGAATTAGAAACTTGAATTTAAATTTTGAAAATAAATTTATATTTTATCGTATATGTCGGGTTATAAGAGCTATAACCCGGTGTAAGACGATAGAATATAGAGTTTGATTTTGATTGAAATAGAGTTTGAATTGTCGTTGTATATATTCAACTACAGAAGGATTTTGTAGGAAAATATATAACAACAAAAATCTGAATTTGATTTGGATGAATTTGAAGAAGATGTTTGAACTTGGAGATGATTGAATTTTGGAAATTCGAAAATCCGGCAGCATTTCCCCTTATTTTTGGAACTCAATGTGTTGAATTTTCATTCAACAAAAGGTTCACAAATAAACGTCGGGAAAAACACTAAGAAGGCCTAACTCTTTCAGTCTTTAAAGGATGAAATGTTAATGGCGAACTTATACCGGATAGAGTTTGAAGGTTTGTTGTATATGTTAACTATGACGATCGTCGCAGAAGAACATACAACAACAATAATCGGTTTGAAATGATTTTAGAAAGAGTTTTGAAAACTCAAAATTTCGGCAGCATCTCCCCTTATTTTGGGACTCGAGGTGTTGGATATTGGTCCAACGAAAAGGTCCACATTAATTAGGGGAGACTTGTTTGGAATTTACTTGACTCTTTCATTCTAGTTAGTGCACTAAGAATGAAATGTCATAGCTTAACTCTACCGATATAATTGAATTTTTCAAAACGAACCCTAAAAGTGAGTGTTATGCTTGATCGTATATATTGAATAGAAATTGTTACAATTCAATATACAACGATACAATCATAACGATTATCTAAATGTTGAAAGGATTAAAACTCTACTAAAGGACTAGAATTTAGATTTTGAAAATTGAGGAGATTTTCTATAAGTTATATAACTTAGCATGCCACTGGTAGCCCGAGCACGCTAGTTTCTAACATTTATAGAAAGGGGTAGGCTTGACTCTTTCGCTCTACCAACCAAGTTGGAGGCAAAATGTCCAAGCCTAAATTTAGAGGGAGGCTTCCTACACTCACCTCTCTATTAACATGTCTTAATTGAGTTGGCCACACTCACCCAAGGGAGAAATGGGTAGAGGGACCAACGGAGAGAAAGGTAGTCAAAACTACCGATGCAATAAAATTTATACCGCTATTAAAGATGGAGAGTGAGATATTCCCCAGCGGAGTCGCCATTTTTGTTTTGATTAAAAAAAAAATATTTAGTAGGTATAGTTTTGAAAATATATTTAATTATCTTTGGGAAAGATTAAATTTGAATTTTAATTTTGAAATCTAACACAACATTAGGAACGATATATCATCCCAAATGGGAGAATATCATTCACTAATTGGTTCGAATTCCAAAATTAAAATTTGAAATCAAATCCAAAAATCATTAACTGCATAATCAAAACTACGATAATAATTGATATACCTTTCCGAAGAAAGGAAATATCAATCATTATCGATCGTTTGAAAATGACGATAATGATCGTTGTATTTTAAATTTCCAAAAATAATTAATTAGAGATTTTTGAAAGATTTTTGATTTTGAAAATTAGATCTGGGTTTCTAAATCTCCTACGAGCGCAAGCCCTCGTAGTTAATTACATCGTAGGAGAAATTTTTCCTACGAAAACTCTCGATTAAAATAGCGGTGTAAATTTTATTTTGGATTTTCAAAGATTTGATATCAAAGGAAGAAAATGGTAGGAATTTTCAATCGGGATTGGATCAAGGTTGAACACTTATTTCTGGAGTCAAAGGAAGAAAGGTAGGAGGTGTTTTGGGATTCTGAATTACTTCAGAAAACACCTCAGTCTATCCTAAGTGTTAGGCTTGAATTTGATTGAAAGTGATTTAAGTTTGAATGGTCAATTTTATTAGAAATTGGGATTCAATTCCCGGAGGGTGAGGTCTTATAGCCCGAGCTTGCCTCAGAACCTAAGTCTAAATTGGGTACTAAAAAGTAACCCGAACCTAGCTAGTGCAATGCAAATCTGGTCTTACCCCGGCCTGGATTGGGGAGCCAGCTAAACCACCTAAACGATTTCAAAATATGAGTCCGGTCTTTTTATGTAGAGTGATAGGGACGTTATTTAAGAAAGGTTTTTGAGAACGGGGCCGACATCTAGAGCGGATCCTAATTGGCCCCTTAGACTCATGTTGGGTATTCGATGTCTAAGTAATGCAATTAAATATTAGACTCTTTTAAATTTGTTGCTAATGCGATGCATGCTAATTGACTCGATTGAATGCAAAATCTGTATGTAGCAGTTTAAAAATTTTTGGCTTAGAAAATAGATTTTTCCCTAGAGATTGCATAACATCCCCTTGACAGATCGGCACCCTCATAGGTCAGGTGGCCTGCCAGAACCCGCAGGCGGGGAGATGCCTAACAAGGTTGAGAAAGTATAATATGTATGCATGAAAAACCCTCGGCGAGTCCGAGCTTACTTCTTAAGACCGTTTAGAGTTTCTATCTTATCTTAAAAATTTTATTTAATTAAGGTAAAAGAATTTTTGACAGACCCCTAAGAGCCTAAGTTCGAATTCCAGACTAAATCAAACACGACATGCAAATAAAAAGACTAGAAAAACAGGAGTTCTAATGCGCAATCAATTAAATAAAATCAATTAAATATATCAATTTGAATGTCCATATGGCAAGTGCCACTCATTATTACATCTCAAAAAATTACAATAAATTAAAGTGGCCGGGCACCACTGACTACAACCCGGATTTCTAATCCTAAATCAGATGATTTTGAGACTTGGGATTCTTCTCGTTGTCCAATCCTTCATCTTCTCACGAACATCTTAATTCGTCGGTTCAGGATATCCAAATGGAAAGAAACTCCCCCTTGATCGGGGTGTTATCTTTCCTCTTTGGATATTTGCAAAGTATCCTAATTTGAATTCCAAATGGAAGAAGACTCTCCCCTTTAGGGATGTCTTCACCTCTTTGGAATTCAAATTAGATAATCATATCCCAATCTCAAAACATTTTAAAGAAATACAACCTTAAATGAATCAAATTTACATTGGTAGAAATAAGAAAATCTAGACTCGATCCTGCAAGGTTATCCTAATAATCAACAGTTGTATATTCAATCCCAAGCAGTTATAATATGAAAATTTAAAATGCATTTTTTTAGCCACACTTGGCCATGCTCTTTTATTCAAAGGGGGTCTTAAGCGCGGCAGGTACCTGTGCAAAGAGTATATATTTTTATTAACTGCCCCCTTTAATTTTAGCTCCTTGTATGAGCATGGCCACCTGCATAAGATTGCACAAATATATATATTTCGTTCCTAGCCTATGGGTAGGTCTAACGCACAATCAAACACAGAGTGCAGAAAGCAAGTAAATAAACATATCAATTCTACACTAGCAAACAGCATGCAGTAAAAGCTCAAAAAAACTCGTCACACAACTGTAGAAAATAAAACACCGGCCTATCCTAAAACTAGAGTCAGTGATCCTAGCAAACCATCTAAAGTGTGTGAGGTAGGTCGTGTGGTTTTGATGTATCCTAATTAGGATTATTAGTTAAAGTTATCTAAAGTTTGATTGGTTGGAAGGTTTAAGGGATTTAAGTTTGAATTCAAATATTAATGGCTTAAGATTAATTTTAAGATTCATTTAATTATTTGTTGGATATCACCTTTGTTTCACACCGAGGCCGTGAAGTTTATTTCACCTTCCTTGGGGCTAAATTAATAGCCTCGTAGGCCTGGGTTACCCAGTGGTACCCGATATAATTAAATATTTTAGATTGATTAAGGCTTAAGAATAAATGAATTTTATTAGAAATGTTTGGTTGCTGAATTTTAAGATTGACTTATTTAAATTTGCCATTAATCGATTCGTGGCGTTGTGCCACCAGGCTCGAGGAACCAGCCTCCTTAGGACACGTAGCCCCGCAGCCCGGAGTAGTCCAGCCGATAAACCAAATTAATGTAGTTAAATTAGAAGTTTTAAAAGGTTAGATACTTAATAATTAATCTATTTTTAAGGTTTAACACCCCTTGGAATCCATTCGTGGCGTTGTGCCACCAGGCTCGAGGAACCAGCCTCCTTAGGACACTTAGCCCCGCAGCCCGGAGTAGTCCAGCCAATAAACTTCATCTTTAGGATGCTTGTTGTGTTTTAAAAGGTTTGTCGAATGTTTTAAACATTAAGTTAAGATTTTCTGGAATTTTAGAATAATTTTGAATTTTATGAATTTTGGGAATATTTTAATCACTTAATTAAAGGGTTGAAAATTGACTTTTTGATTAAGGGTGTTTTCTGGAAATTTAACATTTTATTAAAATATTAGACCTCACTACGATCAGTTAGAAGGTAAGTACGTTAAAATCGGATTTTTCTACATTTTATTACGAAGGTTTGAAGTTTTGAACTAGATTTGAACTAGATTTGACCGGTTTGTTGACTTTTGAAATATTGCAGATTTCTGGAGTTTAACATTTTTAATAAATATTAGGCATTAATAGGAGTTGAATGCAAGTGAGTTTGGGTGATTTCGATTTTTCTGGAATTAATTATAAAGGTTTGAAGTTTGGGTAATTATTGAATTTTGAAAATTACTTAATTAGAGGGTCATTTTGTGATTTTCCTCCAAATGAATCCCAAACTCCTTGAAATCAACTCCAAAGGTCAGAAATGACCTAAGGAGAGATTCCCAAGTGTTTGGGAAATTTTTGGAATTTTTAATATTTTTTAATTAATTATATTAATTAAATATTGATTTTCACTTAAAATTAAATTAAGGTTCAGATTGCTGTCAAAAATTTTGATTTTAATTTTCATGGGTTAAGGGTTTAATTATGATCAGTTAGAGGGGTTGGTCATAATTTTTGGGTTTAAAATGGATTTATTAGATTTTTCGGAAGGTTTAGAGGCTTAATTAAGGCTTAAACTTGAGAAAAATTAATTAGGGATCTTAATGAATTCCAAATTTAGTGAAAATTTTCCTAGTGGCTGTACATGTCACTAAGTTTAAATGTTTGAAGTTTCAACTCAAATGGAAGTGGATCCTAATTATTGAAAATATTCTAAGTTCTCTAAACAAGTCCTTAATTATTGTCCTTAATGACACTAAATTTGAATGGGTTCAAATCAAAGTTTCCCTAACCCTTAACTTAACATAAGCAATATGCAATCAAACCAAGCAAATCCTAGATCTAGGAGAGCCTAAATCTAAGTGGTGTGTGCATAATCTAAACATGCAAGGAACAACATAATTAAGTAAGATTAAAACCTTGATTAGTGGATAGTTGAAATACAACTATACACCAATCACTCCCCATAATTTCTATTCAAACAAGCTTAATCTAAATTTAAAATTTCAAGGGATCTCCCAAAATTTGAATATTTAAAAGCATATGATTTAAAAAAAAATTTGAAATATATATATATACTTATATATGGAAAACTATACATAAATATATGGTTTTTTTTTTTTTTTTTATAAAATAACTTTAAAAAAAATATCATTAAACTAAAGTTTCAAAACTTGAGAGATCCTCTAATTTATATAAAATATTCTGAAATTAGAGATTAAATTTTTTTTAGTCAATATTTAATTTAGTTATTTAAATATTAATTGAATATTTAATTTACTAAATATTTTAAATTATTCAAAGAATCTAAAATATTTTAAAATATATTAAAATCTAATTAAATAATTTCATTTTAAAGTGCTTTCCAAGATTTGAAATAATCCCAAAATAAATTATTTTTTTTTAAAATTATTAACTAATTTGATTTATTTTAATTAATTACTAATTAAAATATCAAATTTTAAATGTTTTAAAAATTATCTAAAATATATTAAATATTTTAAAGTAATTATAATTTTATTTGAAAGGTATCAAAATTCTGAGAATTTTGATATCTTAAAATTATTTTTTAGAGTTATAAATAATTTTTAATTAATTTTTTTAAGTTTTCTGTAATTAAAGTAATTATAACATTAAGTAAACCTGATAACAGGTTCTGGCGGCGGGTGAGACGCGTGGCGTCAGTTCACTGGGCCAGCGCAGCGGGCCAATGATTGGCATTAAGCGGATGGCGGCGGCTGGGGCTGCCACGCGGTGCGACGGGGTTCGCCAGATCGAAAACGCGGCGGCGGCTGGGGCCCACGCGTTATTCACTTAAATGAGTCAGCAAGGGTTCGCAACCGTCCGATCAACAGCGGCTTGATCCAACGGTTGCGAAAGATCCCGCGGCTGATTTCGATCTTTGAAAGATCGGACGGTCGGATCCATCCCCGTGGTTCTGAGTCAAGGGCCCAGATTTCGTCGAACTGAAAAACGGGACAACGAAAAGGATTCACGGTTGGATTGAACCGCGGAACAGCTCGATCAGGACCGTTGATCGAGCGATCAACGGTCCCGAAATGACAAGCCTGGACTGAGCCGCGAGAGCGCCCTAGAACCCGTTTTTTCGCTCGTTCTCTCGATCCGATAGACAAAAAACGTTGAAATTTTAAACCTAGATAGCCTAGGTGAACAGAAATACTGGGGAAATGTTCTTACGGCATAATATGCTTCTAATAAAAAAAACTATTTAGCCTAAGTGTCTTAGACTAGGGTTAGAGTTTTACATTGATTTACTGGACGGATTGAACCGCTTTTGGATTCTCTGAGCTTGTAGACTGTCCACGCTTAAGTTCCTAGTTAACTCCAAGCTCCGACACGCCACGGATCGTCTGGAACGAGCCTTAGATTGATTTGAGATTGGCTCGCCGGAAGATCGCCGGAGAAGGCTTTGATCGCCGGAGTTTGAATGGGGAGATGTTGAGGGAACTCTGGAGAGCCCAATGGAACAGAGATTCAAGCTGGAGGAGCTCTGGACAGGTGAGAGAATGATGGGATTAGAATGAGGCCTCAAAAGAGCCTTTTGCCCTATTCAAACATCCCCCAGCCAAATGGATGGCTGGGATGCTTCAGGGGGCTCTCCCTGATGAGGGACAAGTGTCCCAAGCCATCAGGTGGCAGGGAGAAAGGCTGGAAAAGCCCCTCCAACCATTGGTCAACTTAGGGAGGTGGGGGGGACCATTGCCTCTTAAGGCTAAACCTAGGGCTGGGCTTGGTTAGGGAGCCTATTAGAGAGCTTTAGGTGATAAAAGGGTGGGCTAGAGCAGCTTAAATCAGGGAAAAAAGGATGGAAGGCTGATTATGGCCATTTGGGAGGATTTGAGGGCTTGATTTGACTTTGTTGACCAGTCAAGGGTCAAGGGAGGCTGAGGTGGCAGCTGACTTGGCATGGGGAGGAATCCAAGAGCTGGAGTGGTGGGTCAATGGGGTTCAAATGAGTTGAAATGGGTTGGGCCAAGGGATTTGACTACTCAAATGCTTGTTGACCATGTGTTGACTGGTCAATTGACCATGTTGACTGTTGATGTGGCAGCCTAGGGGTCCTAGGGGTTGAGTAGATTGGGTCACAAACAAAGCCAAGGGAAGGATTTGAAAGTTTGAATAGATTTGGGGCTTGGAATAGGTTTGACCCAACTTTGGAGTTGACTTGGTCAACTCTAAATGGGCTTGATAGGCCCACATCCCAAAGCATAGTTAGGCTACATTAGGAATTGATTTTGGAGCTTTGAAACGGGTTCAATGGGTTCAATGAGCTAAAATAGCCCATTAAGGCCTTAAGGGAATTTTGGGTCAACCTAGGTTGACTGGGTCAACTGGGTTGACTCAAGGGGTGGGTTCAAGCTGGGCAAATTTAAAATGATATTTGAAGTCCGGTAGAGGTGTTTTCGAGGATTGGATTGGTTATTTGAGTCAGAAGGGCTTAATGGGCCCTTAATGGGCCCTTAAGCCAAAATTGGTTGACCTGGTCAATCGACTGGGTTCAGGGTCTGGAAATGGGTTCAACAAATTCAAAATGTCCTCCTGAGTCTACTGGATGTGGTCCCAGGGTCTGGAGGGGTCAATTTGGTCAAAATCACTATTTGAACCCTTAAGGGCTTGCTTGGTCAACCTAGGTTGACTTGGTCAACCAGGTTGACCCAGGGTCTGGACTTGGGCTCAACAGGTTTCAAATGACATTCCAAGACTAATGGAAGTGGTTCCATGGCCTGGGGAGGTCATTTGGGTCAAAACACCCGTTTGGACCCTTAAGGGGTCACTTGGGTCAACTAAGTTGACTTGGTCAACCAGGTTGACCCAGGGCTTGGAAATGGATCCAACAGGTTTCAAATGACGTTTCAAGACCAATGGAAGTGGTTCCATGGCCTGGAGAGGTCATTTGGGTCAAAAGGCCTATTTGGACCCTTAAAGGGTCTCTTAGGTCAACTAGGTTGACTTGGTCAACCAGGTTGACCCAGAGCTTGGAAAGGGGTCCAACAAGTTTGGTTTGATATTTGAAACTTGCTGGAGGTGGTTGCGTTCAATTCGGAGTTCATTTGGTTTGAAATCACCATTTGAGCCCCATAGGGGTATTTTGGTCATTTTGACCCCTGGTCAACTAGGGGTCAAACTAGGTCAACCAAAATGTAGTTTACTGCTCAGTGAGTCATAATTAAGGGTCTGGAAGTAATTAGAGGCTTTGGAGAGAGCCCTAAGGTCAAAATCATCTTAATGGCAAGTTCAGTGGCATAGGCTGTAAATATTTGAAGGTTTTGCAGCCTATGGATTTTGATTAAGTTTCTGGGGTTAGAGATCTCGGAATGGGCTCAAATTTGGAGGGTTGCCTCCAGAGACATGTCCCATCAGTACGGAACTGACAGACTCTGAATCGGAGGTCAATTGATTGATTTTGAAGTGTTTGAAAATTTGCTGAAAAAGGCTTTTAGGACTTGGCCTTTTAGCATTGAATTTGGGTCTGGATTCTGGATTTGAACTGGATTTGATTGGAATTTGAATTGAACTAAGGTCTGGACATCTCCTAGGGTCTAGAATAGATCCTAACATCTGGATTGGTCTGGAAGAATCCTAGGGTCTAGAGTAGATCCTAGGGTCTAGAATCTAGATGGATGTAGGGTCAGGATTGATCTGGAGTCTAGATGGATCCCTAGTGACCTCATACAAATATGAGGTCAACACGCACGCACGCCAATGATTGGCTGGCCTGATTAAAAGAAAAATTAAGGAATAATTAATTTTAATGCTCAAAATCTTCCAAAATTCACATTAAATTGAATTTTCCATCAAATTGGGAAATTTTGGACTCGTTGGAAAGATAATTTAATGTAGTATTATTAAAAATAATTTGAATTTATTTTGAGCTCTCGATTATGAGAAAATTCAGTTTGTTTGAATTTAGTTTTTTCCAATTTTCTTGCAATCCAGGGATCAAATGGATCCCAAATTTTGAAGGAATGTTTTTGAACATCATTGGCATATTCTATGATTTTCTAGGGTAAGATGCTCTGTAATTTTCTGTGATGTGAATTTTCAAGATAATGGGTCCATTTTGGACCCAAGATTTTGAAAATTCATAACTCCCTAGATTTTTAGTATTTTGCAGTGAACTTTTTGTGATAATATTGTATGTTTACCAGGGTTATAAGTTACACCAAATTTCATGCCCATTTCAATAGTAGAGACAGCTAGGGAAAATAATTAGGAAAAAGGTCTAAAAAACTTAGAAAATTTTTAGGGGATTGCATGCACACCCAATAGAGGTGAAACCTAAACACATTAAACCTAGTGACATTTTCTACTATAGGTTCAAATTTCATTTAATTTGGATATCATTAGCTTTAAAAATTAAACATATCAAATTTCAACCCCTTTAAGGATTCAAAAAGTTCAAAAATTCACAATAAATAAAATTTTAAGCCAAAAAATAAAAAACAAAATACCTATAAATTTCCATAATTTAATCCTTAATCAGTAAAAATTGAAACCACTTTAATTTGACATCAAATTCAACCATAATATACTTTTAAATGAAAATCAATGTTTAATCAATTTAATTGATTAAAAATAATTAAAAATCCAAAAAATTTCTTAACCACTTATTGATCCCTCCTTAGATAATTTCTGATCTTTGGAGGTGATTTCAAGGACTTTGGGACTTGTTTGGGTTCAAATCATTAAAAGGGTCATTTAATTACATAAATTAAAAAAAATCATTAAATACCAAATTTCCAAAATTCATAACTAGTTATAGAAAATTCCAAATCAATCAAACTCAAAGAATAATGACTCAAATTAAAATCTCTACTATTTTCAAAAAATATCAAACCTCCAAAATCTAGTCAAAGTCACAAAGTCAACAGTTTGGTTAAACTCAAGTTAAAATCTAGGCTTAAACTTCATAAATTCATAACTTTTTGTAGAAAACTTTAAATTAAGTGTGCCAACAGTCTAACTATTCTTTATAAGGATTAATATTTATTAAAAATATAAAACCTTTAAAACTCATTTTAATTTTAAAAGTCAACTTTTAACACATTAATTAATGCATTAAGATAATTTCAATAATTCAAAAAATAGAATAATTCATCAAACTTCAGAATTTCCTAATTTTGATTAATAAAACACTTAACCAGCTTCTTAAGATTAGATACTAACTAAAATATTTAATATTAATCCACATTTAATATTTAAATAATTAAATTAGCTTAATCACCCCGATCGCTACCAGGTAACCCAAGCCTACGGGGCTATTAGCTTGGTCATAAGAAAGGTGAAATAAATTTCACGGTCTCGGTGTGAAATAAAGGTAGCAATCATCTAACAATTAAAAAAAAAACTCAAATCAATCATTAACACATTAATACTTAAACCTTAACATAAAACTTTCCTTTAACCTTAACAAACTCAAACCTTAGACAACTCTAACTAACTATCATGTTTAAGACCTACCCCAACCACACAACCTTCTACACACACTTTAGATGATTTGCTAGGACAACCAACTCTATATTTAGCCTAGACCTGTGTTTATTTTTCTGTTGTGTGCCGGGTTTTTGAGATTTTACTGCATGTTATGAATGAATATGCCTAGTGTTTTTTTCTTACTTTTACTGTACTTTATGGATCATTGATGTGCTTGGCGACTAGATTACACTTAGGATATGAACAATCTGGATGTTCATTGAATTTTATATAGGTGGTCATGCTCATGCAGGGTAATAAAAAGAGGGCTAAATAATAAAAATTAATTATAAATATGTTTGTTAAAAGTGCTTTAGTTGCTAAGCCCTCAAATAATAAAAGAGCATGACAGTGTGTTTTCCTTTTTCTGCATATATATACAACTTCTTAGGATGTATTTTGATTTATTAAATTCCTAGGATAACCTTGTGGGAGAGTCTAGAATTTTTCATTTTACATATGTAATTTATTTGAAATGTTAAGTGTTGTGAAAGTTAAACTTTGAGTCAGGATACATAGATCCAAAGGTTGGATTCAAGGATATCCCTTAGGGGAATAGTCCTTTTATATTTGTAAATCCAAATTTAGATCATCTTTTTCATATCCAAAGCAGGAAAGGGTGTCCTTCCCCTTAAAGGAAGTGCTTTCTTTTTTCATTTGAGTAGCTAACTACGAAGAATCCAATGAACCCGAAGGAAGGAAGGCTGAAGAAGAAAAGATGAAGAGTATCTCACTCAAAGTCAATTGCATCTTTATTAGGACTAGAATTTGGGTTGTTGTTAGTGGTGCCCGGTTATTTTACTTTATGCAAACCCTAGGTTGTAATAAGCAAGGCAGCTTGCCTAAGGATATTTATTAATTAATTTGATTATATTTGATGTGTTGATGTGATTGCGTAAAGGATTACCTTTTTTTATTTTTTGGCATTTGTGTGCCGCTCTTTATTTTAGCTTGGATACGTGAGGCTCATAAGGGTGTGAAAGTTTTATACTCATAATTAAAATTTTAAAATTTTAGGAGCTAAGCAACATAAAAAGATAAAGAATCTAGGGAATTAGATGGGGATCTCCCCCTGTGTCGCATGCATATTACTGCACTTCTTCTCTCCTTATTTTAGACACTTCCCCACTTACGGGTAGAGTCTGAATAATCTAACATATGAGGATGAGGTGTCGGACCTGGAGAAGCCTAGTCTTCTAAAAAAATATTTTAAGCTTTTAATTTAAAAGTTTCAAGTATATATGATTTGGATATGTCGACCAGCATGCATCGCATTAGAAACATATTTAAAGAAGTCTAAATTTTAATTGCATCAGTATCTAGCATTTTCAACCAACATAAGTCAAACGGGTCATTTAGGACAATCTCTAGATGTCGGTCCCGACTCTCTAAAACTTTAATAAAAATGTCTCCACCACTCTTTCATAAAGTGACCGGATTCATGCATTTAAAATTGATTAAGTAACTAGCTAGCTCCCTAATGTAGGTCGGGATAAGTCCATATTTCACACTGCATTAGTTAGTTTCAGACTATTATGGTCCAGTGTCCAAATTTAGATTTAGGATCCGGGGAGGATCTTGGATCATAAGACCCCAACCTCCGAGAATATAATCCAAAATTTTTAATAAAATGCTTAAATCTAACTAAATTTTCTTTCAATCCAAAATGTAAATCCCAACACTTAGATTCAGTTGGGACACTTCTAGACGGTTTCAGAATCTCAAAGTCTCCCCTACTCTTCTTCCCTTGACTCCATTAATAAGTATTCAATTTTGATCCATTCCATTTTTAAATTTCAAAATTCACCTCATTTTGTATCACTCATAGAAAATCTTTAACAAAATTTTACTACTATTCTAATCGAGAGTTTTCATAGAAGACTCTGTCTCCTTACGATGTAATTAACTACAAGGGCTTGAGTTCGTAGGAGATTTAGAACATGCATTGATTTTCAAAATTGATTTTCAAAACTCACTTGATATTTCTTTTGAGAAATCTAAATCATAACGATCATCATCATCATAATCATATAATGGCTAACATATGATATTCTCTTTTTTCAAAAAAGAGTTATCATGTGTTAACATCAATTTGAATGTGAAGTTAACGATCATTTTCCCTTGATTACCGTTGTCCGATTTTAGATTGAACCCCATCTTGATCCTCCCGTGGTCATATGTGATTCTCCCTTGAATCAGGCTACGAAAGCCTAAAGAAAATTTATAATTCTGAATCTAAACCCGTTAGGAGATTTTAACTCCGCTTTTTGAGGTGGTATATCACCTCTAAATGGTCCGTTCGACTTCAGAATTAAAATTTAAACTTAGTTACAAATTTTCCAAAAGAAATTTTCAAAATTCAAATTAGCATTCTTTGGAAAACATTCAACCAACGATGATTGCTATTGACATGCCCAAATAATTATCAAACAGTGGTATCTTCTTCCTTAGGGGAGATATATCATCTGTTCATAAGATTTTGGGCATGAGATTAATGATAATCCATGTATAATATCATAGCTAGAAATTATATCAAACTCCATTTTAACCTTTCGAGGTCATATGTGGTTTTATCTCAAATCTGGTTATGATATTCAAAGTATGATTTGTAATTTTGGATTTGAACCCTATTTAGAAATTTCATCTCCACTTCTCGAAGTGGTATAACTTTTCTAATGGGATGTTTGATCTCAAGATTCGAATATAAACGTCAATTTTAAAAGTCCCCAAAGAAAACTAATATTTTTCAAAACATGTTTTCAAAATTCCACCAACATAGTGTCGATCAAAAATATCATATTCAAATTGGATTTGAGTCGAGTCAACTTAATTTGATAATGTTTGATTATGTACACCATCTCCTTTAGAATCAAATTAGTTTTGGTCATACTGAATTTGATTAGATCCAAATTAAAGGGTCAATAGGATTTTATTTGAAGATGAGGGAAAACCTACTATTTACTTAAAATCATTAGGGAATTGAAAGTTTATGGACTTTATATGATTGGTAGGCACTATGTCATCTAGTGTCCACCTAGAGGGGATCTTACAAGTGTTTTCTACACTTGTAGGAAAACTTAAAACTAGGAGGAGGAAATGATAGACAATTCTGACTTCATATAAAAGTAAGGCCAACACTTGCATAGGTAATGAGTGATGCACAAAGTAAACAAACTGAATATATCTAACCAAAAGAAGATATATATTTTCAAATGTTTCATAAGTTGAAGCCCCCACTATTCAAGGGAGCCATGGAACCACTGATTGCAAAAGACTAGTTACTTAGGATTGAAAAGATATTCAACAATTTTTAATATCCATAGAATAGAGAAGTCCCCATGGCTACATTCCTATTTGAAGGAGAGGCTAAAAGGTGGTGGCTAGGATAGTAGCAAAGAAATTTCAAGAAAGAGTAAATGCATATATTTTGTGGGTAGAGTTTTTCGATATATTCAGAAACTCATTTGTTCCTCCATCAACTTGATAACAAATGTAAGAGGCTTTAATATGGTTAAAATAGGGTAACATGATAATGATGTAGTATGAAGTAGAATTTACTACATTAGCTAAGTATGCACCATAATTGATTAGTGAAACAAAGAAAAAAAAATTCTTTAGATTTCTATGGGGATTGAAGGATGAACTGAGATAATCATTGGTACCATTAGAATTCAAGATTTTTTAGAACTGATTGAAAGAGCCATATTAGTATAGAATGATTTGGCAATTCCATCATTTACATGGGATGTAAGTAGGAAGAGATCATAAGATGACATGATTATAGCAGATAGCAAAGAAAGGAAAAGTAATTTTCTAACATCAGGAAAAGATCTAAGGTATTTATTGGAAGTGTATAAGAGTGTGGCTGATGCAGCAAGAGGTATACCAGA
This sequence comes from Dendrobium huoshanense, assembly GCA_016618105.1. NCBI lineage: Eukaryota > Viridiplantae > Streptophyta > Magnoliopsida > Asparagales > Orchidaceae > Dendrobium > Dendrobium huoshanense. Next base: position 69,149,652 of record CM028345.1, read on the forward strand.
TAGTGCTTTTTTGTGAATGGATAGTGTTTCAAATGTGATCAGTGAGGACATCATATGGATGATTATTCACAACAACAATAAGGAAAAAAAATCAGGATTTATAGTGGAGCAGTCCAAATAGAGTTATAAACAAAGGATTATTGGATCTAGAGGGTATAGTGATAGATTCGTGAACATAATAGATGAAAGATGAACTAGTGAAAGTTAGAGAGTGCCCACTCACTCTTATACGCCACACTAGATAGATAAGATTGTAACAACCTAAAATTATGAACATAATTTTAAAATAAAATTATAAAAATGTTAAACTAGTGCATTGCGACGTTGTACTAGCAAGTGTACTGGTGTTGTGAACACTGAGGCACTAGATGGCGATGTGGTGGCATCGTGGCATTGAGCTCACTATTCTACATTATGTCTAGATTATGCATGTAATGCTACACCATTAGGCCTAGAGCATTGCAACACAAGCACTAAAAATATTTTTAAACTGTATAAATCTCCACACCTCATCGCCACCCCCTCATACCCTCCCCCTATTCCATCTACTTATTGAGGAAGGAAGAGGAGGAGAGAGAAAATAGATTGGGGCATTTTTATCTATCGATTCTATTTAGAGATTTATTCTGATCGTGGTATATTACCTTAATCCTACCTTTAATTTTAATGATTTTGTATTTTATTTTTAATCTTCCTGAAAAGAATACAAATGTATTTTCTACCAATTTACCAAACTTTTATTATGTAATTTTTTGTATATAATAGAAATAACTTTTATTAGCATTTTGATTGTAATATTATAGAGTTTTACTAAGTAAATTAATTTTGATTTTTGAAGCTAATGATTAGTCTATAAATTATTTGATATTTTATAGCATTTTATGCATAATCTTATTCTACATAGAGAAAATGATACAATTGATCTATGATAATATGGCATTTGTATATATGTAAGGAAGGCTAGTTGTAAACACTATAATTAATATAGATTGACTATTAAAATATAATATTCTATATAGGAGGGTGAGCCAACAAACTTTCCTCTGTCAATTCTATTCAGAGATTTCTTCTGATCGTGGTATTTAACCCGAATTCTTCCTTTATTTTTTAATTATTTTGTATTTTATTTTTAATCTTCCTAAAATTGATAAAAATATATTTTCTACAAATTTATCAATTTTTTATCATGTAACTTTTCGTATATGACATATATAACTTTTAAGAGCATTTTGACTGTAATATTATAGAATTTTACTAGATAAATTGATAGTTATGATTTTTTTAAGCTAATAAATAGTATATAAATTATTAAGCATTTTGTAGCATTTTATGCATAATCTTATACTGCATAGAAGAAACGATATAATTTATATATGATGAAAGTGGCATTTGCATATATGCAAGGAAGGTTGGCTATGAATATTATAATTAACACGGATTAGCCATTAAAATATAATACCTGTATAAGAGGGTGAGCAAACAAGCTTTCCTTGGTCAATTCTATTTGGAGATTTCTTCTAATCGTGGTATATAACATGAATCCTACCTTTATTTTTAATGATTTTATATTTCATTTTTAATCTTCTTGAAATTGATAAAAATGTGTTTTTCACCAATTTATCAAGATTTAATCATTTAACTTTTTGTATATGATAGATATAACTCTTATGATTATTTTAACTATAATATTATAGAATTTCACTAGGTAAATTGATAGTTATGTTTTTTTGAAGATAATTAATAGTATATAATTTATTAGACATTTTACATGCATAATCTTGTACTTCTTTGAGGAAATGATACAATTGATATATGATGAATGTGGCATTTGCATATATGTAAGAACGGTTGGCTGTGAAAACTATAATTAATACAGATTAATTATTAAAATGCAATACTATATAAATGAGGGTGAGCCAACATGCTTTCCTTAAAATAAATATGTATGGTATAATCCTGAATATTAGCATGTAACTAATTAACTGAATTATACCGATAGATAGAGAGCGGTGACTCTTAATGATTTACTGAAAGCTACCTGGGAACTGATTTAAGATTCATGAATGATTATGGCAAGCTAAAGACTAGTGACCAACAAGTTGAGATACATGGCATAACATTTGATAGGAAGTTTATTATAGAACCATCAACATAAAATTATTAATAGTGTTATATTCTACATTGTATTAATTATCCTGATATTTTCTTTTCCAATATATGATATTGATTTATAAATTCACCGAGCTTTTTTTATTTTATTGACTCATATTGATAATGATTGATCATTCTTCATAATGGTAGCCATTGCTAGTGATTTTATAATGATTGAGATGAGCATGCATACTAATTTCCTTATGTTGCATTAAAAACTTTAGTAAGTTCTAACAATATGATGGACATTGTAAGCCAATTATTCTGATTTGATTAATTTTAGGTCCAAAAAGGGGACCAATGAAGTAAGATTTATCAGAGTTAGACTTGTAAGTTTAGTTTATTGCTTTGTATTTTATGTTATTCTTTTATAACCAAAAGTGTTTAGTGATAGCTTGAACTTATGGTTAGTGTATATATATTTTGATTAGTGGTGTATATTGAAGATGATGTGATATATAGATGCTTTTGCTATTTTAATTGATATAAAATGAATTAGTGGTTCTCGTAGATTAATTAGAAGATAAAAAATATATAATTCATTTAATTTAGGTTATGGCCATTACATGTTTGGTGTCAACCCCTATATTAACTATTATGTTCATATTAGAAGGATTTTAGTTATATAGTGATACTTTGTGGAAAGGCTTAGGATGTGTGCTACAATAGAATGGGAAAGTTGTTGCATATGCTTCATGGCAGTTGAAACCACACAAGAAGAACTATCTAATTCATGATTTGAATATAGTGGCAATTATATTTTCTCTATAAATCTGAAGTCATATTATTTATAAAGTGTAAGGTGTGAAAGTTATACCTACCCAAAAAAATCTGAAGTACACCTTTACTTATAAGGAGTTAAATTTGAGGCAAATAAGATGATTATAGTTGATCAAATATTATGATTTGGATAATCTTTATCAACCTAGTAAATTGAATGTGATTATTGATTCTCTAAGTAGGAAGTCTATGGGAGTCGTAATTAGTTTGAATTATTTTCGAGTAAACATTGATTCATGAAATCAAAAAGTTTAAATTAAAAGTGATATGTTAAACTGACGTATCGATTGGATTTATTTCTCAGATGATAACTCAACCCTCATTGCAAGTTATGATTAAAGAAGCTAAGAGAAAGGATAAAGAATATATGAGATTGATATATATAATTATTTTTTGGGAAGAGATATGAATTGTACATAGATGATCATAGTATAATATTTTATGGCAGTAGATTAAAGGTTCTAGATATTAGTAATATATAAAAGAAAATCACATGAAGCCCATTATTCACTTTATACCATTTACCCAAGTAGTAGGAAGATGTATCGTGATTTTAAGCTTATGTTATGGTGTCATGGATTGAAGAAATATGTGACAAAATTTATCTCCAAATGTGAATCTTGCAATTGGTAAACACTTAACATTAGAGTCCCATTGAATAAATGTAGCCTTTATCTATTCCAAAAATGGAAATGGAAAGATATCTCTATAAATTTTGCTACAAATTTTATCAAGTTTAGGCATGGCCATCATTTTATATGGGTGATTTTAAATCGTTTGACTAAGTCAGCTCATTCATGCCTATGAGATAAATGGATTCAGTTAACAAGTTGGCTCACTTATATATGAAGGAAATTATTAGATTACACAGGATTCCCAAAGTCATTGTCCCTTATCATGATGGAAGATTTACTTCCAAGCTTTTGAAGGGTATTTAGGAAGATATGGGATTAAAATTAATTTCAGAGCAGTCTTTCATCCCTAGACAGATGGACAGTTAGAGTGAGTTATTTAGATATTTGAAGTTTTGTTAAGATCGTGCATTCTAGATTTTTAAGGAAGAAGGGAAGAGCACATTCCCTTAATTGAATTTGCTTATAACAACATCTTTAAGATGTAATAGAAAAAAGATAATCAACATATCAACTTTTTTAATTTGTTCAATTTTTTGAAAAGATCCTATATATCTAGGACTTAACTTATTATCTTTCTCAAATATGCTTACTCCTTTCGTTAGGTTGAATTTCAAGAATACAAAATCACTAGTTTGAAATTCAATAAACTTGTGCTTTAGATTATAATATTTATTATACATGTATTGAGTTACTTCTATTATTTTCCTGATCAATCTAATCTTCTCTATAGCATTATCCACAAGCTCAAAATCCATTAATTTTCATTCTCATACTTCTGTCTAGGCCAATAGAGTCCTCCAGATTCTCTTGTACAAAGTGGCCGTGTGGGCGGCTTCAAGCCAAAAAACTGAAGGAAAGTTAGCCGTCTATAGCAACGTTCTTGTTGTCTCCATTATGTGACGATGCTTGCGTTCGGCGAGCCCATTTTGCTCCGGGGTGTATGGGCAAGATGTCTGATGAAGAATACCCTTGTTCTGAGTAAACTTATGGAACTGGTGATTGACGTATTCGCCTCTGCCATCCGTACGAAGAACTTTGATCTTGCGGTTGGTCTGTCTCTCAATAAAATTGACAAAATTCATGAATATTTTTGTGACAACAGATTTAAACATTATAGGAAATAACCAAGTAAACCGCGAATAATCGTCCACAAATATAATGTAATATCTAAATCCTTGATGGGAGGGAACCGACGATGGTCCCCAAACATCAGAATGTATGAGTTCTAATGGATATTGTTTACGGTTTTCAGAATCTTGAAACTTTAATTTGTGTCCTTTGCATAGTTTGCAAGAATTACAAATAGAATAAAATGAAATATGTAAATCTGGATTATTCTTAGAGATGTGCTGCAGGATTTGGTGGCTTGGATGACCGATCCTCTCATGCCAGCGGGAAGTGGAGTTTCTTGCCGCAATGAAACCTGTGTGTTTGGCGGGCTGATTGCTTGCGACAAGTTGATATAAACCATTCCTACAATGGCCACTAAGAAGAATGTTGTTGCTCTTCAAATCCTTGAAAACAAAACCAGTGGAGTAAAAAATTATGGAAATATTGTTATCTTTAACAAAATTTGAGACAGAAAGTAAATTATGAGATATAGAAGGGGTATGTAGGAGTTGAGATAGAACGAGCTTACGAGAAGGGGTTGGAAGTCGTCCCGTGCCCGAGTGAGCAATGGGAACTGTTCTTCCATCCCCTACAGTGACCTTATCAATACCGTTATAGACGTTGGACGTAATGAGATTGTCGGCTGAGTTGGTCCTATGTGTGGACGCACCCGAGTCAAGATACCAATCAACGAATGTGTTGTTGTCTGTGTTGACGATGAGAGCTTGATTGTTCTTGGTTGAATTTTGCGTCGGTGTGTAGTTGGGGTTCATACGATGCCAACAAGCATCCGCGGAGTGCCCTTTCTTTTTGCAGATTTGGCATATAAGATTGGATGATGCCGTGGATTTGCTAGTTTGGGTTCTTTCTAGAGCCGGTATGTTTCGATCGCGACGCCCACGATAATTTGAGGTGTAGAGTGCAATTTGATTATCAGCCACTGTAGGAAATTTCAGAGCTTCTATTTGAAGGTGAATTTTCTCGCTTATAAGAAACGCGTACAGATTGTCGAGGGTGAGGGATGTTTGCATCGTGCGAATGGAAGCTTTGAATGGCTGATATGAGGGTGGGAGCCCGTTCAGTATATTACATCTTCCGAGTCTACAGTGGAACCCGCCGATGCAATGTGATCGACGATCTTCTTGATCTCAGTTAGATACTGAGACATTGAAAGGTTTTTCATGGACACATTGTGTAGCTCGTTCTTGAGCTGAATTACTTTGGACCTATTTGAAGATTGAAACCGAATTTGCAAGGCTTTCCAGAATCACGTAAGGTAGTACCGACGGGGATATCATCGAGCACAATGCGGCTGCCAAGTTTTGGTCAATTTCAGACCATTGATCGGAATCTTGATTGGGGTCGGCATTTTTGTTGATCGTCGTGTTCGTCGTCGAGGATGATGCCGATTTTGATTCAAGAAAGACAGCAAATCCGTTTGCCTTTAGCACTTTGACGATTTGATTACTCCATAGAGAGTAATTATCCGGAGTTAATGAGTGTGGAACAATAAATTTGAGATTAGATATAACAAATTTCAGGGAGGGAGAAATGACCGGAGTGGGAGGTATGACTCTAGAGCTTGCTTCAGTGTGAGAGGAGGAAGAACTCTAATTCGCCATTGAAGAAGCAGTAGAATCGAACCTTATTCTAATACCATGATGAAAATCAAGAAGAGAAACATGCGAACGGAGAAGAAGGAGATCACCGGAGAAATAAAGTAAATCTTGAATTTATTATTTACTGCCTTGAACATTTACAAGAGAATACAACTTATTATATAGAGTAGTATAGGACACGGTGGGCCACGTGTACAACCGTGATTGGACTATCTAAAAGAAAGTAGTATTATTAATAGAGTTTATACTATTCTCACAATGTGCACGCACATCCGAACACGTTCGGATTGCGTACACAATAATTTCTCCTCGTCGTCACTCATTATCTCAAAAGTAGAACTATTTTAGAAATAATAAATTAATGCTTAATTGCCTTAAGATATTTGGCATGCCATCATTGGGTAAAATGAAAATGGGTCGTTTTAACAGTTACAGATCTTTTGAAATTGACTTTAGATATGAAAAGGTGGCCTCAGACGCATGGCATGACGTTGGCTTGCTTTCGGCCACATCCTGTCAAAATTGGTTTAGCGGGTCGGGTTGGGTTAAACCGGTAGCTCGACGCGTCGGGTCTGGGTTGATATTTTTGACCCGTTTATAAAATCGGGTTGTGTTAAGGTCGACCCGTTTAGTCTCGGGTCAATTTCGGGTTGGACACGAACCCGACTTGTCAACCCATTTTGACACCCCCTACCCGAGACCTCCTCAAAATCACATAATTTAATCAAATAAGTAAATAATTCATTGCATTAATGTAATATGAATGTCAAAAATATATATTTTTTAGAAATTACCAAAATGCTTTAATGGTAGAGGCAGAAGAATATACTATTGTGCAGAAATTTATTATTTCAAAATATAACCAAATTACCATAAATTATTTAGAACACAATTTAAAGACTTAATTGTGCTATAACATTATTTTATAGTCGAGATTGTTTTATAATCAATTAAAATAACATAACTTCTAAAATCCTTAGTGCAATATTTCTAGAAAAAATATCGAAATATTCATAATATATATCTCTATAACGTACAAAAAGCTATATGATGAAAGTTTTATAGGTGTAAAGTTATTCTCATTTTTAGACTATAAAAATATAAATTAAATCAAAAAATACTTGAATTTTTTTTTTATTGAGATATGCAAAATGTCATCGACCTCAATCCGAGCAACTTTTAGAATTAACTCATAAGCTGAAAATGATCTGAAGTGTCCCAAATCTAAATCTAACTCTCTCTCTCTCACTAGCCATCTACCCCTTAGAAATAGAATGGATTTAATAAATGGAAAAGGATATTATATATTTTAAATCAGACCCAGCTCTGCGACACTTAACGGCGCTTGCTGTAGTGCTTCTTCAGGGAGCCCGCAATGCTGCGGTTCCAAACCCAAATCCGATGTACTGATTTAATTTCCAAAACCCCAAAATTCCAAAGAGCTCAACACCCCAATGCCGCCTACCCTAGCACTACGACTTCCTAGGGAAAAAAATTTAGATGTCCAAAACATGCAAAGAGACTCCCAGAACCCACTTAAGAACTCATGCAAACTTTAATATACACACAAAACACTTGAAAACACATGTAGAAGGGTTCAAAAGCAAAAAAAAAATCAGTAGATTGTCTTATTCATATCGAGTTAGAATAAGTGGAACTATGTATTGATCCTGAAGATGATTTTTGGGAATTCAATTTTGGCACTTGAAGAATTTATTATTTTGGATGGCATCTCTAAGCTAGACCATGGACACCTTGTTTATTACTCAAGAAAATCTTATCATGCTTTAGACTGGGATGCCTATCTTTCCTCACTGTGATCTCACATGGGTGAGTGCTTAAGGGTGCCTTGTCCACATTGTATTCTTCAGTATTAATATGGTTGTTGACAAGTTTGAGCAATTTGATCAACATATCCACAATTGTTGTAGTCTAAGAGCATACAAAATGGACCATCCCATGAGCCTTACACTCGGGAAGCCCATGCAACTACGAGATCTAAGTCCTTCACTTTTAGCATCTCTTTCTAAAATTGTACAATAACATTGTGCAATGACTCACCTGACTCTTAGTGCATCATTAAGAGAGCTCGTGAGTTCTTGAGGAACCTATACGCACTTCTGAATTTAGTAATGAGCATTCTCTTAAATTCCTAAAAAGAATTGAGTGCGACCATCGGCAAGAGAGTGAACTACTGAATGACTAGCTCCTTAAAGATGGTAAAGAACAATCAACACTTCAAGAAGTCACCTTGTCGAGCAGCACATCGTTGACTCAAAATATATATACACACACATATATTAACATATTTGATTAAATAATAAATAAATAAATGTATATATTAGATGTATGTTGCGTTAACTTCTATAAAATTTGATTGATTGCGTATAAGCTATGGTAGCAACAAAATATTGAAAAAGTATAAAAAAAATAATAAATCATTTTCATTCTATCTTTTTTATCATGTACGTATTAGTATATATATATTAGTATATATATTAAAAGATATTCTAATTATCTAATTAATAGAATTATTTCCAATTATATTATTCATATTATACTTATGTCCTTAATTTTAGTAGTTAGTGATTCTATCTCATCAAATTCTTTCTTCTGTCATAAATTATTAGCATCAAATCCTATATTTTGTCTCTATAGATTGAGGAGAAAGAGAGCTCCACAGAGATAATACAACTCTTGAATAAATATCTATATTAATAGATAAATAAAATATAATATATATATATTTATTGTATTTTTTCATGGACAAGCCATCTTTAAGAAGGCACAAATGGCATCCGGAGTATAGTTAACAAACCCATCATTAACCTAATGTCGTATTTGTAAATATTTTTATGGGAGAATTTGCGTAAATATCCTACAACTAATCTTTCCAATAAAACAGCTATAGGTTCAAACAAATTTATTTATACTTTTTATATTGGATGTGCATATGACTAAGTGCACTATATTGATATTTTTTATTCATTCGATTATAATTTCTTAATTTAGGGGCAGCTTTTTATCATTTTAAAATTTTATATTTTTGTTTGAAGTGGAGCTCGAATTATTAAACTTGAGCTCAACCTAACTTGACTCATAAGCTCGTTCAACCGCTCAATTAATTTAAAATATAGTTAAAAATTAATTTAAATTAGCCAGCATTATATAGTATATTTGAATATTTTTAAATTAATTAAATATTAAAATAAAAATTTTAATTTAAACTTAAAAATAAAGCTCAACTATCAAGTCAAGCTTAGTCCTATAACGTTTTAACGAGCTGAGCTAGAATTTAGTAAATGAGCTTGTGCTCGAGCAGTCGAGCAGGAGCTCAATAAAAGACTAAATAAACATAATTCAATTAGGCAAATACTCGAACTCGATTAAACTCATTTACTCACCTAATACAACTAAGCTATCAAATAATATTTTTAAACGATTAAACATTGGAAGTATAATCATTAAAAAAAAAAAAAAAAAAGCTTTGCTGTATAGTAGGAGTATTTAATTACATTATCTAATAAATTAGTTATACTAAAAGAAAATAGATCAAAAACAAATTTAAAATATATGCCAAAAAATAGTCACAACAGGATATAAATTATATCAGAAATATTTGATAAATATCTTTTTCAGATCCCCATCCAAGCCGCCGACTGCCGATAATGAAATATATATTACCATCTCCTACAAAGCAACTTTTATTTGGTTTGGTGAACGTACGCAACTCTACGTTCGGCCGCCAGTAGAATCACGTCATGCGTTTTCATTATTTACCGCGTTCCCCGACATCCCGACCCGGAACGAACCCAAGATTACTCGGTATTGCTAGGTATTGGTCGATTTTGCTGGCAATAACCAATACCGAGCAATACGGAGCAAATACCTAGCAATACCGAGCAAATACCGAGTTGTACCGAGTTTTTTCTAGCAATACCGATCAAATCCCTAGCAATACCGAGCAATTACCGAGTTGAACCGAGTTGTAGAAAAAACTCGGTATAGCTCGGTATTTGCATAGTATTGATCTTCACAGAGCGGTATTTCTCGTTTTTGCAAAGCAATACCTAACAATACCGAGCAAATACCGAGCAATACCGAGAAAATCGCGAACATAGCATTCCCGGGTTCCGCTCCGGGTCAAGTCGTCGGGCCGCGGGGTAAAGAGTAAGAGCACGTGGCGACATGTTATTGACGGCCGAACGTAGCTCTACATCCGGACAGAGGACTTAATAATCGTTCCCTACAAAGGCCACGCACGGTGACAAAAGCAGCTTTCAGAACATCCCAGTTACGTAAAGCAAGCCATCTTCCTCTTGGAGAAATGTCAAGCTAGCAGCCAAACTGATCAAGCAATCAAAAAGATCAGAAATTTTGTACTGACGCCTCCGGTCTCAGCGATAAAGAACAAATTTTCCAGCAAGGCCTCCATCATTACCTTCTAAATCAGCTTAGGGAACCAGGTAGTCCAGGGCCCCACAAAGGCAATCAGGCTTTCAGATATTTTCTATAAGTCAACACAGACGATAAAATGAGAATTGTAAGGTTTGACCAAGTAGAGCACGGACTAATTAATTCTACTAAGGTGTACTAATTGATTTGGTCTATCAAGGAGAAACGCAGTTCTTTTTGATTTATTAGTTGGGAGTTTTGACTATTAATTAAAAGATTTTGAGTTGTGTGTATGTGATGTGTGTATGAGTTTGATAAGAAACTTGCTAGAAAGCTTGTTAAGAAGCTCACTTCTATTTTGATATGGAACTCACGAGAAACTCGCTTAATATTTAATATAAATATTGATTAATTCTCGTTAAAAAATGATGAAAAATTGTATATATAAATATTTTTACGTTTATTATAATTGAGAATATATAATTATTTATTAATAAATTATGAAATAAATTTAATGTTATAATATATATTAATAAAAATATATGATTTCAATTCAGGTTTTGTCTGTCAGGCGGGCCAGTTAGGAACTTTATAGAACACAAGGTAGACTTTTAAATTCCTATATATGATTTCAATTCCAGTAATTCTATGAAAAGTTATGTTGCATTTTACGAGTTGTTATCAAGTAACTTTTAATATATTGTTGTATGTTTTATTCTGAATTTTTTGACAATAAGAAATTAAATCTTCACTAGTTGATTTTTGCTATGTAAATTTCTGAGAATATGATTTGAGTGAGGCTTTTCTAGAAATTATGATAATTATGCAAAGGCCTTAAGATATTTGTATGATTATCACTCTGAAATTGGAAGTTGAACACAAAAGTTTAGTAGGTATAATGCTATACATGTAATATGACTTTTACTGACAATTCATATATTATATGAGTATTACATTGAATCTATAATTTAAAAAAAAATAAAAAAGTAATAAAAATATTGAATCTATAATTTAGTTACTATTGCATTTGCATTTACACTGTTCATAGTATATCGTTGGAGAATATATTATAAGAGCTTTATGTGTTCTGCATGCTTTGACTCCATCTGCCTAGTGTAGATGTGAGAGGAATTCTGGACCACTTGCTATAAGCATGTGTGGGAGGTAATGTGTTACTATTTTACTTTGATTCTATCCTTACTTGCTATAGGTCAGTATGGGATATTAAAGGAAGGCATAAGATTTTGAGATATATATATTATAATCATTATATTGCATGTGTATTAATGAATAAAGCATAAGTAATATTCTAAAGTAAATGTTAAAAAAAATTTAGTTTCTATATGAATCCTAATGAAATATGAAAGTCAAGTGTAAGTAAATCCCTGATACCAAGTGTTCTATAATCTATATATAAATTTCTATGAAAGTGGCTTTATAAGCAAGTGATAACTTAAGTGTATACTAAAACCCTAAAAAATTGTATTCTAATAGTACTTATTTTATTCTTTACAAGTCATTATATTTCTTTTATAATATTATGATTTAATATTTTAATTTGAATATTAATATCTATGAGGGGTCAAGATAAGAAGTTTACTAGGCTAGTTATGCTTAGTATGTTCTTTCTCATATTTTAAGGAAAGAGAAATGACCAATAGAGTAGGTAAAGGGTAGAGAAAATATCTTTTGAGATTGAGTGATTGAGGTATCATTTTTTGTAATCCAATGTTTCATTATTTTGATGTATAGTATTTATCATATTGGATTAATGTATATGTATCTTGATGAGATAAGATGAGATATATTTGTACTGCTTTATCATTTGGATTTATAATAACTTTGATGATTTATGTTATTGGTTGAGTAGTAATTATAAGTTTAGGATTTCAATCCTTACATTAAATGCTAGGGCATCACAAGGTAGTATCAAAGCAATGGTTTGGACGGATTTGGATTATAACCTGAGTTATAGGAAATGATTTGTGTTAATAAGAGAAAGGAGTTTGAAACTTAATTTAAATTTTTTTCTCATTAGTCTACGATAAATATGTTTATAATTGAACTCTTCTATTCCTCATATAAATTAAAGTATTATTGCATTATGAATCCCAAGAGTAAGAGATAGGTGATGGAAAAAGTTCTAGTCATGCTAGAATAATTTAGAGTGCAGTAGGGGCTATAACTTCTAATTTAATGATGCAGTTTATTAGGTTGGTATCCTAGCTGATGAGTTAGGCATAGGGTGGAATGGAATGAGTTAGGTAGATGAGGTTATTAAGTATGTGTAGTTATTTTTTAGACTGAAGCCACCTCATTTCCAAGGTGTTATTGAGCCTCGGGCTTTTGAGGATTGGTTGATGGGGATAGATAAATCATTTAATGGCAAATAATATCTGAAGGGCAAGAAGGTTCCATTAGTAGTGCTCTTGTTGGATGGAGAAGCAGAGGGAGAGATTTCATGAAAGGCCCATTGCAAAGATTTCCTATGAGGAGTTTGTGGAGACTTTTCATGAGTTGATTTGTGTTGCCATCTACTAAGCAGAGATGTGCAAGTTCTTTATAATGTTTGTTTAAGGGAGCAAGATGGCGATACAGTATGAGGCAGAGTTTATAGCTCTTGCCCAATATGTTCTCCAGTTGGTCAGTACCCAAAAAGTGAAGTGTTGTAGATTGCTATGAGGTTTTAGATGTAGTATATGGCACACTTTAGTGCCATTTTACATCTGTGACTTTTCTAAGCTTCTGGAGAGGGCATAATTAATAGAGAATGATTTGTTGTTCACTTAGTAGCGATGGGATGCGAGCATAAAGAGATTTGTTGGAGAGCCCTCCATGAGTGCTTTTAGTGGGAAGATGTTCAAAATGGAGAATGGTGACTCTAGAAGGAAAGGACATGTAGTGTCTGGGAGTGTTGGAGGATCAGTGTCTGTTAGCAGTGCTCTTATTTATAGTTTCTATAAGAAGAGACATGCAGGCTTGTGATTTCTATATATTGGTCAATCCTTTAGGTGTGGCCTGGTAGGCATAGTGTTCACAAAGAGCACAGAAGGTAGTGTTGGGGCAACTAGAGTCTGAGGAAATAACCATCCCCTTCTCGAGCAATTAGTGAGTCATAACCCATGGCAGCGGCATACTCAGAGGGAGACCATCATGTGGATCAGGAAGAGGACTTTCGAGAGACACCATTGTTGTTGTAATAGCCTGTATTCAATAGTCAAATAATATTTCAAGAGTCATTATAAGTTTAATTTACAAATGGTCCTTTTCATAACATGGATATTATTTTACTTTAATTATAATATTTTTTCTTAATTTTATGGGTAGTTTAGATATGAAAAAAAAAAAAACTACTTATTTAATTATCATTAAGAAATTGAAATATATCACTACAAGTGAATTTTATGGGACCGTTAATTTTGGGTTGGACCCAAACTTGACCCAAAAATTCATTTTGAAAAACTAATTATTTAGTAATTATTAGGTATAGGATTAGTAAAATTTGGTTATTGATCACCATTCATTTGGTTATTGATCACTAATTATGAATTATATTGCTTATACTGATTTTATTATAAATATCTAAAGTCAATTAATAACTTTATTAAATCCATTTTTCTCTTCTTGAGTTTGGCTAACAGAGAATGGCTTAATAAAATGAGAGGTTTATTTTATGAGAGAGAAAAAAAAACCTAAGATTAGAGGCCGCGGTGCGATTTTCCTCAATTAGCCCATTTGAGAAATTTACTCATCTCGTTGTAAGGAACATTTACTCTATTTATGATTTCAATTATTTTATATTTTTTATCAAATTTATGTTTCTGTTATCAAAAAAGAAGAATAATTTTGTATTGATAACACTTTCACTATGCAACTTTTTATATGTTATATAGATTATGAATATTTTAAGTATTTATTTATATTTTTCACTTGGTGATTTTGAATATACAACAATTTTTATCTACTCAAAATTTTATTTTGACATAGAAAAATAATTATGTAGTTCAACTAAAGCTTCATAATATTATTTTATGCAATATCTGATAATTTGGTTGAATTCTAAAAATGTAAATAGTTGTTGAATAATATTTTTTTTGCCTAACATTAGGATATTATGACACCTTTTGCATTAAGCTCAATTATGTTTTACATGCTGCAATATATTAGAAATGAATATGGATATGTGATTGAGGTTACTATTATAATATCATGATAATAATGTATGTGTAAAAGATAAGTAAAGACTAGTTGACATTTTGGTTGGAGACTGATTGACTAGTACAAGATGGTGGGTCGATGAGTTTTTCTTTAAATACTATTATTTGATGTTATCGTCTACTGATTCACCTGATACTAATTGTGAGTTATAAGAACATGATTATTGCACCGACAGGCAAAGAGTGATGTGATAGTTAGGACTTCTTACTTGTTTAACGTGACTACTAAAATATATGTTCTTGATACACTAGATTGTTATTATTACCGATTTATATACTGATACTATTTGATATTATTGATTCACTAAACTGATATTAAGCATGTGATATATTGAGCACATAATATAGAATAGATGGATAATTTAGGTACACTCTTATATGATGTTATTGTATTGATAATATTTCGATAATCTTTATTGAAGTTTTGATTTGATGCTTGATATGATTTATATACTGATTGGTATTACCAATATGAAGATATATTTATAAATTTGACACTCATGCTGATTTACCACTTTACTGGCTTTAGTGCCATAATATTTTATTATTTATAGATTTTACTACTACTGATATGCATTTTATTATTTTTGTATTAATTCAATGATCATTGTAAAAATTAACTTTTCATCACACAATTTTTTTTAAAAGTAGTGATAAAACAACAAGAAAGTAATAGGCAAACGAACTTGTGATTGCCATCTGAAAATAAAGTAGCTTAAAAGCTGTCACAAACAGATATTTAAAAAGCATGTATTATTATTATTATTATTATTATTATTATTATTACTATTACTATTATTATATTATTATTATTATTATTATTATTATTATTTACTTCTATATTATTACTATTTTTAAATCCTGGAATATTCACAGTGATAAAAGGAATATAAAAGTTAACGTCTTAGCTTTATACGAAGATCCAACACACCATCAGATAAAAGAGAAGGGTGTAGCGTTTATAAGAGACACTAGAGTTTTTACGTGGAAACCCTTAAAAGTGGGAAAAAGCACTAGGTTTAGCCCAGTTTGAATGAATTCATTAGTATTTCTAATCGATTACAAATGAGGGCCCTTCCTTGGAGGGAAGGCATTGGCTTGATGTAGCAAATATAAATCATATAGACTGCATTACATGATGGAATTTGGAAGAATCAATATTAACATGTTTGTTTGGTCGGCAGAACCATAATAGGAAGCGACGGAGGTCAGAAAGATTGTAGTCGGGTGACGGTGCACAGAGGGACCGTAGTCGAAGGGCGATGGAGATCAAAAAGACCGATCTAATGACAGAGGTAAGAAGGGCCGTAGTCGGCATACGACTATGGTCAAAAAGACCATGTTGGAAATAGAGGTCAGAAGGACTGCAATCAACTGGCGATGGTGGTCAATAAAATCGTAGTCGGGCGGTGAAGGTCAGAAAGATCGTTGTCGGGCGACGAACGTGGAATGATCATAGTCAGATGAAGGTGGTCAGAAGCATCATAGTTGGCAAGTAACGAAGGTCAAAAAAATCATAGTCGGCAATGGTGGTCAAGAGGAAATCTAGTTATAATCGGTGGCCGGGTATAAATCTGATGATAATTAGTGGCCGGACAGAAGTTATGCCAAAGTCTGGCGACATTCATGGTCGAGCAGTGATTGAGGAGGAGCTTAGCGGAAAGAGATATCTCAGATTTATCTTCCTTATATCTCTTATTTTTCTTCACTTCTTTTCCCTCCTCAATGAAGAATGAGATGTATATTTATAGTTTTTTTGGAGTGACATAGTCAGTAAATAGGGAGAAGATCAATGGCATGTTGGGAGTATTTTGAAAGGACGGTTGATATCGTCTCACTTGATTGTAAACCATTTATCAAGTATTTGAGTGCCTTAATGATGTCAGAATTCAACGATCTTGGGCTCGTTGGATTCGTCTCGTCGAATCGCTCGATTTAACTATAAGCATATCATATTTAGAAACCATATGGTAATCCAATTTATAGTTTGAACATTTTTAATGTGCTTCGTGTCTTCAATTAGGACCAATTCAAGCTTGTAATGGGTCAAATTTGGTGTCGTTGAGTTCTCTTTTCGAGATGTTTGTTGCAATTGGTGTTCAGATGATCCTGAATTTAATTTCATAAGTTTTTAACTAAATTTTGCATTGACATTTGTGCACTATCAATATAAACTTTTGTTGATATATCAACTATAAATATTATTTCTAAAAAAAAATGAAGGGAAATTTACATACATACCACTATATACTTAATATTTTACATATCTAACACCTCATACATTAATATTGCATATATACCACTCAAATCCCTACTTTATTTCATTTCTACCACTCCATCTAACGCCTCTTCACGACGTTTCTCTGCCTTCCGAACGACGTTTCTCTGCCTCATAATAAGGACGTGAATCTGAGAGTCGGCTAGGGCATATGAAGCAAGGAAGGTAAGCTCTCATGCATTCTCTCATTTTTGCTCAAACTGATTTGTTTTGCCGGACCTCGTTCAAATTTGCCGGTCTTCCTGATGCATTCTCGTATTTTTTTTTCACTGATCATGTTTGCTCGGAGAGCTTGTTGTCCGTCAATTTTTTTTTCAAACTGATTTGTTTTGCCGGACCGCTTCATTCCGAAATTATTTCTTTGAAAATGATTTTGTTAGCTTTTCCTAGGAAGGTTCTTTACCGGACTTTAAATTGATTTTGTTAGCTTTCCTACTTAAAACTGAAGCATTATAGCTTCAAAAGCTGCAACATTTGCTTATGTAACGATTTGATAACCTTTTAATTTAAGTACAGATTTGCTGAAATTTTCTTATAAGTATAGATTTGATGACCTTTTTTTATAATTACAGATTTGATGAAATTTTCTTTCTTATTAATTTATAAATTGGTAAGCAATCTGATGTTGTGCATATTTTCAGGTTTTGCAAAAGGTTTAATGAGTTCTTCGAGTTCTTCCGTTGTGAAAAACAGGCCGCAACATTCTAAGGTGTACTGCCATTGTCATCTAAAATGTGTCTTGTATACTTGCAACCGTGGACCTAACAGTGGAAGGCAGTTTTATAGGTGTGTTTATAATAGAAGTGAGGATGACTGCAGTTACTTTAAATGGGTGGATGAGCAAGAAGACCCATCTTATGTCACACATTACGAATTGAAGGCATATGAAGCAAGGAATTCTAAGAATTTTGACTCGATTCGTCTGACGTTGAAAGTTTTGTTAGTGATGGTTTTTATCGACATTACATTACGAGTTTATTTTGGTTAGTGTTATGTTGTGTTCAAGCATATGTTGTGCTTGCTTTTGTGGAATGCGAAGCAAACTTTGGTGTATCTTGGAGAAATTATCTCCTTCTATTGTATGAAAAGGAATCATGTATTTTTTGCTTTTATGGAATTATAAAAACTTTGAGCAATGGAGTTTGTATTCCAAATTATAGATATGACAGTGTGTTTATATTCATCTAATTACTTTTTAGCATTTTTATAACAACAATATAAGATGAAAGCTGCAGTTTCGGTAGTAGCTGCAGTTCCGTTCGGATGTCAAAATTCGGTAATAGCTCCAGTTCCGGTAGTAGCTCCAGGTAATTCCAATATCCATGGTTTTTCCAATATTAGCTCCAGGTAGTTCCAATATCCGGCAGAATGGAGTATATGCTGCTATTGATCAGAGCTTGTAAAACATGCTAGATATGGAGTATATGCTGCTATGAATTTGTACGGTTGCAAGATATGGCAAGAGGTTGTAAAACCTGCTGTTGAATTATGTAACCTGCTATTATGGCAAGATATGGCAAGATACAACAATTGTATAACCTGCTATTGATCAGCTTGTAAAAAATTCTTATTCCATATTAATAGAATATAACATACCTATATTAATTGTAATCATATGAATTATATTCAACCTCAAAATCATATTAATTGTAATCAGTAGCAGCATAACTTAGAGACCTTAATTGAACTTCCAAAAACACAAAGGTATGTGCTGCAATTGTTTTAAAAAAAATTAAGACCCAAAATGATGTCATCCAAGAAAATCAGATGTGGTCTTCGCATAACCTCCCATAACTTAGATACCTTCAACATACAAACAATCATTTTCACAACCCTCAATGAAGTCTTGTGGAGTCCGTCGACTTGGCAATTTAGCTCGTTTTGGTTGGCCGACTTGTGATAATAATGCATCATCAATGGTACTCCTTAATGGATTCTTGCATGTACTTCGATGATGACCCCAAAGACCACATCTGCTGCATTTATGGACCTTCTTATCCTTTTCCAAAAAATTAGGCAATCTTTTTCTTTTGGGTCTTCCTCTAGGTCTAGATGTATTTGGTACTCCAAGCTCTACCACATCATTAACTACTTGCCACTGATCCTTCCCAGGTAATGTGGCGATTGCTCCGTCGTACGCCACCCGGTACCTAAAGCACTTGTAATTAGTACACCTAATGTTGCATTGCAATTGAAAGTTTCATTTATGAAATGTAAATATTACATGTAAACGTAGTAGTAATCATTAACATACGTATGCCACAACAGATGCTCCTTCATCCCAACGAAAGCTATGGCATGAATGCAAGGAAGCCCTGTTAATTGCCAAACATTACAAGTGCAGTCTTTGCTCTCGACATCAACAATATGTCTTGAATGGAGGGATTCAACTTCGGCCATGTACAAACTAGACTGCCGAACTAATAATTGTTCTTTTATAGTAGTAATTTCTCTAATGTATTCTTCTGCATGAGGTACTAATTCACGGTGCCATGTCAAACTCGTCATTTTACGTGCACTCCTTTGCTCCATGAGTTTACCACGAATCAAGTCAATCAAATCGACAACAAGTTTAGTTCTAGCTTCCACAATCCATGCATTGAATGATTCAGCAAAATTATTCGTATTGGTATAGTGGTAAATCCCAACCATAAACTGACTTTGCGACCACTTGTAAGGTAATGAAATAAGGTACGCATGTATAGTCTGATTTAAAACACTAAGTTCACATAGCTTGTTATTATACTCTGTACAAGTGTATGCATTCGCTGCTGCCCAAACCAAACCTTGGAGTTTATGGCCATCTTTGCAATGAAATTTTTTTTTGATATTCTTCCACAAATGACGAATACATATTCTATGTTCAGCTCCAGGGTACACTTCTCTAATGGCCTCGCCTAAACCCTTTTCCATATCAGAAATGAAAGCAAGGAATTCTAGTTCTGTACCAATGGTTTCCCCCAAGTTATCTAGGAACCATAGCCATGTCTGCTTAGATTCGTTCTCAACAACAGCAAATCCTATAGGGAATAAACCATTATTACAGTCAAGTGAGGTAGCTGATAACAGCATTCCTAGATGCTTGGATTTGAGGTGGCATGCATCCAAACTTATAAGAGGTCGACAACCATAATTGAATCCATTTGCACATACCTTGAAGCTAACATAAAATATTTGAAAAGAATTGTCACGTACGTCATAAGTATATGTGATGTGTGATCCAGGATTTCTACTAATCAATTCAGCTTGTAGTGTTGGAACCCATTTATAATTATCATCTATACAACCAAATATATTATCACGAGCTTGCTCCCTTGACCTCCATAGCTTCATGTAAGGTAATGACAGACTGTACTCTTTATCCAAATTGTTATTGATCTCTTTTGGAGGAATATTTGGATTTCTTTTGACAATATCTTCAATTTCATTGGCAACACATGTAGAAGTTGCTAGCTTATTACCAGCACGATTGATACCAGGACAAGTATGATCTCCTTCAAGTCTACTAACTTCAAAAGACTGATCATCTTCACATAGTGAAGCTCGAATTCTCCATTTGCAACCTTGATACGCACATGTAGCAATAACACGTGTCTTGTCACTAGCCTTGATCCTAACCCCAAAATTCTCCTTGATGGCAACTGATCGTAGAGCATGTTTGAAACTTATTGCATCAGGAAAATATGTGCCAACAACTATATCTTTAGAACATGATGTAGGAGCACTCAAACTAACATCATTATGGTTGAAAGAACATTCAACTACTTGTTCAGAACTCACCACCTCCTTAAGAGTAGAATTTGATTCATGTCCTTCTGCTCCATGTTTTGTAATAACTATCTCAGCATGGAAGTTATCATTATATACATTTATGAACTCAGTCACCTCAACATCAGAATTGATTTCTTTGTACTCCTTCGGTGATGTACCAAATATGTAATAATACATATTATATGGATGACCCTTAATCCATGGGCATATTCTAGCAATCTCCCCTCTAAGTGTGAAAATAGTGAGTTGTCCTTTCTCAACTTTAACAGTCCTTTGTTTTCCACCATCGTACCTCTTCCGATGTTGGTCATTTGTTTGAACCCAGATTCCACCAGACTTAAATACAACAGAAATATACTCTTTCTGCTCTTCGTATAAATTTTTGTTCAATATTGTCACCATAAGCCTGCACTTACAATGGTTAAAATGTTATTTGAACATTTATGAAGTCTTGCATATGAATCATTGAACACTTACATAATCGGTCGTCTTGGAACACATCAGTATTTGTTTCAAACAACAAACAAGTTCCTTCAAATTTCTGTTTCAAACAAGAAATAATTTCTGTTTCAATACTCTAACTTATTTAAAAAAAAAAATCTTAGGAAAATCATTTATCTCTGTTTATTAATGTCATGTTAGTTTAAAAAATTTCTTAGAAAAATAAGTGCATGAATCTCTAGAGCCAAGGAAAATGCCTGGAGACTAATTAATTGAAAAATCATTTATCTCTGTTGACTAATAAATCTATGACATTTCGCAGTCCTTATTACTGTCATTACAGCAACCCTGAAGAAAATTTGGCGGAAGAAATTACCGTGAAGAACAATGCGATCAGGAGCTTCAGATGGTGGCAAATGCGAGACGTCCAACGAAAGCAAAAATGAGAGGCTTAGCGGGGATTTTCGGCGGGAAGAAATACTTCCGTCCATCCGTCACAGTTAAGGGGAGAACACAGAGAAACGTCGTGAGGAGGCGTTAGATGGAGTGGTAGAAACAAAATAAAGTAGGGATTTGAGTGGTATATATGTAATATTAATGTATGAGGTGTCAGATATGTAAAATATTAAGTATATAGTGGTATGTATGTAAATTTCCCAAAAATGAATTATATTTTCATGTGCTAATTATTACCTAATTAAAAAAAAATCTTAAAAACTATTGTCATAAAATTTTTAATCGTTTATGTCAAATGCGGGGCTGCGGGAGTAAGGGAAGCATGCCAAGCATGGCTTTATCCCATCAGAATTAGGAAATAAATAAATAATTCATAAAAGATCTCGACATGTGGAAGAAGCGGAAGCATGCGAAGCAGGGCTTTGGAGCAGGGTTTGTCTCATTCGGACGCAGAGATCTTTATATCCGAGTGGTGAATTGAATTTCTCCTCAGCTGGCTGAAAGCGGGAATCGGAATTTGGATATGGCGTCTTCCTTCCGCCGGCTCGGAGATGAGGAGAAGGGGATCGGAGCCGCGGGAAGAGAGGTTGATGGAGAGATCGGAGAGATCTCCGCCTCCAACGATGCCTTCGATGCTCCGCTCAATCAACACCCCGCCGACTGGCTCCGGAAGGGGAGGGTAAGTCCCACATTCTCTGTTGCCTTTCTTCTTCATCCAGGCGGCGATGCGCTGTGCGCATTTAGGTGGATTTCTTCTGGTTTTTTAGAATGTTTTCGCTCGCGCGCGCGCGCGTTTCCCCAATTTGTCAAAGAACAATCTCTGATAACTTAGGCGGATTCGAATTGGGAGTGTTGTTAGTAAGAGTCTATTTGAGGAACTTAGGTTATTAGAGGCTATCCAGTGTGGTATCCGACATACGCTGAGGACGTGCTCTTAGGGCCCGACGACTTCGGACCGGAAACCAGGAATTTTTCGCGTAGAGGTATTACAATTTGCTCGGTATTGCTCGGTAAATTGCTTGATGAGAAATACCTGTATCGAGCAATACCGTGTACCGAGTTAAAAAACTCGGTACAACTCGGTACGGTATTTGCTTTTTTGCCTAAAACTGAACCTAGAAAAATCGAGAAATACTCTATCTGCGTACGTTCACTTGATAGAATAAAAGTTCCTATTTGAGGGAGAAATCATTAGGTACCAATACAGACGTAGAGACCGGTAGAGCTATGTAGGAGTATATTTGTGCATGGCGCACGTGTGGTATCTTGAACTAATAATTCCTTCTATTTGAGACTATTTTTTATTATTTTATTTTTATATAATAACCATTATAATTTTATTTAGCTTTGATTATTTTGCTATTTTTTTAAATTATATTCGATTAGGAATTACTTTTTATAGCCAAAGATAACAAAGTGTTGTAGATACGAATAAATTGTTGCTCAATTTATTTAAAAGGGAAAATATTTATGATGTCCACACTAATTTTTATAAAGCTATTGTGCGAAAAAAAAATATATATTTTTTAAGCTGCGGTAAAAAACAATATCTTAACATGTAATTTTTTGATGGAGGCGAGAAAGTAATAGTCAAATAGGATAATAATTGTGATTTGAAAAACAAAATAGTAAGAGAGTTATCTCCAACAAACACTTATGCTTCGTTTCGGATAAAATAATATTTTTGTATTTGAAAATTACTTTAAAAAGTAATAATAAAGCAATCTCAAATGAAGCCTTAGTGTCCGTTCAGACAGTTGCCGTTTTTAATAAACAACAGCAACATCAAGCCTTTATCCCACTACGTGGGGTCGGCTACATGAATCCTTTTCCTCCATTAATTGTGTCCTATTAAAAGTCAAATTCTAGTTTAAATCTAATAAAGAAAGGTCATTCATAATATTTTCTAGCCAAACCTTTTTAGGTATGTCTCTACCTTTCTTAACATAAGTCAAATCTAATACCTCTACTCTCCTAACCGGGTCATCGGAATGCGGTTTTTAATAAACATGGTTATAAAATTTAGGTGGAGAAAGTAACTTTTTTAAAAAATATTTTGAAAAGTAGCTTCATAGCATAAAAAAATCTTGAAAATAGAAAGAAAAGATAGACAAATAAAAATTATGATTGAGATCTATAAAGCAAAACAGTCAGAAAATTATCCTAAATAAAGTCTCAGTATGAATTTTATGATTGATTTGCAGGTTGATTATAATTATTATTCCTCAAAGTATTATTATGGTTCCAATAAAAAAATTATAAATAAAATTAGGATCCACTATTTGAGTGGCCCAATAAAATGGGAGACAAAGTAATACGCATTACTAGGGAAATATCGATCTTACTGAGCCAATTAAAGTCTACTTGATATATATATATATATATATATATATATATATATATATATATATATATATATATAGAAATTAATAATTCACATGTCTATGACTTAATTTATTTATTTATTTTTAATTTATACAACTTTCAAATCATTAATGCGCTTTGTAAGGGGAGCTTTTCATTTTTTTTTTTTGGTAGAAAAATAATCAGTAAAAAATAATATATTTTTGGATGATAGTTTTTGGATAAATTTATAAAAATTTATTTTAAAAAACTCAACATATTTAAAATTGTGGTTGAAAAAAGGGCTTTTAAAAGCATAATTTATACCAAACGAGCCTAAATAACATAAAAAATAATTAATATTAATTTATTTAATATTTAATATTTATCATCAAGCATGTATTTTGATATAATTTAGATATCTAAATAGCATATAAATAAATATAAATATTAGTTATACAAATATATAAACAATTTATGATATTTATTTAAATTCTCCCTATATTTTTATACGAGCATAACTTGAGAAAAAGTCTTGACCTAGCAACTGCTCTAATTTAATATTTAATTAAAGTGATACACATAGGACTAGGGTAACGTTTGAAGTGATACAAAAAAATCACAATCATTCCAAAGTTTTCATAAAAAAAAAAATGGCAACGTTTGAAGTGATACAAAAAAATCACAATCATTTCACTATGAATATATCTGTTTATCCCTAAATGATATCACATAGGGCTAAGGTATGTTTGGGATATCGTTTTTCTTGTTTTAATTTAATATAATAATCATAGTTATAGGAGTGTGATGAGTGTCATAAGAGTTAACGATCCAAACTGAACTCATACAACCTGAATACTAGGGGTGTCAATTTTGGGTCACGGGTCGGGTTCGGGTCGAATCCGGAACTGACCCGGGTTCAATCGGGTCGACCATAACCCGACCCGGGTAGGCAAACGGGCCGAAAACACGGACCCGACCCGTCGAGTTGACACGACCCGACACGAGCGCGCAGGCAGGCGGACGCGCGGCATGCAGGCGGACTGATGCGAGGCGCGCGGCGGACTAGAGCGCGCTGCGAACTCACGCGGCGGGTGCGGCGGACTCGCGCAGCGGGTGCGCGGAAATGTGGGCAGGGCGGGTGCGTGGCAGATGCGCGACAAGCGCGAGGGCAGGCAGCGCGAGCGCGAGCGTGCCAGTCTCCTCAACAGATTTGGCAGTTTTGGCATTTGGAGTCTCTGTAATCATTAGAGGGAAGTTATCAACCACTGGACAGCTAAATCTTTAAAGAACTAAACTAAGACAAATTTTTAAAAGCGGTTGGTTGATTAATTTTATTAGCTGCAGGAGATTGTCGGGGAATTTTATTTTCAGCATTATTTAATTTTTTTTATAAAAAAATAATTTTTTGATTGATTCAATATGAAAATTAACCTCTCGTTTTAATTTGAAAAATGTGATTATTGACTTCACAAAAACTTAATTAATGTGATATGTGAATATTTAGTTCTACTACTTATTTTAATTAAATATGATGCCACTAATTAGGATACATATCACTTTTGATTTATATTTTTATACCATTTTTTCTGAACATAATTTTTGATTGAAAACCTTTAATCATAAAACTTAAAAAATTTATTTCGTGAATTATAAATTGGATTTTTTTTTTAAATGATGCATGAGTTCTATTGGTTTGCAACCATTTGTAGACTATCCTCATATTATTAAATCTTGTAATTAAATTTCATGAAATTACTTTTAACTTCTATGATACAAAGGATATACTACTAAATCTTTTAATTATAAATGAATTAAGTTGCTGACAAAGAAAAAAATGTATCCAAATATGTAGACAGTACTTAAGATATGGGAGTTCTTAATTGTGTTAAGCATTGCAGACAAAAAAGAAGGTCACTTCAGGACATAATACAGAACAACTCACAAATGATGAACATATCGTTTCTTTTGATGTCTACTGGGCAACACATTTGTACATGGGGTATAGTGATCCAGACGATGAACTAGCCTATAACAAAGTTCATGATGTTCTTCGACATGATCGGTAGTATGGTCATCAATGAGATGGATACTAAGATGCGCATATAGTGGGATATATGCTGGAAGGAACAACTGAGTAGGCTTTGGGGTACACTATTATGATGAATTAGTTGCATCAGATGGACCCCAATGAATCTTAATATTTGGCCATTGCTAGAACTCGATATTGATACCAAAATCTTCTATGGGAGGATCGCGGAATTGTTGGTCAGCAAGATCATATTTGACAAGTGAGGGAGGTTAGAAAGATCGTAATCGGGTGATGATGGCTGGAAGGACTGTAGTAGGCGGGACACGGAGGTCGGAAGGACTGTAGTTTACATGTGATGGAGGTCAGAAAGGTCGTAGTATGACGATAGAGGTCGGAAGGATCGTTGTCTGGCGATGGAGGTCAAAAGGACCATATTTAGTAGGCGACGTAGATCGGAAAGACCTTTTTCGGGCTTCAGAGGTTGGAAGGACCGTAGTCTGGCGATGGAGGTCAGAGAACTATAGCTGGCATGCGACAGTGGTCATAAAGACTGATTTCTGGCGACGAAGGTCGGAAGGACTGTAGTCTGACGACGGATGTCAAAAGAATTGTAGTTAGCATTGATAATGGTTAAAAGAACATTTATAGTGACGGAGGTTGGAATGACCGTAGTCAGTGGGCAACAACGTCCGAAATACCATTGTTTGGCGACGAAGGTCAGAAAGACTGTAGCTAGTGGGCGACAATGGTCAGAAAGACTGTTGTTTAGCAACAGAGGTCAGATGGACTGTAGTCGGCAGACGATAGTAGTCAGAAAGACTGTAGTCTAGCAATGAAGGTCGGAAGGACCGTAGTGACCTTTGTAGTTGGTGGGCAATAGTAGTCACAAAGACTGTTGTTTAGTGACGGAGGTCGGAAAGACTATAATCTGGCGATGGAGGTCAGAATGATCATAGTTGACGGGTGATAGAACTGTTTAAACTTGTTATTTTATCTTTTCAATCAAAGATAAATGAGTTCTTATTGAGTCGAGTTACGAGCAAATCGTCAAATGCTTGGTACATTTACATCCCTAATAATAACCATTGCATGTAGAAATCTTAATCATGAGCGTGCTTGAAATTAACTCAAGGAGGATCATTATTGAAGTTGTGAGAGACAACATCATGAGAAAGAAGATACCTCAAGCAACACAAGGAGATGAAGATGCTTACCGATGGGTTGCATCAATTGTAGGTGTTGATAATGTGAGGAGGGAGGGCAGGGTCGATGAATTAGGGCACATTGTATATTAGGTAAGGGTATCAATATTTGACCTGACACAAAACTCGACTCGGACCCAACTCGTATGGGTTCGAGTCAACCTGTTTGCCAAATATGATGGGTTCGGGTTGACCAGGACCCAAAAACCCAAAATTAATGTAAAAATGACTCGAGTCTCCCTTGGCCTGCACTGATCCTGAGCCTACACGTAGCTCTCCCGTCATCCTACCCTAGTGACCACGCTCCACAGCTCACACATGATTATATTCTAAGTTAGATGGCCTGATTCATCTTCAGTGGAACGCTATTTTGCCCCCAAATCATCGTTCATTTCTTTTGCGCCTTTCTCATACGAGTTCCGTATAGAGAAAGAAATGACACAAGTGAACAGTGCGACGCCAATATTGGCGTGCACTGTTCCACTCCGATCAAATGGCGGAAGAAATGACATTCGGTTGTGACGTTTGAGGGCTTCTATTCGGCTGTTTGCCGAACGGTTGGAGATGGTCTAAGGAAGATGAGAAATATTGTTAAAAGTACAACTGTGTTAAATTAGTATTTAGTGTGTTTTATATGTTATACATATAATTAGTTGTGTTTTAAAATCTCATATATTTTATTTTATTAATATAAATAAACATTAATAATGTTAGAAATTATAAAAAATATAAATAAAATAATAATTTGAGGTTTACGCCTAAACCCTTCTCTCCCATATTTCCGTCCGCCAACTTTCCCGGACCTCAACGACAAAGAAGCAAGGATGTCGGGAGCCCGCTGGAGAAGGCATAGACTGGACCAGTGGGGTGTAATAGAGTTTGAAGAGGATGAGAGACTTGCGGATTTAAGTTAAATCCATCCAATGCTCAGATTCTAGGATTTAAAGTTGTCTTTTTTGCTGTTTGGCTGTATTTAGGTTTAATCCTGCAAAAGGTTCTTGCTGTTCCAGACCTCCCTGGGACACACCGCCATCCTTTTTGCAAATGTGCTCGGCGGAGTTGGCTTCATGGAAGATTTATTACTGGCTCTCAAATACAGTAGCACCGCCACTTTTGCCACTGAACTTTCAAGAACCTAATGCGCCTTGTAGCAGCTCGAAAAAAAGACCACGGTTGGTACTGCTTGTAGTCGCCAACTGCAAATAGAACGGGTCTGTTCGCCACCAACTTCTTTCCAACTCTCCTCAAATTTCAATGGCATCACTGGGCATCGACATATTATGATGTCATCTTTATCTTTTACCCTTAAGAAGTCTTAACCATCCAGGCTAATTTTTCTTGGTTTTGAATCCATAAGATGTCTTTGTTTGGGTGAATCAGAGGTCTGTAAATAAGGAAAAAGGACTTTTAGACATCCAAATTCCAAATGGAAATGCTGAACCAGTTTCATGGCGTGAAGTATTTTAAATAAGTAGTAGGGGAGGTTGAATGGATATTTTCTGTCTGCCTGTAGTTGATTTATTGCCGAACCAAAAGATTGAGAGTCAGCTGCTCACTGTCTTGAACAAAAAAGTGGAAATGAGATGAAAACATTGCTTATATGTCTCTACTTGACTACTAGGATCTAATTAAGCTTACCATAATAACATACATGATCTCTTTCTATCTATATATCTTTCTGTCTATCTATCCATAATATGATTGCTGTCGAATTACAGATTTTTGTTAAAATTTAAGCTTATTGTTCCATTCTTTGCTAAGTTTAACACTGGATAAGTTTTCTAACCTTCCTGTTATTTAACAGTTAGCAGGTCTTGTGCTGAATGCTTCTCATCGGTTTAGATATTCTTTGGATTTGAAAAAGGAGGAAGTCACTGAACGGATTAGGAAGAATTTCGGTGCACATGGTCAAATTACACGAGTATGTCAATTCACTGGTGTAGTTGGCTTGTTTAATTATTTTTTTTGGCTCATTATTCATGTATATATAAGTATATATTATTTGTTTTCGTGTTTTCTTATTTGCCAGGCAACTGCCCTTTTCAGAGAAGCTGTTAAAATAGTTGTACCAGGTGATCCAACATTTTTTGCTCTCTATCTCCTCTCTCTTTGGATAAAGGATGCTGAAATTTTATTGGGAAAATTTTTAAAACACAAATTTATTAAGAAGATGAAACGCAGAGCATTAAAAATTTAAAATAAAGCCCAATCGCTTATTTAACGGGTGACTAGATATGACATGACGAAGCTAGTTGTTGGTAAAACAGGTAAATAGGTGATTGACGTTATATATAAATTTTTGCTAGTTATCCGTTTAATTGGCGACTAGTTTTATTTCTTTCCCCACCCCTGAACTTCCCATTTCCTTGCGCAGTCCTTCCTCTTCTGCGCACTCTTCTTCTTTGGCGTTGCCCTTTCCTTCCTCATTTCTATGGCTGCGTGCTCCCCCCATTGCTGATTCTTGTTGATGTTGGCTGCCACCTTCTTTCTTTCCCATTTTTTCATAGATGTTTCCCCATTTACAAGGTGTACATTTTAGAAAATTTGTAGAAGTTTTTGGTAGTAAGCAAAATATATCTATTTTAATTTTTGTGCGAGGATTTTCTTATTTGATCTTCTTGTTTATCAAAAGAAAAGTTTTGGTAGTGAAATAAATATTTTTTTAGAAATTATTTGAAGTTTTTGTTAGGCAAGAAATAATATTATTTAGAATATTGCATGAGAATATTCTTTGATCATTTTATGAGAATATGTTAAAAAAAACTTTGTCATAAAAATTAGTTTAAATGTAAAAACTCAGAAAATTAGAAAAAATATAAAGGGGTCCATAAAGAGTTTAATAAAGCAATATGCGATGTAAATAATTTAGCTTTTAATGATTTATATAATAGATTAGATACTAAGTAGGGCGAAAGATGTATATGTATAAATTGACCAAACAAAGAGTATGAGAACTAAGGATCTTGTTCATGTGAAGTGCATTAATGATGAAAATCAAAATATGCTTTTATTAAAAGAGGATATTCAAAATTGACGAATGAGATATTTTGATAAGCTTTTCAACGAAGATTGTGAGAACCCGATTGATTTTAGTGACCTTAATACTATAAATGAAAATAGAGATTTTTGTTTTATCGTCGTATTAGTAAAACCAATGTTAGAGAGACTTTAAAGAAGATGAAGTGTGGAAAAACAATTGGACTTGATGATATTCCAATAGAGGTGTGAAAATGCTTTGGAGAAGAAGGAAGTTCTTAGCCTACTAAACTTTTAATGTTATTTTGAAGATTAAACCAATGCTAGATGAGTGGAGAAAGTGTTTTTTGTTTTTATTTTTAAGAATGAAGGTGATGCACAAGAGTGTGAATTATAGAGGAATTAAGTTAATGTGTTATATATTAAAACTGTGGGAGAAAGTAATTGAGCATAGTTTATGGTGTGATATTAATATTTCTCAAAATCAATTTGGATTCATGCCAGGTAGGTCTACTATGGAAGTTATACATTTATTGAGCAGTTTAATGGAGAAGTTTAGAGAGAATAAGGAGGATCTATAGATGATATTTATTGATTCAGAGGAAGCATATGATAAAGTTGCAAAAAAAGTGCTCTGGATGGTTCTATGATGTAGACACAATAAAGAAGAAACATACACAATGGATAGAACTTAAAACAAACTTTATTAAAATAGAAACAGACAGCTAAGACTTGACAAACACAACAAGAAATATTAGAAGAAATAAAGGAAAATAAAAAGACGCTATCCTCAGACAACCGTTAGAACGGGTTCCTCACATGCATTGAATAGTAGATTAAATAAAAGAAGTGCATAAGACTAGCAAACCGATGGTCCACCACTGCAAGACTGTTCCAAATGCTTCCAAATCAACCAAGACACGACACCCTAAAGTTGCTTCACTGTTGAGAAGAAGGATACAGATGGAGTGGCACTTGCGGAGAGACGAAGAGGTTAGAAGCCCAAGAAGAAAGGGTGGAAAGAGCCCGCAGGATTTCCGGAGGGGATGAGAAAAGAAGGGTGGAAAGAGCCCGCAGGATTTCCGAATAAACTCGCAGGTTAATAGCAACTTATGCTCACAAATATCAACTGCTTTCCTTCTCATCATCATCTCATTTTTATAGGCAAAGAAGGGGAAAGCCAAGAGTCACATGACTTTAATTTCCATTAGAGCCGAAGCATTATTAGCATAGAAATCTTCCCAACCATTCGAAAATCAATCCAAACACAGGAACCGAAACAGCAATTACGGGAACCAAGCCTCACGCATGGAACCAAGGAGTCACGGACTCGGGAAGAGTCCCAGGTGCGGAAAACAGCAAATGGCCGGAATTCCAAGAGGTAAAGCATGGAAAAACAACACTTCATATAACTTATTATGCATAGAATTCAGCCATCATTAAAGAGCAAACCACGGTTTTCCAAGAGGCAAGAAGAAAGGGGAAGGGGAAGGGACAAGGCCACTCCAAAAGTAATTCTTCTTAATGAGGTACCTTTTTGGATATTAATGAGCTACGAAACTTCAGCTCAAGCAACTAAAAGAACAAGCTCAACGCCATGTGCTCCAAAACAGCCAACCCGAGAACCAACATCAAAACAGCCAACCTGTGAACCATCAGTGGCCAAGGACCAATCGAGCCAGCAAACTAAAGGTCTACCAAGCCTTATGCATAATCTACCATGATCATTAGATGCTTTCCCATCATTAGATAGCTAAAAAAGAAAAAGAAAATAAAATAGGAAACAAAATATAATATTGTTCAAATAAAATAAAAAGTACAGAAATTCTTGATAACATCAATTCTCCCCTGGTGGAAAATTCTCATCTCCTGATGAGAACATATCAACAACTCTTTCATAAAGCTCCAAGTTTTTCTTTTTTAGATCAACAGCATCAATCCAGGTATAGTCAGTCAATGGTCGATGGTTCCATTTGACCAGGAACTTTTTATGCTCTCCATGCCTTGTCTTAATAGCTTTCACATCATTAACATCTTTGATTTGATCTTCAGACTTTACCAAAGGAGCAGAGAGTGGTAAAGTTTCAATATCTACAAAATCGTCAGAATCTCCTTCATACAAAGACAGGTCAGAAACATTAAAAATAGGTGAAGTGCCAACAGTATTTGGTAAATCTAGCAGATAGGCATTAGCATCTAATTTTTTAATCACACGAAAAGGGCCAAATTTCTTTCTACTTAGCTTTTTGAAAGTGCCAACAGGAAACCTTTGGCGACAAAAATAAGCCATCACTAAATCACCTTCTTTGAAATTTACTTCTTTTCGATGTTTATCAGCAGCAGATTTATACTTAGCAGTAACCTTCTTAAGTTTTTCAAAAACCTGTTATTGGACAGTTTTTATATGATCAAATGTTTCAAAAGCCTCAGCACTAGTTTTTTTAGGAAGAGAAAGAATTTCTATCCAGAATACGAGGAATAGATTGCCCATAAATAATTTCAAATGGAGTTTTGCCAGTAGAACGATTGACAGAATTATTATAAGCAAACTCTGCTTGAGGCAACACTAAATCCCATTGAGATGATTTTTCTCCAGCAGGGCATCTTAACAAATTTCCCAAACTTCGATTTACTACCTCAGTCTGCCCATCGGTTTGAGGATGATAGGCACTGCTAAATTGAAGAGTAGTTCCAAGTTTTGCCCACAGAGTTCTCCAAAAATGACTTAAAAACCTAGTGTCACGATCAGAAGTAAAAGTTTGAGGAATACCATGCAAACGAACAACTTCTTTAAAAAACAAATCAGCAATATGAGAAGCATCAGAAGTTTTCTTGCAAGGAATAAAATGTGCCATTTTACTGAATCGATCTACTACCACAAAAACAAAAATTTGTTTCATCTCCAATATTTCTTCTTATCGAAGAGAAGAAACGAGAAAAATCGAAATCTTCCTACTCGAACAATCAGTCCTTTTGTTTCGAAAAGTAACTGGTAAGCCTAAAACAAAATCCATAGAAATATCTTCCCAAGGTTTGTTTGGAATAGGCAGAGGAGTATACAAACCAGAATTTTGTGTAGTTCCTTTAAAAGCTTGACATACCTTGCATTATTTTACTAATTTAGCAATGTCTTTTCTCATATGGGGCCAAAAATATTTTTCTTCAACTAAAGCAATTATTTTTCCTTGCCCAAAATGCCCTCCCAAACCTCCACTATGCAATTCTTTCACAAGTTGTTCTCTCAAAGAACTTTTAGATATGCAAAGTCTGTTTCCCTTAAATAAAAAACCTTGATGTATAACAAATTGAGCAGAAGGATCAGTCCCAGACGCACAACAAGCATTCCAAATATTTTTAAAATCAGAATCATTTGCATAAGTGTCTTTCAAAAAATCAAAAGAAGTAACAGTCGGAAAAACAATTATCAATAAATGAGATCTTCGGCTTAAAGCATCAGCAACTTTATTCAAAACTCCAGTTTTATGTTTGATATGAAAAGTGTATTCTTGTAAAAAAGAAACCCATTTGGCGTGTCTTTTGTTCAGATTTTTTTGTGATCCCAAAAATCGTAAAGCCTCGTGATCAGTATTCAAAATAAATTCTCGTTGAATCAGATAGCATCTCCAAAATTTCAAAGCTTGAATAATGACATAAAATTTCAAGTCATAAGTAGAATATCGAGATCGAACATCATTTAGCTTTTCACTAAAATATGCAATAGACTTTCCTTCTTGACTTAAAACAGCACCAATACCAAATGTGAAGCATCGCAATCAACTTCAAAAACTTTTTCAAAATTTGGTAAGCTAAGAATTGGAGTTTGACACATTTTTGATTTGATCAATTGAAAAGTAGTGTCAGCTTTAGGGGTCCATTTAAAAGTTTCATTTTTCAAATAGTCAGTGATAGGAGCAATAACAGTACTGAAGTTCTTAACGAATCGACGATAAAAAGATGCTAAGCCATGAAACCCTCTTACCTCTCTGATATTCTTAGGAACGGGCCAGCTTTTTATTGCTTCGATTTTCACAGGATCTACTTTGATTCCTTTAGCAGATATAATGTAACCCAAAAATGTCAAACTCGAAGTCATAAAAGAGCATTTTTTTTAAATTAATGTACAGTTTCTGTTCTCTCAAAGTTTTCAGAATCTCCTTAACATGAAAAAGGTGTTCAGATGGATGAATGCTATAAATCAGAATATCATCAAAATATACAACCACAAACTTCCCAATAAAAGATCGTAAAACATGATTTATTGTTTGCATGAAAGTACTCGGAGCGTTAGACAAACCAAAAGGCATAACAAGCCATTCATATAAGCCCTCTTTGGTTTTAAAAGCAGTTTTTCATTCATCTCCAGGTCTAATTCTTATTTGATGATACCCACTTTTCAAATCAATTTTTGAGAAAATTTTAGCACCACTTAACATATCCACATATCATCCAGTCTAGGAATTGGAAATCGGTATTTGATGATTATTTTGTTTATAGCTCGGCTATCTACGCACATTCTTCAAGTTCCATCTTTTTTAGGAGTAAGTAAAGCAGGCACAACACAATGACTCAGACTTTCCTGGATTAAACCTTTTTCCAGCAGTTCAGATACTTGTTTAGAAAGTTCTTGATGTTCATTTGGACTCATTCTCTAATGTGAACGATTAGGTAATGTAGCTCCAGGAATCAAGTCAATATGATGTTGAATATCTCTCATTGGGGGTAATTCAACTGGCAATTCATCAAGAATTAGATCAGAAAATTCATTTAGAAATGTTTGTATTTCTTTTGGAATCTCAAAATCTAAATCAGACTCTTTTTCAAATAACAGATATATCACCTCAGATTTTGTTAACTCGTTTGTGTTCAAAAGCAAATCAGAAGTGGAAGACTTGACATGTTTCTTGTTCTTTGTTACCGGATCAGGAATGTTTCTTTGTGGAAAGAGTGTGAATTCTTTGTTATCTGTAATGAAAGAATATGTATTCTTTTCCCCATTATGTATGGTTTTATGATCATACTGCCAGGGACGACCTAAAAGGATGTGACATACTTTCAAAGGCACAACATCACAAACAATTTGATCTTTATAAATTCATCCAATCGTTAAGTTCACAGTGCATTGTTTATTTATAGGAACCTCACTTCCCTCTTTGAACCAAGATATTTTATACGACTTATCAAGAGGTTTCGTTTTCAACTTTAGTTTCTTTACCATATGTTATGATACAAAGTTCCCTGAACTTCTACTATCAATCATTAAAGTGCAAACTTTTCCTTCAACAGTACAGGTAGTTCTAAAAATGTTCCTCCTAAGCCATTTATCTTCCTTTTCAGTTTGAGCAGTTAAGACTTGTCGAATTACTAACAATGGTTCTCCTTCATCACATTCTAAGTCAAATTTTTCCAACTCAGCTTCATTTTCAGTTTCTATTTCATCTTCTTCCTCTTCTTCTATCTCATTTTCATCTTCTATGAAATTAATTCGTGGAGGATTATTCTTTCTGCAAGTAGCTGACAAGTGACCATATAACCCACATTTGTAACATGGTCCAATTTGCTTAGATTGTTCAGACGGTTTATTTCCTACTACTCTTTTTCCCTTTTCTTTATTTTGACTTTCAACAGTTTTAACTTTTACATTCAAAGTTTCCGCAGAAGTCTGAGTTTTGGTTCCACTCGTTTGCCTTCGTTTATATGTTTCAGTGATTTTATTGGTTCCCCGCAAATGTTGCTTTTCAATTTTTAAAGACATCCGATAAACTTCATCTAATTTAACAACATGATGTAAGTTGAGTTGATCTTGAATTGTCCATTTTAAACCATCAAGGTATCTCGTTACAATTTTCTCTTCAGACTCATCCAAGTCATTTCTGGCTTGCAATTTGTAAAAATTTTCAGTGTATTCTTCTACAGATTGATTACCTTGACGCAAATTGTTAAACTCCTAAAAAATAGTTCTCGAGTGATCAGAAGATAAAAATTTTCCTTTTATCTTTTCTTTCATTCTTTCCCAGGTTTGAATTTTTTATTTGCCTCTTCTTAATCTGTTGTTTTGTAAGTTTTTCCACCAAGTTAATGCATGTCCCGTTAGTTTCAAACTTGCAAATTTAACTTTTCGATTATCCGGAATTTCTTTCCATTCAAAAAACTGATCCATTTTTTCTACCCATTCTATGAATTGTTCAAGTTGTAATTTTACTTCAAAATTATGAACGTCGATTTTAATTCCGTGATCCCAATTTCTTTGTCGCCTATTTCGATTTCTAGGTTCTTCCTCTTCACTCGCAGAAGATATTATAATAGGATTAACGTTAGCTTGATTGACATTTAGATTAGCAATGGCCTCAGCTACCGTATTAATTTGATGTTGCAAATCATTTAATTGTTGCATCACTTGTTGCCAATCCCCTTGTTCATTAGCCTTTTTTTTTAGACACAAAAGAGAAAGACTCCTACAAACCAAAAAAAAAGACGAACCTGGCTCTGATACCAAGTTGATGTAGACACAATAAAGAAGAAACAAACACAATGGATAGAACTTAAAACAAACTTTATTAAAATAGAAACAGATAGCTAAGACTTGACAAACACAACAAGAAATATTAGAAGAAATAAACGAAAATAAAAAGACGCTATCCTCAGACAACCGTCAGAGCGGGTTCCTCACATGCATCGAATAGTAGATTAAATAAAAGAAGTGCATAAGACTAGCAAACCGATGGTTCACCACTGCAAGACTGTTCCAAATGCTTCCAAATCAACTAAGACACGACACCCTAAAGTTGCTTCACTGTTGAGAAGAAGGATACAGATGGAGTGACACTTGCGGAGAGACGAAGAGGTTAGAAGCCCAAGAAGAAAGGGTGGAAAGAGCCCGCAGGATTTTCGAAGGGGATGAGAAAAGAAGGGTGGAAAGAGCCCGCAGGATTTCCGAATAAACCCGCAGGTTAATAGCAAACTATGCTCACAAATATCAACTGCTTTCCTTCTCATCATCATCTCATTTTTATAGGCAAAGAAGGGGAAAGCCAAGAGTCACATGACTTTAATTTCCATTAGAACCGAAGCATTATTAGCATAGAAATCTTCCCAACCATTCGGAAATCAATCCAAACACAGGAACTGAAACAGCAATTACGGGAACCAAGCCTCACGCATGGAACCAAGGAGTCACGGACTCGGGAAGAGTCCCAGGTGCGGAAAACAGCAAATGGCCGGAATTCCAAGAGGTAAAGCATGGAAAAACAGCACTTCATATAACTTTTTATGCATAGAATTCAGCCATCATTAAAGAGCAAGCCACGGTTTTCCAAGAGGCAAGAAGAAAGGGGAAGGGGAAGGGACAAGGCCACTCCAAAAGTAATTCTTCTTAATGAGGTACCTTTTTGGATATTAATGAGCTACTAAACTTCAGCTCAAGCAACTAAAAGAACAAGCTCAACGCCATGTGCTCCAAAACAGCCAACCCGAGAACCAACATCAAAACAGCCAACCCGTGAACCATCAGTGGCCAAGGACCAATCGAGCCAGCAAACCAAAGGTCTATCAAGCCTTATGCACAATCTACCATGATCATT
Organism: Dendrobium huoshanense; assembly: GCA_016618105.1. Taxonomy (NCBI): domain Eukaryota; kingdom Viridiplantae; phylum Streptophyta; class Magnoliopsida; order Asparagales; family Orchidaceae; genus Dendrobium; species Dendrobium huoshanense. Next base: position 69,187,635 of record CM028345.1, read on the forward strand.
GGATGCTTTCCCATCATTGGATAGCTAAAAAAGAAAAAGAAATTAAAATAGGAAACAAAATATACTATTGTTCAAATGAAATAAAAAGTACAGAAATTCTTGATAACATCATTCTAGAAAAGAAAAGAGTTAATAATGCTTATACTCAAGTCATTAAAAATATGTATGTAGGAGTTGTTACTTTTGTTCTAACACAAGGGAGTTTTACAAGTATTTTCCTATTTCAGTTGGATTATGGAGGTCATCCTTAGAGTCTAAAGGTTTTTGTTTGAGTAGATCTAAAAGAAAATACATTGAGTGTAATTTTATTATTAATAGATCTAGTGGGGGAATGTGACTTTGGGTGATCAAGTCATTAAAAAAAGTACATGATTTAGATATCTTGAGTCTTTTGTTCAAAGTGATGGTGAAATAGATAAGAGTATTATTAATGGAATTTAAGTTGGATGATCAACGTAGAGGTATGCATTGAGCCTGTTGTTGTGTGCCACAAAAGTACTCCTCAAGGGAAAATTCTATAAGATGGTGGTGAGACCAGTAATGCTTTATGGTGTAGAATGTTGGCCATTAAATGAGAAACAAAAAATTAAGTGTTTCAGAGATGAGAATGCTCAAGTGGATGAATAGTTTTATATTTAGAGACAAAATGTGAATCTAGTATATACGTGAAAATGTTGGAGTAGCTCAAGTAGCAAATATTATTAGAGAGTTATGTTTGATAGTTTGGTCATATAAAACGTCGGCCTTCCGATGACCTGGTTAGGAGATTAGATTTATTAGATTTGATCTATGTTAAGAGAGGTAGAGATAGACCTAAAAAAACCTGGTTAAAAAGTATTAAGAATTATATTTAAGTGATAATTTGGCTCTTAATAGGACACTATGAGACAAAAAGATTAATGTAGGCGATTCATGTTGTGGGATAAAAGATTGATATTTTTATTGTTATATTGTATGAATAAATGTTGTTAATCATTGTTATGGGTATAATAAAAAATTATAGTTTAAATCAAATATTTGTTTTTGAAAATATTTAAAAATTGTCTTAGTTATTAATATATATATATATTTTTGATTATTGTGTGAGAAACTCCTATTGATATTTGGAATGAGGTCATAATTTTTTTATTTAACTAATTATTTTTTTCATGAATTATTTTGAGTCAACATCATGTCACTATACATGAAATTTTTTTGCTTGATTTCAGTTTTTATTCATTTGATTTTGCTTACCACACCATAGTATTCACCAAATCATGGAATTTCTTGATTTTGTTGATCATATTTAAGCTATTGTTAGTTTATTTGTAAGACCCAAATTTTGTGAAGCACGTACCAACTAATAAACAAGATTATAGGAACTTATATTGGTGAGGGAAAAGTTGGGTTATTGAGTGGACATTTAGCTTTGTTGATCCTGCTTTGTGATGGGCAATTGAGCATTGATAAATAGTTTTCTTTAATATATACGATGGGAGAAACTGTTCCTTACAAGTCTGAAGAAACACAAGATTAGAGGAACTTAAGCTGAGAATATCAAGATCACTTAATTACGAAGTATCTAGATTTACAATGAATTTGGTGTGTCATCTCCTTGTGCGCACTGTTTTTAATGTGTCGCCTATGACGAATTATGCAAAGTTGTGTTATGATATGCTTCTCATCAATTTTTGATTTTAAATATTGAAGTTGAAATAGCTCGTAATGAACACCAAGATAGGAACAATGCTGCATACCGAACTACGAATGAATCTAATTTTGAGCAAGGGGTTGATGTATCTCTAACTGATATGATGCAGATGACTAATGGTGCTCAAATATTATAGAAAGTCTTTGTTAACTGTTATATTATTTTAGCAAGTAAATATTAGTTGATTTCTCTTAGAGATTTAAATTGTTAATGTAAATTTGTAGGTTATTCCCAATCCATGTTGACATGAACATAGAATGCCACTCATCATAGTCTTTCCAAGGAGTCTTCTATCCCTCAGAAGCTTCTAGGTCCCATCTAGCAGCTTCTGATGAGGGATATGAAATGACTTGTAGCGGCTCAAGTGGTGAATTCAGTGATAATACTGATGAATTCAGGGCTTCTTCTGGTGGAATCAACTAACTAGATGACGATCTAGCTCTACAAATCTTTTTTCTACTAGTTTTTATCTGACACTGATTAGAAATTCTTCCAATTTGGTACTGTGTGTTTTAATGGCTTTCTAATATAATCTCAAGTGGTGAATTCAGTGATAATACTAATGTTATCAATATATAATAGGGTTAGACAACCTTAATCATCATTAGTTACCCCAGCTTCCCCAGCTACTGGAAGGTCAATTGAATGCTTAATTCTACAGATCCAACTGTTCCAATGTGATAGTTTTTTGGTCTACATTTACAAAGGTGAGCCCCATGATTACCATCTGTATGATTTGCCATGAGTAATCCAATGATACCTTAACTCAAAAAATTTAAATAATGAATGAACTTAAGACATGATGAGATACATTTTTTTTATTAAATATTAAATTCTTAATAATTTTTAATGACTATACAACTAAAACATATGAAATATATTTATTTTAAAAAATAATATTTATAAGATTTTTTTATACATCGGGTGGCTGTCAAATCAACTGGCAAAAGTGGCAAACAAAAATAAATTGTGTTCCGTGTTTAACTTGCTTAATAAATTTCTAATAAATTTCACCATTTTCTTATTGCTTCTAGTTTGAAGATAGATTTCTGTTGTTGCCCTGTAAACGTTACTACACCAATATTCTTTTGAAGATCCGATACTTCTTTGTTAATGGTCCATTTACTATATTATTGGCCTAAATATCTATGATTTTTTATTTTTTTTAATTTTCTAAGAGGGGCTCTATTTATCTATTTTTTTATTTTGTTTTATGTTGTTGCTAGTTCTCATGCTTGGGGCACTCTTTAATTAAGATCTTTTGTGATTGATCGTTTATTACTTACAGGAGGTGCTAGAAGTCCTAGTGGTGGGTATGAGATTCGATCTGAGCAACTTGCTGTATTGGTCAGAAATCAGGATTTCTCTGCCCTGCAAGAATATGGAGGGGCAAGTGTTTATTGTTAGTAGATGTCAGCCTTTTTGCTATCTTGTGCACTTACTAAACATTTTTTTTTCCTTTTTTAGGTTGACGGCTTATCGCATTTGTTGAAGACCAATTTGGATAAAGGAGTTCTAGAAGATGATGCTGAACTATCACATAGGAGAAAGAAATTCGGAGCCAATACGTATCCTCGAAAGAAAGGAAGAAGTTTTTTTGTATGTTTTCTTCCTTTGATATCCTTTCTTTTGTTAATTTGAGCTCTCAATTGTCATTGCTATATCTTATCCGTATAATTGTTTATGATTTACTTTCTCCCATGCAGTCATTCCTTTGGGAAGCTTGCCAAGATCTAACCCTTGTCATCCTAATCGTAGCTGCAGTTATATCCTTTGTTTTGGGCATTAAAACTGAGGTATGTTTATATTAATAGCTTGGGGGATTCACATACCTAGCACTCAAAATTATATCATTTGTATGTTTTAACACCTAAATTTTACTATTTACGCAATATATCTCTCCATTAACTTATGTTAACAACCTCACCAAACCCTCGCTAGAACTCTTGCTAGGCATCGCTAGATGTTGAAGAGAAAGGAAGTCATGATAGAATCTCACCGGATGGGCAATGATGAGACCATCGTGTGGGCGACAAGGAAATGAGCAAATCATGATGAAATCTCAATAGATGCGATCTGTGATGTGTGGAGGATGAAGAAGGGGAAGGGGATTCATGGATCGATGGCAACAAGATTGTCAAACTGACTAGAAAACTGTGATGGGGGATTCATGGGCTAAGAGGCTGATGGCATGTGAAGGGTGAAGGGACTGAAAAGGAAGCCATGATGGGGATTGGCGGACCGGCGAGGAAGTCACGATGGATGAGTCACTTTATTGGCGGCTTGTCAAGGAGGAAGTGATTGGTACGCATCGAGAAAACGAGACCACCGATGGTGTATATGTGGAATTGAAATGGAGGGTGTTATTTTTTTTTCTAAGTTTTGATTTCTTTGAATTTAATTAGTGAAGTCCACGTGTTAAATATGTGAATGATATAATTTTAAATATTATATATGTAAATCCATCTAATAACTTTTGATACTTTCTCTGCAGTTCTTATGTTTCTATTATTTAACTTCAATATTATTGCCTTAACATTAATTATTCATAGTCATGTTTCTTTTTTCTTTCAAATCCAGAGCATGAATTATGCTGTGTCCTATCTTTTTCGCTTAGCTATCTTTAACAAACATCCTAGTTGTTAGTGCAGAATCACTTGGAAAATTAAAATTGAAGTTTAGATATCATAATAAATTACAAAAAAAAGTCTTCAATCTAAAGTAACAATATTATGTTTTTTAACTTGGCTATCTTTTACAGTCATCCTATTTTTTAATGTATAATTACTTGGAAAATTAAAATTGAAGTTTAGATACTCCTAATAAATTACAAAATAGGCCTTCAATCTAAAGTAAATCTCTTGGATTTAAGAGCAGTAGAGATAATTTTATTTATTTTATTTCTACTGCTGGACGCACACTGAACTTTAAATTGCAAAATATGGTAACAGGAAGACATCTGCATTAAAAAATATTAAAGGATTTCTTCGTCTGGGGTTTTCTAAATGATTGTTTATTCTTAAAGCAAAAAATATGAAACTGAGAAGAAAAATTCCGCATATCAACATTGACTTCAATATGCAAAATTGCGTGGAGAAGGGATTGACTTGAGATTGGTTTTAAACAGTTTGCGAACAGTCCTAATTAACATCCAAAGGGTTCCAGTGTTCCTCATTGTTAGCATTATATCATTTGTGAGTGCACACCAGCACATGTGTGCTTTGTGTTGTGTGTGCATATATATATATATATTTTCTCTGGTCAATCTCATCATTTAGTTATCTTCAAGAAATCCTTAAAAGCAACCTTCGGAAATTAGGAGACTTGTCCTAATATGATTTTTAGGACTTTTATTTGAGTCATCTCAAAACCTGTGGAGGATTTGACGATGTTTCCAATTAGTTAATGACTTTTGCATAATTTTTGCTAAATTTCATTAAGTGTGATCCTTCTCTCTCCCAAAGGTCTGTGTTAACGTCATCCAATTATATTGATTCTTCTTTTGTGTTACTTCTTTCTTAGTGAAATTCATGAACATAAAATCTCCAACCTACTTTAGTTGGTGTTGGAGTTTGAGTCAATTTCTACGGTGCTATTTTTCTTGTTTGAAGATGGCAACTTTTGTTGGCTTCAGTGGGATTCAGACCACCACATACCATGATAGGAAAATGCTTGTGGCTGACCATCATTAATAAAATTAAACTACAGGAATATTGTTTCTTTGCCATCTAATTAGATGAGTATTTTGATTAGCTATAGTGATTAAGTTACACTAAACAAGATGTAAATGTGGGGGATCTGCCTGACTTCCTTGGATAAGGAGGATGATGGCCGATCAAAAATGATTTGACCAGCGAGTTGGCTTGATAGCTTGACCCTTTTGATGATGTTGTATTCATGTCGCTTGTAGTCTTCTTGTGTTCTTTTAACCTTTAATCTTGCTTTAGGCATTTTTATGCAACCTTTTACATATATCTTTGTGTCCATGGAGCCTAATCTAGTCTAAAGTTTAACCAATATGTTTAATTAACCCAAAGCAACTTGATCATTGGTTTAATTCAATTCAGGTTAAGTTGACCCAAAGGTGTCCGTCTAGGTTGACTTGCTAGATTTGGTGAGGATTAACTAATGATAAGATGATGTAACGTTAATAGGATGTTGAGTCAGAAATTTCTTTTAGTTAGGATAATTTAAATAAAGTTAATGGGAGGATTGATAAAAAGATGCTCGTTATGTGAGTTCACAAAATACAAATAAACTTCATTTAAACTCACTACAAGAATTCTCTCTTTCCGAATTCAGCTCTAATCGCTTCCTGACATTTTGAAGCTAATTGTCCTTAAGTGGTTGAGATTGAAAATAAAATGGGTAGTTCTAGTTAAGCAATTGGTGACAGAGGAATAATTTCCGCATGAGTTGATGCTTATCTAATCTTTATTTCTTCTTAGTGTAAATGATTTTAAGTGGCGAAATTTGGCATATTCTATTACTGCACATCACATAAGTTTGAATTTGAATTTAAATATGTATGATTGCTAAATTCACTTGATAGATGACAATTATGATTTTAAAAATTATAACTATTTAATTTTATACTTGCTTATCATATCTTGAATGCTACTGGTTTTAAATTTGAACATATCACAGGATAAAATATTGATTTGAAAAAAAAAAAAACTAATTTTCTTATACTTACCTATAACATCTTGTATGCCATTATAAATTTGAATTCAAATGGAAATGTTCTACCTTTTATTGAACACTTGTTGGTCAAACTATGCATGCCATTAGTTTTAAATTTGAATTCAAATTTAATTGTATAGAATCAAATTTATATTTAATTAGTTAATATTCAACTATTTTATATAAAATGGATTTATGCCTTATCTGACAAAGGGATTGTGGTGGTTTTTCTAATTAATGAACAAATTGCCTGAAATTTATTAATTACCGGTTTATTTGTCTATATTCTTAATAAAGATTGGCGTGATCTTCAGTTTATCATCTTGATTATTTTTTTGTCGATTTTCTTCTTTGTTGTACATGGGCTTTATCCATGTTAATAAGTATTAGTCTTTGTCCTTCAGAATCTGCCTTGCCAGATGTCCATTCATTCAAATTTGGTCTCCTGTAATTATCTAATGTCTGTGCATCACATGCCTTTAAAGTTGAAACTTTCACTAATAGTCTTTCGAGAAATATTAGGCATTAGGCAGAGTAGGTAATCATATAAACCTTGAGATGGAATTGCTTTCTACTTTATTTTACTCTGCTTGTGCAGTGGAAATCATAATTTTTGCTGAATGCATCTTGGAAAAACCGTTTCCACATTGACAAATTTTTTATTCTTTTGTTCTTGTGTATGTATGTGCTGTTTCTTGTAACTACGTGGGCTTTCTTGTAAGTACTGTTTTGTTTGTTTTTTTTCAGGGTATTGATGAAGGATGGTATGATGGTGGAAGCATTGCATTTGCTGTTGTACTTGTTATTCTTGTTAAAGGTATTTTTTTTGTTAAAAAAATTCTTTAAATATTGCTAGATGCCTAGATCCTTCCACAGATCCACTTAACTATTTATCTATACTTTTTATATTTACAGCCATATTACATATATTTATTGCTATAAGGATTTTTTTTACTATAAAGCTTTTTTTTTTAATACAGCACGATTTAATAACAAGAAAATGATTTGAGTACCACAATGGCAATACCAAGAAATGCTAGAGAAAAAATGAGCAAGTATTGCTTAGCTCCAATTATTTAGAATTCAGAGGTATTCTAAATATAGTGTAAACTAATATACTGTATTCGGAATTTAGGAGATGATTCACTTGTGCTAGCTTGAAACTAATTAAAAAAAGAAATAAAAAAAGAGAACCTAGCTTATTGATCTGGAGGGATAGATGTTTGTGGTTGGAGGGTTTCGTACGAGGGGATGGCTTTTGCATGCATTGTGTGTGAACAAAAGGTCTTTGCATCACAGTTGAGGTTGAGCTCTTTCTAACCGTTGGGCGACAAAGGGACATGCGAGCAATCGAAAATGAGATTATGTGGGGTTGCGAAACATGAGGATTTGGAATTTGCTCTGTTCAGGTGAATTACAATTCCTCAAAATGAACTTAAGTGTTAGTTTCAAATCTCTCAAAATAATAATTTGTATCTGCTTTATTCCCAAACAAACACTTGAAAACTCAAAATTCTTGCATTTTAAATGTAGTACACCCAAAACCCTTTTAATAAAGTAATTATCAAATGAACCACCGATAAATATTGGACTATTTTAACATATAGCAATTATCTGTGATATATCTTACTGCAAGCTTAGAACGGATTCTCTAGCTCCCAACCCGTAACTGTTATCTTTTGTGTACAACCTAATAAAACACCAATTTTCTCAATTTACTTCAATTCTTATTGTAAAAACTTAAAACTAAATCAAATAACTTTAAAATAATATTTTTATCTGTATATAATTTCTTCTCATCCAAGCCCTTAAGCTTATCAACCTTAATACAACTCAGTTCATCGGAAGAAATCAGGAAGTTGGTATTTTAACCTAAAATTTTAAGCTTTCCTCTTCTCACTTTTTTTTTTTCCCCTAAGGCTTTAACTCTGTTTGCAGCTTCTGGGCATTGGCTGATGGGTTAAGGGAAAATGAAATGGTAATGCTTAGTTTGAGTATTTATATATGTATAACTATATATAAGTCATTATATAATTATATTAATATTCCTTTTAAGGCATAGCCATTCCTTAAACCTTCCGCCATTCCATGATTCTGTAAGTAGAATAGAACAATGCATTAATGTTGTCTATAATAATATTAATTCAAATAAACAACAAAATTAATAAAGTTTATCGTAATAAATTAATTAGTAATTTAATTTTATAAAGGTTAATATATAAAATTTTAATTCAATTTAATAAAGGCTAAACTCTTTGCAACCTACTATTGAAGTTGCATAGTTGACGGCTTCCTTCTTAAATTATCTGTAATAATATTAGCCTTAACATGAATGCAGGAGTATTTGTGGACTTGAATGATAGCAAAAAAATTATTATAATCGTTGTGGGTTCCAAATGCTATTTTACACTTACTAACTCTATCAACTAGTGGCAGTTTGATCGAAGATTAATTTTGTTAAACAAATAGACACTTCACAACTAGATAAAAGGTAATTAATTCGCAGTTAGAGGTGCATTATCTTTACAGTCTCATTATTCAACTTTCTATAATTGATGCGTGGCCATGTGCTTCCATCTTTTTTTTTTTAATAATTATAATTGGGTCTCTGACTCGGTCCATCCTAGACCCGTGCGGGTCTATAGGAGGCGGGCGGACCGGCTGGACAAAAAGGGGCCCACCCACTTAAGTGGGGGTAATTTGGGAATGTGAGGGACTTTTGGATTGTATGAAGGGGGCCATTAGGGTTTAGTTGGAGGCATTATGAAAAGTGTATTCTCTTTCTAGTTTTCTTCTTCTAGTTTCCTTCTTGTTCTTTTCTAGGGTTTTCTTGTGGGAGATCTTGTCCTTCTCGAAGTGGACAAACTTATCTTGTTTTCTATTGTATGTCTAATGCAAAGGTTCTTATTTTTCATCCCAACAATCTTGTGATTATTTCTCTTTGGTTTTGGTTGAGAACTTCCTCTCTTTTGGGGGAAATTAGGGCAAAACCGAAATTGTGAAACCCTAGGGCGTATCAATTTGGTATCAGAGCTCTCGATCCTAGATGGCATGGCATCAAAGAAGGTAGAAGTTTTGGAGGGGGAAATGGGCCAATCGAAAGAGGAAGTGGGTGAGAAACTTTCTTCGTTGGAGGGAAAATTCTCAACCCTAGAGGAGAGATTTGGGGGAATGGAAGAGATGATCCGGAAATTGTTAGAAGCCCAAGTTGTTCCATCAAATTCTAAGGAAAAAGAGAAATCTCCAGTGACAAACCCTAACCCTAACCCTAATTTCCCAATTAGGGAAGGAGTAAATCAGAGTGAAAATGGCATGCAAGGGCAATGGCCAAGGGAAGGGGGAGTAGGGTCTGGAGTGGGCGGCCTTTGGGGAATGACCGGTGGTCAAGGGGGCCGGCCACACATGGGCTCGGTGGGCCTCCACAGCACACTTGAAGGGTGGCCGAATCAGATGGGGCGATTTCCGAAAGGGAACCGTGCTACGTGGGAGCAGGGAGGAAGAAGGGATGACTACGGCATGGGTTATGGTGAGCCAAGAGAACTACCATGGCGGGGGATCCAAAATCCTTACCCGGGGGAGAGGAGGGGAAGACCACCGGGGGAGGGATTCACTCAGGGGACATGGGGAGATGGAAGACCCTTCAACCGAGCCGACAACCGCATGAGAAAATTAAAGCTTCCTATTTTTGAAGGAGAGGATGCTTATGGGTGGATCTACAGAGTGGAGCGCTACTTTGCAGTGAATGGCGTCACAGAAGAGGAAAAGTTGATGTCGGTTCCGATATGTTTGGAGGGAAAATCATTGGTCTGGTTTCAATGGCTTGAAGGGAGACAACATGTTAGGAGTTGGGAGGAGTTCAAAGACCTCCTACTTCATAGATTCCGGGTGTCTAGCGAGGGTACATACTATGAGCAGTTTTTGGCTCTAGTGCAGGAGGACACAGTGGCAGAGTACAGGGAGCACTTTGAGCTACTCTCAGGCCGATTGAGAGGGATTCCAGATGACCTTTTGGAGGGGAATTTCATGAAGGGGTTGAAGCCCCACATCAGAGCAGCCATCAGAGTAGTTGATCCACATGGGTTAGTGAAGATAATGGAGACTGCACAGCTGGTAGAGGACAAGCTGAAGGTGGAGCCACCGAGGAGATCAGGGGTATCTTACCCACTTACCGACCACCACTCATGACAGAAGGCCCAAAGGCGGCTACCATCCTTCCTTCTAGGGAGGTAGCCAAGGAGAAAACCGCTATGACAGTGAACCAAGGGGGGTTCAAAAGATTGACTGATTCAGAGCTGAAGGAAAAAAGGGCCAAGGGCCTTTGCTACCGATGTGATGAGAAGTTTACACCAGGACATAGGTGTAAGGAGAAGACACTACATGTGATCATAGTGGGGGATTCAGAGGAGGAGGAATGAGACACAGGGGCAAATGAGGAGGATGGAGAGGAGGAAGAGAACCCTCATTTGGCTATGGTGGAGGTCTCACTCAACTCCATAGCCGGACTGACATCGCATTCCACCATGAAGATGGAAGGGGAGATTGCAGGGTACAAGGTGATGATTTTGATTGATAGTGGGGCCACCCACAACTTCATAGCTTGCAGATTGGTGGAGAGGGTGGGACTACCGGTGACCCAAGGGAGAGGGGTAGGAGTTATTTTGGGCACGGGGAAGGAGCGCTGTAGCGGGCAGTGTAAGGGAGTGACCCTCACATTGCAAGGGGAGGAGACAGTGCAAGACTTTCTATTGTTGGACTTGGGAAGCACTGACGTGATACTCGGGATGCAGTGGCTCCAGTCCTTGGGTGAGATGAAGGTGAACTGGAAGAAGTTATACATGGAGTATGGAAAGGGGAGCAGGAAAGTAACACTACAGGGAGACCCCAGTTTATGCAGAGCCAGAGTGGCCTTGAAGTCCATCTTCAAGACTTTGAGAGATGAGGGAGAGGGCTATTTGATAGAACTACAACAAGTGGGCAGGGAGGAAGAAAGAGAGCCAGAAGTCATACCTGAGGTGATCCAGGACCTTCTACAACAGCACTCCTCCGTGTTTCAGATGCCCCAGGGGCTACCACCTGTCAGATCCAGGGAGCATGCTATTGTGTTGAAGACCGGGGTAGCACCCGTCAGCGTGAGACCCTACAGATATCCTCATGCTCAGAAGGAGGAGATTGAGAGGTTGGTAGCAGAGATGTTGGAAGCTCAGGTGATCCAGCCTAGTGTGAGCCCATTTTCCAGTCCTGCACTCTTAGTGAAGAAGAAAGACGGTAGTTGGCGATTCTGTGTAGACTATCGAGCCCTCAACAAGGAGATTGTGTTGGACAAGTTCCCTATTCCTGTGGTAGATGAACTTTTGGATGAACTTGGAGGAGCCACCATCTTCTCCAAGGTGGACTTGAAGTCTGGTTATCACCAGATTAGGATGAGGACTGAAGACATTCAGAAGACGGCCTTCCGGACACATGAGGGCCATTATGAGTTTCTGGTGATGCCGTTCGGGCTCACTAACGCTCCCTCCACTTTCCAAGCCCTGATGAATCAGGTCTTCCAGCCCTACTTGAGGAGGTTTGTTTTAGTCTTTTTTGATGATATATTGGTGTATAGCAAATCTCTGCAGGACCATATCACCTATCTTGGGGTGGTACTCACGACCTTATTGGAGCATCAGCTATATGCCAACCAGAAGAAGTGTTCTTTCGCTCAGAAGGAGGTGGAGTATCTGGGACACATCATTTCAGAGAGTGGGGTGGCAGCTGACACCACCAAGATAGAGGCCATGGTGAATTGGCCTACACCAAAATCCCTTAAAGGACTAAGGAGATTTTTGGGACTTACGGGCTACTACAGGAGGTTCATCAAGGGCTATGGTTCCATAGCAAGTCCTTTGACTGATCAGTTAAAAAAGGACAATTTTCAGTGGGGAGAAAAGGCGGAGGAGGCCATGAAGACCCTGAAGAAAGCCATGACTAGTGCCCCGGTTTTGGCACTTCCAGATTTCACCCAGCAGTTTGTGGTTGAGACTGACGCTTCAGGAGTGGGTTTGGGAGCGGTACTCATGCAGAATCATAGGCCGATTGCTTTCTTCAGCCGGATCTTATCAAATAGAGCAAGGCTAAAATCAGTTTATGAGCGAGAACTGATGGCCATTGTGTTGGCTATTCAAAAATGGCGGCCTTATCTATTGAGACAACGATTTGTAGTTCGTACTGATCAGCGGAGTCTGAAGTACTTACTGGAGCAGAGATTAGTGGCAGAAGAACATCAGAGGTGGTTAGCCAAACTCTTGGGGTATGAGTTTGAGATTCAGTATAAGCAGGGGTTCAAAACAAGGCGGCGGATGCTCTTTCCCGCGTGGAGTGCTCACAGCTGATGGCACTATCTGTACCACAATTGGTAGACTGGGGTGAATTGGTGAAGGAAAATCAACATGTAGAGGAGCTAGAGAGAATTCGGGCGGCTATCCAGAAGGGAGAAGGAGGGTTCAAAGGGTATCACCTGGAGAACTCTCTTTTGTTATATAAGGGGAGATTGGTACTACACCGTGACTCAGCATTTGTTCACATTCTTCTACGGGAGTACCACGATAGCCGTGTTGGTGGACATTTAGGGGTGGAGAAGACTTATCGGCGGGTGAAAGCCGAATTTTTTTGGAAAGGGTTAAGAGGTGATGTCGAAGACATGGTAAGAAAATGTGACATTTGCCAACGGAACAAGTATCAAGCTTGTGCCCCTAGTGGGTTGCTGCAGCCCTTGGTGTTTCCAAACAAGATTTGGGAGGAAGTTACCATGGATTTCATTGAGGGATTACTCAAGTCTGATGGGTATAAGGTCATAATGGTGGTAGTTGACCGGTTGAGCAAGTATAGTCATTTCATTCCACTACGGCACCCTTTTTCAGCTCCTACTGTAGCATCTACTTTCATCAGAGAGGTGGTTAGATTGCATGGGGTCCCCACTTCTATTGTCTCAGATAGGGACAAGGTATTCTTGAGCTCTTTTTGGAAGGAGATCTTCAAAATGCAGGGTACATTCTTGAAGCGCAGTACAACATACCACCCACAGATAGACGGACAGTCAGAGGTGGTGAACCGGAGCGTGGAGACTTACTTGAGATGCTTCATTGGGGAGAGGCCTAAGCAGTGGGTCAAATGGCTACCATGGGCAGAATACTGGTACAACACTTGTTACCATACCGCAACTCAGTTCACACCTTTCAGGATTCTTTATGGAAGGGATCCACCACCGTTGGTGAATTATCAGAAGGGGACGACCCCTGTATATCTAGTGGATCAATACTTGGAGGAGAGGGATAAGGTGTTGGGAGAATTGAGGGAACACCTATTGAGAGCCCAACAGATCATGAAGACCAAGGCGGATGCTCACCGCAAGGATGTGACATTTGAGGTGGGAGAGATGGTATACCTGAAGCTACGACCTTACCGACAGAAGACTTTAGCTAGCAGAAGAAGTGAAAAGCTCTCTCCCCGATACTACGGGCGAGATCGAAAGGAAAGTTGGGATGGTGGCCTACCGTCTCAAGTTGCCTCCTCATTCCTCCATCCACCCTGTATTCCATGCATCACTATTGAAGAAGAGCATAGGGGATCATACTGTGACTACTCCTATTATACCCCGAGGCCTCACCGAGGATATGCAACTCTTACTAGAGCCACTACAGGTGAAGGAAGCGAGGAAGAATGATCAAGGCAAAAGGGAGGTTCTCATCGAGTGGAAGGACTTACCGACACACGAGGCTACTTGGGAGATATACGAAGCCATGCAGGCGCAATTTCCAGATTTCAACCTTGAGGACAAGGTTGATCTTCTAGAGGGTGGTATTGATGGACCGGTTCACCCGGTCCATCCTAGACCCGTGCGGGTCTATAGGAGGCGGGCGGACTGGCTGGACAAAAAGGGGCCCACCCACTTAAGTGGGGGTAATTTGGGGATGTGAGGGACTTTTGGATTGTATGAAGGGGGCCATTAGGGTTTAGTTGGAGGCATTATGAAAAGTGTATTCTCTTTCTAGTTTTCTTCTTCTAGTTTCCTTCTTGTTCTTTTCTAGGGTTTTCTTGTGGGAGATCTTGTCCTTCTCGAAGTGGACAAACTTATCTTGTTTTCTCTTGTATTTCTAATGCAAAGGTTCTTATTTTTCATCCCAACAATCTTGTGATTATTTCTCTTTGGTTTTGGTGGATAACTTCCTCTCTTTTGGGGGAAATTAGGGCAAAACCGAAATTGTGAAACCCTAGGGCGTATCAGTCTCCTCAAGGTGATACACTAGATTTGATTACAGAGTTCTTTCCAGTGAGTCTTGAGTTCTTGAGTCTTTATTATTGTCATGGGGCCCAATGCCTTATAAATTGAAGATGTACTTTGAACTTATTAATAGTATACTCAATCTCTCAGTCAGGTGGCATATCATGACTTGAGTTGAAACTTAAATTAACGAGATGGGAATAGATGGTCAAACAGATATTTTAAAATTTTGTTTTTTAATAACAATCTATTCTAATATATTGAAAGAGCCACTAAAAGTTTGAAATTTATTTAATGAAAATATATAACTATTGAACATAAATACCTCTCTCATGTAGCGTCATGTCTACGGTACTTATTTTCTCTTCTTTTGCTCATTTAAATTCTCTAGATAATACTTGTATATATTTGTTAAATGATAGATATGAGCTATAACACAACTAATTGAATACATTTTGTTTCCAAATTATAGTAACGCCATTGAATTTTGAAAAAATATGCATGCTTGAATAAAATAAAATAACATCATTTAATAATAATTCTATTTAAAAATGATATTGTAAATGACCTTGAATCAAAAGGTTATGAAAGTAACATTCATATCATGTTTGATCAATTTTTCGTAAGTAATACAATCGTCTCAGGAGCTACTATCTAAATAGTGCCAATTAAGGTTTTCAATTTAATTTGCAATTTACACACACGTTTGTTGCCTCCCCAAGTAGTACTATAAAGGGTTGCACTCTGGTCAACATTCAGATGCATGTATTTTTATATAAATAATTTTATTTATATTCTCCACATCATTTCATATCATTGTATAAAAAGTATTTTATAACTTATCATAAATGACTAAAAGAAGATAGAAATTCATTTCATCCAATTCAACATAAATAACAGTTTATAATAGAGATAAATCACAAATAATGTGTAATAACAATTAATAGATAAATATTTGTAATAATTGATGCATCATATCATGAAGAAGTAATGTTACAATAATAACATCAAGCCTTTATCCCACTACGTGGGGTTGGCTATATAAATCATTTTTCCCCATTGTCATGCTAAGAGTTAAATTCTCATTTAAATCTAATAAAAATATTATTTCTAATATATTCTAACCTAGTCTTTTTATGTCTACCTCTACCTTTCTTAACATAGGACAAATCTAATACATCTACTCTCCTAGCCATGTCATCGAAAGGTCGACGATTTATGTGACCAAATCATCTAAGTCGACTCTCTCTAATCTTATCTGCCACTGGAGGTACTCTAACCTTTTCATGTATATGCTTGTTTTACATTCTGTTTCTAAAAATGAAGCTACTCATCTACCTGAGCATCCACATCTCTGCAATACATAACTTAATTTTATGCTTATCTTTTTATGGCCAACATTTTACGTCATAAAGCATTGCAGGTCTTACCAGTAAAGTTTGAGGGGACACTTTTCTATCACACAACAAAGTTGTTGCATTCCTCCACTTCAACCATCCAACTTAAACTTTACTAATAATATCCCCATGTACTTTGAATAATAGACTCGAGATATCTAAAACGTGTACTCTTATTAATGACTTGATCGCCCAAAGTCACAATCCCCCTACTAGATTTATTACTACTAAAATTACACATCATATATTCAATTTTAGATCTACTTAAACGAAAACCTTTAGACTCGAAGGTTGGCCTCTATAATTCAAGTTTACCTTCAACTCTCTCTAGTATTATCAACAAGAAGATTATCATCAGCAAAAAGCAAACATCAGGGCGCATCCTCTTCCAAATGTCTAGTAAGAACATCCATGCTAAAGCAAAAACTTATGGGCTTAAAGCTGATCCTTGATGTACTCCAAAAAAAATAAGAAAGTACTTGATCAAAATGTCAGACTACCTTGTGTTTGAACACAAGTAACAGCTCCTGTATACACATCTTTAATGACTTGAATATAAGCATTATTAACACCTTTCTCTTTTAGAATGCAAATAGGTGATTCTATAAAAAAATCATTAACTTGTTAAAATCATCAAGTCATGCTCAATATGAATAAATGCCTACTTGCATGCACACAAGAATTCAATAAACTTATAAAATTTGATAGACTTGCCTTCAAGATAAATATTCTGATTTTTTTTACCTTGATGTCTTGTTCTTTTGTAAACAATCTAATAAGAACAATTTTCTCAATTTAAAGTAAATTCCTATTTGCCTCATCAAAACTTATAAATCAATTAACATCAAATAATATTTTTATCTCAAATTGATTTCTCCTCATTATTCAAGCTTTCAATCCTTACAAACCCAAATCAAAACTCAATTTGTGGAAGAAAATATTAAATTAGGCTTCTTATCAAAAGTATTGATTTCTCTCTTCCACTTTTCTTCCTCTTTCTTCTACTCTCTTTTCCTCTTCTTCACCTTACCCTTTTCTTCTTCTTCTTCTTCTCTTTACCTTTTTCTTCTTTCTTTCCTCCCTTTCTCTTCTTTCTTCCCTCTTGTTGTTTTTTTTTTTTTTTGTTTCTCCCTTCTTTGTTTTCTGTACCGACCACCCTTTTCCCTTCTCTTTTTTTTTTCTCCTCCTGCTGCTTTTCTTGTTCTCTTCTTCTTCTTCTCTTCTCCTACCTTTTCCTTATCCTCTTCTCTTATTCCTTTTTCTCCTTTCTTCCCTTCTTCCCCTTTTTATTTTCTTCTCTGTTTTCTGTATGGAGAGCTCTCTCCCTTTTATTTCTTACTTTTCCCTTCAGGTGACATTTAAGAAGTGATGGGATGAGGATGACTTAGGCTTAGGCTAGGCTTAGTTTATCTTTGAATAGACCAGCTTTAGGAATTTAGTTTGATTTAATACTCCTTATACTTCCACCTATGCTATCTGGTAGAATTTTGGGGAAAAGTTGATCTTGCTACAGTAGAATAATATCAAGAACAGTAAAATTAGATTTATAAGTTTAGAAAAAATTAATTAATTATGGAAATTACATCTAATATACGTGTCTTTTATGCGTGCATCTATATATATGAAAATGATCAAAATTGAATATAGAATTTAATAAAAATGATTTTGATGAATTTTGGAGAAATTTTCATCTAATCTTTTTGAAAAATTTCAGTGTTACACTTTGGCATGAGTCAATTTCACTTTCTATCTGTGGTGCTTATTGTACTATCTCTCTAAAGTTGCTTTAATGCATATGTGATAAGTAGTAATACATTATTTATTTTTCATGTTTCTCAACAACAATAGAAACAATAACAACCAAATTTTATTCCATTACGTGGGGTTGACATTTATTTTTTTTGTTACTTGATCGACAAAATTATAGGAATAACTCAAATTATGTGAGCAATTTAAGTTGTGTGTGAGAATGCCAAAGATTGGAAAAAATTACGAACCTATAGCATGCGTGAGCTAGCGAACTCGATCAAATTAACTGTAGATCCTTGAGTTCGGCGAACAAACGTAGTGTGCCGTGAGCATAGGGCACGCAAGGCAAGATTGTTTTTATTAACAATTATAATTAGTGTGGATGATGTCCATATATAATAAGAAGCATAACTAAGTTATGTAGTTTTCCTGATTTCAATTTTCTTATATGTAGGATATTAAATAAATGAATGATTGAAGTTTAGACACAATGTTTGCAATTATAAAATTTACCCCTAATCAGATGTCCAACTCAGCTACGCTAGAATTGCAATTGGTAATCTGAGTTTGTAGGATGCTGGAAATGTTTTGTTCATTTTCAAGTTAGATTTATCCTTAATCTACATTTTCATGGCTTCAACGTGATAGATTATTTTGAATCACTTGATCTTAACTATTCTTCTGCATTAAACTGAGCAGCCAATTTATTTATTTATTGTTTAGCTGTTAGTGATTATAAACAATCTCTCCAATTTCAAAACCTCAATGAGAAGAAGCAGAATATACCTTTGGAGGTACGATCTTGAATATATTATACTTCCTTCGGCCTTCGCTTAATCATATCAATTTGTTAGAAATGAGATAAAAACTTTAATGATTTCCAGGTCATGCGGGGTGGTAGAAGAATTCAAGTTTCAATATTTGACATTGTTGTTGGTGATGTAGTTGCACTCAAGATTGGTGACCAGGTATGGCTCTAATTGAAAACCAATTTGCAGTAAAAGGGCTGATTCTTTTGAATATTTTTTTCTACCCACACTAGTGGCTTATAATCTTGATTTGGAATCTGCTTACTAGGTTCCTGCTGATGGAATTTTAATTTCTGGGCATTCTATTGCGGTTGATGAATCAGGCCTGACAGGAGAAAGCAAGATAGTGAGTTTCTTGTGGTTCTCTTTTCTTATTTTATGCCTTCATTATTTGACCTGTTTTGATTCTGTTGTAGGTGTGTAAAGATAAAAAAGGGCCATTTTTAATGTCTGGATGCAAAGTTGCGGATGGTTATGGGACTATGCTGGTTAGTTGCATTTTTTTATCACTTCAGGAAGATCCTGGTTTTTTTGGTCGACGCTTGGTGCTTTTCTTACAATATAGTTTTCTTTAAAATAAATAGGTGTTGGTCCAAACTAGCTAGCTGTTTCTGCCTGCATCTGAGAACCATTGTTTTCCTGACTACTAGGAAATAACATTTTAGGAAAGAATTATGAGCCAAACAACCTTTTGGTATGACTACTTTGTGAGAGATCTTAGGAACTAACCTCAACATTTCTTGCACATTTAGTTGGTATTTGTTCAGTATTTCTCTTTTTTGATTCTAATTTAGCACCAATAAAGGATGATATACCACTTATTTAATTAAAACAAAACTGTGATCTATATAAACCTAAAAATCTCGCTTATTTTAAAGTTTTGATTAGCAGAAGTAAAACTGTACGTGCTAAGAGGGAAATAGCCAGTATCCAATAAATTCTATATTAGTAATGATGTTACTGCCTTAATTAATTTAGAGTTCCACAATTAGAAGTTTGTTCTAGAATTGTTTCTTATGTATTGTTAATTATTCTTATTGATTATTTCCAAAATGAATAAAAAAGGTACTCTTAAAGGAATTTTGCTCAACTCGGTCTTTTTTTATTAACATGACTGCTAGTAAAAGGTGTGCAGGGATTTAGTCACTGTTGACCTCTATGTATTAACCGGTAGAACAAAAAAAAAAAATTCAAAATCATACCCGGCGGATCCACGATATCTGCCCGACATCCCGACTGAAATCCTCGAATCCTGCCGAAATCGCGCCGATTCGGCGCCGTTCGCGTCGCTTCTCCGCATCTTCTGCGTAAATCCCGCGAGCTCGCCTCGATCCCGCCCCTTCCTTCGCCTTTAAAACGCGAACGAAAGGTTCGTTCTAGGAGCATTCATTCCATTCGCTGCTCTTCTCCCGATCCATCTCCCTCACACTGCTCTCGGCTCTCCAACTCTACACGAAATCCCTCTCCCATTCGCAACTCCCTCTACCCGACATCCAACCTCCCGAACTCCTCTTGCCGTTGTTCTGCCCGATCCAAACCAGAGAGCTGACGAACCTTGCTTTCTCCCGTCAAGTCCCTGTAGCCTCCTCCCGAACTCCTCCCTGCCTTCGACCCCTAGCCGACGTCCGACCTTCCTTGGCCGAGAGAGAGAGAGAGAGAGAGAGAGAGAGAGAGAGAGAGAGAGAGAGAGAGAGAGAGAGAGAGAGAGAGAGAGAGCCCTACCTGATCTCTCCCTGCACCGACCTCTCCACGCCTAAGCCGAGCCCCTCTCCGCCTCCTTCGACGCCTATTCCTGTAGGTTTGGAAGTTACGACATTTTGATCGGAACCAAATAAGGGGAGCTCACTCACTGTGAAGTTAACTCTCTCCCTCACACACTCATTCGGCAAAATCCCGTGAAGAAGCCGAACCCGTGGGCAGGTAGAGGAAGAGAGATTTAGTTTTATTTTATTATTATTATTATTATTATTAAAATTAATTTTATTTTAATTATAATTAAGTAATGTTAATAATAATTAATTATGTTTAATTATGATTAATTATAATTTAATATTCTAATTATATTTAATTATTATTAATGATAATTAATTTCAATTAAAATAAATTATGATTAATTTATTATAATTATGGTTAATTATTATCTTTAATAATTAACTATAATTTTTTTTAAATGAATTATAATTATTTATTTTAATTCAAATTAATTAATTAATTATTATAATTATAATTAATTATTTTTATATTATAACTAATTATTATTTATGTATTTAATTATAATTAAAAAGTTAATTATAATAATAATTAATTATAAAGAAAAATGTTCCCCCCACTCTCCCTCCTCGATGTTCGCGTCGGACCGGCAAACCACCTAAGCACGCCTTTATTGGCCGTGGTAGGAGGGAACCCGGTGCGACACCTACGACGAGGTAGGCGAGTGACCCCTCGATCCATGTGTCAACCACGACAACCCCGCGAAGGTATGAACTTTTCTAAAACTTAAAACCTTGCTTCAATGTCTGTGGCAAACCGGAGAACTGTCCCATGCACGCCTTTATTGCGCGTGGTGGGATGAGACCCTGGTGCGGCACGTACGGCGAAGCAGGGTCACTTATTAAGTACCCCCGGGCGGGGGGAAATCAAAACTGCTTATCAAAAGTGCTTTTTATAAAACCCCATGCACGCCTTTATTGCGCGTGGTGGGATAAAACAAAAAAATACAACCGCCGCGGTGTCTCACCAACACCAACCGTGCACGTCTTTATTGACGTGGCGGGTAGGCGGCCTCTTGGTTTTTCCCCTAAACGGGGGAGACGCCGAGAGGCTGCCGAAATTTTGTCTGAAAAAGACAAGGACTTGCAAACTTTTGGACTGTATTGGACTTGGACAAAGAGAAAGAATAATAGAATCTTGACTAAAACTTGAGCTTGACATGAACTTAAAGCTTAAGCAGAGTTTAACCAAATGAAATAAATTAAACTCAAATTCAAATAAATGAGCAAAATTTGAACGATCATGAAGGATTTTTTTATCGGACTTGATTGAACACATTTGACTCAAGCTTGCACTTGTGAACTTTGAATTCAAGCAAACACTTGAGTTGGACCACAGGGAACTCGTACCATGATGGACATGAACTCGAACTTGAGATGAACACTTATGGACTCAAACTCGAAAGAGCAATGCATGAAGCTCAAATAAAGTTGAACTTAACTTGAATAAAATAACTTGAGGCTTGAACTTAAGTGAACTGCAGGGGACTTGTAGACATGCAATAGAACAAAGTCACTTGAGACTTGTGGACTTGGTTTGAACCAAGTAAAAAGAGCCTGACTTGGAAATGATATCAAAACTTCAAATGGAATGTTAAGGACTACATAACTTGAACTCAAATGAACAAATACAAAGAATTTGAGTTTGAACAACAATGGACTTGAATTGAGTTTGAACTTGTGCAAGAAGGCATGATCATGCTTAGAATTGAATCATAAGTTGCAAAGCAATGAGCTCTAAATACAAATGAAATAGAAGAAAGCTTGCGAATCAAAGGAATGTGAGCACCATTCATTTACAAGATTGTAAAGAACATCATTCAATGACATAGTATTTCTCAATGAAATTGATGATTTACCAAGTCATATATAAAGAATATGCAATGATCATGACCATTCACATGCAAAACATATGTTGAAGACTTGTGGTGGATAGAATAATGCACCTATAAGCATGAACAAGAATCTATTGCACACAGAATGATCCATTTACAAGCAACTACAAGAAACTTATGAAAATTTGTAAATGACTGTGAAACATATTTAGGTGAATGTGATAATGTTTTACGATCAACTTCAACGAGTAAATGCTACAGCACCCTTACAATCAGTCACCCTTCAATGTTGAGTGGATACGTCAATCCATTACAAGTTTACCAGATGATGTGTAACAAATAAAATTGCATATAGGTTCGTTATAATATGCAAAATGTCATCCACGAACAAAAGGGGATATGTTCTACTAATGAAGAGTGTCCAGTGCATAATGGATACTCATGTGAGGTGTCATTCGCAAGGATTGATGGAAGATCTTTTGGATGCAGAACAATATACCTATAAGTGGTAATCAACAACATACAACGAATGCTATAACATTCCTACAGTCATCAATAGTCTGCAAATAGACACATCGATCTATTGTAAATCATTGAATTTCATGTGTCACGAATTCAATGAATCACCAACAAAGATGAATGAGAGAGTTGTAGTGAACATGACTCATCTATGAAACAATCATGCAGGTAGATGTATCTGTCATCTTTAACCAGAAGAGTTTGACATGCAATGAACATAATAATCTTCTTGTAAGTATAAATCAAATGGAAAGTATAACAATGTGTTTACAATCAATCAATGACATAGAGTTTCCAAGGAATGTTGGAGATCTTCAAGCCAATCAGAATGCAAAAACGTCGTGTGACAAACGATACGGTGTATTCATAAGTGAGTACAATTAGCATATGAGATAACTATTTTTACAACGCTCCGACAATCAACATCAAGATATAAATAAGCATATTGATCCGCATGCAATCAAGGATGAAAGATCTGTAATACATACATTCTCTTTACAAATATGGATGTATGTATAATATATCATCTATGGGTAGATGCAAAAAAGACTTCAGTAAATGCAGTAGTATCCTGAAGTCAATATTAGTCTATGAAAGAATACATCTACATGTCTACTTATAGCAGTGGCGAATGTATTATATGAGTTAAAGACCACAATAAAACACATGGAGAATATGACAAGTGCAAGCTCTTACGACCCAAGGCAGGAGATTAGTTAGTGCACTATAATCCGCCTACAAAAATCAACAAATAGTGCACGACAGTCTACCTGTACGAAGCAGCGAACAATTCTATCCAGAAGCTGCTACGCCACGCCACCGGATCTATAACATTCGTACAAGCAGACAAAAGGCGTCTACAATTATTTCAAAGTACCCCTGCACGTGCACTATAAATTGTATATACATAGGTACACTAAAGGGGGTAAAAATAATTATAAAACCCGCATGGGCCCCGACGAACGTGTTATTGGTACACACGTGACGTCTAGGGATGCTGCGCGGGTTGACAAGTGAATTCAAGTTCGAAACCGATCCTTCTATACGGATCAATAGAAGTCGACAGGGTTCGAACCAATAAACAAATATACAGTTGCGGCGACCGGTATATTTGTCTTAATACATTCATATTAGGCCTTCAAGGCCTATAATCAAGAGAATTCACTAATAAAGACATAAAGCCTACGAAACCCGATCCTCTGTCGTCAGTCCGATAGAGTTGACAATGTTCAATCCATAAAGAGAAATGACCCCGAACACCCCGATGATGGCCGTGTTGAATGCAGATCTCAACCGGAGGGGTTTCCAAATATTTTCAAATGTCTTCCAAATATCCACAATAATCCAAAAATCCCCAAAATCCAAGGCTCCACCCAAAATTCCAAAAAATTCCAAGAAAATCCCAAAGTCCAAAAATATTTGAAAATTGAAATAAATCCATCAAAAAACTTAAAGCAAAATCCATCCATCCTCCGCAACAGTTTGTCGGGGTGGACAAATTCAAATAAACTCTAACTCACAAAGAGTCAAATGCCTAGTCGAAAATATCACTAGGATCCATTCTCAAATAATCTCTTGCCAGTAAGGACGTGGTACGTGTCCTCTAACCGGCAGTTTCGCCGCCAAATGGCACTGCAGGTAAACGGTTATGACCCGGGGCCCTCTAAACCGAGTGGTTTTGCCGCCAAATGGCACCACAGATAGCGGTTATGGCCAGAGCCAATACGCTCCTTAATGGTGTTAAATCCTTGAGATATGAATCAATAGGATATGATCGATAGGGCACAAAGCCCTCTGTAAGTTAAGGTAGATTCAAATTTGTCCCCTTAGACAAACATTCACCCCCGGTCTACAAGGTCCCCTTGGACGAAGCAACCCATGGCTGCCGATAAGGATCTTTCTGTCAGGTTGGGTCGACTACCTCCTCTGAGTAAGTAGACCAGGGACCACGATGGCCCGGGACGACGGAACCATGGGATCTTGATCGGGTCCATCATCCATTCCCCCACCATCCGCTTTAAGTGAAAGATGGTGCAATTTCTATTTTAAATATAAAACTTTTCAAACCTTTCCAAATTATCAAACTTCCAAACATTTTAAATCTCAATACCCATGCTGCTACTATATGCCAGATAACACGTATATTCTATGTATCTGATTGATGACTAGCCTTAATCGAAAGTTTTCTCTCGTGATCGGGAGGGTTTTTTAACTATAGGGGCTTGCGCCTATAGTAAACCAGAACTCAGGTCATAAAGTCCTCACAAAATGAGGGCGAAATCTCTGGGTAGTGTCTTATCTACAAACCCATCTGCCTTCCAAAATTTACCTCGGAACTTAGTTCGTTAAAACTCCCTTGCCGAATAAGAAAAGCGAGTGGAGGCCGAGGCCGAATTTTCGGAGCCCACAGTCACACATCTCCTAAGCAAAGATGCAACATCCGCATCTACTCCATAAATACCCGAAGCACTTATGATTAACAATTAAAGATCTCCTCTCTCTCTCTCTCTCTCTCTCT
The DNA here is from genome assembly GCA_016618105.1 of Dendrobium huoshanense. Lineage (NCBI taxonomy): Eukaryota > Viridiplantae > Streptophyta > Magnoliopsida > Asparagales > Orchidaceae > Dendrobium > Dendrobium huoshanense. The sequence goes on from CM028345.1 coordinate 69,212,861, forward strand.
CTCTCTCTCTCTCTCCTTTCTCTTGTTATCTCCTTCTAAATAGACAACTCGCAACATCATGCAATGCATAAAAGAGAATTTCTCACCTTGATGCACTCATGTGAGTCTTTCTCGACATGGTGGGAAGATTAGTTTATTGTATTGTGTTATTTTTCTCAAGGGAGCACTCAAAAACACTCATACATGCCTTTTTTTGCATGGTAAGGTATACAAACACCATCCCGACGTCCTCCTCTAAGTCCTCTTCTCCCAACCGGTGAGCATCGGTGGAGAATGAAGACGACGGTAGACGACAGATAACATCTGTCCACATGCAAGGAGAGGAGTGGGGTGGCACCTTGGTGAGGAAGAAGTCGATCCTGGAGGAGAAATGGAGGGGTTTTAGTGGACTGCACTAGAGCAGAGAAATTCTGATGGGACTCTGGTGGTGGTGGTGATGATAATGGTGGAGTCGAGCTTCTCGAGGCGATCCACAACATGGCGGAGGTCGGATGAATGGACAGTGTAGTCGTTGCTGGCAAGGAGGGCGACAGGGCGTTATTTTTCAAAGCCGACGACATCATGCAGTAGTGAGGAGGGCGGGATCGCGGGACTGGGATTGAGAGTCTGGACGTGGGTCTGGGATTGAGCGCTGGCGCGCTGCGGAGGGCGAGATCACACTATAGAGGGCAGAGTCCGGACGCGGGATCGAGCTCGTGAGCGCAGGATCAAGCTCGTGAGCGCGGGATCGCACTGTATAGGGCAGAGTCCGGTTATATTAGGGTTCGTCTGGGTCATTTCGGGTTGATGTCGGGTTGCTGGGTCAACCTAAACTAATTTTGTAAACAGGCAGGAATCTTGAACTCAAACTTGACTCATATAGCAAACGAGTTGACTTGAACCTAGATTTTTTCGTGTTAGGTTCAGGTCAGGTCAAGTTTTGACACCCCTATTTAAATGGTTAAATAAAAAAAAAGCTTTGTCAATTGGAGCAAGGGATTTTAAAGCTTGAAAGTCTCAATAAGCTAGGCAAAAATAGTAACAGAATGTCCTATACATTAACCTAGAGTTGATTTAGATAAAGATCGTTTGGCTTTTAAAGATATTGACAACCTTCCATACCAATAAATGAAAGGCCAAGTTGTTGTTGCTAAGCTTCTCAAGTTTACAAGCCTCAACAATGTAAAGGCTTGATGTTGTTGTTGTTGTATTGGACATGGCCTCAACATCAATTATGAAATTCTTAGACATAGCGTGGGGATGATTATTGCATATCATAATTGGAGGGATTTACCAATGTAATTAAATTTTCCCAATGATAAAGGTAAATATTTTGCGCCTCTTACTAATGGTTGGTTTGGTTAATGAGATCATAACCAAGCATTAAATCATGTTCTCGTCTTCTCGATCATAAAAACCAATATTTGGAGCAATTTACCCCTATAGCCGGTGCAATTATTGTGTATTAATAACGGAGGGGTTCGGTGCAATTATTGTGTATTAATAACGGAGGGGTTCACTACAAAATTTATGTTCTCCACAATGAATCAATCAAATCATGTCAAGCTCACCATGATAATGGGTTTGAGTATCATGAAATTATATTTAGGTTCACATTCCAAATTAAGCTCCCAACCATAAGGATAATTCTTTCGAGCCATATCCTCCATGATGGGTGCGATTAACACTAGCCATGCTTGGAGGGATTCTTATCATAAAAACACCCTTTTAAATAGAAAAGGAAGTACATTTCATGTTCTTTTATTGATTATGGGTTTAATGAAAGCAAAATTATAGACGAAGGAAACTCCATTCAAATTTAAGTCTCTTTAAAATCATAAGATAAAAAAAAAGAAGCTAAAAAGCTCAAGCAATAAGTGACAGCTGAGTTCAAAGTGATCACCCATTCATTCATAGCATTAGTTTGTTCAGGATGACAAATCTAAGTTATTCCAAAGCTTACAAGGAGATTTTATTATATCACTGTGTCCATATGATCACTCTAAAAAATCTTATGCACTAAGAATGTGACATGTGTCTCCTGATTGGGTGGCTAACTTAATTGAGATGAACTCATCATATTAGTATTATGGCCTATGCCCATGTGTTCCCTAAGGGCTAAGTTTATGAGTTGTGAGCCATAAGTCCTTGATAGAGTATGGATTCTTATGTTGGCCAAGATTGATCTTAAAATTGCCCCCTTTAACAAGTTGTCCCCAAGGTTTGTGAGGTGGACGATGCAAATTATAGTTATTAACAATGATCATCAGCTAAGTTGGGTCAACTATCTCCGCTAAGTAGACCAGGATCAATGGTTAATGGAATCATAAAATCTTAATCTAATTTTGTTGTCATTTCCTTCCATCTACTCTAAGCTAATATCATTATATTTTTCTTTGAATTTGATTTTCTGCTACTAAGGCATAGACTTTGTAGAACACATATATTAACTTTAATCGAAAGTTCTCTCTCATGATAGAGAAAAAAAGAATTAACTATTGTGGCCTGTGCCTAAAAGAAACTTTGAACCAAATCATAAAATCTTCGTGAGAGTGTGAAGCCCTACCTAATATCCAATCTTCCTTACAAAAATCAACTCATGTTAACTTGATTATGATAAAGTTGAGTGAAGGTTTTCAGAGGCAACAATGCATAAATAGAGCTCTAAATGAAAAAAAGGTTTGGTCAAGTCTGTGAAAAAGATGTATGATAACAAGAGTACGAAAAACTACAATCTATAAAGAAAATGAAAATCCATCAGAACAAACTAAAAAAAAATGACATCTTAAAGAAGTGAATCATGCCATTTTAAACATCAACCAAGTCCAAAATGCTAAAATCATCAGGGGGGGTTATTGCGTTATGTTTGAATATAGTAAATCTGAGTGAGTGAAGCATCCTTTTGATTAGTACCTCGATGAGAAAAAGCCAGCTGAAATATTTTATTCGTTAAATCAACAAAATTTTTATAGAATCTTGAGATTGAATCGTGCTAGAATCATCAAAACCCTCCACTTTAGGATAATCTAGTGTAGTACTTACTAGTGAAGATGGTTGTGCTATCGGCAGGAGTTGTAACATTAAAAGTAATGGCAAGATTCTTAGTCGGCTTGCAAATCTCTACATGATCTTGGCTTTTGGTGAATAAGAAGATCCTACTTCACAAACTTGAGGAATAGAGGGGGTATTACTAGCCGACCAATAATCATTAACAAGAGAAGGCACAATATGAGAAGACCCTGATGGGACCAAGGCAAAGGTTGCAGTACCCAACAAACTCGCAGATCCTAATTAATTGCGAGTATTTACAATACATTTATTTGAGTAAAAACTGAGTATATGAAGACTTGGTATGTGTTGTGAAATTTAATGAGCATGATACTAAAAATTATCATTCAATATCATTGCAAGGAAATGTTATACCTAGGTATGATAAATTTAAGTATTTTTGGCTATATCATATTGAAGAGTGTAGATATAAATAAGGATATAACTTCTAAAGTTAAGGTTGGTTGATTAAAATGGAGAAATGTCTTGAGAGTTCTGTGTAATAAGTGGGCTTTAAGGTTTATAAAATCTTCAGTTAGTTTGATAATGTTATATGCATTTGAATGTGGAGTTGTAAACAGGACGTTCATATTTAAAATGAGTGTGGCAGAAATGAGAATGCTAAGGTGGATGTGTGTTGAAACTAGGAAGGATAAGTTAATGATTGATTTTATTTGAGAAAAATATTAGAGTTAGTATTATTTTTGATGTGACATGTACTTGCAAGGAAGATTAACTAAGGGAGTTTGCACGCTTAATGTTAGAAGCCATAATAATCATATCTTCACAATGAATGCTCTAACGACAAAAGAAAGCACTAGGCGTTGTAAAATAAGCTTAGGCCGAATCACGCGCGTAAAAGCTAAGATCATAAAACAATCACGTTAATCTGATGTTGCATATATGGAGGATTTTCAACAAGAGATCCCTAGATTAACAATAAGATTAGCCACAATGCAAAGATCCCTCACTTCACTCTCTAGCTTACTAAGTTTTTTTAGCGGAGGATAATAAACGTGATCTTCATGGATCCAAAATAACCACAAGCGAGAAGTGGAGTAGGAAATAAGAGATTTGGAGGGAGAGTTTACCTAATGGGAAGACAAGAAAGACCTCTTAATTGCTGTTGGATAGCAGCCGACTCTTCTTTGGTGCACTGGACAACCTAATACTTTGCTGAAATGTTCTGGATTGCAAGCCAAAATCTCTGGACAGCATCCATGGAAGTTTGGACAGCAGGTTTTGGGTCTTGGGAGTTCTGGACAGCAACTCGTAGGCTTCTGGATAGTAGCATTCAAGTTTCCAATACTCAGGATAGCATATGGCACCTGTCCAAGAATCTGGACAGCAAACTGGAGGAGGGAATTTTAGGGATTTCCTCCCTCTGGACAGCAAGGGGACGAGCAGAATAATCTGGACAGCCTCGAAACAACGCCCAGAAAATCTGGACAGTAGCTCTCTATGTTCGGAAGAGTTTTGGACAGCTTTGATAGGGTGTTGGGAGCCTTTGGGCAGCAATCTCTGGCCTTCAGCAGTGCAGAACAGCCAGCCAATATGGCTGGAAGATGGGGACAGCCAGCAGGAATCTCTGGGAAGGGAGGAAAACGTGAGAGGAGTTTTGGGAAGTGGCGGCTAGGGCTGAGAATTGTAAGGGGAATTAATGAGATTAACTTGGGAGAGAGAAAAGTCAAACAAAATCTGAAATTAATTCTCAGATTTAATAAAATTGGAGGGAAGGATGAATTCAAATTCAAATCAAAGGATTAATGAGAGGTAATTAGAGAGTCTTAATGGAGAGAAATTAATGAAAATTGGAGAGAGAGGGGGAAAGATTAAGTGGCCGGCCATGTAGGGAGAGGGGAGGGGGAGTTAATTGCTTAGTATGTGGGGCCCACGGAAATTACTAAAGGTTTTAATCAAATCTGAAATTTTAATTCAGATTTCATTAAATGAGGGAGTTTCCTAATTGAAATTTATTAGGGAGGGAATTATTTGAATTCAAATATTGGATTGAATTCAAATTAATAAACCTTCCTATAGGGAGGATTATTTTAGGAAAGTATTTATGGGCTTACAATTTTGAATTTCAAATTCCATGGGAGAGGGAGAGGTGGCCGGCGGCATAGGGGTGGAGATGGGGACGGGCCGTGGTGGAGATGGTGGCTTTGGGAGTGGTGGCCGGCGACTGGGTAGGCCAAGGCAGCTGGCGGGTTGGGGGAAACAGGGGCTTGAGGTGGAGGAATTTGGGTGGTGAGAATGGCTGGCGGTGGAAGCTATGGACGTAGACGGGTGGAGAGGGAATTCGATGCAAGAAGAAAAATAAAAGAAAAAGAAGATAAGAGAACCGCGAACCTTGGAATCCACCAAGATTAACGGGTATTGCTTTTGCCCCACTTGGGCCTCTCTTCTCACGAACTCACTAAGAGATCATTCCGAGAGAGAGAACTTAGAACTCACAAAGAGATCCATAAGCACAAATTGAAAATTTCATATCAATATTCATCATCCTCAAATTACAAGAAACTAGCCTATAAATAGGCCACATGAAGAGAAAAGAAATAAAAGACTAAAATGCCCTTCGGGCTATAACATTACATGACCACCCATAAGGGTAAAAAGGAAAAACAACAAAATAAAATAAAACACATAAATAAATAGACTTAAGATCGTAGCCGTTGATCTCCGATGTCCTCATCAATTTTTCCTAATCTTATTAAGTTATTTGGCACGTTTGTCATGGTATTTGTATTATATCCTGATATCATTCTTTAGTTACTTGTTTTGCTTGTCTAATTTATGTTTCATCCAGGTAACTGCTGTGGGGATCAATACCGAATGGGGATTGTTAATGTCCAATATTTCAGAGGACAACATTGAAGAAACTCCGTTGCAGGTTTTTTCATTATTCCTTGGGATTTTTGGATGAATTATTTATAAATTTTACAATATTATTGTGTTATAATACAATTCAGTTATTCTCTGAAAAAGGTTCGCTTGAATGGTGTTGCTACTCTAATTGGCGTAGGAGGGCTCATTGTTGCAGCTTTGGTTCTTTCTGTCCTAATGATCAGGTAATTATGTCTTCAAAGTATGCCTGATGTCTGGTATGAATTATGCGGGATAAGATTATTTAAAACTTAAGATTTAACCACACTTTTCAGATACTTTACTGGTCATACTGTGAATCCTGATGGAAGTGTTCAGTTTGTCCGGGGGCAGAGTAGTTTGAAAAGTGCAATTAATGGGCTCGTTAAGATTCTGACGGTTGCAGTATGTATCTAACATATTCTCCTGGTTTCTACTTTTGATATTCTTTTTAGTAACACTTAATTGATAAGTAGGTGACTATTGTGGTTGTTGCTGTACCTGAAGGGCTGCCATTGGCTGTTACTTTGGCGTAAGTCCGTTGATTTAGTGCTATTTAAGTAAATTTATGTTGCATTTAATATAGGAAAAGCCTAGCATTCTGTTCTTAGTTATACTTTGATATTTAATGTTTACAGTCTTGCATACTCAATGCAAAAAATGATGGCAGACAAGGCCTTGGTATGTATCATTGTAAATTGTATACATATTAACGGCATTTTTGATCTACATGATTCATTTAAGGTTCTATAACAGGTGCGGAGGCTTTCTTCTTGTGAAACCATGGGATCAGCTACTACAATCTGTAGTGATAAAACTGGAACTCTAACCCTGAATCAGGTGAGTTGGTTGTGTGCGTTTGTTTAGATCACCTGGTTGAGCTTATGTCTAGTTATTGATTTACGCTTCATTAGCTTCTATCGTCTATGAAACATAAATTTTGTCATGATATTGTTTAAGATGACTATCGTGGAGGCACATGTTGGAGGAAGAAAGCTTCTTAATCCAGAGAAAATTGAAGACTTATCTTCTTCTGTACATTCTCTATTAGTTGAAGGCATTGCACAGAATACAACTGGCAATGTATTTGAGCCAGAGGTTAGCTGTTCCATGTTCTCTTGAACTCTCCTTTTCATTTAATTTAGTTGTAAGTGACGTCTATCCTAGGTAAATCTTATTAAGCTATTAGAAAAGTTTGAAAAGCTTCTTTAAAATTTTCTGAGCTCAGTTATTTGTTAATTCATATTTTCAATAGGTAACTTGTTCAGATAGTTTCTATCAGCCACTTTTGTGACATTAAATAACTCAAACTATATATAGATTTGTCAGCCAAGTAATGCCTATCTCCAATACTTGACGGAACTTTCATATTTTATTGCTTCAATATTCAATTTGCTACAGATGCCCCTTTGTGAATATTTCTTACTCTTTAAGTGCTCGTTATAATGTAAGTTTATAATTTTTCTCTTAGGAGTGCTGCAGGATGTTTTAGGGTTTATGTTTCTTAATGCGGCTAGAATGATGCAAATAAAAAAAAAAGAAAGAAAAAAAATCACAAATTAAAAATATAGATTTGTGTTGTAACAACAACAATCCTAAAGGAATTGCATGCTAAAGTCGTAATGACACCACATGCAAAGGCCACAATAATTGAATGTAGAACCACAACAATCGCACACAAAACTAGTTGGAACCACATGCAAAGGATAGTCTCTGCAATAACTCAAACATAAATGGTGCCAAAATCGAAACCCAGAAGATGTGGATTAAAAAAAGTGTACAATGCCAAGCGGATACCACCGAAAGATTGGTGACAACAGTATCAACTCTATAGTCTTGCATCAATTGGCCTATCTTGCAAAAGTTCAACTCTGATGAATTGATCTTTTGACATTCATTAAAAAAATATGTAACATAAATTTTATGCTTTTTGCATAGTAATCTATCACTCGTCACAAATAGATCTGTCATACCAATGCACTAAACATCTGTGGAATCCACTATTACAAGTGGATATAATCTAATCATCAACAATAGTTTTAGGAATAAGTTGTATAGAATTATAATACAATGGTTTGGATGTGGATTCATAAAAAAAGATGGAAATAAAGAAAAAAACCCAAAGAATTGATAGCATGTTCATGAAATAAGGTCAAATCAAAGACATTAAAGTCTATTCATATTAGAAATTTTCAACATTTCTAATTTATAAACGTTAGCTCTAATGCACTATAAAAATTTAAATGGCATTACCTTTCTTACATTTATATTTTGAATTGTTCTCAAGGGTGGCTTCTTAAATTCTAGTGCACAATTATCTTATCAGTTGGTTTAAACTCCATATGTCACATTTGAAAGCTTCTTGAAGAAGTCGAACACTCAACTTGCAATCACTTGAAAACTATTCCATTTCTTACTCGGATGGCACCTCTGTTATGTATTCTTCTTCCGCTCATCTCTTGTTGCTTTATTATTATGGTTGCTTGAAAACATTGATTTCTTATGTCACGATTCATCCAATAAGCCCAAGTTTATGAGGGGAGAATAGGGGTGTAAACGAGTCGAGTTGAGCTCGAGTTAGGGGGTATTCAAGCTCGACTCGCGAGTCCAATACCTAGCTCGAACTCGAGTTGAGCTCGACTCGTGACAGTGTAACGAGCTCATCGAGCCGCTCGATTTCCCGATTTCTTGGTCTCTCGCCCAAATTTTCCAGTTTCCCGCCTAGATTTTCCAGTTTACCGCCCAGTTTTCCTTTCGTTTTTGTTTTCCCACTCTGTTCCTGCCCGGTTTGGAAGCCTGCTGCTTTGGAAAAGACTAAAAGCATGCATATGTCCTCTAATGTAATTAACGTTGCCGCTTTGGATAGATCCTTTAAATTTTATATAAATTTTTTTGAAATATTCACCGTTTTGTAATGATTAAAGCTGCAACGTATTTATATGTTTATTAAAGCTGCAGCATTTTTATTTTGGAATAGTTGTTTTAAATTTTATATAATGTTTTTGGAAATTTTTATTGTTTTAGTAATGATTAAAATTTATATAATTTTTATTTGAAATATTAGTAAAAAACTTTCATTGTTTTAATTTTTAAATAATAATAATAATAAAAAAATAATTCGAGCCGGCTCGCGAGCCAAGCCTCATCAAGCTCGAACTCGACTCATAAGTTCAATAAGCTCGGCTCACGAGTCTATAAACGAGTCGAGCTCGAGCCGGCTCGGCTCACTTACACCCATAGGTGAGAATAAACAGTCAGACAAATATCACAATCCTTCCAATAATAATAATTACTCAATATATTAATATATAAATATAACTGAAGAGAGACTTAAAAAATAATTTTTCATTCTAAAGGTATGATAAAATAATTCTTTCCTATTTTCATTTGATCCTCTTCTTTTATACAAGGACATTTTTTTATTAGCCATTTAATCTACAAGAGATTTACCTGAAAAATTTTAATTTAATAATTTGAGTTTTTTCATAATAAACTTAGTGATCAATTATAATTTATAGTATAACAACTAAACATGCATATAAGCAGTTATGCAGTTATTTTATTTATTAAATTTTTTATTTGACATACACATAAATATTTAATATGGTTGTTATGCTGACACGAGTTTTGAGAGATTCTTCACAAAAGAGAAATGGAAAGAAAAATATCTATACTGCTTCACATAAACAAATTGTTGATAGAATTTTAAGCAGCAAACATGCTATAGTAGTTCCTCGTGGATCCAACAGGAAATGCTTTCCAAGATTACAATTATTCGCCAGTTTTCTTTTGCAACTGGAATAATATTATCTAGCAACAATTTCATTCGTTCCATCTTGAGTATAAGGTGATTATTTGGGAGGGGAGTATTGATACGTCAGGTTGTGCCCATCTTGTGGGACTCAGGAAAGCTATTATTCATCATGTGAGGAGGAGGAATCAAGGATAAGTTGTTTAATTGTTTAAGAATATTTTTTATATCATGTTTAGTTGTTTAGGAATGTTTCCTAAATTATATTTAATTATTTAGGAAGGTTTCTTAAATTTTGTTATTGTGTTCTAGGGCTATTTAAAGGGGAGTTGTCTAGGGTTTTAGGATCATGCTATGACTGAGCTTTGGTTTTACTTTAGTTCTTTTCTTTGAGGGCTTCCTAGCGGTGTCTAGGTTGATTGGGAGAGCCGATCTACCTCTCAAATTATAGATCACATGTATCTTATTTTGTATCAATACTTCAATAAGAGAAAATAAGATACAGGTGATCTACAATTTGAGAGGTAGATCGGCTCTCCCAATCAACCTAGACACCATTAGGAAGCCCTCAAAGAAAGGGGACTATCATGCAAAGATCTAGAAGAGAGTACAATATCAAATGGACAAGGGAGAAGAGTGGTGGCAGTAGGATAGAATTAGTCCTACATGAGGGAGAAACTTTTTGAACATCTAAATTATATAATCAATGCCTTTGATTGCTTCTATTGCCATCTGTTGGAGAATTTTTGTATCCTCGAACGGATTGCATACTTTATCATCGAGTACGGCATAAGAATGATGTTATATTACCCCGGAGGGTAAAAATATCATTTTCTTATGGACTCAATAATAAAATTTATAATTATTAACATAGATTCCCCCACTCGATGTTTGGTCGAGCGGGGTTTATTTATTTCTGGGGTACAGACATCCTATAGGGGGGCTTTACATCCCAAGTTTGATTTGGAAAAACTTTTGATTAAACTTGTGGTTTTCTTTCTTTGGAAGTCATTTTAGACATTGGCTAAAGTTTGATTTTTATTTTAAAATACATGAAAGTCTTGCTTAAAGGTTTTGGCCCTTTAGGAATTTCAAGGAGAAGTTGATCAACTAAGGATTAAATTTTGGGAATGAAAGCCAAATGAGACGAAGTAGGGGCACTTGATTCTGAGAGGAAACTCAGAGGTGCCCAAACAATCCTATGTTGGGCTTTACATTTTTGAATCTAAATTTGGTTTAAGTTGATATTTTATTAGAAGATTGGGGCTTACATCCCAACAACACTTATTGGAGGAATTGCCCGAAAGATGAGAGCTTATAGGGTGATTTAAAATCAACCCTTGCCTCGGACCCTAAAACTAAGGTGAGGACTACCGATAGGTAGTGCCTCAAACCTAAATCTAACGAGTGCACAAGGGGCTTACAAACTACATCTCACAAGAGGCATAGCCCGCCCGACCTCTGGATTTATTGTCCCGACTGGAAGGGACTACCAGCTAAACTCCTCCTAATCGCTTTTAAAATCATGTTATTCGGTCTCAATACAAATGTAGAGTGGTAGGGTTGTTTTTATTTAGAATGTAGGTCTTACAACTTGGCTTTGAGGCCAAGATGCCTAAGTATGTGGGTATGCAAATGCTGACTCACAAAGAAAAAAACTTTTATTATCTAATCCTTATATGGAGGCATTCTATATGCAACATGCTTGGGCTATGCATGATTATTTTAAGCTTTTGAAAAACTTGACCCTTTAAAAGAGAGTCATGCAAATTTTCTTTTGTTAGAAAAACCATGAAGCCTAAATCAAATTTTAGGTTGATTATACTTTAATGAGTAGAAATCTTATTTTTGTCCTAAGAGCCTACCGCATCAAAAGTCCAAGCCACACCCAAACAAAGGCAATGAAAGAAATCTAAGAAAAAGATGCATTTCTATTGCACAATCAGGTAAACAATCAAACATGCTTTTATTTATATCAAATGCAAGAAAATGTAAAGAGAGTCCACATTATTACAACCAGAATTGGCAGCTGAGTTGCCTGCCATTATACAACCCAGTCAAATTTATAGACTCTACTTGTAGGGTTCTTCAGGCTCTTGACTTTTGAATGGACATTAGGCTTCACCTTTGCAGGTACATCCTTCTAGTCCACTTCATTCTTTTGCTCCAAACCCACACAAGTTTCATCACACATCCTAATTCTATCAAATACATATTTGAAAAGAAAAAGACTCAAACCTGTAGTGGATTAGAAACAGTTTATATGATAAAGCATTACATCCAGAATTTTGTTTAGCACTTAGAGTGCCAAACAATCTACTTCTACCCTATTGGCCACATCTTTGGGGGGTTTTAAGCAGTACCTGTCATGCAAGCATTTTATTATTTATGAGCGCCCCTCATTTTAGATATGGCCACCTGCAAGAAGAACATGTATATTTCTACACTATCCACTTAAGGGCAAGTGCCCACACACAGATAATCCAAAGGCAATCACACCAAATCATCAAACACATACGCAGAAAAGAAAAATCCTAATCCTAGCATGCCTAAGAGGCTGTGCACCTAAGTGTGTGAGGCTTGTGTAGCATGTCACACTAAGGGTCTTTGATTTTATTTTGGAAGGAAGATGTTTAATCTTTATCCAAGGGTGATTTCACTTTAAGTTGTTTGTGACTTGAAGATTTTATTTGAGTTTTAACTGTTTCATATTTAGGAGGGTTATGAAGAACCCATAAAGTAACCACATGCTTGCTTTTGGGCAAGCCTGTTACTTATGAATCCTAAGATACAATAATGTAGGCATCCCACCTTTTGGGGGAGATGATTGATCATTGTATCAAAAGGTAACCTAAGTAAATTTTAGGTGTTTTTGGAGTTCTCTTAGTGTTTGGATAAGAGAGAGTGTCTATCTAATAGGGTAAGATAGACATGCCTAAGGGGTTTCACTTAGGACTTGATGAAATTCATCCAATAGAGTAGGATGAACTTCAATGGATTGGATAATTCCTAAGGGACATCTAGATATTTAGCATTTTAAATGTCATAGGAAAGATCACTCAATTTGGATTGAGTGGAAGATGTTACTTAGATTTTGGGTCTAAGAAAGGTGTCCAACATGTAACTTTTGGGCTACATGTTGGAGAAATTCCCTTAGCTTTTGGAGCTAAGAGGAAAAAGATAGAGATCCAACATTTAGTTTTTAGGCTAAATGTAGGAGAACTCTCTCTAACTTTTGGAGTTAAAGAGAGAAGAGATCTCTTACAACTTTGGAGTTGGAGGAGAAAGGACCTATAGAAGTGAGGGAGATTAGTAGCTTTGAGGCTACGAATCAAAAGAGTGTCTCCTTGAATTTTGTATTCAAAGAGTTGAGTTTCATTTGCCTAATTTAGATTAGGCAAATAAAGTTGAGTCACTTATTGAGTTTGGTTCAATAAGTGAGAAATATTTGTAGCTTTGGGGTTACAAATCAAGAGGGATTGTCATTGAACTTTTATATTCAATGATGGGCATTTAGTTTGCTAAGTTCGGATTAAGCAAACATAAGAGAATGATGTGTAGTTTTGGCCTACACATCAAGGATTCTTTGGATTCTTGAATGTCCAAAGAGAGGAACTTATTCACTCAGTTTGAGTTAAGAGAATTAAGGAGAGCTAAGATTTTGATTCCTTCGCTTGACATGAGATTATTTGTTGAATTTGGTTCAACAAATAAAAGATTTTTGGATTGAACTATTTGTTGATTTTGATTCAACAAATAAATGACTTTTATGTGTCTAATTCACTCAACATGGGTTGAATGGATGAGATTTTCATACAACCTTTTGAGTTGTAGAAAGGAATGAACTTCTCTACAATTTTGACTTGTAGGAAAGAATGGAGAAATGCAAATTTTAGAGATTGCAAATCAATGAAAGTTCTTTGAACATTTGTTGTCCAAAGAAGGAAATGCACTCTCCTAGCTTGGGCTTAGGAGAATGAGGGATTTCCTACAACTTTTGGGTTGTAAGAATGAGGGAAGGAACATGCAACTTAGAGGTTGCAAATCCATGAATATTCTTTGAACATTTGGTGTTCAAAGAGGCGAATTCGTTTGCCTAATTTGGAGCTAGGCAAATGGGGATTTAAAGGTTTCCTACAATTTAGGCTTGTAGGGAAAGGGGTGGTCCAAGGTGCAATCTATGAATTGCAAATTGGAGGAGTTTCTTTGAACGTTTGGTGTCCAAAGAAGAGGGATTTACTCACCTAACATGGGTTAGGAGAATGAGGGGGATTAGATATTTTCCTACAATTTTGAGTCGTAGGAGAAAGGGGATTAGGATTTGAATCCTAAGGCCGAGAAATTATTCATTGGTTTGGTGTTCCAATGAATAAAGGGTTTGATAGATTTCCTACAACTTAGGGGTTGAAGAAAGAAAATGTAACTTAGAGAGTTACAAAAATTCATAGAAAGCCTTTGAATATTTGGTATTCAAAGAGATAGGATCATTCACTTAGTTGAAGTCAAGTGAATGGAGTTAGATACTCATTTGTTGATTTTGAGACTCAACAAATAAAGGTTTGGGCTTAGGATTTGGTCCAAAAGCCTTGGAGATTCATGTGATAGAACATTTGGAGCCTTAGAGGGGCTCCAAAATACTTCACATTGAGGGAAAAGAGTGCTTGGAAGCAAGCTCTTTATAATTGTTGAAACTCATGCAACATAGAGCTTAGAACTTTAAGGAAGTTCTAAGCATCAAACTTGGAAGGAGATGTGCATGAAAAAGAGAATTCCCCATTTCTCCATGAGTATTTTGGACTCAATTGGAGGAAGGAAGATAGATTTCCTAAGGTCTTAGGAGATGTTTCTAAACCACTTTTGGGCATGATTTAGAAATTTGGATGGGAGAGATCTATCACAACGATTTCTAGGAGATTTAAGATCAAATTTGGTAACGATCTAAGAAAGAACCTGATGTAAAACTACGAGGAGTTTGCTTAGAAATTTAAAAGAAAAGATTAAAGTGTTGCTTCTTATGAATTTAAAACTAACACCTAAAATTTGAGTTAGGAATCTAAAATTATCAACTTGCTTAGGCCAAAGATTCGCAATAGAGATTAACCAAGCCGATTCAATCAAAGTTCTAGGAGAATTTAATATGCAAAGTACAATAACAAAACCCAACGTTTAACAATGAGAGTTTCACCTTGGGGCCGTATCACTCAAGGGGTAGTGGACTTTTGGCGGAGATAGAAGATCCAAGCGATGAAAGAAGTTACCACTAGGGAGAGGGCACCGAAGAACTTCGTCGGAGGAAAAGTTGCCGGTTGGGATGGAAGTCGTAGACGACCGTCGAGGCTCCAAACGTGCTTTGAGAATTTTCGGTCGTAGATGCTCGCGAGGATTGGCACGACTCTATCCAAGTATTCATCCACAGTGGTTTCGTCTTCGAATCCGACGTCAAAGCAAGGTGATCGTAGGACGTCGACGCTTCCGTCGGCTTGGAACACTATACCCCACTCAAACTCCGGATCCGCCATACATGCTTGGCGGGGAGGTTTCTTGAGGGGAAGAGGGGTAGACGGCGAGATCTCCAAGGAAGGAGAAGGTCTCGGCCAAGATGGAGGAAAATCAGTGGGAGGCCGGCGGGATTCCACAGGGGTGGGGCGGCGGGCTCCAAGTGAGGGGCTAGGGTTAGGGAAATTTTAATCTTATTCAAATCCTCCCTAAACCTGAAATAAATTTCAGATCTAAGCGTATTTGGAGGGAATAATTTGAAGAGGATTTCAAATTTCAAAGGCAATTAAGGGGAATTAATGAGCCCTTAATGGAGCCCATTAATAGAGGGAGCCGGCGGCTTGTAGAGAGGGGAGGGAGAGTTTAAGCAAAGAAAAACTGAAATTGATTTCAGTTTTGGAGGAAATTAGGAGGGAAAAAGGATTTGAAATTAGTTTCAAATCGTGGTGTGATTAATGCCTTAATGAATGCATTAATTGGGATTCCTCCAATGGTGGGCCGGCGGCATGAAGGAAGGGAGAGGGATTAAGGAGAGGAGGGAAACAGTTTCCTAAAGTGAATGATGACTGGGATAATATTTAAATAAATCCAAATCTTTTATTTTAATTTGAACTCATGAAAATATTTCCATAAATGGGATTTCCAATTTAGGAAAGAATTTGAATTTGAAATTCAAATTCCTATGGGAACTAGGAAAAGGAGGTGGGGAAGATGGCCGGCAAGGTGGTCGGCCCGGAGTAGTGGTGGAGGTTGGCGGTGGCTTGCAAGGGGCGGTGGTGGCTTGCAAGGGGCGGCGGCAATGATGGCTTTGGGCTGATTTCGGATGGGGGAGAGGAAGGAGATGGAGAAACTTGCGACGAGATAAAAGATAACTTAACCACGAGCCGCGGACGCTTCCAACGACTGGTGGGCCTTGCGGTTTGCTCGCCTTGAGCTCTCTCTCTCTTTCTCTTCACGCTCTCATGCAAGAAGAAGAAAAGAAGCACAAACTAGATTTTCATTTCAAATATTCATTAAGCATCAAAATTACAATATGAAGGCTATATAAAGCCTCTAACAAAGACATAAAATAAAAAGGACTCAAATGCCCTCAAGGGCTACAAGACAGATAACTCCCCACAGGGGTAAAATGGGAAAAACAGAAAATAACTAAGACAATAATCATAACATCTATATCAAAAGTAGAGACGCTGAATCGTGGCCGTCGATCTGCGGTTTCGCCGGCGATAAACATGTCTGTAGCGTCTGTCGATGTCCTCATCAGAACCTAGAATGCGTGCATGTATAGATGATTCTCTAGATCCGGGAATTTTAGCAATCTCACCTTAAACATTCAATTTTGGAAATAATAAAATAGGGTTAAATAATTCCAAAACATGAGAGGTCATGGGCCTTTGAGGGACCATAATATATCTCAAGTTCATTTCTTTGAATTAAATAAGCCTATTTAATTATCTTCCAAACTTTCAAAAGCTAAGGATTGCAATCCAAATCATGCAAACTAATTTAGTCAAGTATGCAAACATTTGGCTTGGAGATATTGCAAGTTGCCCAATTCGAAGATGTATTAAAAGAGAATTCAAATAATTTCTTTTGTCATGGGATTTAAAGCATGAACTTGAAGGTTCATGAAAGACCCCACTATTTGTTTGCAAGCTTCTAAAATCAATTGAATTCACTTTCTTGACATTCAACAAATTCGGACAAAATCACAATTGTTAGCGATGCAATTCCCAAATATCTAAGCTAATTTTGTCATAACTTACAATTTGCTAAAAATGACATGCATGCTACAAGATGTGAGTCCCTACACATTGTCATTCAAGGTATGGTTGAATGACAATACTTAGCCTAAGGTTTGATCGTAGGCGAAGGTATTAGTTACAATATGATGCATAGACATACATTTGAGAGGTGTTGGATAACAATCTGGCACCTCTACGCGCATCGAGATCCTCTCCGGGCCCTCACATGAGAGCCAACAAATGGAAATCACCAAATTTCAACTATTTTTGCGAAGTGGACAGCCAACAAAGGGATTTTGGGAGAGCGAAAATTGAAGTGTCTAAGGACCTAAGGTTCGGGGGCATCAACCACATAACAATTGGCCTTGGGAGACCCTAGGTTTCACTAAGTTTTAGTGGTATACCTCTCCCGGGTTGTCCTAGCGCTCCTGTCCAAGCTTCAAGCATTGTCCAAGCTCCGATTCAAGCTCCAAACTGCTGCCCAAGCTCCTTTGAAAGCTCCAAATTGCTGTCCAAGACTTTCCCAAGGGTGAAGACTGCTGTCCCAACGTTCCAAACAGAGAATTTTACTGTTTGAGGGCTCCCGGAGGTCGTCGTTTGCTGTCCAAAGCTTCCCAACAGCAGTTTTCACTGTTTGGAAGCCTTCGGAGGCTGCATGGTTGCTGTCCAAGGCTTCCGGATAGTGGATTTGCTGTCCAAACTGCTCCAAACAGCAGTTTGAGTGTTCCCGGAAGTTGCATGGCTGCTGTCCAAGCTTTTCCAATATTGTCGCTGCTGTCCAAGCCTTTCCGGATGATGGATTTGCTGCCCAAACTGCTTCGGATAGCAGTTTGCTGTCCAAGAACGTCCCGAACAGCAGTTTGCACTGTTCGACAGCCTCCCGGAGCTGATTTCGTCGTCGAGAGGCCGCCGGAGATGGTTTGGAAGGAAGTAGAGGCTTCCTACCCTCTCTTGGCTGCAGCAAAGGCTGATTTCAGCATGCCTTTGCCCTAGACTATGGAGGAGAAGCTCACCAACAGCAGCAAGAGAGGATTTCGTCTTTCCAATTGAAGGGAGAGAGCAATGGCAGCAAGAGGGAACTCATTTTCAGCACAAAGAAGAAGAAGACAGCAGTTCTTGGCTAGGTCGCACGCAAGAAGCCACTAGTCGGCCTCTTCCTCTCGCTTGGACGGATGCAGGAATCGCAAGCAAGAGCCTAGTGGCTCTTTCCCTCTCCCGCTCCTTTTTTCTCTCGGGAAGAGAAGAAACCGCACGGGAGAGCCGAAAATGGCTCTCCCTCTCCCGATCTTTTCCTCTGTCTGCTTCGCCTGGGAGGGACGAACGGCACAGAGGCCTCTGCTCCCTTCTTCTCTGCGGCTGGTGACGCACGCAAGGGGCTCGGTCTCCTTCTCTCCCGCTCTCTCTCTGTTCTCTCGCTCGGGATGGAGAAAATGGACACACAGGGAGCCGAATGGCTCCCCGTCTCTCTTCTGCGTGCTCTTGGAGAGCACGAGCCGCCGCCTAAAGTAACCAATCAGGCTTCTCACGCGTGGAATCAGGGATTTAGGGCCAAATTCCACAAGAAATCTGAGCCATTGATTGAGATTTTGATTTAGCCTAAATCAAACAATTGGAGCTGAAATTGAGCCCAAATTGGACTCGACTCAAACCGATTTGGGTCGGTTTGGGTCCGAGTGGGTCCTATCAAATTAATTTTGTGAAATTAAGCTTGAATCGGCACCGAATTGCGTCGAATTGGGCTCGACGACGCTCGACAGGATTTGATTGGTTTGATTTGATTTTAATCAAATTAAATTGGGCTTAATTTAATTAAATTTGAGGCATAATTCGGATTAATTTCACCTCGACGATGATCAATTGAGTTGATCGAGCGCGATCAAGCTTTGTCGGGCTTGATCGGGGTCGAGTCGATGCGAAAATATTCGTCAACACCATCATTGTTATGGATGCCTATATGCGCTTTTTATGTTTTTTTACATATTTTATGTTCTCTTTGTTCTGTCATGATAATCACTTTATTTTATCTCTTATTCGAAACTTTATGTATGTAAAGAGGACAATTTTCTAAACTCTTTTCATCTCATCCTAATTGGTTTAGTGTATGACAATGCTTTTATATAAAGAAAGACTACACAATCTCGTATTTGTCATAAGTTTCCTGTTTCTCCAAATTTTCAAATATATCTAGAATCTAACAATTTGTAAAATATACCCATGTATTTAGGATGGAGAGCCTGTTGAAGTTACTGGTTCACCCACTGAGAAGGCAATACTTTCTTGGGGAGTCAAGGTAAGTGGCATGCTATAGTTAACCTTTTGCGGCATTTTTGTATTTTCTGTTGACAGTGATTATTTCTGATGTTCTATAGCTGGGAATGAAGTTTGGTGATGTAAGATCGAGATCTACAATTCTTCATGTCTCTCCTTTTAACTCAGTGAACAAACGAGGAGGCGTTGCAGTACTGGTGATAATCATGTTTATGTTATCATCTTTTTATTCTTATTATCTTAATTTTAGAATGTTCCTCTATTCAGCTTTATGTTGTGCTCTTCTTTTTTTTTTAACTGTTTCAAAAATCTTTCTTTTGCTTTTTGATTAAGACTGAATCATAGTTTGACACTTTGTTTTGGAAACACTCAACTCCGTGCTATCTTTCGACCTTTGTAAACTATGTTGATTAGATCCTTCATATTAATAGCATTTCAGGAAATATTTTAAAAAAAAGGTTACGTTATAGTTAAATATCATTTTGGTTGACTTCCAGCTAAAAAATTTATTTTTATCATTTTTAAAATATGCAGCCAATTGACTACATCTCTAACCTTCCTTCCAATTTCACTGACTGGCCCAAGTACTTTGAATATAAAGCACGGAACAAACAGTTGTATAATAGTTAAACGTATTTCAAACCACAGTAAAAAAAAAATCTAATAAACTATCATCCAAATTTTCAAAGAGCCATTAATTGTTCATCACAATTTAAAACATATATAATTCAATTATAACCCAATTTCGAAAAGCATTTAACGAGAATCAAATGCATAGGATCTTTGCATACCTACTTTCATTTACTCTTCTTGAATGTACAAAACTGCTTTTCTTTTAGCAATCTAATCTATAGGAGCTTTACCTAAAGTACTTCATTTAATGGGTTGAGTTTGAATTATCAAACTCTCTGGTTAGTTACAGCTCTATAATATAACAATAAATAAAATAATATGCATATGAGTCATCCTAAGTAATCATTAAACCTTTTATTTAAGGAATTTAAACATGCGCTATGGTAAGATTAAAATATAATTTTACAAAAAATATGATTTTATATTGTATTTGCCAAATTCTAACTTTTAATATAATATTCATTTAACGGTCACCGTTTAAAATTTGCACCGATTAAGGCACAATTATTTTCATTTTCATTCCCTTTTGCATCGATTTCTATTTTTCGTGCATCGGTGCATTGCTTCTTCTGTCAATGTTGTAAAGGGGTGAACTCCATTTAACATGCATATATATTTCTTTTTAGGGGGATTTACATCCATACCACTTTATATAATGCTATTTACATATCTAACATCTAAAATTTTAATATTCCATGTCTATCACCCATAAACAACTTGAATATCAAATATTCCACTCCTATATTTCATTCCCTGCGACCCTATAAATTTTAATATTTCATTCCTTGCACCCATATTTGTTTATGGGTGATAGGCATGAAATATTAAAATTTTAGCTGTTGTTATGTAATTCCCCCTTCTTTTTAATATATTTCTTTTTATTATCCTATTTTATTTTTACATTTAAGTTTGTACATTCATGAGTTTCAATAAGATGCTATAGTATTTAATTTTTATTACAATATAATAAAGGTCATTTTAATAATTTTTTCCATGTAATTTTGTATTACTAACATTATCAATTATGCATACAATAAACCATATAATCCAATGCATAAAATTAGAGAAAAATTGCAACGGTTATAAAATAGAAATGTTATCACTCACCTGAATTTCTTTTTGAAGATCAATTCTTTTACTTCAATGTTACTTCAATCCTTAGTTAATTCTTCCTTAATTCACAACTTATGTATTATAGACACATTCATATCAATTTAGTTATTTAATCCAGAACTACATTTATATTTACATTTTCTAATTAAATAAATAATAATCAAAATAATTAAATTTGAGTTGAACTCTTACCATAATTATAAAGAAGGGAATTTCTCTTCAACTCCCCTTGCACGGGTCTATTCCAAGCAAGAAAAATCTATCGTTGAAGTCTGCTCTTCAAACTGCAACCTGCATTCCTTAGGAGCTGGGCTTTGTAGTGATCGTCATTAACCTTGGGTCGAAAGGCTTCCTGTGTATGATGCTAGAGATAGGACACCTGCTGTATGACTGATAAGCTGAGATAGGACCCCTTCGAAATTTGCTGTTTCTCGCCACCCATAGATGCCACAGATGAAAATAGGTTGAACAACGGAACCCATACGCCGACGGAGATGGATGAAAAAAGTCCTTTGATCAGGCTAATTGAACTAGGGCCATTGAGAGATTGAGAGAATGGATTGCCTCTCCAGAAATAGCTTATGTCATATCGTGCTATGAATGAAAGAGGTCCCTACCCTCATGCCTAGCCCCAAAAAACCTGTCAATTTGAAATAAGAGCTTTTAGATGTGCTACTTTTGGGGAGAAGATGGGATCCGCTCGACCATAACATAAGGCGCTAGGATGAGATTCACATTGCTAGCCTAGAGGCTGAATAATGGGATTTTTCTCTTGTGTTCGGCTATAGCTTAATCCCCGAATCTAGAGCTGTTTGGCCTTCCAACCCAATATTTTATCGAAAGATAGGGAAGAACCAACCCTCGATAGAGGCTGCTCCAGAGAAGGTTCCAGTTGAGGATGAAGCTTCCTTCAAGCAGAACCTCAAAATTGATTTTAGCTTCTTTAGAGATTTCTCTGGATAAAAGAAAGTAAGCCGAGGGTAGTAGGTTACAAAATCCGATTTTTGTCTTCTTTCAAAAGATTTTTCATGAAAGAGTAAGACAACTCCATTCAACAGGGCTATTCTCTTTCTTCGTTGCCTCGAAATTCTGACACTCTTGCTTATTCGTTCTTGTTCCGCATTAGAGCACTTTTGCTTTCATTGCCTACCTTATAACTACATTTTTAGTTTTCTTATTGTTCAAAGTAACATCAAATAGCATCAAACGGCATTGAAGTCAATGTCAGAAGTGGCAAACGTCATCAAAGGCAATATCAAAAGTGTCAAATGTCGTTAAAGAAACGCCGAAGGTCTGATTTACCTCTTCTCTCTCTCTCTCTCTCTCTCTCTCTCTCTTTTCATTGAACGAGATCACATAGATCGATCCTTCTTCTTCTTCTTCTTTCTTATTGAACAAAATCTCCAAACCGATTAAGTTGATCAAAATCACGCTTCATCCTCTTTAATTTGAACTGAGCCGCACGTTCTTCGTCCTCTATCTCTGTAGAATAACGAATGGTCTCTCTTCAACTTTGTTGAACAGTGGACGAAACCGCACGAACTCACTCGTCCTCTTCTTCCTTTTCTCTGTGTTTATCGAACGTTGAATGAGATAATATGACCACACGAAATTTCCCCTAATTCCTCTATGTTGAATTGAGTCGCATAATCATCACCTTATCTTTCTCCTTTTTTTTTTTTTTTTTCCGTTGCTCAAGATACAAAAATTGTATATGCTTGTGCTCGCTGCGTCCATGTACGCATGAGGAGTCCTGTCTGTTCATTCGCTCTCACCCGCTTGTTCCCGTTCTAAAATCGATATTTATACCACATCTCCTACTCTCTAAATGGTGGAAGGGCACAAATTCCTTGTTGTCCTCCCGACCTCTCTGCACCACATCCTTTGTATTTACAATTAGAAGGTTATTTCCTTTAGGTTGATAAAACTAATTTCCTTTCGTTCTTTTACCCATTTTCTGATATTTTTACTGTGAATTTCCTTGAATCTGTTGTGGACCACGTGTTTTTTTGTTATGTTAACTTCTTGCATTTCTTCTATGTTGTTTCATCTTGCTATTTTTTAATTTTTATTTTTATGGGGATAGAATGCATTGGGTCTGTTGTGTGATAGAAAAGTATCTCTCAAACTTAAGAGAAAATTCTATAAGATGGTGGTGAGACCTACAATATTTTATGGAGAAGAATTTTGACCATTAAAAGAGAAATATAAAATTAAGTTAAGTGTTGCAGAAATGAGGATGCTCATGTGGATGAGTGGCAATTTTAGGGATAGAATGTGAAACAAGTATATACGTTAAAAGGTTGGAGTAGCTCCAGCGGCAGATAAGACTAGAGAGAGTCGCCTTAGATGGTTTGGTCACATAAAATTTCGACCTTCCGATGACCTGGTTAGGAGTGTAGATGTATTAGATTTAGTCAATTTTAAGAAAAGTAGATGTAGATCTAAAAAACTTGGTTAGAAAGTATTGAAAATGATCATCTTTTTATTAGATTTAAATGAGAATCTGACTCTTAACAAAACACAATGAAGAAAAAATATTCGTGTAGTCAACCCCATGTAGTGAGATAAAGATTTGAGGTTGTTGTTATTGTTGTTGTTGTTGGGGATAGATCTCTGTTTTGCATTCTATTTAACCTTAATGTTCTTCTCTTTTAATTGGTATAGTTGGGCTCTGAAGTTCATTTGCATTGGAAGGGAGCTGCTGAGATAGTTTTAGCCTCATGTACGAGTATGATGGATTCAGAGGGTCAGCTGGTGGGAATGACAGAAGATAAGGTTATACTCTTTTTCGTGTTCTTTGTATTCTTATCCTGTGCTTCACTATTTTTATCAAGTCATGTGCTTTTTGATTTCTATTTTTTTTCTTCAAGCAACTTCTGAATGTTGTATTTGCAGATGGATGCTTTTAAAAAGTGTATTGAAGATATGACATCTGTTAGCCTCCGCTGTGTTGCTTTTGCATACAGTTTATATGACATGAAAAATGTGCCCGGTGAAGAAGCGAGAGGCAACTGGATGTTACCAGACAACAATTTAGTTTTACTTGGCATTGTAGGGATGAAGGTCTGTGGCTTATCTATTCAAGTGTTTCCAATTTAAATATTCCCGAGTTACACAATGCATATATTTTTTTAGTAAGGCTGGTAAGCAACATTTGATGACACATTAATTGGGCAAACTACATTGATTATTCACTATCACTATGTTTGATAGCTTAGTAATGTGGACCCCTATCACTATCATTATCTCTTTAGATGTTCTTTTGGGAAAGTATGCTTTATTATTGTTTTACGGATTGTTTTCTATGCTCAATTATATGTATATTTTCTGTGATTATTGTTCAGGCGTCATATTTAGTTGGTATCAAGTGTGGCATTTACCAAATCCTTGTTC
Source organism: Dendrobium huoshanense (assembly GCA_016618105.1). Classification (NCBI taxonomy): domain Eukaryota; kingdom Viridiplantae; phylum Streptophyta; class Magnoliopsida; order Asparagales; family Orchidaceae; genus Dendrobium; species Dendrobium huoshanense. The sequence goes on from CM028345.1 coordinate 69,237,155, forward strand.
TTGAATCTATCTTTTACGTGGTATGACTATCTTCATAGATATTTTGCATATTATCCCCTCGGTTGCAGAAGAATGTGGCATATCCTAGCATACTATGTAAACTAGAAAGAATGTACTAATGGGTTTAGTTAGCTACTTCATTTGTGTAAGACCGGAGCATCTATAATGGATTTGTTTTCGTTTTTTGTAGTTTTAAAGCTGGAATAGATGGTAAAGTGGTTTTGCGTTTATATAATATACCTAGATTGAATATCAGAAGTCATATTTTTAACACTATACAGTTCTGATAGTCAGGCTATGCAAAATTGGCCATTCTTATGCAAAAATAAGCTTCCTTTATATGTGAATGTGTTTGCATTTGAAATTTTACACAATCATCCGTCTTACCTCCACGTGCAATTGCATGCGCGGACATGTTTGGACGTTTTGAGCTCTGATAGATAGATGTTCTCAATTTATGAGTTCATTTATCATTCTTTTGATTTTACAGAATTTAAACATATTCTACTTGTTCCTGGTACAGTTTTTATTTGTTGTCATTGGCAAGAAATAATTTACTTTTGCATTTCTTTTTGGTCCACTTTCTAAAGATTAACATCATTATCTGTGGTATAGCTGGTGAAATTTATCATAATTTTAATTGGATTAATTCACATAAAAATCAATTTGTGTAATTATGTTATACATTCTTTTTATTTCTACAAGCAACCCGCTTGAGCACTTCTGGAACAATAGTCCTGTGTTTAAGTGGCAAAAATTTTGGAAGGTTATTAGTGCAAATTTTCCGCCCTGTATCTTTTGCCTTGTATATGCTTTTTTTTTTCTTTTCTCATGTTTGCACTTATACATTCATTAATTTGTAGGATCCTTGTAGGCCTGGTGTCAGAGATGCGGTGGAGCAATGCAGTAGAGCCGGTGTCAAGGTAAATTGGCCAACATATATTAGGAAATTGATCAACTTTAGCATTGCTAGTTTTGTACTTGATGAATAGAAGCTTTCTTTGTTGTTTGCTATCTGCAATAAAATAATTGCTTATGTATTTTTCCTGATGAGAGGTGTTAATTACCATTTAAGTCCCTTATTTTTAGGCCATATATATGCCTCCTATATCCTCTTTTTTAAAAACCCTTCACTTTGATCCTGAGACATTTGGGTCACAAATCGCAGAGTTCGATCTATTAACATAACAATCAACTCTGAAAAAACTGAAATAGAAAGACATAAATACACCTCTATTTTTTTCCTCCATTTCCTATATTTTCTTCTTGATTGAAAAATTGCATCTCTTCTGCTCCAAATGCGCCGTCTCCTGCAATTTCATCTACTCCGGCCACTCCAACACATCTTGCTATTAAAACTCTGTTTTCTTCCTCATCTCCCACCATCTCTCTCTTCTATTCTATTTCCTCTTCTTCTTTATTGTCAGTGGAGTGAGCAACTTAACCTCAACTACAATCATGAACTCAAGCTTGGAATCTCTAAGTCTCATTTGTAAGAAATCTTTTTTTGAGATTGAGAGTTCTCCCCATAACTCCATTGCTGAGTGATGAATCTTGTACAGATCATTTGTGATTGATCTAACCTAGAACAAGTAGAAATTGTCATTTTGGTTTTCATTGGAGTCTCATGGAAATCTGTGGCTACAGTGCTCTTTTTATTATTGGTCAATGGGGCCTGTTTTGACCCAAAGTTCAGCTTCACCATTCTGCGCTAGGTTAACTAACAGACAAAAAAAAAAAAAAAAAAAAAAAAAATGGATGGGGCTGCAATGCAGATTTTTTGATGACCAAGTGCCATTGATGAATATATAAGGTGCTACGTTTTTGTGGTTAAGACACTTTTTTTCTCGGTTGATGCTTACAGATGTGTCTTAAGATGTCCCAAATTCAACCTATTGCATACATACCTATTCTCTTAACCTTCACAATGGCAACCTGCACATCACGGGTCCGGAAAGTTTTACACCTCGGCAACATAGAACGTAATGAAAGGATATTAAGACCTATTTAGTATTCACAAAGAAAAAAATTCATATACAAACAATATAAACAAAATATATCTATAAGAGAAAACAACAAAAGAAAACCAAACTTTCATTTTATTATCATAAATTCATATAATAGTACATTATCCAAATAGAATTACTGCATGCAAAATAAATATGAAGTAATAACATAAATAAACTACCCAACTCTTGAAAGAAAACACATAAATGAACTACTTCAAAATTTACAATTTTCAAAGAAATGGTACGGTTGGTAGATCTGCTCTTGTGGTGATGACCCTAAAAGTATTTCAGTAGAACCTACTATAAAAAGATACAACAACGAGTGAGTTTGATAAACCAAAATCAACATTACCGGTCCATACGGGACCGGCTTACGGACGAAACTAGCGGAATTTCCGCCTTCTGTACGAGTCGCGCAAGCCGCCAGGTCTGAAAGAGTTGTTTAGGAAGGTTTTTTGAGTGAGTTAGGAGGGAAATTTGAATGTAGGGGCTGCTTAGAGATTTCCTTTTTGATTGTATGCATTAAATAGTTTGTTTTCCTAGGATTAGAGCATCTTGAATTTGGCTTAAATTTGAGATATCTTAGGTTTCTTTTGGGCTCTAACGGCGTCTAGAGATTTGGGAGAGATAGATCCTACTCTCAAATAGGGGATCAATTGTATCTTTCTTTATTTCTTCTGCTAGTGTGATTTCTTCAATAAAAAATTACTGTTTTGTTGATTTTCCATTGGATTTGTGGACATTTTACTATTTTTCATCTCTATTGATAGGATTTACTTGAAATCTTCAATTGTTTCCTATCAATTTGATATCAATGCAAATTTTGGGACCTTTTAGGGGTTATTCTATGAATTTCAGCGGCTGTTTTTGGTCCGGAGGAAGAGCGATTTTCTATTTTTTGGAATCGAGATTCAGATTTTTAGTCCAACAAAAATTCGGGTATCGATGACGGCTAAGAAAGTGGATGCATTGGAGGAATGCCTTGAAAGTGGGATTGGACAAATGAAATATGAAATTTCAGATTTAAAGAAAGAAATTTCAGCATCCATGATAATTTGAAAATTTTCATCCTGTGGGAGATGTTGAAGAAAGTGGTCGAGGGCCAAAACAAAAAAAAATGTCTTCAGAGGTGAGGGAAGTCATCGACAACCAGGAATGTGGAGAAAGTTCTAAGCCAATAAGTTAAAGGGAAGATTATGAGGTGGATACTCAAAAAAGAGAAGAGAGAATACCTCCCCTAGAGCCTATTCTTAGAGAATAACCAGGTATAGGGTATGGGGAGAGGCGTGAGGAGGTAGGGCAAGAACGAAGGGGTGATGAATTTGAGAGGAAATAGGTAGATTTTGAAAGAAAAAGAAGAAATTATGACTGAAGGGTGGCTGAATTTGAAAGGAGAGGGGTTTATTATGATCCAAGAGGTGCTGAATTTGAAAGAAGGTGGGAAGTTGATGAAAGGTTTGAGTATGAGTGTAGAAGGAATGATTGAGACAGTTCGGGAGAACCCCCCCTTGGGGATGGGAAATTTTGGAGGGAATAGAGGGAATAGAGGGAATGGAGGCGATCCAAGGGTGAGGAAACTGAAGATGCCAATCTTTGATGGGGAGGATGCGCACGGGTGGATCTACAAGGTTGAAAGCTATTTTGCCATCAATGGGTTGATGAAGGAGGAGATACTAACAACAGATGGCTTATGTTTAGAAGGGAAGACTTTGGCTTGGTACCAATGGAGGGACATGCGACGACCCATACGGAGTTGGAGGGAGTTCAAGGATTGTTTGGTAGAACGTTTTCAAACCTGCAGGGGAGGAGACTTCTACGAGCAGTTCTTCGCCTTGACACACATGCCCCATGCATCGAAAGGCAAGGAAATCATAGTAGGATGTTCAGTGATAGAGTACCGGGAGAGGTTCAAGTACCTTGGTAGCTGATTGGACCGCCTTTCTAAGACACTATTATAGGGGAACTTCGTGAAGGGACTGAAACTAGAGATCCGAGCAACGATTAGAGTGATGAGGCCTCGTGACTTGGGAGAGACTATGGAGCTAACTCAGTTGGTGGAGGATTAGAGGCACCTGGAGAGAGGAGCAGGAGGCATCAACTCAGTAGGCTCGTATAGGATGACCACCATTGTATTGGCATCCACGGAGCCAACACCGGATACTCTTCGGGAAACTTCGAAGGAAAAGATTGTAGGAGGAAGACTTGAGGACAACTTCAAGAAGCTCACAAAAATAGAATTACTGGAGAAGATTACGAAGGGGTTCTGTTTCAGATGTGATGAGATGTATACACCGGGACATAGGTGTAAGGACCGAGCTTGTTAGGTTCTTACCATTTGTGATGATGAGGGAATGGAAGAGGGGTCATCTTTCGACCTTGTGGTGGACAAGGTGAGTTTTTGGGAGGGGAGTATTGTTACACCGGTCCATTGGACTGGTCCGGTTGGTCCATACGGGACCGGCTTACGAACAAAACAGGCGAAAGTTCTGCCTCTTGTATGAGTCGCGCAAGTCGCCAGGTCTGAAAGAGTTGTTTAGCAATGTTTTTTGAGGGAGTTAGGAGAAAAATTTGAATGTAGGGACTGTTTAGAGATTTCCTTTTTGATTGTATGCATTAAATAGTTTGTTTTTCCTAGGGTTATGACATCTTGAATTTGGCTGAAATTTGAGATATCTTGGGTTTCTTTTGGGCTCTAGCGACGTCTAGAGATTTGGCAGAGATATATCCTTGCAAATAGAGGATCAATTGTATTTTATTTTATTTCTTCCGTTAGTTTGATTTCTTCAATAAAATTACTGTTTTGTTGATTTTCCATTGGATTTGTGGAGCATTTCGTTGTTTTTCGTCTCTATTGATAGAATTTACTTGAAATCTTCAAGTGTTTCATATCAGTAACTTTTATCTATTAATGCACAAACTGTAAAGAAATGAGACATGTAGTATGACCAATCAAATAGATAGGTATAACACATGATAATGAACAAATCAATATAATAATGTCATATGTCATGGTTCCTATGACGGGATCTAGCATGCTAATGTTACAATGTATGTGTCAAATTGCTACTAATGCAATATCATTTCAATGTTCACGTATGCAATCATGTTATGTATCATCATATCTTAATATGCCTTATTAGTCATTCATCATTTTCAACTCATGATTATTTATATATTATCTATAGTTGATTTAGTCAAAAGCCTTGCACCTAGAAAGTAAACACTAACTCTAAGAAAATTTAATGATTTTTTATAGAGTTATCACTCTGTGGGCCCATCAGCCTCGTTAGCCAATATCCAATAGGGTTCCACTGATCTACATACCATTACATGCTGCATATAGTTTCTATATTTTTCATAAGCACTTTTTAAAAGTTGTTATATTTTCAATATGATGATTGCTATTTCATATTAAGATATGATTTGCAATGATGACATTTATTGCATTCAATAAGAGTGCATACATTAAAATAGGTTTATAATAGGGGTCAATATACATGAGTTTATGCAGTAATAAGTCAAGATAAATCTACTTATGCAACGAATTGTTCCATTATGAGCATAAAAAGATCTTTATGAGCGTATGCATATAATAAAATTTTTTACAATAATGATATAATTGACAATTTAATCAAATTATCAAAGTGCCTAATATAAATAACACAAATTATGTTCGTAACAAAGAAGGTATATTTATTCAATAATAATTAACAATTACTTACTGCAGTTGGCACGAATTCCAAATTAAATTGCCTGCTCCATTCCACCAATCGAAGGCCCTACAAGAAGCAAAATTAAATAATTATAAGCTTGCATTCAAGACATTAACATTGTTATCCAAGTTGATCTCAGCCTTAAATAAGATTGTAGAGGAAAATAGATGTGAGAAAATTTAGTAGGTTTTATGAAAGAGAAGGTTTTCTCACTGTTGGCTTTCAGTCAAAGGAGAATAAAGGTGAAGGATCTCTCTGATGATGGGCAAATTATTGGGTCAGGTGACCGGAGGCGAAAAATAAGTTCGGACATTCAATAAAAATTTGCCGCGTCACCTTGCGCTTTTTGACTTGCGCTTTAGTTGCGCTTTACCTGCGCTTTAGTTGCGCTTTTTGACTTGCGCTTTAGTTGCGCTTTACCTGCGCTTTACTTGCGCTTTACTTGCGCTAAATTTAAAATAATATTTTATTAATATCCGGACCTATCTCTGCGTTCGGTCACCTGACCCAATAATTTGCCCTGATGATGGCGGTGAGAGACAAAGCTGAAGAGGAAGGAGAGAGAAGAGGTTCAATGGCTGGGGCTTCGGAAGAAGGAAGAGGATGCTCGGTGGCTGTGAGGAGGGGAAATTGAGAGAAAAGAGAGGATGATTTGGCAGCTATTGAGAAGGGGAATATGATGCCCTAGGTTCTCCTTTAATCTTCAATGACGAGTGAAGACAATCGAGGCAGTAGAGACATGGGGTGGGAAAATCTTGTGATTCTCACGATTTGAGAGATAGTTGCGAGCTGGAGATGTCATTTGATTGCTCATGTGCGAAGGAGGGTGTTACGCGTAACCTTGGACTGGTCCCAGCTGGACCGGTCCGGTTCTACACCCGGCGGTCCAAAGCCGGGCGGAACCCGCCGATCGCAGAAACAACGGACGAAGGAGCGGGCTAGGCGGCTTTTGAGCATTTCGTTGGAGGGAATTTTTGAATGAAGAGGGTGTTTATGTCATTTGTATCTTTCCTTTTGCTTTAATTAGGGAGTTAAGAGAGAATTAGGGATTATCTTGAATTTGAGTTTTCTCTTTGAGATCTAGGGTTTGCTTTGGGCTCTTGGCTTCGCCGGAGACTTTGGAGAGTACGTTCTTCCTCTCGAATTGAAGAACAAATTGTATCTTTGCTATTTGTTTCGTCTACTAGTAAAAATACAAGCCTTTGCTTTCGTTGTCTCTCAATTTTCTCGCATTTTTCACTGTTTTTCCTGCGCATAGTTGCTGTCCACTGTTGGAGACAGCAGTTTTCTCCTTGTTTGCCTTCAGTTTTGGCTAGGAACTACTTGTAATCTAGTATTTCCTATCAAATTGGTATCAGAGAAAGATTTTTGGGACCACCGGCGGCTGAAATCCTGAATTTCAGCAAGATCTTTGTCTCCGGAAGAAGATTTTTGTGGATCTGATAGAAGAAAAAAAATGGCCGGAAAGAAGGTGGACGTTTTGGAAGGAGAAATCGGTCAATTGAAAACCGATCTGGAGGAGAGATTCTTCGACTTTCAGAATCAGATCACTACCAACAACGAAAGGTTGGAGGGAAAGTTTATGGCCATAGAAGAGATGATGAAGAAATTGTTGGAGATGAAGACAAATCCGACAACGTCAGAAGCAAGAGAGAATACCGGAGACCATGGTGTAGGAGGAAATCCGAACCCGCGTAGGGGGAGGAGGAATCAAGATGTGGAGATCCTTGAAGGAGACGATGACATGCCACCTCTAGAGCCACTTTCTAGAGAGGAGATGAGCATGGGAAATGACCGCCGAGGTGCTGATTTTCAACGTCGAGGTGCTGATTTCCAGCGTCAAGGCGTGGATTTTGAAGGCAGGAGGGGAGAATATGAGGGAAGTGCAGATTTTGGCGAGAGAAGAGGAGAATATCAGCGTCGAGGTGCTGAATTTCAGCGTCGAGGTGCTGATTTTGAAAGGGGAAGAGGGGATTATGACGAAGGACTCGGATACCAACGACGAAGGGAGGACCGGGACACTTGGGGAGCACCTCCTCTTCGAGGAATGGGAGGTTATGGAGAGTTCCGGGGTAACGGAAGGGATCCGAAGGTGAGGAAATTGAAGATGCCCATCTTTGAGGGCGAAGATGGCCATGGTTGGATCTACAAGGTGGAGCGTTACTTTGCTGTCAACAGGTTGACAAATGATGAGAAGCTGACGGCAGCAGGATTGTGTCTGGAAGGGAAGGCGTTGGCATGGTATCAATGGAGAGACAGGAGAGAGCCTATCAGGACTTGGTGAGAGTTTAAGGATTGTTTATTAGAACGTTTCCGAGCCGATGGGGGAGGAGACTTTTATGAGCAGTTCTTTGCTCTGACTCAGGAGGGAACCGTGGCCGACTACCGAGACAGATTTGAGTACTTAGCGAGCCGTTTGGATCATATCTCAGAATCAGCCCTGGAGGGAAATTTCATGAAGGGGCTCAAACCTGAGATAAGAACAGCGGTCAGAGTGCTGGAGCCAAGGAATTTAGGCAAGGCGATGGAGCTTGCACAACTGGTGGAAGATCAAAAGAAGTCAGAAAGAGGAGCTTGAGGCAACTACTCTGGAGGATCATACAAGATGACTACTGCTGTGTTACCCTCAAAAGGGGTAGCCACAGGAAACCAGAAGGAGATGCCCAAGGAGAGATCCGGTGGTGGTGGAAGTGGGGGACAATTCAAGAGGCTGACAGAGAAGGAGATGCAAGAAAAGAGGGCCAAAGGGGTGTGTTTTCGTTGTGACGAGAAGTACATGCCTGGGCATAGATGCAAGGACCGAACTCTTCAGGTTCTCCTTGTTTGTGATAACGAGGAAGACGAGGAGGAAGGTGGGAGCCGGATTGAGGAGGAAGAGGAAGAGAAATTGCACCTGGATGTGGCAGAAGTCTCTCTGAACTCTGTAGTGGGATTCACTCCGAGTCACACTATGAAGGTGAGAGGAGAGATAGCTGACCGTGAGGTGGTCGTGTTGATCGATAGTGGGGCAACCCATAATTTCATTTCCACCCAGATAGTGGAGTCACTGGGAATGGAGCTGGTGGATACAGGCGGCTATGGGGTGATGATGGGCACTGGGAAGGTGGAAATGGGTAGGGGAGTTTGTAGAGGGGTGGTGCTGAAGATTCAGGAAATCCAGGTGAAGGAAGACTTCCTTCCATTGGAATTGGGAAGTACTGACGTCATCCTAGGGATGAAATGACTGCGTACCTTGGGGGAGACAAAGATCAACTGGGGGACATTGAGGATGGAACTGGTGATAGGGGAGAGAAGGAGGACGATTCAGGGGGACGCAGGGTTGACCAAAGCTGGGGTTTCTCTCAAATTCCTAATCCGAACCATTCAGCAGGAGGGAGGAGGCTACTTGGTGGAATTGCATAGTTTGGAGGGGGCAGGAGTGGAGGAGGGAGGAGCTATACCCCTCTCCGTTCAGCCGTTGATTCAACAGTTCCAAGAGGTGTTTCAGCCGCCTCAGGGATTACCACCGTAGAGGGAGCATGAGCATGCTATTGTATTGAGGGAAGGAGTATCACCCATCAGTGTACGTCCTTATCGCTACCCTCAGTTCCAGAAGGATGAAATTGAACGGTTGATCAGAGAGATGCTGGAGGCAGAGATCATCAGACCCAACATCAGCCCTTTCTCTAGTCCCGTTCTGTTGGTGAAAAAGAAGGACGACAGCTGGCGTTTTTGTGTAGATTACAGAGCACTCAACAAGGAGACTGTACCTGATAAGTTTCATATACCAGTTATCGATGAGCTCTTGGATGAATTAAGTGGGACCGTGATTTTCAGCAAGATAGATTTGAAATCGGGCTACCACCAGATTCGAATGAGAAAGGAAGATGTTCCCAAAACAGCTTTTAGAACTCATGAAGGCCATTATGAGTTCTTGGTGATGCCCTTTGGCCTCACCAATGCACCTGCTACTTTCCAGGCCTTGATGAATAAGGTCTTCAAACCTTATCTCAGACGGTTTGTGTTAGTATTTTTTGACGACATCCTGATATACAGCAAGTCAGAGGTCGAACATTAGGAACACTTGAAGAAAGTGTTAGAGGTAATGCAGGAACACCAGTTGAGGGAAAATTTAAAGAAATGCTGCTTTGCACAAGCTAGTGTAGAGTACTTGGGTCATGTGGTGTCCAAGGAAGGGGTGGCAGCTGATCACTCCAAAATTGAGGCAATGCTAAAGTGGCCACTACCAAAGAATCTGAAGGCGCTGAGAGGATTTCTGGGATTGACAGGGTATTACAGAAGATTTGTAAAGGGATATAGCACCATAGCATGACCACTTACGGAGCAATTGAAGAAGGACGGTTTCCTGTGGGGAGAAGCAGCAACATCCGCGTTCGAGAGCATGAAGAAGGCAATGACTACAGTGCCGGTCATAGCTTTGCCGGATTTTACTCAGACATTCATTGTGGAGACCGATGCATCGGGATACGGATTGGGTGCAGTACTTATGCAGAATTGGAGACTCATCGCTTATTTCAGCCAGGTATTGACTGCTAGGGCAAGGATGAAATCAGTATATGAGAGGGAATTGATGGCCATCCAGAAATGGCGGCCCTACCTATTGGGAAGACACTTCATTGTCAGGACGGATCAGCGGAGCCTGAAATTTCTTCTGGAACAGCGGATGGTGACAGAAGAGCATCAGAGGTGGTTGTCCAAGTTACTGGGGTACGATTTTGAGATTCAGTATAGGCCCGGAGTGGAGAACAAGGCGGCAGATGTCTTGTCCAGATGTATGGAGGAACTACAGACAGTTGCTCTATCCGTTCCCTTGATGCTTGATTGGGAGGCCATCAGAGAAGAAAGTGCTAGAGATGAGAGTTTGGGAAAGATCAGGACTGAGCTATTGAAGGAACCAGGTAGCCACCCGGGGTACTCACTAGAGGGAGACAAACTGCTGTATCAGGGGCGATTTGTGATGCCCCGGACGTCGATCCACATCCCAAACCTACTCCAAGAGTTTCATGGGAGTGCAGTGGGGGGCCACTCCGGCGTACAAAAGACATACAGGAGACTAGCTGGGGAGCTGTACTGGAAAGGGATGCATAAAGATGTAGAGGAGATGGTAGCCAGATGCGAGGTCTGCCAAAGGAATAAGTTCCTAGCTATGTCACCAGGAGGATTACTACAACCGCTAGCTCTACCAGGTAGAGTATGGGAGGAGATATCTATGGACTTCATAGATGGGTTGCCTCGTTCAGATGGGTTCACGGTGATCTTAGTGGTGGTGGACAGGTTGAGCAAGTATGCCCATTTCATTTCCCTCCGACATCCCTATACCGCAGTAACAGTAGCAACAACCTTCATCAGAGAAGTGGTCAGATTACACGGAGTGCCAGAGGCGATCGTATCAGACAGGGACAAGGTATTCCTCAGTCATTTCTGGAGGGAGTTATTCAGGTTGCAGGGAACAGTTCTCAAGAGAAGCACAGCCTACCACCCCCAGATGGATGGCCAGACGGAAGTAGTCAACAGGAGCTTGGAGACGTACCTAAGATGTTTCGTTTCAGAAACACCAAAGCTATGGGCAAAGTGGCTATCCTGGGCTGAGTATTGGTACAACACGTCATTTCACTCAGCTTCACAGATGACCCCATTCAAGGTGTTATACGGACGGGATCCCCCACACTTGGTACACTTTGGGAGCAATAGTACTCCTGTTTCGTCAGTAGAGGAGTACTTGGCGGAGAGGGATCGAGTGCTCGAGGAGTTAAAGAGGCATTTGCTGAGGGCGCAGCAAATCATGAAAAAGCAAGCAGATGGGCATAGAAAGGATATCCAGTTTAAGGCAGGGGATAAGGTGTTCTTGAAGCTCCGACCATACAGGCAGAAGACAGTCGCCAACAGGAGGAATGAAAAGCTGGCTCCAAGGTACTTTGGTCCTTATGAAGTGATGGAAAATTGGGGCAGTAGCATATCGACTGAAATTACCCACATCGGCGACTATACACCCGGTTTTTCATGTCTCACAGTTGAGAAAGGCCATTGGTGATCACATCACCATTCCTGAGCTGCCGGCCACACTTACGGAGGATTTAGAGGTGATCATGGAACCCTTGGAGCTGAGGGGTGTTCGCCAGAAAGAAGGTAAAACTAGGGAAGTGTTGATCCAGTGGAAGAACCTTCCTGACTACGAGGCTACGTGGGAGCCATACGAGAGGACGAAACATCAGTTTCCTGATTTTCACTTTGAGGACAAGGTGATTCTTTGGGAGGGCGGTAATGTTACGCGTAACCTTGGACCGGTCCGGTTCTACACCCGGCGGTCCAAAGCCGGGCGGAACCCGCCGATCGCAGAAACAGCGGACGAAGGAGCGGGCTAGGCGGCTTTTGAGCGTTTCGTTGGAGGGAATTTTTGAATGAAGAGGGTGTTTATGTCATTTGTATCTTTCCTTTTGCTTTAATTAGGGAGTTAAGAGAGAATTAGGGATTATCTTGAATTTGAGTTTTCTCTTTGAGATCTAGGGTTTGCTTTGGGCTCTTGGCTTCGCCGGAGACTTTGGAGAGTACGTTCTTCCTCTCGAATTGAAGAACAAATTGTATCTTTGCTATTTGTTTCGTCTACTAGTAAAAATACAAGCCTTTGCTTTCGTTGTCTCTCAATTTTCTCGCATTTTTCACTGTTTTTCCTGCGCATAGTTGCTGTCCACTGTTGGAGACAGCTGTTTTCTCCTTGTTTGGCTTCAGTTTTGGCTAGGAACTACTTGGAATCAAGTATTTCCTATCAGAGGGGTGGGGCGGTTCGTTTGGTGCTTGCTTTGGCGGATAGAACGCCTGGCCCATTTCGGTCCAAGCTTATAACACAACCATTGTTATTCCTTTTGCAACTAGAGATTTCCTGATTGATCCTTGTGAACTATTGTGTGTATATAATTTAGTCATATTTCTTTAAAATTTTTTATCATGTTTTATTTAGCTGAAGTTTCTATTGTTCTTAGAGGTAAGCGCGCTACCATTTTTTGAAGAACACAATTATGAGCTGATTCGTCTTTCTTGATAGTGCAAGAAAACATCTTCGTCAAGCCTACATGAACTCTTTTTATCAATCCTTCTTAGGCTTTTATGTTTTTCTTTTTTTGTTCTTTTGTTTATCCGTGGTGTGGTGTTGTCTACTGAGAAAGATGTGATATTTATTGGTGTAAATGGGTGATTAAAGAAGTTACTTTACTAATGCTATGAACCATTTTATTTTTGCATTTTGAAGGGTAATGATCAAGGATATTAGCATCATTCATAACACGGCACACCCAATTCATGGGACTCCCATCATTGCAAGGCTTGGGAATTGGTAGATTTATGCCACCTTGAGTAAACATAGAGAGTCTATTTCTATGATTTGAACTTGTGACTTCCAGTGTCCATTTAACAAGGCTAACCATTGTGCTTAGAAGGCTTATCTCTTAATTTTGTGGTCATTCATATTCTTCTTGATAAGTTGATCGTAATCTTTACATTTGTCATGACCTAATCTTGATTTTTTGTGATTAATATTTTAATTCAAATTGAGTGCTGATTGTTTGTTTATTTCTTTCTTTATATGTATATATCTAAAAAGTGCTTTTTTTTCTGTGAGATTTTTCTTAATGCTACACTACACTGTTATGAACCAAGTAGGTACGTATGGTCACTGGAGATAACCTTCAGACAGCCAAAGCAATTGCTTTAGAGTGCAGAATTCTTCAATCAGAAGAAGAAGCAATAGAGCCAACTATAATAGAAGGACAAGTTTTCCGTGCCTATTCTGAGAAAGCTAGAGAAGAAATTGCTGAAAAGATAACTGTAAGATCAAATTCAATTTCATCCTTATGATTATCTTGTAAACAATTGCTGAATTTGAATAAATGTGACATAGTTTAAAGAATTCTAACCAAAAGAGAAATTAATATTGTTCGGAAATTGAGTTTGTTAGGTTAGTTATTTTTTTGATATAAACATAAAGAATTTGTCATCGTTTTTTTTTCATAATTTGGTGCTCATCTTTCATGCATCTTATCCTGAAACCCTTTTAATGTTCTGAGATATATCTCTTGGGAAGGGGTACAAATTTTCCTACTTTTTTGCTGCCCTTATATTCTGAATTTATTTGATCCACTTTGGCCAATCATTTATTGCTTTTGTGGCGTACAAATGATGTTGTTTATGCTGCATAATAAATTGAAATATAGAGCTTATTTTATTGTTGGAAGCCTTGCGTTGAATTAGAAAGCATTATAGTTCTTTTTTCACCTAATGCTTAATTTCCCTAGGAAGATCCAAACTTTCTGACCTACATAAGATCTTACTGGAGGTTTTGCCTACTCAATGATTTCATTTATCTTGCACTGTGGCAGTTCAAATTTTATGATACTTATTACACATTATATGCCATACTGAAGTTTCAGAGCATTTGAAATAATGTCGGTTTTCTGAAGCTTTGGACAAATGTTGCATTATTAGCCCCCGCTAAGAAAAAGTAGTATTGCTGCAGGAGGCCTTATTACTGCAATACATTAATACTTATAAACTAGTGTTTTCTGAACTGTTTCTAGTAATAATACAATGCATGCTTACCTAGAAAACTTTATTTTCCAAAATATTTCCTTTTTTTACTCTGTATTGAGCTTTTGCATATTCCTCTTGTAGAAACTAAGTTTCTGGTTGTGATTTTGACTTTGTTATGTTGGATTCTTTTTAATGGTTTTTGTCTTTGTTTGAACTTTATTTTTTGACTTGGGATTGTCAGGCAGCATTCATATGAAATTTTCTTTTAGGTAATGGGAAGGTCCTCTCCCAATGACAAACTTCTACTTGTACAAGCTTTAAAGAAAAAGGGTCATGTGGTTGCTGTTACTGGAGACGGTACTAATGATGCTCCTGCCTTGAATGAGGTATCACGAATCTATGCATGTTTTTTTAATTTTTGTATTTTTTAAATTAGTAGCGTCCAAATCACTCATTTTGAGCATGCTGAAGAGAGCAATCAGATTAACCTAATAGAAACAAAACTAACATCACACTCTATCCAAGGAATCACACTGTTTTGAGAATAGCCTCTCAAACTCTATATCCCAGGAATCACCATTTCTGTCATGCACTATTCCTGAAAACAAAACTAACATCACAGTTTACAATGTAAACTCATACAGTCATACATACCTGAGGTCTTTAGATCATCTTCTGTTGACAACTAACTAGCCCGACAGGCCCCACCTCATACCGATTCATTCTCCAATTGACACAACCGTTCGTTCCCTCACGTAACTCCCCTTACAACAAAAAACTCTGAAACGAACTGCTTTCCCTCTAAGTCGACATTCACATGCAGAAGCTGGAGCCCCACACTCCCTCTTGTTCTCTGTTGATTGTACGCAGGAGCCCAGACAAAGGATCCTTTCACTCGATCCCCAACCCTCGCACACATGCAACTTCGTCTGCATGCGACCAAACCTATTTGCGCTGCTCGATCATCCACATGCAGGAAGTCGCTTTCGATCGCAACACCAGCCCAGCCTCATAATCACCTCTGTCTACACACTCACGTGTCACTTTCGGTCCACGTCCAATCCTATGCGAAACTGCACATGTGCGCCCCCTGTTTCTGCCCGCGATTTCACTTTGTTGACTATAAAAAACATAACAGAGAAATTCCGAAGCAATATACATACCTCCGAGCTGGCCCACCTCACACTATCTTCCCAAAATACACAACTCTTCGCTCATGTAACTTCCTCACACGATATAAAATTCCTTGGAATTTTATTCTTTCCATCCATTGGAAACATACACAAGCAGGAAGAAGAAACCGCTCAGCCTTGCCTCTCTGTTCCTCATGTGAAGGGCTGAAGCCCATCTTCCTCCAGCTGCTCGTCGACCCTCTAGTGAGACCCGCTCCGGCTTTCGTCACCTGTGTGAACACTTGATCCGACGCCCTAGGATTCCGTCTTCGACACCCTAGCCTCGCTCATGCCCGATGCCTAAAGCCCCCATCTTAAGCCACCTTCTTCGCGTGAGAGATCCAAAGTCGCACCCACCTCATCATTCTTCTGTTGGATCGGAAGTAATGGCGAGAACAAGAGCCTGCTCATTGCCAAGGTAGCCATATTTCTTCCTTTTGCGCGCTTCTTTGGCCACATCCCGTAAATCCGCTGAATAGGATTTATAGCAAAAAGAGGGAAACTGAAGATTTTAGTGACCTAAATTTTATTTGGCAAGATTTGTCATCATCTTGCCCAAATATTACATAAATTCTACATCCAAATAGCACGTATGATCAAGCCTTATACACGATCAATTCAGTTTTTTTATCTGTCGTAAAATATCGCCTTTAACATTTTGCCTGCGAAGATATGAAATTCAAATTGCTAGGGATACATAAAACTAATTCCAGTCGATTATATTGGTTCTAATCATTAAAATCATAATTGCTAAAAAAAATTATTGCAAAATTTAAATGGGCAGTCACTCAATCGAAGATCTCGTGCTGTCGACCTTCATCGCCCATAACTAAGATTTTAAAATAATGTTGTACATTTCCACACTTCTTCCATAAACTAAATATATTTTATCCTTAATTGAGAGTGCTCTTCTAATACGTTAGGAGGGTTAATTAACTGTGAGAGCTTGCGCTCATAGGAAGTAGGACTCGGATCTAAATAAACCCTAACACTACTCTCAGGAGAAATCTGGTCAATTTTAAATCCAATCTACCTCACGAAAAATGAAGAACCTTTAAGCTTGCGAGAGCGAGGCTCGCGCCTTATTCTATTCTTCATGAGCGAACATCCCTCCTCTTCTATGTGTCTTAAGGAATCATTCCACTTAAAGCTTTGAGCCAACCCTCTTTAGATAGATGCTCTCATTTTCATCTTCTAGATGAGAAATCATTGTTATTAGTGCTGCGCGGAATTCTTTGATGGCACCATCTTCTAGGTTTAACCTAGTTTAATGCTAGTTTGTTGTAATAAAAAAGTGCCTATATCATTCAATTTAAGATAACTATAAGATTAACCTAGAATAGATAAGCTAGCAACATGAACATAGATGCAAAATAGTAATATGAAACACAACCACTAATAAAAGCATAAGATTTATGTGGTTCAGTCAAAACTGACCTACATCCACAGAGCCTCACAAGATGAGGAGGCATAGATAAATCTACCATCAAATATATGGAGTACGAATTGAGAATGATAACAAAATAGATCATATTATGTTCTCATAAAGAAACTAACATTGATGGAGTTCTCACTAAATTCAGAGCTATATTTCTGAAAGAGAAGGCTAAAGAAGAAAACTATAATTCATCATACCAACTAAGCACTCAAAGCAAAATTAATCTCCTCCATTTGTTGTGCGTATTTGGAAGGGATGTCACAAACTTTATTCCTCAAGAATTCCGATCTCAAGAAGCATGTACACAATCACATAAGCCTCCAAACCACAACTCAATATCACACTTTCTTATGACAAACTCAAAGCTGCTGCTGCCAGATAACTGTCCGATTGTTTGTTTCACAGCAATAATCGGTCCAGTCACGTGAAATAGAAATAGGGTTATTATGATATCTACCAAGATGCATTGGTTTGATATAATGCACTACAAAATATCTATTTCTTCTCATGCCTTCAACATAGTGTACCAAACTAATTCACATTAATATTGATTTCTTAGGCTGATATTGGTCTTTCAATGGGATTGATGGGAACTGAGGTTGCAAAAGAAAGCTCTGACATAATTATCCTTGATGACAATTTTACATCAGTTGTGAAGGTTAATTGTGTTTCTCTTTATTTCTTCTTTTTGAAACTACATCGAATATAAAGACTGAAATTTTATTATAATGTCGTTTCTAGGTTGTCCGGTGGGGTAGATCAGTGTCTGCAAATATCCAGAAGTTTATCCAGTTCCAGCTCACAGTCAATGTTGCAGCACTTGTGATTAATGTGGTTGCAGCTGTTTCATCTGGTGATATTCCTCTAAATGCTGTTGAGGTGAGAACACTTGAAGAAACCTTCAAAACAATGTAATTTATACTGAATATACTACCTCAGTTATTCAAATTAATGCAGCCACTGAGCTTTGTTAAAGGTTTTTGATCAAATTATGTAGGGCAGTTTCTGCTGGCCCCTTTAGGTGCACTTGCAAGCAGTTGCCTGCGATCTTTATGATAATCATATTATCTGATATTATCCTACCTTTCTCTTCATAATTTATATTAAAATCTAGAGCAAAGGTTTGAAAATTTTTTATGTATTTCAGTTTTAGTGCTTACGTATCACATGTCTTAATAGAAAATTCCAAGTAGTTGTATTGTTACAAGAATTCATCTAGGAGATTATTTCTTTTCCAACCAGCTTTTGTGGGTTAATCTCATCATGGACACTCTTGGAGCGCTTGCATTAGCAACTGAACTGCCAACAGACCATCTGATGAAGAGACTACCTGTTGGTCAAAGGTTGGTGTTCGTTATTTCTTTTTCGTTTAGTTTATCCCTTGATACCTACATTAGTAACTTGTGTGGAAGTTACTTCTGAGTAAGCTGTTTTGCATAATTTTCCTGTTGTTCAACCTTGATTTACTATTTCTTTATTCTGTATAGAATTGCACTTATTGCAGTGTTTTTATTTTTCCTATGTTTTCTTTTTTGGGTTCAACTCCTTACAGAGCCTTAAAATTGTAGCTAAAAAATATTTCCGACTCTTAGAAAAAGAGCATAATAATCCAAAGAGCCTTCCATTTTTCTACTGTTGGAAACTCCAATAGCCTTAGTGATTGTCCTATGCCGCTAAACTGGTTTTTCATGCATAAATTTTTCCATTGAGGATGATGCATACAATAGTATAGATTTTCATGTAAATTAAAGTAAATACAAATATACTACTTTAAATAAATCTAAAAGAAACCAATAATCAAGAGATTGAAATGTAGGAGATATGTTGCGTACAAGAGTCCATCTACGAATGATGACGAACAATATGCAATAGATATTAGATCATTCTTGCAATCAACAGCCATCCAATAACCAAGCAGCTGCACTGATCCTTTGACGAATGGTGCCAGTATGCAGATGAATATACAAACCTATCTATGGTTAACAACAAACGTTTGACAACCAATGATGAATGTGTACAACAGTGCCTCCTTAGGGACACCTACGAGCAATGGTGATTGAGAAGCTACAATCATGAAAGTGTAGAAGTACATTCACCTTGTCGAGGCTGAGAGCTTTGTTGACCGAGTATAATTAAAAGTCTTCTATTTAATGACTTCAAAGAGTCTAATAGTCAGATATGAAGGTGACCCGATGTACGGAGGGAACCAATTGATACATCATCAAAGAAAGACTGACGGTAACGAGAAATATATTCAAGACTTCCAGCAACTGCAAGTATCTACAAATCGCTGCAATAAACCTGTTGATATGCTACCAGTGGAAGGCCCAAATTACGGCGCTAACGACACGAAGTTAAATGGCTTTATGAATGATTTTGTAGAGTCAAAGAATGAAAACTTGAAGAAAAAATAATAATGAATGATATCTCATTCTATCATCTCTTCAAAAATGCTGGGGCTCCTGAAAATATGCTGCCCCATTCGTGTGAAAGCCCGGAGATCAAGCCCCTCAACTCAATATCCTACTCTCGTAACAAGTTGGGGACTAGGCAATATAACGATATCTGATCTCCCAATGAATGAGAAAAGGGAGCCTACATCAGAACAACAAGGTGCTTCACGACAGTCAAATGACAACGCTACGATTCACCTATAAGTAAAACCAATGAATAAGTAGTAAAAATGTTGACCTACGGATCAAAACAAAAAAAAGAACAAAAAAAAAATTCAGCTAACCTCGTATCCCGTCAGATCCACAAATCCCGCCAGAATTCCCGGTGGAAATCCTCGTATCTGTCGAAGACATCCGCGAATCCCGCTGAAATCGGCTCTGTCAAAATCCCGTGAAATCCTGCTCAAAATCGGGAGCTCGCCTCGATCTCTCTCCCATGAACATCGTTAAATACCGAACGATCGACGCCCGATCCCCACACACACGATTCCTCTCTGCTCCTGAACTCCTCTCCCACTCCCGACGCCTTCTTCCTCCTTCTCTTGCCCGAAGCCACCCATCGCCACTTCCGATCCAACTCCTCAAGCTCCCCGAGCTTCTCTTCTCTCGCAAACCTCACGACCAAACTCCTCCACCGACCCTTACTCTCGACCCGAGCTCATCAGATCCCGTCAACCTTGCGATCAAAATCTCTGTCCGAGCTCTCTCCCACGGCCCTTGTCTCCATCCCGATCCTTCTTTCGGTTCACAGAGACAGACAGAGAGAGAGAGAGAGAGAGAGAGAGAGAGAGAGAGAGAGAGAGAGAGTGCCGAACCTTACCTCCACCTAGCTCTCCCGCCTCCATAGCCAAAGCCTCCTTGCCCGATCTCTGCCTTGCACGATCCCGACCTAGCTCCGACCGATCCCGAGCCCTAGCCGCCTCCATCCAGCTTCACTCATACCGACGCCATTCCCTCCTGTCGGATCGGTTTTGATCGGAAGCACGAACAGGAGATCGCTGGCTGTGAGGGTAAACCTTCTCCCCTTCGCGTGCCTCCTTGGCCGATTCTCTAGAAATAGAGAATTGAACTCTCTGTTTAATTAAACAGAGGGTTTAATTCTCTGAATCGTGCTTAAATCCTATTTCAAAATGATCAAATCCTGTTTGATTAGCTTACTTAAAGTTGATTTTTATTTAATCACATTTAATTACTACTAATAGTAATTAATTATGATTAGTTAAATCAATTATAATTAGCTAATCATTCTAATTTATAATTAATTTTAAATTATGTATAATTAATTATGCTTTATTTTAAGTTAATTATAAATTAGATTTAATTAATCTATAATTAATTTAAAATTAGTTATAATTAATTATAAGTTAAAATATAATTAATTATAATTCTTTTTTTATTAATTATAAATTAAATCTAATTAATTTATAATTAACCTTGAATTAAATACAATTAGTTAAATGACTAATTATATTTGATTTATGATTAATTATAAATTAGATCCCATTTATTTGTAATTAATTTTAAATTAAATGTAATTAGTTATATCTATTATATATAACTAATTATGATTAATTTATAATAAATTATATATATTAAATGGATCTCTTCCTCCCACCTCAATCTTCGAGCCAACCCCGACGACCGCCAAGGTATAACACTCTAACCCTAAAACTCCGAGAACCCGTTTCAACGCATGCGTCGAGACAAAACGACCACCCATGCATGCTTTTCTTAGCGTGGTGGGAGGGAGTGCGTCCCGACGCTTGCGACGAAGCGGGTAATCACCGAATTCCTTCTTCGAAGTTCGTATCGCCTTGGAAACCCCGCCTATGCACGCTTTTCTTAGCGTGGTGGGAAGGGATCCCGGTGCGATGCGCGCGATGAAGCGGGGATACCCTTAAGTACCCGCTTGCGGGGAAATAACTGTTCTTGCAAAATATTTTCAAAAAAAAATAAAAAAATACTTTTCTACAAACAAAAATACCCATGCACGCTTTTCTTAGCGTGGTGGGGGATCGAAAAATTACACGGCCGCGGTGTCCTCGAAAGAGGGCATCTACCATGCACGCTTTTCTTAGCGTGGTGGGAAAGGCCCAGTTTTCCGTAGTTTTCCCCTAAACGGGGGAGACGCCGGAATGCTGCCGAAATTTCGAGTGAAAATGTTGCTACACTTGGACTTGGTTGCACTCGAATGACATGCAAGAACAAAGAGCTAGAACTTGGTTGAACTCAAAGGACGATCGAACTTGGACTCAGCTTGTGAACATTTGGACTTGATTGAACGGTGGACTCGGACTTATAAACTTGATTCAATCAACCTAAATGAACTCAAATCCAAACAATTAATAAAAAAAATATGAGATTTTAAATTACATTTGATTTAAAAATCAAATGAGAAGAACAATTTGGGACCTGGACTACTTGAACTCTTGCAAAGGACTTGATTTGAACTCAAGTGAGCTTACAATTGGGACATGCATTTGAACTTGATTTAAACAAGTTGCAAAGGACACAAACTTGATTTAAGTATCAAATGAACTTAAAGTTGCATTTGATTTAAAAATCAAATGATAAGAACAAAAAAATGATGAACCTCTAAGTTGAGTACCAATTTCCAATATGGCATGCTTTCAATCAATGCCACAAAACCATTATTAGAGATTGTCCCTTCAATTGGATGGCGAATACCAATGACCAATGGTGTCAAGCTCATCATATATGTTGCAATCCATTTTGCAAGTATAATTTGACATCCAAATAACATAAGATTTCTAGAATTTGGCTTAATCATAAAGTTATGGTGTGTGATAGCCCTCTTGCAATTGTGGACATGATAGATCCTTAAGCAACAACCAAGGTATTGTAAGGAATGTGGCGATCTACCTATGAGTTACAATACAAAATATTTAATAAATGTTGAGGAATTGTCATTTCAATGGAGCGTAAATGTCATCAAGTGAACTCTTCATACAAGATTTGATTCATCTTCCTATGTAGTGGGATACTTACATTATGCAACATGGCCCATTTACATGCAACAACCAAAGGATCAATGATAAATAATTTTGCATACCACTTGTTTGCAAGTGACGAGTAATGAAAATTATGAAGAACTTATGTTGATTTGTTGTCTTACTCATAAGCAACAATCGATATCAATCAAGCAAATAAAGGAGAAAAGAAATGTGCAAGTTTTATATGCTTGAGCTCGTATACTGAATCCTTGCAAAACAATAAAGCTGAAAGGGACACTTTGGAAATAAGATCTGCAATACATACAAATCCTCTACGAATACGAATGTATGTACAACATCCATCAAGGGGTAGATGCATAAAGACTACAGTAAATGCAGTATCCTGTAGTCAACTTCAGTCTAAGAATGAATATCTACCTCCAACAGTAATGGTCGTATTGCAAAGACCAAAACTACAGTATAATGCATAAAGACTACAAGCTCCTACGAGCTTCTACAACCAAGGCAGGAGATTAGTTAGTGCACTACGATCCACCTGCAGAAAGCAACAAATAGTGCACGACGATCCACCTGTACGAAGCAGCGAACAACTCCATTTAGAAGCTGCTACGCCATGCCACCGAATCTGCAACCTCCATACAAGCAGACAGAAGGCGTTTACAAATATTCCAAAAATACCCCCTGCACGTGCACTATAAATTGTATACACATAGGTACACTAAAGGGGGAAAATATAATCCAAACCTGCATGGGCCCCGGCGAGCGTGTTATTGGTACACACGTGACGTCTAGGGATGCTGCGCGGGTTGACAAGTGAATTCAGGCTCAAACCCGATCCTCCTATACAGATTAATAGGAGTCGACAAGGTTCGAACCAACAAATAAATATGTGGCCGTGGTGACCAGAATATTTATGTTAATACATTCATATTAGGCCTTCAATGCCTAAAATCAAAAGAATTCACTTTCAAAGGTACAAAACCTACGAAACCCGATCCTCTGTCGACAGCCCGACAGAGTTGACAGGGTTCAATCCATAAAGAGGAATGACCCCAAACACCCCGATGATGGCCGTGTTGAATACAGATCTCAACCGGAGGGGTTCCCAAATATTTTCAAATGTCTCCCAAATATCCAAAGTACATTTCAAATATTCCATAGCTCCGCAAAATCCGAAACTCCAAAATCCCAAAAATATTTAAAATGAAATCAAACCATCAATCACACTTAAAGCAAAATCCATCCACCTTCCGCAACAGTTTGTCGAGGTGGACAAATTAAAATCAACTTCAGCTCACAAAGAGCGAAATGCCTAGTCGAAAATATCACTAGGATTCATTCTCAAACAATCTCTTGCCAATAAGGACGTGGTACGTGTCCTCTAACCGGCAGTTTCGCCGCCAAATGGCACTGCAGGTAAACGGTTATGACCCGGGGCCCTCTAAACCGAGTGGTTTTGCCGCCAAATGGCACCACAGATAGCAGTTATGGCCAGAGCCAATACGCTCCTTAATGGCGTTAAATCCTTGAGATATGAATCAATAGGATATGATCGATAGGGCACAAAGCCCTCTGTTAGCTAAGGTGGATTCAAATTTGTCCCCTTAGACAAACATCCAACCCCAGTCTACAAGGTCCCCTTGGACGAAGCAACCCATGGCTGCCGACAAGGATCCTTCTGTCAGGTTGGGTCGACTACCTCCTCTGACTAAGTAGACCAGGGACCACGATGGCCCGGGACGACGGAACCATGGGATCTTGATCGGGTCTATCATCCATTCCCCCACCATCCGCTTTAAGTTCCAGATGGTGAAAATTTCAGTTTTAAATATCAAATTTCTCAAATCTCCCAACCCAAATTCCAAAAATATGAACATTCAAATTCTTCAAATTCTCAAATCCAAATCCAATTCCAAATCCAAATCCTATGCTGCTACTATATGCCAGATACACGTATTCTATACGTATTTGATTGATGACTAGCCTTAATCGAAAGTTCTCTCTCGTGATCGGGAGGGGTAATTAACTATAGGGGCTTGCGCCTATAGGAAACCAGAACTCAGATCATAAAGTCCTCACAAAATGAGGGCGAAATCTCTGGGTAGTGTCTTATCTACAAACCCATCTGCCTTCCAAAATTTACCTCGGAACTTAATCCGTTAAAACTCCCTCGCCGAATAAGAAAAGCGAGCGGAGGCCGGGGCCTAATTTTCGGAGCCCACAGATTTCTGGCGACTCCACTGGGGATTGGTTTCTCTTTCCATCTTTGGCTAGTCATTCATAAGCTGTAGTAGCAGCCGTATCAACCCATACTCATAATTTTGAGTCTATCAAAATGATCTTTTAACAGTTCAAAACTCTGAATTTTCTAAAATGATCATTCAAAAAATTTTCCATTGAGATAACATATTTAGCAGTATTTTAGATTTATATTATTTGAACTGCTTACTAATGTTATTTTCTCTTATTTTTGTGTTCTGTGTAAGTCTCTGCATTTTGAAAGTGCGGGGTGATGTATCAGAATCTGATTACTAACCCTTGCCTTTCATTTATGCAGATGGATCTACAGAACACGCCGATGACTGTCCAACTGGGACAAGGAGCCAGGATCCAGCTGGCGAATGCTATTATTGAGACCGGAAACACCGGAGCTACCATCCAGTTTGGTAGCGTGGACTTCCCGGCGATTGCTGCAATGAATGCCGCCATTCCTGTGAATGGTATGAATTTTGGAAAGTCTGCTAGAAGACTCAATGCTGATGAAGCTGTTACCCGTCGTGTGCATCTGCCAGCACAACGACCTGTTGCTGAAAATTCTCGTGGGAGAATTTCTGTATTTGAAAGGCTATCCCAGCCTGAGGCCCTGACCACCAGGAGAACTGTGAATGGTGGAAGAATTTCTGTGGTAACTGCAAACACCACACCCCTGTCAACCAGGTTATCTGCACCTGGGAAATACGATGCTGAAGCCTCCTCATCTGGAGGAAGGCTTACAAGGAGGCAGAGAAGAAAAATGAATGCTGAACTCCGAGCTCAGCAGCAACTGGTGCCAATTCATCCCTCCAATCTGTCGGCCCAAGAGCCTGAAGCCAATGTTCCTACCCGGAACAAGTTTACTGACCTGAAATGGGTTAAAAGAAACAGCTCTACTGGGGAGCTGAAGAAGTCTTTCTGGGAGCAACGACGTGAAGTCCCAGCTCCTCCAAAGAGAAAGGAACCTGAAACTCTCTCAGCCCGGGTCTATCGGGTCCTGAAGACTGTAAATGAGAAAGGTCTGAAAAAGAAAAAGTTCCAACGGCCCTTAGTGATAGAGGCCAGAAGAACTCCGCCAAGAGAACGTCTATCTGCTGTGGCGGAAAGAAGAGAAAGAAGATATGTCCCACGCGGTGAACATCGGGGTGTGACACCTGAACCATATGTTCAGGGATCCACTACTGAAAGGTCCTGGTGGAAAGGAAAACAAGTATGGAGGCCAAAGCCTCGAAGAAATGAAAAGGAAGAAAGAAGAGAAAGGAGGACTGATCTGGGCGTGACATCCGGTGAGGCTTCCCGGAGATCCGCCCCCATCTACGAACAACGTCAGAAATGGGCCCCTAAAAGGACCCATAATGACACTCCTCCAAACGGTAGACACCTTGGAGAATCCTCCAGGGGATCCCGTCGCCCTCCATCCCCTCCAAAGAAAGAGACTAACTTCGACCGCAGTCCACTGGTTGAAGAAGTCCCCATACCTAACCAAGAACCGGAAATCCAGTGGCGGCGCCGCTCGGAGATCCGAATACTAGAAAAAGAAGAAAATATGGAAGGGGTAGAAAACATTGAAGAAGAGAAATTCCTTGAAGAGGACGAAAACATACAAGAATACCTCGAAGGGGAAGAAAACATTGATGAATTTCTAGAGGAAAATCTAGAAGAAGAAATCAAAGAAATAAATAATACTCTGGACATGGAAATTGTCTTTATGGTGAGACACACCAATGTTAATGAGGAAACCTATTATGATGAGGGTGAAGATGAAGACGATCAACAACCACCGATTAGGCGAGTTTATCACCGTCGTCGTGAAGCTGGGTCCACCACTGGCAGAGGTGGTCATTCTCAAGTTGAAGAAGAAGGAGAAGAAGCCGAAGAGAATCCCTTCGCTGACGAAAATGTCACGCTTGCAGACATGCAAAGACATATAAGGCGACAAATGAGAGCTAAAGATAGAGAAATCTCTCAGTTGAATGAGAAGATGACTGAGATGATGGCTCAGATGGGGGCAATGATGCAGATGATGCAGAGAACTGTTGCTGTTGGTGCCATGCCCAATCCTCCTCCGGATCCTCCAAACTTTCAAATGCCTCAAGTCTTAGGAGTACGGGGCACTCCTGAAGATGGTCACGAGGCTCATAATGTCACCCGTCAGCCCACCCCACAAAATATTGCAAGTACTTCTGAACCTGTAACCGCTGCACAGTTGGAAGGAATAATCACAGAAAAGATCAGGGCTATTATAGCTGTTGATCAAGCAGAAAAATTGGTGGGTAAGGGTCGTCCGTATCCTGTTGAATACGACCAAGTACCGTACCCAAAAGGGTATTCTGTACCAAAGTTCAACACTTTCAACGGTAATAACAACCCCAGGCAGCACCTAGCGCAGTTTAAAGCAACCTGTGGGAATACAGGAGGAAATGACGCTCTACTCTTCCGACAATTCGTCAGCAGTTTGACAGCAACTGCTTTCGAATGGTACGCTGAACTGCCAAATGATTCCGTGAAGACCTTCGCAGAATTAGAAAATATGTTCGTGAAGAGATTCGCTAGTGCAACTGAGAAGATTACGATCGCTGACCTCGCTCTGGATAAGAGAAAAAGAGAAGAATCAGTGACTAAATATATCACTCGCTGGCGAAATTTGAGCATGAAATGTGAGCAGCAGTTAGAAGAAGAGCATGCCGTACAGTTGTTAATGGGCAACATTGATGACAAAATGCAACCCTTCCTATGCATGGCTACAATCAACACATTTCAAGACTTGCTCGACAGAGTGGCCAAATTCGAGAAACTAAATTTCTCCAGATCAGAAAATCACTCTGATAAGCCCAAGAAGGCTAAGGCCCCAGGTGCTAGAAGGGGTGAGACTGACTCTACGTTCTTCTCCAGAGCTGATAGAGAAAAGCAGGTGATTTATAATGTAGACAAGGGCAAGCAGCCGATGCAATATCAAGAAAAGCCCAAACAGGCCTACAACCCCAACCCCCAGCCAAAGTTGATACTAGGGGGAAATGATAAGCCACGGACTTATCGAGCTGGAGGCCAAAGACAGACAATAGGAACTGGTGACAGAATGTTTCAATCCCTCAAAGATAAAATGAATAAAGAGTATTCATTCAAAAGGGAAAGTGTCGCCAAATTATTTCGACAAGTGTTGAAATCGGGTCTAGAACTGCCTGAATGCAAGAGACCCGAAGAGTCGAAGCACATTGGTGACCCAAATTACTGCCCATATCATCGGGTGCTGAGTCATCCTATTGAAGATTGTTACATCTTCAAGGATTGGCTTGAAAGAAAATATCAGAAGGGAGAGATCACATTGTCCGACAATGTATTGTCTCACCCTAAAAAGGAATCAGCTCGGGTAGTCACGTCCTCTTCCGTACCCCTGGTTGAAGAAAGAAGAAAAGAAAAGAAGCCAATTAAAGAAGAACAGTGGGAGACTGCGATCTCCAAGAAGACTGTAAAAATGTTGAAGCAGCTTGAAAGAGTTTCAGGTGTAAAGTGGAAGTCTCCTATTGAGCCAATGATAGATTTGAAGGCACTGCCGGAGGTACGACCTTCTACTTCAAAACAGTTTTCCAATCAAGTTAGTACTTCAAAGTCTGGAAAGAAGAAATCATCAAAGAAGAAAACCAAGCTGAAGAAGCCTAAGGAGAAGATGACTGCAACTCAGAGGGTTATTGACAGTTTGGATGAGTACTACCAGACTGTGAGGCGACCTATCAAGCTCGCTGACTTCATGTCAGAGCTTAAGATAGACGAAGCCGGAGAAGATGATGAGAATTCTCTTCCAACAGAAATATGTCGGGTCATCTCGGTGACACCGAGTACTTTGACAGAAGAGGAATACACAGAAGTACCTTCTGAATCCTGTATGATGGTTTTGTCAATGGATTACAGTTCAGAGGAGGATTTGTATTTTCCAGAGGGAGACGAATCAGACCCTAGCATAGCGTCTCGGATGGGACATGTAAACCTGGGTGGTGATTCTGAATCAACAGATGAGTCCCTAGATGCAACAATGGCTGACTCTGAAGAAAATGTACAGTTAAATGACTCTGAACCGGAGGAGATTGCTCAAGTGCAGTTAAGAAGCGGCAAGGTACTACCGCCTCCACCGAAGAAAGGGGTCTCCAATAAAGATAAGGAGAAAGAAATAGTCATCAATGATGATATAATCCCTGAAGATCACAAGAAAAAGAACACCTCAGCCAATGAGATAGACTATAATATCTTATCCTATTTGAGAAAAATCCCAGCACAGCTCAGCATATACGATGCTTTGGTGATGTCTAAAGACCTTCGGGAGACTCTGATTCAGGCTCTCAAAGATCCCGAAAGATACGAGGCGTATTTTGCTGAACGTAGTTTGACTGAGGTTCTACAAGCTCGTAATGAGCCATTCATTACTTTCTCCGAAGAGGACATGATGCTTGGGACTGCAGACCATAACCGTCCTCTGTATGTTAATGCAGAGAGCGATAAGTTGATTATCAGTCGAATCCTAATCGATCCTGGATCCTCCGTGAATCTGATAAACTTGAAAGCACTGAGATCCCTCTGCCTTGATGTGGAACACCTCGGACCAGATAAGTTGATGGTGCATGGTTTCAATGAGAAAGGGCAGAAAACACTTGGATCATTTATGCTCCCTCTTGTATTTGGAGAGCTCCATACAGAAGCTAAATTCCATGTGATTGACGCGGATACTTCATTCAAGGCGCTACTAGGTCGTCCCTGGTTGCATGAATATGGCATTGTCCCGTCAACATTACATCAGTGTATGAAATATCTCAAAGATGGAGAAGAATTCAGGATCTCTGGTGACATTCAGCCCTTCACAGTTCATGAAGCAACAGTCTATGAAGATGCACGGTATTTCATGCCAAAGAAACAAAAGTCTTCGAGCTCCCTCGAAGCTAGAGCATCAAATTCAAAGGCTGCAAAGCGATCTGAACGAGAAGGTGAGAAAAAGCAGGTTGGGAGAAAGAAGGCAGTGCCGACTCTTCCCAAAGCGCCGACCATTCCAAAGGAAAAGAAGCATGTACCTCATCTGGGAAGTGACACAGATGAAGATGATGTTACTCCTGCTAAATCTCGGAAAGTGTGTCAGTCAACGGATGAATGGAGCAGGCAGGTCGAATTTTCAAATGATGATTATGACTACGACTCCATTTATATGAACACGGTGCAGAATGTGTTCTCTAGAAGAATAGACAGTCTATCAATTTCAGATAGTGTGCTCGTAGTCACGCGTGTTCCTTTACAACATTTTAAAGAAATTATTCCGCGCGAGGTGCATAAAGTTGAAGAACTCGCCACCCTCTATCTGCCTCCCCGTAAAAATGGGACTATTCCAAAGAATGTGTTATATTCTACGGGAGTTCGTGAAGAGGAGAATCATGATTGGGATTGCATGATCCTCGATTCTGAAGAGTTATTTTCT
Source organism: Dendrobium huoshanense (assembly GCA_016618105.1). Lineage (NCBI taxonomy): Eukaryota > Viridiplantae > Streptophyta > Magnoliopsida > Asparagales > Orchidaceae > Dendrobium > Dendrobium huoshanense. The sequence goes on from CM028345.1 coordinate 69,267,140, forward strand.
ACGAGGCTACCTAGGTTCAATACCAAAAATATTCAGAGAATGCTACGAAAGCAAGTCAATATTCCTACCACCAAGCGACAACTTCGTACAAGTTTGGGCCTCTGGTATGGGAGGAGTCCGCGTCCGTTACGGCAGAAGGATACAGACGCATATAAAGGTATTGGATTCATCAAAAGAAAATTCCTCCGGAAGGAAACTTGCCGGGCAATCACATGCATGGAAATTGAATCCGACGATGGTGATGCTGAAGAGACATACGAAGCTGATGATTATGATGAACAGCCCGTAGAAGCCGAGCCTGCACCAGAAGAGCTTGAAGATGGTGGACAGGCAGCCACTATGGATGAACTAAGAGAAGTCAACTTGGGGACGGAGGAGGATCCTCGCCCAACCTTCATTAGTTCTCTCCTACCCGAAGAACAGATAGAAGAAATAAAAGAACTCCTATGTGAATTCAGGGATTGCTTCGCCTGGACATATGCTGAGATGCCCGGCTTATCCCCTGACGTAGCAGTTCACAGATTAGCAATCAAACCAGATGTAACACCCGTCAAGCAAGCTCCAAGGAGAATGAGATTGGAGATTGAAGAACAGGTGATCGCAGAAACAAAGAAGCTAATAGATGCAGGCTTCATCCGAGAAGAAAAATACGCTGATTGGATTGCCAATATCGTCCCAGTGAAGAAGAAGAACGGGCAAATTCGTGTCTGCATTGACTTCAGGGACCTCAATAAGGCATGCCCAAAAGATGATTTTCCACTCCCTGTATCCGAACTCCTAGTGGACAATACGTCCAACTACGACATGTTCTCATTTATGGATGGGTCGTCAGGATACAATCAAATCAAAATGGCGCCCGAAGATGAAAAACATACATCGTTCAGGACACCCATCGGCATTTTCTGCTACACAGTCATGCCCTTTGGCCTGAAGAACGCTGGTGCCACCTACCAGCGGGCGATGACTCATATATTTAATGATTTGATACATCAGAAGGTCGAGTGCTATGTAGATGACCTTGTTGTTAAAAGCCTTGGCCGAAATGATCATTTAAAAGATCTCAGAATCGTATTTGAGAGAATCAGAAAATTTGATCTGAAGATGAATCCTCTCAAATGTGCTTTTGGGGTCTCCTCCGGCAAATTCCTGGGGTATGTTGTTCGTCATCGAGGCATAGAGATCGACCCCAACAAAATTAAGGCAATCACGGAGATGCCACCACCAAGGAACCTTCGACAGCTTCGCTCGCTGCAAGGACAACTGGCTTTCATTCGGAGATTCATATCAAATCTATCAGGTAGATGTCAGCCCTTTTCAAAGCTAATGAAGAAAGATGTCCGTTTCAAATGGGATGCAGAATGTCAGGAGGCGTTTGATAGCATCAAGAGATACCTGTTGAATCCGCCCATTCTAGCAGCGCCAATTCCGGGGAAGCCTCTTATACTGTATACAGCTGCACTAGAAGAGTCCCTCGGAGCACTATTGGCCCAGAATAATGAAGAGGGCAAAGAAAATGCGCTCTACTACATCAGTCGAAGGTTGATTGGAGCAGAAAGCCGTTATTCCCCAATTGAAAAGCATTGTCTGGCGCTGATTTTCGCGGTTCAGAAACTCCGCCACTATATGCTATCCCATAAAATCACCCTGATATCAAAGATCGATCCGCTGAAGTTCTTGATGACAAGACCAGCGTTGACAGGTCGTCTAGCCAGGTGGGCAGTATTGTTATTGCAGTTTGAAATCACATACATGCCACAGAAGGCGGTGAAAGGACAAGCCTTGACAGATTTTCTTGCTGCACACCCAATCCCGGCTGACTCTCCACTCAACGATGATTTGCCCGATGAGCAAATGATGCAGGTCGAGGAAAATGAAAAGCTACCATTTTGGGAGATGTACTTTGACGGTGCATCATCTATTAGACCTGTCCGACCTCCAAATATTGCAAGAGCCCGAGCCGGCATTGGTCTCATTTTCGTATCACCTGAGGGAGGCATAATGAGGTTTTCATTCAGTTTGACTGAACCTCGGACCAACAACGAAGCTGAGTACGAAGCTCTATTAGCAGGGCTGGAGATTGCGATCGATGTCAGAATCCAACATCTCCAAATCTTTGGTGATTCTCAACTTGTAATAAATCAAGTACTTGGAATTTACAAGGTTGGTAAAGTCGAATTGGCCCATTACCATCGGCAAGCCCTCGAGCTTCTGAAGCAAGTACCAAATGTCAAAATGGCTCGAGTTCCTCGAGGACAAAATGCTAAAGCAGATTGTCTGGCCAAATTAGCCAAGGAAATGGCGAACATCAACGAGGAGAGGCCTATATTCATAGGAGTTTACACTCGTAGGATTTTGGAGCCCGCTCTGCTACAATTCCCAAGGGCAGAAGGAATTCCGGATTCAAGTCAGCAGGATGAAACTCCAGTTGACCCTCGGCCTCTCCATCAGATCATTATGGAGAATTATCCAGAAGAATATCACGTGGCCAAGAGACATAAAGCTAGTCAAGCTTCAGAATCGTGGTGGCATTGTTTAGATATTGAAGTCGAAAATGATTGGAGACAGCCATTCATTGACTACTTCAAGGAAAACAAACTCCCGACAGAAAAGTCTATGGCCGCACAAATTCGAAAAAGGGCGTTGAGGTATGCATTTGTCAATGACATGTTGTACAGACGAGCCTTTGATCAAATGTGGCTAAGGTGCCTAGGGACCAGGGAAGCTGATAAAGTGGTAGCAGAAATCCACGAAGGGCTTTGTGGAGCACATCAGTCAGGTCCCAAAATGTCAACTAAAATTAAAAGAATGGGTTACTATTGGCCGACAATGGTCAGAGATTGTATTGACCACGCAAAGAGGTGCCACGAATGTCAAATTCACGGTGATGTTATACATCAGCCGCCAAATCCTTTGCACCCAACAATAGCATCTTGGCCATTTGAATGTTGGGGCACTGATATTATCGGGCCGATAGATCCACCGTCTTCAGCGGGACATCGATTTATTCTGGCAGCAACGGACTACTTTTCCAAGTGGGCAGAAGCAGCTCCATTCAGAGAGGTCACATCCGAGCATGTGATTAACTTTTTCACCCACAATGTTGTCTACAGATTTGGTGTGCCACGCCGCATAATCTCAGACAACGGTACTGCTTTCAAAAGTACAAAAATCTACAAGTTCGTTGATCGGCACAAAATCGATTGGCGATATTCATCTATATACAATCCAAGGGCAAATGGATTGGCAGAAGCCTTCAACAAAACACTGGTGAAATTGTTGAAGAAGATTCTCACCAAGAATAAAAGAGAGTGGCATACGAAAATGGCAGAGGCACTGTGGGCGTATCGTACAACCTACAAAACTCCAACCAAAGCCACTCCGTATTCTCTAGTGTTCGGTGTTGAAGCCGTATTACCGTTGGAGATTGAACTACCGTCACTCCGGGTAGCAATACAAAATGATCTTACTCAAGAGCAAAATGCCCGTCTCAGGATGGAAGAGCTCGATGCACTTGATGAACTAAGGTTACAAGCTCAACAAAACCTGGAAATCTACCGGGCAAGAATGACAAAATCTTTTGATCGAATGGTGCGTCCTCGATCATTTCAAGAAGGGGAATTGGTCCTGGTGCTGAGAAGACCAATCATCCCACACCGAAAAATTGGTGGCAAATTCGTATCCAATTGGGAAGGTCCCTTCGTCATCGAGAAAGTGTACCAAGGAGGAGCATATCAGTTGATCGATCTGAACGGTCAGAGACCTATGCCGCCTATCAACGGTCGACATTTAAAGAAGTATCATGCTTAAGAATTTCATGACTAATGTATTTTGCAATTATCAAAATTTTATATGCATATTTTTCAATGCATGTTTGCTTATATTTTGAAATTCTCTTGTATATCAAGAATGCATTTCAAAATCTCTCATCAGACTGGGGGCATTTTAAATATTTATTCGAGTCGACATCGCGTTGCGTGCCGAGATCCTCGAATAAATATTTAAAATCTCAAAGATACAAAGCCTATCCAAAATGTCCCTGTAAGACAGGGGGCATTTTAAATATTCATTTGGGTCGACATCGTGCTACACGCCGGGATCCCCAAATGAATATTTAAAATCTTAAAATTTCAAATCTATTCCATTCTGAAATATCCCTACGAGACAGGGGGCATTTTAAATATTTATTCGGGTCGACATCGCGCTGCATGGCGAGATCCCCGAATAAATATTTAAAATTATCAATTCAGATATTCTTTTGTGCTAAAGAATACAAATATTTGTTTTCCAAAGTATATGCAGGTGATCTTTCAAAAGTTAGAGACACCGTCTTCTCCAACAAACCAAGACTCAAAAGTCAAGAAAGAGACTTTTGTGGCTACACACTCATACAAAATTGAGCCGAAGAGGCTTGAAGTCTTTCGACAGCCTGAAGCTTAAGGTTCGAATGGGTGTAAAAGGTCGGATCCAACAAGCCTAAATATGGCCGGATCGCTGGCAGCTCCGTCTACTCAACAAGCCATAAGAAAGGCCGTAGTAGCGGAACCCCCACTTCGTCAACCCGTCGGTAAGGACTGTAGGAAGTACGAAGGAAAATTTGACTCGACCAGTTCAAGTGATCGTAGTCTACAAAATTCTCCTAAATGACTGGATAATCAAAGTTCCAGTAGGAGGATGAGTCTCAAACAACCACTGAATGTTCGTAGACTCCAAAATCTAAAACCACAAAGAATAACTCCAAATCTGTCAACTTCAGCAAAATCAGCATTGGGGAGCGCAATTCCCATAGCTCAAGTCTGAAGCCTGAATGGGTGTAAGAGGTCGGATCCAACAAGCCCAAATATGGCCGGATCGCTGGCAGCTCCGTCTACTCAACAAGCCATAAGAAAGGCCGCAGTAGAGGAACCCCCATTTCAGCAACCAGAGGACAAAGAGCTATCAAATTCTAGCTCTTCCGATCTGACGAACTCAAGTGATTCAGGTTAAAGTCTTCTCAAGTGGTTAAGGATCAAGATACTACCTACGTTCGGTACTATCAACTGAATCCAGAACCTGCAAATCCTTCAATGAATCCGTAAAGCACAAAGCGAGGATCGAAGGAATTTTTCTTCACCAAGTCCATCAAAGCACAAAGCAAAGGACCGAAGAAAATTATCCCAAAGTTCATGAAAAGCCCTAGGCTGAACTAAGTGGATTCTGTCATCAACAAGTCCGTTATGCACAAAGCTCTGGACCGATGACTTCTTACCATCGACCTAATACAAACCTAAGGGTTTAGGTCACCGGCATCTACTCCTTCAACAAGCCCGTCAAAGCAAGAAAGCATAGGGCCGAAGGTACAAAAATCACCTGACAAGTCAACAAAAGACAAATAAGGTAATTCTCCATCAATGTCCGCATCACAAAGCACATGATGAAAGAAATCAGTATTTCAACCTTCTATTCATACATCGAAGAGATCTATGAAGAAAGAAAATCGTAGTGTGACATCCAAATAAATTTTGGAGATCCACTAAAGGAAAAATTTTAGTGTGACATCCAAGCGAATTTTTGGAGATCCACTAAATGAAATCCCTTGTGTGACATCTAGAACAAATATCTAGAGATCCACAAGGCCGATCAACATACAACAAACGTGATTCGCTCTAGACGCGTAACACATTTGTTGGGGGGCATTTGTTGACCTACGGATCAAAACAAAAAAAAGAACAAAAAAAAAATTCAGCTAACCTCGTATCCCGTCAGATCCACAAATCCCGCCAGAATTCCCGGTGGAAATCCTCGTATCTGTCGAAGACATCCGCGAATCCCGCTGAAATCGGCTCTGTCAAAATCCCGTGAAATCCTGCTCAAAATCGGGAGCTCGCCTCGATCTCTCTCCCATGAACATCGTTAAATACCGAACGATCGACGCCCGATCCCCACACACACGATTCCTCTCTGCTCCTGAACTCCTCTCCCACTCCCGACGCCTTCTTCCTCCTTCTCTTGCCCGAAGCCACCCATCGCCACTTCCGATCCAACTCCTCAAGCTCCCCGAGCTTCTCTTCTCTCGCAAACCTCACGACCAAACTCCTCCACCGACCCTTACTCTCGACCCGAGCTCATCAGATCCCGTCAACCTTGCGATCAAAATCTCTGTCCGAGCTCTCTCCCACGGCCCTTGTCTCCATCCCGATCCTTCTTTCGGTTCACAGAGACAGACAGAGAGAGAGAGAGAGAGAGAGAGAGAGAGAGAGAGAGAGAGAGAGAGAGAGAGTGCCGAACCTTACCTCCACCTAGCTCTCCCGCCTCCATAGCCAAAGCCTCCTTGCCCGATCTCTGCCTTGCACGATCCCGACCTAGCTCCGACCGATCCCGAGCCCTAGCCGCCTCCATCCAGCTTCACTCATACCGACGCCATTCCCTCCTGTCGGATCAAATCGGAAGCACGAACAGGAGATCGCTGGCTGTGAGGGTAAACCTTCTCCCCTTCGCGTGCCTCCTTGGCCGATTCTCTAGAAATAGAGAATTGAACTCTCTGTTTAATTAAACAGAGGGTTTAATTCTCTGAATCGTGCTTAAATCCTATTTCAAAATGATCAAATCCTGTTTGATTAGCTTACTTAAAGTTGATTTTTATTTAATCACATTTAATTACTACTAATAGTAATTAATTATGATTAGTTAAATCAATTATAATTAGCTAATCATTCTAATTTATAATTAATTTTAAATTATGTATAATTAATTATGCTTTATTTTAAGTTAATTATAAATTAGATTTAATTAATCTATAATTAATTTAAAATTAGTTATAATTAATTATAAGTTAAAATATAATTAATTATAATTCTTTTTTTATTAATTATAAATTAAATCTAATTAATTTATAATTAACCTTGAATTAAATACAATTAGTTAAATGACTAATTATATTTGATTTATGATTAATTATAAATTAGATCCCATTTATTTGTAATTAATTTTAAATTAAATGTAATTAGTTATATCTATTATATATAACTAATTATGATTAATTTATAATAAATTATATATATTAAATGGATCTCTTCCTCCCACCTCAATCTTCGAGCCAACCCCGACGACCGCCAAGGTATAACACTCTAACCCTAAAACTCCGAGAACCCGTTTCAACGCATGCGTCGAGACAAAACGACCACCCATGCATGCTTTTCTTAGCGTGGTGGGAGGGAGTGCGTCCCGACGCTTGCGACGAAGCGGGTAATCACCGAATTCCTTCTTCGAAGTTCGTATCGCCTTGGAAACCCCGCCTATGCACGCTTTTCTTAGCGTGGTGGGAAGGGATCCCGGTGCGATGCGCGCGATGAAGCGGGGATACCCTTAAGTACCCGCTTGCGGGGAAATAACTGTTCTTGCAAAATATTTTCAAAAAATAAAAAATACTTTTCTACAAACAAAAATATCCATGCACGCTTTTCTTAGCGTGGTGGGGGATCGAAAAATTACACGGCCGCGGTGTCCTCGAAAGAGGGCATCTACCATGCACGCTTTTCTTAGCGTGGTGGGAAAGGCCCAGTTTTCCGTAGTTTTCCCCTAAACGGGGGAGACGCCGGAATGCTGCCGAAATTTCGAGTGAAAATGTTGCTACACTTGGACTTGGTTGCACTCGAATGACATGCAAGAACAAAGAGCTAGAACTTGGTTGAACTCAAAGGACGATCGAACTTGGACTCAGCTTGTGAACATTTGGACTTGATTGAACGGTGGACTCGGACTTATAAACTTGATTCAATCAACCTAAATGAACTCAAATCCAAACAATTAATAAAAAAAATATGAGATTTTAAATTACATTTGATTTAAAAATCAAATGAGAAGAACAATTTGGGACCTGGACTACTTGAACTCTTGCAAAGGACTTGATTTGAACTCAAGTGAGCTTACAATTGGGACATGCATTTGAACTTGATTTAAACAAGTTGCAAAGGACACAAACTTGATTTAAGTATCAAATGAACTTAAAGTTGCATTTGATTTAAAAATCAAATGATAAGAACAAAAAAATGATGAACCTCTAAGTTGAGTACCAATTTCCAATATGGCATGCTTTCAATCAATGCCACAAAACCATTATTAGAGATTGTCCCTTCAATTGGATGGCGAATACCAATGACCAATGGTGTCAAGCTCATCATATATGTTGCAATCCATTTTGCAAGTATAATTTGACATCCAAATAACATAAGATTTCTAGAATTTGGCTTAATCATAAAGTTATGGTGTGTGATAGCCCTCTTGCAATTGTGGACATGATAGATCCTTAAGCAACAACCAAGGTATTGTAAGGAATGTGGCGATCTACCTATGAGTTACAATACAAAATATTTAATAAATGTTGAGGAATTGTCATTTCAATGGAGCGTAAATGTCATCAAGTGAACTCTTCATACAAGATTTGATTCATCTTCCTATGTAGTGGGATACTTACATTATGCAACATGGCCCATTTACATGCAACAACCAAAGGATCAATGATAAATAATTTTGCATACCACTTGTTTGCAAGTGACGAGTAATGAAAATTATGAAGAACTTATGTTGATTTGTTGTCTTACTCATAAGCAACAATCGATATCAATCAAGCAAATAAAGGAGAAAAGAAATGTGCAAGTTTTATATGCTTGAGCTCGTATACTGAATCCTTGCAAAACAATAAAGCTGAAAGGGACACTTTGGAAATAAGATCTGCAATACATACAAATCCTCTACGAATACGAATGTATGTACAACATCCATCAAGGGTAGATGCATAAAGACTACAGTAAATGCAGTATCCTGTAGTCAACTTCAGTCTAAGAATGAATATCTACCTCCAACAGTAATGGTCGTATTGCAAAGACCAAAACTACAGTATAATGCATAAAGACTACAAGCTCCTACGAGCTTCTACAACCAAGGCAGGAGATTAGTTAGTGCACTACGATCCACCTGCAGAAAGCAACAAATAGTGCACGACGATCCACCTGTACGAAGCAGCGAACAACTCCATTTAGAAGCTGCTACGCCATGCCACCGAATCTGCAACCTCCATACAAGCAGACAGAAGGCGTTTACAAATATTCCAAAAATACCCCCTGCACGTGCACTATAAATTGTATACACATAGGTACACTAAAGGGGGAAAATATAATCCAAACCTGCATGGGCCCCGGCGAGCGTGTTATTGGTACACACGTGACGTCTAGGGATGCTGCGCGGGTTGACAAGTGAATTCAGGCTCAAACCCGATCCTCCTATACAGATTAATAGGAGTCGACAAGGTTCGAACCAACAAATAAATATGTGGCCGTGGTGACCAGAATATTTATGTTAATACATTCATATTAGGCCTTCAATGCCTAAAATCAAAAGAATTCACTTTCAAAGGTACAAAACCTACGAAACCCGATCCTCTGTCGACAGCCCGACAGAGTTGACAGGGTTCAATCCATAAAGAGGAATGACCCCAAACACCCCGATGATGGCCGTGTTGAATACAGATCTCAACCGGAGGGGTTCCCAAATATTTTCAAATGTCTCCCAAATATCCAAAGTACATTTCAAATATTCCATAGCTCCGCAAAATCCGAAACTCCAAAATCCCAAAAATATTTAAAATGAAATCAAACCATCAATCACACTTAAAGCAAAATCCATCCACCTTCCGCAACAGTTTGTCGAGGTGGACAAATTAAAATCAACTTCAGCTCACAAAGAGCGAAATGCCTAGTCGAAAATATCACTAGGATTCATTCTCAAACAATCTCTTGCCAATAAGGACGTGGTACGTGTCCTCTAACCGGCAGTTTCGCCGCCAAATGGCACTGCAGGTAAACGGTTATGACCCGGGGCCCTCTAAACCGAGTGGTTTTGCCGCCAAATGGCACCACAGATAGCAGTTATGGCCAGAGCCAATACGCTCCTTAATGGCGTTAAATCCTTGAGATATGAATCAATAGGATATGATCGATAGGGCACAAAGCCCTCTGTTAGCTAAGGTGGATTCAAATTTGTCCCCTTAGACAAACATCCAACCCCAGTCTACAAGGTCCCCTTGGACGAAGCAACCCATGGCTGCCGACAAGGATCCTTCTGTCAGGTTGGGTCGACTACCTCCTCTGACTAAGTAGACCAGGGACCACGATGGCCCGGGACGACGGAACCATGGGATCTTGATCGGGTCTATCATCCATTCCCCCACCATCCGCTTTAAGTTCCAGATGGTGAAAATTTCAGTTTTAAATATCAAATTTCTCAAATCTCCCAACCCAAATTCCAAAATATGAACATTCAAATTCTTCAAATTCTCAAATCCAAATCCAATTCCAAATCCAAATCCTATGCTGCTACTATATGCCAGATACACGTATTCTATACGTATTTGATTGATGACTAGCCTTAATCGAAAGTTCTCTCTCGTGATCGGGAGGGGTAATTAACTATAGGGGCTTGCGCCTATAGGAAACCAGAACTCAGATCATAAAGTCCTCACAAAATGAGGGCGAAATCTCTGGGTAGTGTCTTATCTACAAACCCATCTGCCTTCCAAAATTTACCTCGGAACTTAATCCGTTAAAACTCCCTCGCCGAATAAGAAAAGCGAGCGGAGGCCGGGGCCGAATTTTCGGAGCCCACAGATTTCTGGCGACTCCACTGGGGATTGGTTTCTCTTTCCATCTTTGGCTAGTCATTCATAAGCTGTAGTAGCAGCCGTATCAACCCATACTCATAATTTTGAGTCTATCAAAATGATCTTTTAACAGTTCAAAACTCTGAATTTTCTAAAATGATCATTCAAAAAATTTTCCATTGAGATAACATATTTAGCAGTATTTTAGATTTATATTATTTGAACTGCTTACTAATGTTATTTTCTCTTATTTTTGTGTTCTGTGTAAGTCTCTGCATTTTGAAAGTGCGGGGTGATGTATCAGAATCTGATTACTAACCCTTGCCTTTCATTTATGCAGATGGATCTACAGAACACGCCGATGACTGTCCAACTGGGACAAGGAGCCAGGATCCAGCTGGCGAATGCTATTATTGAGACCGGAAACACCGGAGCTACCATCCAGTTTGGTAGCGTGGACTTCCCGGCGATTGCTGCAATGAATGCCGCCATTCCTGTGAATGGTATGAATTTTGGAAAGTCTGCTAGAAGACTCAATGCTGATGAAGCTGTTACCCGTCGTGTGCATCTGCCAGCACAACGACCTGTTGCTGAAAATTCTCGTGGGAGAATTTCTGTATTTGAAAGGCTATCCCAGCCTGAGGCCCTGACCACCAGGAGAACTGTGAATGGTGGAAGAATTTCTGTGGTAACTGCAAACACCACACCCCTGTCAACCAGGTTATCTGCACCTGGGAAATACGATGCTGAAGCCTCCTCATCTGGAGGAAGGCTTACAAGGAGGCAGAGAAGAAAAATGAATGCTGAACTCCGAGCTCAGCAGCAACTGGTGCCAATTCATCCCTCCAATCTGTCGGCCCAAGAGCCTGAAGCCAATGTTCCTACCCGGAACAAGTTTACTGACCTGAAATGGGTTAAAAGAAACAGCTCTACTGGGGAGCTGAAGAAGTCTTTCTGGGAGCAACGACGTGAAGTCCCAGCTCCTCCAAAGAGAAAGGAACCTGAAACTCTCTCAGCCCGGGTCTATCGGGTCCTGAAGACTGTAAATGAGAAAGGTCTGAAAAAGAAAAAGTTCCAACGGCCCTTAGTGATAGAGGCCAGAAGAACTCCGCCAAGAGAACGTCTATCTGCTGTGGCGGAAAGAAGAGAAAGAAGATATGTCCCACGCGGTGAACATCGGGGTGTGACACCTGAACCATATGTTCAGGGATCCACTACTGAAAGGTCCTGGTGGAAAGGAAAACAAGTATGGAGGCCAAAGCCTCGAAGAAATGAAAAGGAAGAAAGAAGAGAAAGGAGGACTGATCTGGGCGTGACATCCGGTGAGGCTTCCCGGAGATCCGCCCCCATCTACGAACAACGTCAGAAATGGGCCCCTAAAAGGACCCATAATGACACTCCTCCAAACGGTAGACACCTTGGAGAATCCTCCAGGGGATCCCGTCGCCCTCCATCCCCTCCAAAGAAAGAGACTAACTTCGACCGCAGTCCACTGGTTGAAGAAGTCCCCATACCTAACCAAGAACCGGAAATCCAGTGGCGGCGCCGCTCGGAGATCCGAATACTAGAAAAAGAAGAAAATATGGAAGGGGTAGAAAACATTGAAGAAGAGAAATTCCTTGAAGAGGACGAAAACATACAAGAATACCTCGAAGGGGAAGAAAACATTGATGAATTTCTAGAGGAAAATCTAGAAGAAGAAATCAAAGAAATAAATAATACTCTGGACATGGAAATTGTCTTTATGGTGAGACACACCAATGTTAATGAGGAAACCTATTATGATGAGGGTGAAGATGAAGACGATCAACAACCACCGATTAGGCGAGTTTATCACCGTCGTCGTGAAGCTGGGTCCACCACTGGCAGAGGTGGTCATTCTCAAGTTGAAGAAGAAGGAGAAGAAGCCGAAGAGAATCCCTTCGCTGACGAAAATGTCACGCTTGCAGACATGCAAAGACATATAAGGCGACAAATGAGAGCTAAAGATAGAGAAATCTCTCAGTTGAATGAGAAGATGACTGAGATGATGGCTCAGATGGGGGCAATGATGCAGATGATGCAGAGAACTGTTGCTGTTGGTGCCATGCCCAATCCTCCTCCGGATCCTCCAAACTTTCAAATGCCTCAAGTCTTAGGAGTACGGGGCACTCCTGAAGATGGTCACGAGGCTCATAATGTCACCCGTCAGCCCACCCCACAAAATATTGCAAGTACTTCTGAACCTGTAACCGCTGCACAGTTGGAAGGAATAATCACAGAAAAGATCAGGGCTATTATAGCTGTTGATCAAGCAGAAAAATTGGTGGGTAAGGGTCGTCCGTATCCTGTTGAATACGACCAAGTACCGTACCCAAAAGGGTATTCTGTACCAAAGTTCAACACTTTCAACGGTAATAACAACCCCAGGCAGCACCTAGCGCAGTTTAAAGCAACCTGTGGGAATACAGGAGGAAATGACGCTCTACTCTTCCGACAATTCGTCAGCAGTTTGACAGCAACTGCTTTCGAATGGTACGCTGAACTGCCAAATGATTCCGTGAAGACCTTCGCAGAATTAGAAAATATGTTCGTGAAGAGATTCGCTAGTGCAACTGAGAAGATTACGATCGCTGACCTCGCTCTGGATAAGAGAAAAAGAGAAGAATCAGTGACTAAATATATCACTCGCTGGCGAAATTTGAGCATGAAATGTGAGCAGCAGTTAGAAGAAGAGCATGCCGTACAGTTGTTAATGGGCAACATTGATGACAAAATGCAACCCTTCCTATGCATGGCTACAATCAACACATTTCAAGACTTGCTCGACAGAGTGGCCAAATTCGAGAAACTAAATTTCTCCAGATCAGAAAATCACTCTGATAAGCCCAAGAAGGCTAAGGCCCCAGGTGCTAGAAGGGGTGAGACTGACTCTACGTTCTTCTCCAGAGCTGATAGAGAAAAGCAGGTGATTTATAATGTAGACAAGGGCAAGCAGCCGATGCAATATCAAGAAAAGCCCAAACAGGCCTACAACCCCAACCCCCAGCCAAAGTTGATACTAGGGGGAAATGATAAGCCACGGACTTATCGAAGTTGGAGGCCAAAGACAGACAATAGGAACTGGTGACAGAATGTTTCAATCCCTCAAAGATAAAATGAATAAAGAGTATTCATTCAAAAGGGAAAGTGTCGCCAAATTATTTCGACAAGTGTTGAAATCGGGTCTAGAACTGCCTGAATGCAAGAGACCCGAAGAGTCGAAGCACATTGGTGACCCAAATTACTGCCCATATCATCGGGTGCTGAGTCATCCTATTGAAGATTGTTACATCTTCAAGGATTGGCTTGAAAGAAAATATCAGAAGGGAGAGATCACATTGTCCGACAATGTATTGTCTCACCCTAAAAAGGAATCAGCTCGGGTAGTCACGTCCTCTTCCGTACCCCTGGTTGAAGAAAGAAGAAAAGAAAAGAAGCCAATTAAAGAAGAACAGTGGGAGACTGCGATCTCCAAGAAGACTGTAAAAATGTTGAAGCAGCTTGAAAGAGTTTCAGGTGTAAAGTGGAAGTCTCCTATTGAGCCAATGATAGATTTGAAGGCACTGCCGGAGGTACGACCTTCTACTTCAAAACAGTTTTCCAATCAAGTTAGTACTTCAAAGTCTGGAAAGAAGAAATCATCAAAGAAGAAAACCAAGCTGAAGAAGCCTAAGGAGAAGATGACTGCAACTCAGAGGGTTATTGACAGTTTGGATGAGTACTACCAGACTGTGAGGCGACCTATCAAGCTCGCTGACTTCATGTCAGAGCTTAAGATAGACGAAGCCGGAGAAGATGATGAGAATTCTCTTCCAACAGAAATATGTCGGGTCATCTCGGTGACACCGAGTACTTTGACAGAAGAGGAATACACAGAAGTACCTTCTGAATCCTGTATGATGGTTTTGTCAATGGATTACAGTTCAGAGGAGGATTTGTATTTTCCAGAGGGAGACGAATCAGACCCTAGCATAGCGTCTCGGATGGGACATGTAAACCTGGGTGGTGATTCTGAATCAACAGATGAGTCCCTAGATGCAACAATGGCTGACTCTGAAGAAAATGTACAGTTAAATGACTCTGAACCGGAGGAGATTGCTCAAGTGCAGTTAAGAAGCGGCAAGGTACTACCGCCTCCACCGAAGAAAGGGGTCTCCAATAAAGATAAGGAGAAAGAAATAGTCATCAATGATGATATAATCCCTGAAGATCACAAGAAAAAGAACACCTCAGCCAATGAGATAGACTATAATATCTTATCCTATTTGAGAAAAATCCCAGCACAGCTCAGCATATACGATGCTTTGGTGATGTCTAAAGACCTTCGGGAGACTCTGATTCAGGCTCTCAAAGATCCCGAAAGATACGAGGCGTATTTTGCTGAACGTAGTTTGACTGAGGTTCTACAAGCTCGTAATGAGCCATTCATTACTTTCTCCGAAGAGGACATGATGCTTGGGACTGCAGACCATAACCGTCCTCTGTATGTTAATGCAGAGAGCGATAAGTTGATTATCAGTCGAATCCTAATCGATCCTGGATCCTCCGTGAATCTGATAAGCTTGAAAGCACTGAGATCCCTCTGCCTTGATGTGGAACACCTCGGACCAGATAAGTTGATGGTGCATGGTTTCAATGAGAAAGGGCAGAAAACACTTGGATCATTTATGCTCCCTCTTGTATTTGGAGAGCTCCATACAGAAGCTAAATTCCATGTGATTGACGCGGATACTTCATTCAAGGCGCTACTAGGTCGTCCCTGGTTGCATGAATATGGCATTGTCCCGTCAACATTACATCAGTGTATGAAATATCTCAAAGATGGAGAAGAATTCAGGATCTCTGGTGACATTCAGCCCTTCACAGTTCATGAAGCAACAGTCTATGAAGATGCACGGTATTTCATGCCAAAGAAACAAAAGTCTTCGAGCTCCCTCGAAGCTAGAGCATCAAATTCAAAGGCTGCAAAGCGATCTGAACGAGAAGGTGAGAAAAAGCAGGTTGGGAGAAAGAAGGCAGTGCCGACTCTTCCCAAAGCGCCGACCATTCCAAAGGAAAAGAAGCATGTACCTCATCTGGGAAGTGACACAGATGAAGATGATGTTACTCCTGCTAAATCTCGGAAAGTGTGTCAGTCAACGGATGAATGGAGCAGGCAGGTCGAATTTTCAAATGATGATTATGACTACGACTCCATTTATATGAACACGGTGCAGAATGTGTTCTCTAGAAGAATAGACAGTCTATCAATTTCAGATAGTGTGCTCGTAGTCACGCGTGTTCCTTTACAACATTTTAAAGAAATTATTCCGCGCGAGGTGCATAAAGTTGAAGAACTCGCCACCCTCTATCTGCCTCCCCGTAAAAATGGGACTATTCCAAAGAATGTGTTATATTCTACGGGAGTTCGTGAAGAGGAGAATCATGATTGGGATTGCATGATCCTCGATTCTGAAGAGTTATTTTCTACGAGGCTACCTAGGTTCAATACCAAAAATATTCAGAGAATGCTACGAAAGCAAGTCAATATTCCTACCACCAAGCGACAACTTCGTACAAGTTTGGGCCTCTGGTATGGGAGGAGTCCGCGTCCGTTACGGCAGAAGGATACAGACGCATATAAAGGTATTGGATTCATCAAAAGAAAATTCCTCCGGAAGGAAACTTGCCGGGCAATCACATGCATGGAAATTGAATCCGACGATGGTGATGCTGAAGAGACATACGAAGCTGATGATTATGATGAACAGCCCGTAGAAGCCGAGCCTGCACCAGAAGAGCTTGAAGATGGTGGACAGGCAGCCACTATGGATGAACTAAGAGAAGTCAACTTGGGGACGGAGGAGGATCCTCGCCCAACCTTCATTAGTTCTCTCCTACCCGAAGAACAGATAGAAGAAATAAAAGAACTCCTATGTGAATTCAGGGATTGCTTCGCCTGGACATATGCTGAGATGCCCGGCTTATCCCCTGACGTAGCAGTTCACAGATTAGCAATCAAACCAGATGTAACACCCGTCAAGCAAGCTCCAAGGAGAATGAGATTGGAGATTGAAGAACAGGTGATCGCAGAAACAAAGAAGCTAATAGATGCAGGCTTCATCCGAGAAGAAAAATACGCTGATTGGATTGCCAATATCGTCCCAGTGAAGAAGAAGAACGGGCAAATTCGTGTCTGCATTGACTTCAGGGACCTCAATAAGGCATGCCCAAAAGATGATTTTCCACTCCCTGTATCCGAACTCCTAGTGGACAATACGTCCAACTACGACATGTTCTCCTTTATGGATGGGTCGTCAGGATACAATCAAATCAAAATGGCGCCCGAAGATGAAAAACATACATCGTTCAGGACACCCATCGGCATTTTCTGCTACACAGTCATGCCCTTTGGCCTGAAGAACGCTGGTGCCACCTACCAGCGGGCGATGACTCATATATTTAATGATTTGATACATCAGAAGGTCGAGTGCTATGTAGATGACCTTGTTGTTAAAAGCCTTGGCCGAAATGATCATTTAAAAGATCTCAGAATCGTATTTGAGAGAATCAGAAAATTTGATCTGAAGATGAATCCTCTCAAATGTGCTTTTGGGGTCTCCTCCGGCAAATTCCTGGGGTATGTTGTTCGTCATCGAGGCATAGAGATCGACCCCAACAAAATTAAGGCAATCACGGAGATGCCACCACCAAGGAACCTTCGACAGCTTCGCTCGCTGCAAGGACAACTGGCTTTCATTCGGAGATTCATATCAAATCTATCAGGTAGATGTCAGCCCTTTTCAAAGCTAATGAAGAAAGATGTCCGTTTCAAATGGGATGCAGAATGTCAGGAGGCGTTTGATAGCATCAAGAGATACCTGTTGAATCCGCCCATTCTAGCAGCGCCAATTCCGGGGAAGCCTCTTATACTGTATACAGCTGCACTAGAAGAGTCCCTCGGAGCACTATTGGCCCAGAATAATGAAGAGGGCAAAGAAAATGCGCTCTACTACATCAGTCGAAGGTTGATTGGAGCAGAAAGCCGTTATTCCCCAATTGAAAAGCATTGTCTGGCGCTGATTTTCGCGGTTCAGAAACTCCGCCACTATATGCTATCCCATAAAATCACCCTGATATCAAAGATCGATCCGCTGAAGTTCTTGATGACAAGACCAGCGTTGACAGGTCGTCTAGCCAGGTGGGCAGTATTGTTATTGCAGTTTGAAATCACATACATGCCACAGAAGGCGGTGAAAGGACAAGCCTTGGCAGATTTTCTTGCTGCACACCCAATCCCGGCTGACTCTCCACTCAACGATGATTTGCCCGATGAGCAAATGATGCAGGTCGAGGAAAATGAAAAGCTACCATTTTGGGAGATGTACTTTGACGGTGCATCATCTATTAGACCTGTCCGACCTCCAAATATTGCAAGAGCCCGAGCCGGCATTGGTCTCATTTTCGTATCACCTGAGGGAGGCATAATGAGGTTTTCATTCAGTTTGACTGAACCTCGGACCAACAACGAAGCTGAGTACGAAGCTCTATTAGCAGGGCTGGAGATTGCGATCGATGTCAGAATCCAACATCTCCAAATCTTTGGTGATTCTCAACTTGTAATAAATCAAGTACTTGGAATTTACAAGGTTGGTAAAGTCGAATTGGCCCATTACCATCGGCAAGCCCTCGAGCTTCTGAAGCAAGTACCAAATGTCAAAATGGCTCGAGTTCCTCGAGGACAAAATGCTAAAGCAGATTGTCTGGCCAAATTAGCCAAGGAAATGGCGAACATCAACGAGGAGAGGCCTATATTCATAGGAGTTTACACTCGTAGGATTTTGGAGCCCGCTCTGCTACAATTCCCAAGGGCAGAAGGAATTCCGGATTCAAGTCAGCAGGATGAAACTCCAGTTGACCCTCGGCCTCTCCATCAGATCATTATGGAGAATTATCCAGAAGAATATCACGTGGCCAAGAGACATAAAGCTAGTCAAGCTTCAGAATCGTGGTGGCATTGTTTAGATATTGAAGTCGAAAATGATTGGAGACAGCCATTCATTGACTACTTCAAGGAAAACAAACTCCCGACAGAAAAGTCTATGGCCGCACAAATTCGAAAAAGGGCGTTGAGGTATGCATTTGTCAATGACATGTTGTACAGACGAGCCTTTGATCAAATGTGGCTAAGGTGCCTAGGGACCAGGGAAGCTGATAAAGTGGTAGCAGAAATCCACGAAGGGCTTTGTGGAGCACATCAGTCAGGTCCCAAAATGTCAACTAAAATTAAAAGAATGGGTTACTATTGGCCGACAATGGTCAGAGATTGTATTGACCACGCAAAGAGGTGCCACGAATGTCAAATTCACGGTGATGTTATACATCAGCCGCCAAATCCTTTGCACCCAACAATAGCATCTTGGCCATTTGAATGTTGGGGCACTGATATTATCGGGCCGATAGATCCACCGTCTTCAGCGGGACATCGATTTATTCTGGCAGCAACGGACTACTTTTCCAAGTGGGCAGAAGCAGCTCCATTCAGAGAGGTCACATCCGAGCATGTGATTAACTTTTTCACCCACAATGTTGTCTACAGATTTGGTGTGCCACGCCGCATAATCTCAGACAACGGTACTGCTTTCAAAAGTACAAAAATCTACAAGTTCGTTGATCGGCACAAAATCGATTGGCGATATTCATCTATATACAATCCAAGGGCAAATGGATTGGCAGAAGCCTTCAACAAAACACTGGTGAAATTGTTGAAGAAGATTCTCACCAAGAATAAAAGAGAGTGGCATACGAAAATGGCAGAGGCACTGTGGGCGTATCGTACAACCTACAAAACTCCAACCAAAGCCACTCCGTATTCTCTAGTGTTCGGTGTTGAAGCCGTATTACCGTTGGAGATTGAACTACCGTCACTCCGGGTAGCAATACAAAATGATCTTACTCAAGAGCAAAATGCCCGTCTCAGGATGGAAGAGCTCGATGCACTTGATGAACTAAGGTTACAAGCTCAACAAAACCTGGAAATCTACCGGGCAAGAATGACAAAATCTTTTGATCGAATGGTGCGTCCTCGATCATTTCAAGAAGGGGAATTGGTCCTGGTGCTGAGAAGACCAATCATCCCACACCGAAAAATTGGTGGCAAATTCGTATCCAATTGGGAAGGTCCCTTCGTCATCGAGAAAGTGTACCAAGGAGGAGCATATCAGTTGATCGATCTGAACGGTCAGAGACCTATGCCGCCTATCAACGGTCGACATTTAAAGAAGTATCATGCTTAAGAATTTCATGACTAATGTATTTTGCAATTATCAAAATTTTATATGCATATTTTTCAATGCATGTTTGCTTATATTTTGAAATTCTCTTGTATATCAAGAATGCATTTCAAAATCTCTCATCAGACTGGGGGCATTTTAAATATTTATTCGAGTCGACATCGCGTTGCGTGCCGAGATCCTCGAATAAATATTTAAAATCTCAAAGATACAAAGCCTATCCAAAATGTCCCTGTAAGACAGGGGGCATTTTAAATATTCATTTGGGTCGACATCGTGCTACACGCCGGGATCCCCAAATGAATATTTAAAATCTTAAAATTTCAAATCTATTCCATTCTGAAATATCCCTACGAGACAGGGGGCATTTTAAATATTTATTCGGGTCGACATCGCGCTGCATGGCGAGATCCCCGAATAAATATTTAAAATTATCAATTCAGATATTCTTTTGTGCTAAAGAATACAAATATTTGTTTTCCAAAGTATATGCAGGTGATCTTTCAAAAGTTAGAGACACCGTCTTCTCCAACAAACCAAGACTCAAAAGTCAAGAAAGAGACTTTTGTGGCTACACACTCATACAAAATTGAGCCGAAGAGGCTTGAAGTCTTTCGACAGCCTGAAGCTTAAGGTTCGAATGGGTGTAAAAGGTCGGATCCAACAAGCCTAAATATGGCCGGATCGCTGGCAGCTCCGTCTACTCAACAAGCCATAAGAAAGGCCGTAGTAGCGGAACCCCCACTTCGTCAACCCGTCGGTAAGGACTGTAGGAAGTACGAAGGAAAATTTGACTCGACCAGTTCAAGTGATCGTAGTCTACAAAATTCTCCTAAATGACTGGATAATCAAAGTTCCAGTAGGAGGATGAGTCTCAAACAACCACTGAATGTTCGTAGACTCCAAAATCTAAAACCACAAAGAATAACTCCAAATCTGTCAACTTCAGCAAAATCAGCATTGGGGAGCGCAATTCCCATAGCTCAAGTCTGAAGCCTGAATGGGTGTAAGAGGTCGGATCCAACAAGCCCAAATATGGCCGGATCGCTGGCAGCTCCGTCTACTCAACAAGCCATAAGAAAGGCCGCAGTAGAGGAACCCCCATTTCAGCAACCAGAGGACAAAGAGCTATCAAATTCTAGCTCTTCCGATCTGACGAACTCAAGTGATTCAGGTTAAAGTCTTCTCAAGTGGTTAAGGATCAAGATACTACCTACGTTCGGTACTATCAACTGAATCCAGAACCTGCAAATCCTTCAATGAATCCGTAAAGCACAAAGCGAGGATCGAAGGAATTTTTCTTCACCAAGTCCATCAAAGCACAAAGCAAAGGACCGAAGAAAATTATCCCAAAGTTCATGAAAAGCCCTAGGCTGAACTAAGTGGATTCTGTCATCAACAAGTCCGTTATGCACAAAGCTCTGGACCGATGACTTCTTACCATCGACCTAATACAAACCTAAGGGTTTAGGTCACCGGCATCTACTCCTTCAACAAGCCCGTCAAAGCAAGAAAGCATAGGGCCGAAGGTACAAAAATCACCTGACAAGTCAACAAAAGACAAATAAGGTAATTCTCCATCAATGTCCGCATCACAAAGCACATGATGAAAGAAATCAGTATTTCAACCTTCTATTCATACATCGAAGAGATCTATGAAGAAAGAAAATCGTAGTGTGACATCCAAATAAATTTTGGAGATCCACTAAAGGAAAAATTTTAGTGTGACATCCAAGCGAATTTTTGGAGATCCACTAAATGAAATCCCTTGTGTGACATCTAGAACAAATATCTAGAGATCCACAAGGCCGATCAACATACAACAAACGTGATTCGCTCTAGACGCGTAACACATTTGTTGGGGGGCATTTGTTGACCTACGGATCAAAACAAAAAAAAGAACAAAAAAAAATTCAGCTAACCTCGTATCCCGTCAGATCCACAAATCCCGCCAGAATTCCCGGTGGAAATCCTCGTATCTGTCGAAGACATCCGCGAATCCCGCTGAAATCGGCTCTGTCAAAATCCCGTGAAATCCTGCTCAAAATCGGGAGCTCGCCTCGATCTCTCTCCCATGAACATCGTTAAATACCGAATGATCGACGCCCGATCCCCACACACACGATTCCTCTCTGCTCCTGAACTCCTCTCCCACTCCCGACGCCTTCTTCCTCCTTCTCTTGCCCGAAGCCACCCATCGCCACTTCCGATCCAACTCCTCAAGCTCCCCGAGCTTCTCTTCTCTCGCAAACCTCACGACCAAACTCCTCCACCGACCCTTACTCTCGACCCGAGCTCATCAGATCCCGTCAACCTTGCGATCAAAATCTCTGTCCGAGCTCTCTCCCACGGCCCTTGTCTCCATCCCGATCCTTCTTTCGGTTCACAGAGACAGACAGAGAGAGAGAGAGAGAGAGAGAGAGAGAGAGAGAGAGAGTGCCGAACCTTACCTCCACCTAGCTCTCCCGCCTCCATAGCCAAAGCCTCCTTGCCCGATCTCTGCCTTGCACGATCCCGACCTAGCTCCGACCGATCCCGAGCCCTAGCCGCCTCCATCCAGCTTCACTCATACCGACGCCATTCCCTCCTGTCGGATCAAATCGGAAGCACGAACAGGAGATCGCTGGCTGTGAGGGTAAACCTTCTCCCCTTCGCGTGCCTCCTTGGCCGATTCTCTAGAAATAGAGAATTGAACTCTCTGTTTAATTAAACAGAGGGTTTAATTCTCTGAATCGTGCTTAAATCCTATTTCAAAATGATCAAATCCTGTTTGATTAGCTTACTTAAAGTTGATTTTTATTTAATCACATTTAATTACTACTAATAGTAATTAATTATGATTAGTTAAATCAATTATAATTAGCTAATCATTCTAATTTATAATTAATTTTAAATTATGTATAATTAATTATGCTTTATTTTAAGTTAATTATAAATTAGATTTAATTAATCTATAATTAATTTAAAATTAGTTATAATTAATTATAAGTTAAAATATAATTAATTATAATTCTTTTTTTATTAATTATAAATTAAATCTAATTAATTTATAATTAACCTTGAATTAAATACAATTAGTTAAATGACTAATTATATTTGATTTATGATTAATTATAAATTAGATCCCATTTATTTGTAATTAATTTTAAATTAAATGTAATTAGTTATATCTATTATATATAACTAATTATGATTAATTTATAATAAATTATATATATTAAATGGATCTCTTCCTCCCACCTCAATCTTCGAGCCAACCCCGACGACCGCCAAGGTATAACACTCTAACCCTAAAACTCCGAGAACCCGTTTCAACGCATGCGTCGAGACAAAACGACCACCCATGCATGCTTTTCTTAGCGTGGTGGGAGGGAGTGCGTCCCGACGCTTGCGACGAAGCGGGTAATCACCGAATTCCTTCTTCGAAGTTCGTATCGCCTTGGAAACCCCGCCTATGCACGCTTTTCTTAGCGTGGTGGGAAGGGATCCCGGTGCGATGCGCGCGATGAAGCGGGGATACCCTTAAGTACCCGCTTGCGGGGAAATAACTGTTCTTGCAAAATATTTTCAAAAAAAAATAAAAAAATACTTTTCTACAAACAAAAATACCCATGCACGCTTTTCTTAGCGTGGTGGGGGATCGAAAAATTACACGGCCGCGGTGTCCTCGAAAGAGGGCATCTACCATGCACGCTTTTCTTAGCGTGGTGGGAAAGGCCCAGTTTTCCGTAGTTTTCCCCTAAACGGGGGAGACGCCGGAATGCTGCCGAAATTTCGAGTGAAAATGTTGCTACACTTGGACTTGGTTGCACTCGAATGACATGCAAGAACAAAGAGCTAGAACTTGGTTGAACTCAAAGGACGATCGAACTTGGACTCAGCTTGTGAACATTTGGACTTGATTGAACGGTGGACTCGGACTTATAAACTTGATTCAATCAACCTAAATGAACTCAAATCCAAACAATTAATAAAAAAAATATGAGATTTTAAATTACATTTGATTTAAAAATCAAATGAGAAGAACAATTTGGGACCTGGACTACTTGAACTCTTGCAAAGGACTTGATTTGAACTCAAGTGAGCTTACAATTGGGACATGCATTTGAACTTGATTTAAACAAGTTGCAAAGGACACAAACTTGATTTAAGTATCAAATGAACTTAAAGTTGCATTTGATTTAAAAATCAAATGATAAGAACAAAAAAATGATGAACCTCTAAGTTGAGTACCAATTTCCAATATGGCATGCTTTCAATCAATGCCACAAAACCATTATTAGAGATTGTCCCTTCAATTGGATGGCGAATACCAATGACCAATGGTGTCAAGCTCATCATATATGTTGCAATCCATTTTGCAAGTATAATTTGACATCCAAATAACATAAGATTTCTAGAATTTGGCTTAATCATAAAGTTATGGTGTGTGATAGCCCTCTTGCAATTGTGGACATGATAGATCCTTAAGCAACAACCAAGGTATTGTAAGGAATGTGGCGATCTACCTATGAGTTACAATACAAAATATTTAATAAATGTTGAGGAATTGTCATTTCAATGGAGCGTAAATGTCATCAAGTGAACTCTTCATACAAGATTTGATTCATCTTCCTATGTAGTGGGATACTTACATTATGCAACATGGCCCATTTACATGCAACAACCAAAGGATCAATGATAAATAATTTTGCATACCACTTGTTTGCAAGTGACGAGTAATGAAAATTATGAAGAACTTATGTTGATTTGTTGTCTTACTCATAAGCAACAATCGATATCAATCAAGCAAATAAAGGAGAAAAGAAATGTGCAAGTTTTATATGCTTGAGCTCGTATACTGAATCCTTGCAAAACAATAAAGCTGAAAGGGACACTTTGGAAATAAGATCTGCAATACATACAAATCCTCTACGAATACGAATGTATGTACAACATCCATCAAGGGGTAGATGCATAAAGACTACAGTAAATGCAGTATCCTGTAGTCAACTTCAGTCTAAGAATGAATATCTACCTCCAACAGTAATGGTCGTATTGCAAAGACCAAAACTACAGTATAATGCATAAAGACTACAAGCTCCTACGAGCTTCTACAACCAAGGCAGGAGATTAGTTAGTGCACTACGATCCACCTGCAGAAAGCAACAAATAGTGCACGACGATCCACCTGTACGAAGCAGCGAACAACTCCATTTAGAAGCTGCTACGCCATGCCACCGAATCTGCAACCTCCATACAAGCAGACAGAAGGCGTTTACAAATATTCCAAAAATACCCCCTGCACGTGCACTATAAATTGTATACACATAGGTACACTAAAGGGGGAAAATATAATCCAAACCTGCATGGGCCCCGGCGAGCGTGTTATTGGTACACACGTGACGTCTAGGGATGCTGCGCGGGTTGACAAGTGAATTCAGGCTCAAACCCGATCCTCCTATACAGATTAATAGGAGTCGACAAGGTTCGAACCAACAAATAAATATGTGGCCGTGGTGACCAGAATATTTATGTTAATACATTCATATTAGGCCTTCAATGCCTAAAATCAAAAGAATTCACTTTCAAAGGTACAAAACCTACGAAACCCGATCCTCTGTCGACAGCCCGACAGAGTTGACAGGGTTCAATCCATAAAGAGGAATGACCCCAAACACCCCGATGATGGCCGTGTTGAATACAGATCTCAACCGGAGGGGTTCCCAAATATTTTCAAATGTCTCCCAAATATCCAAAGTACATTTCAAATATTCCATAGCTCCGCAAAATCCGAAACTCCAAAATCCCAAAAATATTTAAAATGAAATCAAACCATCAATCACACTTAAAGCAAAATCCATCCACCTTCCGCAACAGTTTGTCGAGGTGGACAAATTAAAATCAACTTCAGCTCACAAAGAGCGAAATGCCTAGTCGAAAATATCACTAGGATTCATTCTCAAACAATCTCTTGCCAATAAGGACGTGGTACGTGTCCTCTAACCGGCAGTTTCGCCGCCAAATGGCACTGCAGGTAAACGGTTATGACCTGGGGCCCTCTGAACCGAGTGGTTTTGCCGCCAAATGGCACCACAGATAGCGGTTATGGCCAGAGCCAATACGCTCCTTAATGGCGTTAAATCCTTGAGATATGAATCAATAGGATATGATCGATAGGGCACAAAGCCCTCTGTTAGCTAAGGTGGATTCAAATTTGTCCCCTTAGACAAACATCCAACCCCAGTCTACAAGGTCCCCTTGGACGAAGCAACCCATGGCTGCCGACAAGGATCCTTCTGTCAGGTTGGGTCGACTACCTCCTCTGACTAAGTAGACCAGGGACCACGATGGCCCGGGACGACGGAACCATGGGATCTTGATCGGGTCTATCATCCATTCCCCCACCATCCGCTTTAAGTTCCAGATGGTGAAAATTTCAGTTTTAAATATCAAATTTCTCAAATCTCCCAACCCAAATTCCAAAAATATGAACATTCAAATTCTTCAAATTCTCAAATCCAAATCCAATTCCAAATCCAAATCCTATGCTGCTACTATATGCCAGATACACGTATTCTATACGTATTTGATTGATGACTAGCCTTAATCGAAAGTTCTCTCTCGTGATCGGGAGGGGTAATTAACTATAGGGGCTTGCGCCTATAGGAAACCAGAACTCAGATCATAAAGTCCTCACAAAATGAGGGCGAAATCTCTGGGTAGTGTCTTATCTACAAACCCATCTGCCTTCCAAAATTTACCTCGGAACTTAATCCGTTAAAACTCCCTCGCCGAATAAGAAAAGCGAGCGGAGGCCGGGGCCTAATTTTCGGAGCCCACAAAAAATCACGGGTCATTAAAGTGCAACGCCATGCCACTGGATATTCAACTTTCGTACAAGTATACAAATGCCATTAACAAGGCCCGAAATAAAGCCCCTTACATTCAACAAAAAATAGCCACCTATGCAATCGACTATATTTAAAAATGCAAAACGCTTATTTGCACTGCATGCAAATATCTTAAAATGCCCCCCTCATACACGCATTATACTTCCATGACAATATGTTACATATGTATGTGCATAACTTACAGAATGTATTACATGAGCATGTCATATGACATCGCTATTGCATAATAAATGATCTCTTATGTGCATTAGTAGGAAACTAATATAAATCAAGTGCGTTATTCAGCACTATAAATGCATTTCAAAATTCACCCTCTGCATAAGCAGAGGGTTTTACTCAAGTGTGCTATTTGACACCACAAATGCATTTTGAAATTCATATCATGCACACATGCGAATGCATTGCACGAAGTATATCCAACGACATATACTTACGTAGGCTCTGCTGAATGTGTTGTAGGTACACATGTGACGTCTGAGAATACCGCGTTGGTTAAGAAATACATTTATATTCAAACCCGATCCTATGTCGGTTAGTAGACTGAGTCAACAAGGTTCAATCAATAAAATAAAATGTTTATAAACTCCCCGATGATGGCTGCATTGAATGTGAAAATCAACCGAGGGAAATCACATATTTTCAAATTCTCCCAAACGCCCATAAAATCCAAAAATCCAAAAATAACAAATGTTAAATATATTTAAAATTAAATATAAATCATCAAACACTTAAAACACAAAAATCGATCTACCCTCTGCAACAATTTACGGAGGTGGACAAATATGAAAACTACTACAGCTCAAAAAGAGCTAATGTCTAGTCGAGGATATCATTAGGATCCATTCTCAATCTGTCTCTTGCCGGTAAGGACGTAACACATATCCTCTAACCGATGATTTTGCTGTTAATATCATCACACCGTGGTTTTTGCCGCTAAATGACGCCACAGGTAAACGATTATAATTGAGACCCTTTGAACTGGATGGTTTGCCACAAAATAGCACCATCATATTACGGTCATGGTCTGAGCCCGTATGTTCTCCAATGGCATTAAATCCTTGAGATATGAATCAATATGATATAATCGATATGGAATAAAGCTCTATGTTAGATAAGGTGGATTCAAATTTGTCCTCTTAGACAAACATCCACTCCAGGTCTACAAGGTACCCTTAGACGACGCAACTTATGGCTGCTGATAATGATCCTTCTTTCGGGTTGGGTCGACTACCTCTTTTGACTAAGTAGACTAGAGATCGCGATGCTCGAGATGACAAAATCATGGGATTTTGATCGGACTCATCATCACCCCCCCCCCCACCACCATCCGCTTTAAGTGTAAGATAGTGATATTTTAATTTTATATATCAAATTTTCAAACACCAAACCAATGTTGCTACTATTCGTTGGATATTGCGTATCTACGTGTATGACATATTCATTGATGACTAGCCTTAATCGAAAGTTCTCTCTCTTGATCAGGAGGAGTAATTAACTATAGAAGCTTCCGCTTATAGGAAACCAAAACTCAGTTTATAAAGTCCTCGCAAAATGAGGGCGAAATCTCTGAGTAATGTCTTATCTTCAAACCCAATATGCCTTTTAAAAATTTATCCCGGAACTTAATCCTTTAACCCCCCCCCCCCCCCCTCTCGTGATCAGGAGGAGTAATTAAATATAGAGGCTTTTGCTCTCGGAATTAATCCTTTAACACCCCCCCCCCCCCCCCCCCCCCCCCCCCCAACAAAAAAAAAAAAAAAGCAAAAGGCGCGAATTTTCGGAGCGCACACAATTTTTATCTTCTAAAGAATATTCATGAATTATAGTTTCCTTGATTAGATTAGATTCTAGTAAACATGATTCTGGTGTCAATGAAGGTTTAACAAGTTTGAGCGTAGAATGAAAAGATTTCATTTTATGGGATCTAATTAATGGCATGTGTTTACTAGCAGATCACTTGTAATATGCCTAAATATTCAAAGATCCAATAAGGCCTCACTAAGGATTCTTAGTAAATTATAACTTAAAATAACCCTAATTTCTTATTAAGATCTACAAAATGCATAATTATGACAAGATAGTCTTGTGGTAAATCATATTTAATCACAAGACTTCAAACCTACCATAATATTCAAATACATTATGGTTAAATATTAAAGTGATTATTCAATTAGTCCCAATATTTCTAGATGGCATATTGTTCCGCAATTCTATGTATCTTATTAGCCCATGTTCTTGTTGCTTTGCTAGCAACCTATATCAACAAGTTTGAGCATATCCTTTCCAAAATCAAATAAGTGATGCTATTTAAAATATTTCATATTATAAATTCATTTTGAAAATATCCTTAGGTTATGCCTCCTATTGAATATAGGTATGTAATTTTGATCTTACTAATATTTATCTTATATTTGTTTAGAATCATGACTTACTCATATTTATTTAAGTTGCATCATTTATTGATTTTTTATCTGACCCAATTAACACGTCCTACTTTTGTTCGATAAGATAGCACAACCATTAGCTGTAATATCAATTTGATGTAGGATGGTTAAGGACAATGAAAAAATATACAAGAATCATAGTCAACATGTAACTGTGGGCTCCGAAAATTCGGCCCCAGCCTCCCCACCGCGCGATTTCTTTTTTATATTTTCGGCGAGGGAGTTTTAATTGAATAAGTTCTGAGGTAAATTTTGGAAGGCAGATGTGTTTGTAGATAAGACACTACCCAGAGATTTCGCCCTCATTTTGCGAGGACTTTATGATCTGAGTTCTGGTTTGCTATAGGCGCAAGCCCCTATAGTTAATTACCCCTCCCGATAACGAGAGAGAACTTTCGATTAGGCTAGCCGTCAATCAGATATGTAGAGAATACGTGTTATCTGGCATATAGTAGCAGCAATGGATTCTATTTGGAAATTTTGGAAAATTTGATGGATTTGGATGTTCGAGAATGATTGAAAATTTGGAAATTTGGAGATTTTGATATTCAAAATAGAAATTGCACCATCTTGTACTTAAAGCGGATGGTGGGGGAATGGATGATGGATCCGATCAAGATCCCATGGTTCCGTCGTCCCGGGCTATCGTGGTCCCTGGTCTACTTAGTCAGAGGAGGTAGTCGACCCAACCTGACAGAAGGATCCTTGTCGGCAGCCATGGGTTGCTTCGTCCAAGGGGACCTTGTAGAACGGGGTTGAATGTTTGTCTAAGGGGACAAATTTGAATCCACCTTAGCGAACAGAGGGCTTTGTGCCCTATCGATCATATCCTATTGATTCATATCTCAAGGATTTGATGCCAATAAGTAGCGTATTGGCTCTGGCCATAACCGATATATCGTGGTGCCATTTGACGGCAAAACCACTCGGTTCAGAGGGCCCCGGGTCGTTGTAACCGTTTATCCTGCGGTGCCATTTGGCGGCTAACCGCCGGTTCGAGGACACGTACCACGTCCTTACTGGTAGGAGATTGTTTTGAGAATGGATCCTAGTGATATTTTCGACTAGGCATTTGACTCTTTGTGAGCTAGAGTTTATTTGAATTTGTCCACCCCGGCAGACTGTTGCAGATGGTGGATGAATTTTGCTTTGAGTAATTTGATGGTTTGATTTCGAATTTAAATATCTGGATTTTAGGATTTGTGAAATTTTGGATTTTTTTGGGTGGAGCTTGGAGGACATTTAAAAAATGTTTTGTGAACCCCTCCGGTTGAGATTAACGTTCAACACGGCCATCATCGGGGTGACCTTGAGGTCACTTGAAAAATATTTGGATTTTGTATAGGTTTGAGGGCATTTTTGAAATATATTGTAGACCCCTCCGGTTGAGATAAGCAATCAACACGGCCATCATCGGGGTGTTTGGGGTCATTTCCATTTGATTGAACATTGTCGACCCTATCAACTTAACGATAGGGGATCGGGTTTCTCGTAGGCTTTATGCCTTTGTTCATGAATTTTCTTTGTTGAAAGGCCTTGAAAGCCGAATATGAATGTGCAAAATAAATATCCTGGTCAACTTTCGTGACCGCATATTTATTTGATATCTCGAACCCTGTCTACTCCTATTTCTCTATTTAGGAGGATCGGGTTTTGTAGGCTTCATGCCTTTTGTTTAGTGAATTCTTTTGATTGTAGGCCTGGAATGCCTAATACGAATGTATTGAAACAAATACACTGGTCGCCATAGCCGTGTATTCATTTAAAGGTTCGAGCCCTGTCGACTTCTATTGATCCGTATAGAAGGATCGGGTTCGAACTAGAATTCACTTATCGACCCGCGCAGCATCCCTAGGCGTCACGTGTGTACCAATAACACGCTCGCCGGGGCCCAAGCGGGTTACGATTGAATTTACCCCTTTGTGTACCTATGTGTATACAATACTACGGTGCACTTGAGTGGGGGTACTTTAAAATATTTTGTAGTTGTGTAGGTAACAGCCATTTGAGTTCGCACAACTTTTCATTTGAGGGCTTGTACACGCCTTTTGTCCGCTAGCACGAGTATTGCGGATCCGGTGGCGATGCAGCTTGATGCTACGAGGCGTTTCCGCATCTTAATTGTCTCCCCTTTTCTCAATCACCGGGGAAGTTATTTTCTGGATTTTGAAGTCCGTCGCTTTGATTTAGAAAGAGCTCTTTTTAGGCTCTTCGGTGTAGTGGACTTGTTATTTCAGGTATTTGTGGGTACCAGAGTTGCTTTCTTCTTAAATATATAACTAAGAAGAGACTTTGGAATACCAGGAAGTTTAGTTCTAATTTGTTCAAACATTTCCTCTCTTCTGCCAGGGGGTGTCCTTTTTCGTACATCGGGTTGTCTTTGTACCTAGTATACTTGAAGATCTTGACCACCAATGTCGTAGGTGATATCCGTACTTGTGTCCACAGTGATTCATTGTACTTTCAATACACTGTTGTTATCCACAAGTACCCATTTGCAGGGGACCGGTTTTATCAACTACGACCTCCTAGTAGTATTCGTAGGAGAACCCTTGCTTTTGCATTGAAACCACCTTTCACCAATCTCAGGTGGGTTTGTTGGGTTGCATTTGTTTGTAGGAAGGCGGATCATTCATCATTGGTCTCCCGTATCGCCATCTCAATCAACAGGCGTTTGTAGGGATTGTTGTAGGAGTTCATGCATTGAGGTCTTGTAACGTGCTTTGTGTCACTTTTGACCGTACGAGTGCTCTTGTAATTTGAATTTCCTCGTGTATGATCCTAGTTTTGTTCTTTGCATATGTTTGAGTCCGGTTTAAGTCTCATTCAAACTTGAATTCATCAAGTTCACAAGTCCCCACTTGCTGTCGTATAGCCTGAGTTCAAGTGCGAGTTCAACTGCTTTGTTCGGACCAGATGCAAGATTGAGTCTCTTCGTATTCTTGAAGGTTCAAGCTTTTGTTCAAGTCCCCTACAATCCAACTCAATTACTCGCTTGAGTTCAAATTGCTCGAGCCATTAATGTTCAATTTGAGTTCAGAATGCAAGTTCAAGTATAGGTCCCCTGCAATCCGAGTCTTGTTCAAATGATTGTTCAGAGTCTTCTGGAGTCTTTACAGGTACAATTTCATATTTAGATTGACTTGAATTTGATTTCAACCTTGATTTTATTTCATTTGAGTTTCAATCTTTAAAAGTCATTTGAATTTTGTTTAGGTCCTCTGCACATGTTCAATCAAGTTCGAAAGTCCACTGCTCTTTCTTATTTGGTCCAAATCTTTTGTTCTTTTGAGTTCAAAACAGGTCCAAGTGTAGTAATATTTCACCCGAAATTTTGGCAGCCTCCCGGCGTCTCCCCCATTTAGGGGAAAACAACGAGAAAACTGGGCCTTCCCACCACGCGCAATAAAGGCATGCATGGTAGGTTCCCTCTTTCGAGGACACCGCGGCCGTGATTTTTCTTCCCACCACGCGCAATAAAGGCGTGCATGGGGTCTTTGACGGTATCTGTTACAAGAAGAGCAGTTGCTTTCCCCCTGCCCGGGGGTACTTATAAATCGTTCCGGCCGCGCAAAGAAAAGGGTGCACCAGGCTCGCCTGGCCTCGCCGTGTGCGTCGAACCGGTTTCCCTCCTACCACGCTCACTAAAGGCGTGCTTAGGTGGTTTGCCGGTCCGACACGCATGTCGAGACAGGAGGGCGAGGGTCGCTCGCTTACCTTGTCGTAGGTGTCGCGCCAGTTGCCCCTCCCACCACGCCCAATAAAGGCGTGCATAGGTAGACCACTGACTCGACACGCATGACGAGGTAAGAGAGCGAGAGGGGAGGCGACTGTCCGCCTCATCGTAGGCGTCAGACCGGGGTCCTATCCCACCACGCGCAATAAAGGCGTGTATAGGCGGTTTTCCGGTCCTTCGTACACGTCGAGGACGGAAGCCCGAGTTTAGGGGTTATACCTTCGGGGCCGGTGGACCGGCGGTAGTCGATGAAGGCTCGGGGACCGAGGCGGGAGAAGGCTCGTGGACTGAGGATCGAGGCCAGAGGATGTCGAGGCAGGAGAAGCATTTGCGAAACCCCCCTTTTTATTAATCTTAATTAATTATAATTAATAATAATTAAATTCAATTAATTATAACTAATTATAATTAAAAATAATTAATTAAAAATAACATAATTAATTATGATTAAGTTTAATTAATCATAATTAATTAAAAGTCATTTTTAATTGATTATAATTAAAAATAATTAAATCATAATTAATATAATTAATTAAAATTAATTACAATTAATTAAAGTTAATATAAATATTTTTTTTTTGGTTTGACGGATTAATGGGATTTGGCTGAAGAAGCGTGTTCAAGGGAGAAAGTTACCTACACAACAAGCGTGCTCCCTGTTGTTGCTTCCGATCGGAGAGGGGAGAGCAGCCGGAGGAGCAGAGCCGGGCAGAGGGGAGATTGGGCTCGGCCTTGGTCGCGGGAGCTGGATCCGACAGGAGGGGGGAGTTCGTCTTGGGGCTGTGGTCGGGCAAGGTGGAGAAGAGGAAATCGGGTAGGGAGCTCTCCTCTCTCTCTCTCTCTCTCTCTCTCTCTCTCTCTCTCTCTCACGGGATTCGGCCGAAGAGGCGCAGGAAGGGAGAAAGTTAGCTTCACAGAGAGCAGGCTCTCTCTCTTGCTTCCGATCGAAACGTCGTAACGTCCGATCCAACAGGGACGAATGTCGTCGAATGAGCAAAGTCGGGCAGCGGCGAGGGGCCAAGGAGCGTCGAGCTCCTGTGTTTCGTCCGGCCAAGAAGTCGTGGCCTCCGACTCGACTGGAAGAGAACGTCGGGGGAGGAGCGGAGCCGATCAGCCTTCGAGCTCGCAGGAGAGACTGGGATCGGGTGAGAGAGCTCAGAGAAAGAGATCGCGTGAGAGGAGAGTTCGCGGAGGCCTTCGGCCTCATTCCCTGGGTCTTTTTATCGACGCCAAAACGAGATCATGTAATGCACGATCGGACTGGTTGCGACGTGGGGAGCGACGTGCTTCGGCGTGCAGGCAACGTGCGTCGTGGCCTTGGCAGGGAGCAGGTATGATTTGAAATTGATTTTTTTTGTTTTCTTTTACTTAACAGAGGTCAACAGTAACCAACTATTAAGGTTTGCAAAATTGATTGTTTTAATGTAAAAATAGCAAATAGCCTTTATTCATTTGAAACAATAATTTAATAGTTGTCAAAATCTGAAATTCTATAAGAAAATTAAATAACAAACAAAAATTCCAGCAATAATCGAGTTTACATCATGAAAAGGAATTCAATATGTATCACACATAAAATTTGAATCATGCGCACACACTAGCTATCAAACAAATTAAATAGGAAAAATAATATAAATCACCTAAAATTTAGGCCTCCCGTCAGTGCAAGGAGATTCACCATCTGAAGTACTCATCAACACTGGCAAAATACTTGAAAAGAATATACATGCAATCAGTACACACATATAAGAATTGAGAAAAAAAATTATAATTTTGTCTCTATACTCAACGTTCAATTCATTTTACGCGCCTTTAGGGGGTCTCATTTATTGCTCTTAATAGACTCAATAAAAAACAGCTCAAAATCTGTTAAGACCTATTCAAATACAACAAGTTTCAATACATTTTTAATGAATTCCAACAGCTCTGAACCTTCCATGGAAAGTCTTGAATTCTTGATTTATAAAGTCCCGAATTCTTTTCTATTCCAAGATAACACAAAAAAGGGGACAAATAAATAATGCCAAACTAAGAAATGACAGCCAAAATCATAAGACAATGAGGCGCTAACAGTGAGATAATTGAATAACAATGGAAACATATTGATGTGAAACACTAGTATTGATAGTGGGGTGCTGGAGAATAGGATGTTGAGGTGGAAATAGGAGTCGGGACTAGTGGGTAATAAAAAAGCCTTAGAGGCAGGAAATTAGAGAGCGCCAAGAATAGCGTACAATTGTAATAGGAACATGGCGGGTAGTAAGGTAGGCAATCTAGGAATACAAGATACGACAATTCCAACAATAATTATCATTGCAACAATAATCTAACAATGTGCTAAAAAAACTAGAGAGCATTTCATGTTCATAGGAGAGCCGTTATCAGCTTGCTTTTGCACTTGAAAAGAAATAGGAAATACAAAATTAAGAATTAATACAAATGAATTGAATTCTTAATAAGCACTGATTTCAGATTTGCGCCATATAACCTCATTAAGCAAGGATTACCGTGAGTCATTTCTTCATCAAGATTTCTAAATTAGTTTATATGAAATCATAGGTTTTCTTTTTGGTCTAACATTTCTTCTAACTTGGTCATAGCTCGATCAGTTTGCTTTACTTGCTTCAACATCTTTCGCATTGGCGTCCTTTTGATGCATCAAAATTTTTGGTGATAATGCAATGTTAATTAAACAAAATTGATGTATGTCAGGAAACTAATATGATAATTCTATGTGCATTGTAGAATAATACTAGTGCAACCTCTTGCAAATGTCTTGTAAGAACATCTATGACTAATGCTAAAAGATATGAGCTTAAAGCTAATCCTTGATGTAATCCAACTGAAATAGAGAAATACTTGATCAAACAACCTTGTGTTTGAACAAAAGTAACAACTCTTGCATACATATCCTTATTGACTTGAATATAAACATTGTTAACTCTTTTGTTTTTAGAAGTAATAATGCTTAAGTTCAAGTTATTAAGGATATGCATGCAAGAATTATTGTATTCAAATACACGGTGATTTAATCAAGTATTTTTATATTTTAATCGTATTGCATCAAGGATCGGCTCTATGCTCCTATCTTTTTTCTTTAGTCATAGATGTTCTTACTAGACATTTGCTAGACATTTGCAAGAGGGTGTATTTTGGTGCATGCTTTTTGTTTATGATATGCTTCTTGTTGATAAAATTAAAGAGGGAGTTTAAGGAAAAACTTGAATTATGGAGGGCAACTTTAGAGTCTAAATTTTTTTTGTTTGAGTGGATCTAAAACCAAATACATGGAGTGTAATTTTATTAGTAATAGGTCTAGTGGAGGGATTGTGACTATGGACAATCAAGTCATTAAAAAGAGTACACATTTTAGATAGCTTGGGTCTATTGTTCAAAATGATGGTGAAATAGATGGGTATTTTTAAAATTCAAGTTGGTTGAAGTGGCGGAATGCATGGGACCTATTGTGTGATAGAAAAGTACCCCTCAAACTTAAGGGAAAATCCTATAAGATGGTGGTGAGACCTCAAATGCTTTATGGTGTATAATGTTGGCCATTAAAAGAGAAATATAAAATTAAGTTGAGTGTTGTAGAGATGAGGATGTTTAGGTGGATGAGTGGACTTATCTTACAAAGGAAATATGAAATGAGTATATACATGAGAAGGTTGGAGTAGTTCTAGTGGCAGATAAGTTTAGAGAGAGTCGCTTTAGATGGTTTAGTCACATAAAACATCGGCCTTCTGATGACCCAGTTAGGAGATTAGATGTATTAGATCTAGCTTATGTTAAGAGATGTATAGGTAGACCTAAAAAGGTTTAGTTAGAAAGTAATAGAAATGACCCTTATTA
The DNA here is from genome assembly GCA_016618105.1 of Dendrobium huoshanense. Lineage (NCBI taxonomy): Eukaryota > Viridiplantae > Streptophyta > Magnoliopsida > Asparagales > Orchidaceae > Dendrobium > Dendrobium huoshanense. Next base: position 69,303,988 of record CM028345.1, read on the forward strand.
TATTTAAATGAGAATTTGACTCTTAATAGGACAATGGGAAAAAAATTCATGTAGTCGATGCCTTGTAGTGTGATAAAGGCTTGATATTGTACTATATTTCAATTGCTTTCAAGGATTCCTATATAAAAATTCATTTCAACATGAAATAGAGCAAAAAAATTTTCAATTTGACTTGGACTTCATACATCAATTACACAACCTAGGGTTTTCATAGCTCAAAAATATAAGTAGTCGCACCAACTCATTCCCTCAATATTATATCGACTTAATTACAGGGTGGAGTTCTTGAAACAAGGAACTATGCATGATAGTAAACTTACCAATAAATATCACTAAACTTACATTCGCAATGGCACCTTATCACAAAGCACCATCAAATTTATCTTGAGGCAGTGTCTTTAGGTAGAATTGGAATGTGTGATAGACATAATATATTTTGGAATTACTAAACAGATTGATGAGCGATGAATATAATGTAAAGGAAATTGTAATTAATGTGTAAAAATAGAAAGTAAAACTTTAAAGAGCTAAATTTAATTAAAGTTTCGTTGAAATGTGAATCATCTATCCTCTCCAGCCCCTCCCCCTTCTCCCCTTTCTTTTGTTAGAAAAAAGATCAAAGTTGTTTGACATTTTAGACACACCCATGCGTGTCTGTTTTATGTTGTGATCCTAAACCTCCTCGGAAAGTTAATGTATTATTATGAACTATGTGTATGCAAAAAAAAAAGAGAGCGAAGCATGCTTATAAAATATAAATTTGACACAGAGTAATAATTTTTTATATATGAAGGTTAAAGGCTACGGGTGTTTTAAGTTGATGTTAAGAAAAATAATAGTGAAGATTGGTTGAGATTCATGGATTCTTACATGTTGTGAGGTGAGACCTAAATTAACTGCCAATTCTTTGATGGTTATTCCTTGTTACCTCAAAGGCTATTCACCTTCTAGAACAACATTCACCTGCCTTATGCCTCATGAGAACCTAGTTGGGATGTCTTATATTCTAACACGAGTGAACTTATAATTCTCTGATACTATTTGGTATTATAGCATGCACACTTAGCCTCTCAAGCCTAGCATGATATTGTCATGCTTACTTGCTCAAGTATTCTCTGAAACCAACTATTTTTGTTATAGCATGCATGTAAGCATAACAATATATTGTTAGTTTCTCAATCATATCAAGAATACTATTTGGTATTATAGCATTCACATTTAAATTTTGTTTGGATATTTTTCTTATTGTTTTCTAAAACAATTTTTTAGCTAAAAAATTTCTTGTGAAAGCATTAAAAAAACAGTGATAAAAAATTGTCCAAAACGAAATCTTAGTCTCTCAAGCCTAACATATGCTTATGCTCATTCAACCATAATGAACTTCCGTTTACTTTCATGAGTCTTTTTTGGCACTTTCCATAGATATTGAGTTCTTTTTTGATGAACGTTTTTTTCATATACGATTTTCTTGTTCTTTCAAGGGAGCCGCTTATAACAAATGTGATGTGGAGAAACGTTGTAGTACAGGTATTAGTTTTGATTTCCACTAAAATGCTTATTAAAATGATGTGCTTACATGCAATCAATGGCCATTCTTTATTTTGATATCATTAATGTCACTTATGGATTTATTCTATAAATGTAGGCTGTTTACCAAGTGACTATTCTCCTTGTTCTTAACTTTGGTGGAAAGAGTCTTCTTAATTTGACGAATGAAACGCAAGAACATGCGGCAAAAGTTAAAAACACTTTCATATTTAATACTTTTGTCTTTTGCCAGGTAAGTGCAGCTACTGATTCAAGCTTTTAATGTTTGTCAAATTGTGTGAATCAATCGTATGAGCAATTTGTTCCTTTCTTCTAAATGGTTTTGTTGATTTATTACCAACTTGCACCATCTTACTTCGGAGGATGGTTTCTAATCCATTTATGCTAGTTTTTATATATAAATATATTTTCTACTGTTGACGATAGAGTTTTTCTGCAGATTTTTAATGAGTTCAATGCTCGGAAACCGGATGAGATTAATATCTTCGACGGGGTTACACAAAATCGGCTTTTTATGGGAATAGTAGGGATGACATTTCTTCTTCAGGCAATGGCCATATTTCTGCTGAATTCTCATTAAAGAGTCCCGATCGAGGATTTTAGCACGCATGGTTTTTCTTTTTTCTAAATATTCTTATTATTTATCATTGCAGATTTTGATCATTGAGTTACTAGGGAAGTTCACTTCAACTGTGAGGCTCAGCTGGCAGTTATGGTTGGCTTCTATGGCAATTGCTTTATTAAGGTACCGAGCATGAGATAAAAACTATAATTTTTCTTATTTTGAGAGTAAAACTGCTCTAGTTCCCCATGATATTAACCAACCAAGAGCCACACAATTAATAAACTGTATGTTTATATGATTTGTTTGAACTTGTTGTATTGTTAGTAATATCGTTTTGTCCTTGTACTAAGGCTTGGTTTGGGATGACTTTTTTACCGCTTCTTAAAACAAATTTTTAGTACAAAAGTTATCCGAAACAATGCCTAAAACTAAGCTTGCCTGGTCTTTATGGATTATGATTCCTCCCATTTTCTCAGTTGGCCGCTCGCTTTTGTTGGAAAGTTCATTCCAGTACCAGAGATTCCTCTTCAGGATCTTTGCCGGGGTTTTTTCAGAAGACAAAAGTGTGAACCTGAAAGTTTGTTATCTCAGCATTCTGCAGGTGATGAAACTTGTAAACCAGAAGAAATTTAACTGACAAGTCTAGATAACATGCAAATTTCTATTCAACCAGTAATTTTGCATAATTGTGAGTCCAATATCTTGCTCAATTTAGCTTATAATCAGTTATAAATGTGTTGTATCAGCCTTGTAACATGCATGGCTAACTATTTTGCTCCAGGACATCATTAAGTAAAAGAAATGAAATGCAATTCCGGTTATTTATTGTTTGATTAAATCATTAATCATTGATTTAAGCTTTTCAATCCCCTTTAGGCTTCGTTTGGGATGACTTTTTTTTTTCTGCTTCTTAAAACAGCTTTTTAATATAAAAATTTTAATTTTTTGTACTAGAAAGCTGCTTTATTAAGCAGTAAGAAAGCCGTCCCAAGCGAAGCCGTTGTCTTCCCTTCAATCAAATTCCCAGCAATCAATCATAGCCTTGAATCTATTGGTTTTTAATTACAATAATATAATGTGTATAACGGCTCTTATGAGGTAGATTATTTTTTCTTCCACATTGTTGAGAGAAATTGTTGGTAGGGAATCAAGTGTTCTATCCAATATCTTGTTCAAATTCTACTCTTGCTTCTGAGAATAGAACATGCGAGTGAAAAAGATGTTGATGTGAAACAAACACAAAAATGTAAATAAAATGCATAAAAATAGTAAATATATTGATAGCTAGGTGATTATGGCGAGGGTTTGAGTCAAGGCTTTTTGTCTTTTGAACATTGCTTGATTCATGGGCTAATCTCCTAAAGAGGATTATTTATAGCTTTCAAGAAAGCCTAAATATCACAATAATCTAATAGCAATTTGAGCTTTGTTTGAGATTATTTTTTTACTATTTTTTTCAAGTAATTTTTTATATAGAAAATTATAAATTTTTTTTATACTAGAAAGGTACTTTTAAGTAGTAAAAAGTTATTTTTTTGTTTGGGATGATTTTATTATTGATTCTTAAAATAGTTTTTTAGTTAAAAAATTAAAAAAATTTGTACTAAAAAATTGTTTTAGGAAATAATAAAATAGTCTTTCCAAACAAGGATGCCTCGTGCTTCCCAACATTCTTTTGAAAAATAATAGAAAGGCTCTCCAGCCCGGGGAAATTATTAGGTACGGAGTGCGGACGGGAGAACCGTCCGCACACTAGTATAAAATTGCGTTCGATACCGTTCAGTACCATTGGGTACCGTTTGGTACCCTGTGTCTGTGCCGACGGTTTCACCCCATCCGCACTCTGCACCTAATAAAATTTCTTCCAGTCGTTACAATTGCAGAGGTCATGATTCATTTCATTTAAAAATGTATTAAAATATGACGTTAAACAAGCTCCTGTTATTCAAATGGTCAGCTCCGAAGTTGACGATTAGCACTTTGGATGATGTGTTGGATGTCACAGAGTCCTCTCCTGACTTCTGAAATTGAATTCTTGATTGCTTTCAAACCTTCCACCTCAGTCTCACCAAGAATCACTATCACTAGGAGAATGCCTTCCATATATGAAGGATAAATTATTATGTGCGGAGTCTAAACATAGAGTTACGTCCACACTCTAATAAAAATGTGACACGTGTTTTTATACAGTGTATAAATTTGTATGCACTATGCGTAATTATGTACATAGTATATATATTATATATATAAGTTTGATTTGGAAATATTTTCAAATTTAAATTAGCCTTGATTTGAAAGGTTTTAATAGCTCATTATTTTAATTGATTAGGGAATATATTATTTCCCTGATTAAGTTTATTTGATTGATGTATTAATTAGGAATTTGATTGGGATTTGATTGATGCATTAATTAATGAGATCTAATTATTGCATTGATGAGGGATTTGATTGAGATTAGTTCATGAAGCTTTCTCCTAATTTAGGTTGGCTCAAATATATAAATAGAGCTATGGGGACTGCTCTTATGTGTATGAGAGGAAAAGAGAGCTCATTGTAATTTCATATTGTTCTACTATATAGTAAAATCATTATCTCCTCCCTGTGGACATAGGCATTTTCATCAAACCAGTTAAATCGTTGTGTTTATTGTGTTTTTGTTGTGTGAATTTTGTTTTCGCTGCAATTATTTGCACAACAAATGGTATTAAAGCCTAATTTCAATGGGATTTCTGACGACGACTTGGAGAACGGGAGATCAATTAGTTCTTTCTATTCGTGTGGTTCGTCCAAGCAAAGGAAGAGATCCAAATTGGTGTAATTATGACTATGTGAGACGACTGCAATTTGGTGGAGGCTATGAGATTCGGTGGATCTATGGATACATCCACTTCAAAAGTGGAATAGGAGTCAATCCATCAGGTGGTTACACATCCTTCAAAATTGATGTGATGAAATTTGACGGTAAAGACAACTTTGGCATGTGCAATGTGATGATGAATGCGCTGCACTCTTTTGAATATGGAGGAAGTTCTGGAGAGCGATGAACATCCTGATGAGATTTCGGAGAGAGATTGGCTGAAGATGAACCAAAGTGCTTGTGACTTGACTAGAAATTGCATGGATTTCAAGTATGGGGTGATGATAGAGACATCTGTTGTGAAGCTAGGGAAGACCTTGGAGAACAAATATTTAACGAAGAGTATGGAGAATTGACTTCATATGAAGCGCTAACTCTTTAGGTTTCAGATGAGACATATGAGATTACAATTGATGAGCATTTGAATGAATTCACAATGCTATTGACATATCTTTTGAATTTGGATGAAGATATTGGGGATGAAGATAAGACGCTCATTATGTTGAATTTGCTCTCATATGAGTATGAGAACTTCACGATGACGCTCATTCATAGGAAGGAGATCTTAAAATATGGTGAGGTGACTACTGCATGGCTGAATCATGAGTTCCAACGTCAAGAGAAGAAGTATGCAAAGAAGGATTCGTTGAGGCTCTTGCAAGTCGATGTGGAAGTTTTGAGAAACAGAAGAATAAAAGGGGCGACAACGATAAGTGGGGCAAGTCTAGTGGACGCAGTCTTGGGAAAAATCAGTGTGCTTTCTATTTGGAGACTAGTCATTGGAAGAAAGATGGCTCGAAGCTGAAGGAGAAGGGAAAGGGAGTTTACATTGAGGCTAACATTAGCGTGAAAGAGTGTGACAAAGATTTAGTTGTATCATTATCTACAATTGCTTAGAGTTTGTATTCAGATGGTTCATGTTGAATTTTGAATGCCAGTGCTACCTATCACATTTGTCCCACGAGAGATTGGTTTTGTACCTACAAGGAGCTTGATAGTGGTGTTATGACCACGAAAAATGATCAAACATGTTGTACAATTGGTCTAGGGAGCATCTTCATCAGAATGCATGGTGGTACTGTGAGAGAGCTAATTGATATAAGACATATTCCTGATATATGAGAGAATTTGTTGTCTATTGGGGCTTTAGAGACCGAGGGCTACAAGGTAGTCATTGAGGTAAGAGTTTTGAAGATATTTTATGGAGAACTGATTTATTTGAAAGGAGCTCGTCACCTTAACATTTACTACCTTCAAGGAAGAATAGTATTTTGAACAGCTATTGTTGCTGATGATTCTTTTGATGCCACTGCAATGTGGCATATGCGGTTAGCTCATGCCGGAGAGGTTTTCTATACAGTACATCCTTTCAATACACATTAATTGCATTTAAATTATTTCAGCTCAAATCACATTTTAATATTATCATATCAAATCACAATACAATACTTTCCAACCCATTTTCAGTATACATTTTCCTACTACTTTCACATAAACATTCATATACACAAATTTAACTAGTGAAAATGTAATAAAAGCATATGATATTATTCATAATGATCAAATCTTTAATATATTAAAAGTTATATGGTAAAATTTTATAAAATCAAGAGAAAATATATTGTTGGCATATTTGTAAGAGATAAAACTCGTAAAAGTTAAAATTATCAAAACAAAATTAAGAGGATAATTACTTACTACAAATATAATAATTTTCTTAATAGGAAAGACAGAAAAAAAGCTATGACAGACTTTCTCTCTCCTCTTTTCTCTATTCCCCTCACCTTCTTCTTTGATTTCTTCCCCACCAAGACAAGTGAGAGTGGGGTGGTGAGGGAATGGCAGCGATATACACAATTTAATATATATAAAAATATTGCTAGTGGTCTTGAGGGAAAGACAATGATATACATAATTTAATATATATAAAAATATTGTTAGTGGCATAGCGCTGCAACGCTCAAATCTAGTGTCGAAACACTGCATGTCGAATATAGAATTATTTTAGAACAAAGTCTTTAACGTCATAACAACTATTCCTAGCTCCACTGCACTTCAGACCCTAGTGCCTTGGTGCTCAAAGGTATAGTGTCCCTATGCTGTAGTTCAAATAAAAATTCAAATTTTTTTTAACATATTTCATATTTTCATGTTATTACAATAAGTTGGCATTTTGTTTAGTATTAGTTATAATTTATACTTTCTTTTTCATTTCATTGTCACAAGGAGGCATTCCATGTCATCAGTTTGAAGTTTTCTATAGGCTCATGTTTTAAATTTTTGCACTAGTTTAAGAGTAATATTTATGTTGTATTAAAAAAATGCTTTAAGAAGCAGTAGAAAAGCCGTCCCAAACAAAGTCTTAATTTGTGTACAAAATTTGCTTTCTTTGATTTTCTCTTTCTAATCTCTCTTGAAGTTCGAAAAGAATAAAATCTCTAATTGAACTTAATCATACTGTATGATCATCTTCTTAAAATATGATTAGTTATGGCTTCTTTTTTTTTAAATAGAACTTATTACTTGATTTAGTTAATTATTAATTTTAATTGTGGATCTATGGAAACAATCTTGATGTCCTCATTATTTTAAATACAATAAATTTATGGCTCATAAAACAAATATATATTTTGTACTTAAAAGCTTGATCTTTTGATAGCAGTTGGGAACACTCGAGCCAAATGGGTCACAAGCTTCATTTAACTTATGATTATGATCATTAATATCATAATTATAAGTTAAAGCTTATGGGATTAGTAATATCTTCCTACCCTATATTTAACACATTAAAAATTGAATGATATATATGGTGCATAGAACCAAGGCCTTTTAGGAGATCTATATCAACTATATAGATAACTATAATTTGGCAAGGTGATGATAACCTCCTTTTTCAAACAAGATATTTGTCTTCATTGGATTTTAGAGAATCTTGAACCATACCCTACATGTCTATAATAAACACTTTGACTTAGAAACAATCTCACCTTCATCAAGTCATAGCTTACTTGCAAATTTGTGGTATGAACCACAATATCATATAGTTATGAGCTTTGAAAGAGCTTTCATGAAGGAAAATATATAATACCTCGAAAGATATATTTCGGAGACAATTAAGGAGTTGTTTTGTTGCATGTTTTTTAAATACATATAATGTACAAAATAATTGGATTATGTGCAGCTTAGAAATACAAAAATAATTTAATTGGATGCAAATTAAATATGCTGAAATAAATTTTTTGTAGTTCTTAATTATAATATAGTTGAAATATATTGAAATGTGGATGAAGACAAATGTGAGTGAGTGATGGTGGTGGCTGATAGGGGTGTCAAAAATTGACATGCAAAAATCTGACTCGAACACGATCCAAATTTTTCGGGTTAGGGTCAACCCATTTTAGGAATGGGTGAGGTTCAGGTCTTGATTTTTGACCCATTTCAAATTCCAGGTCTGATTGAGGTCAACCCAAAAACCCAATTTGGATATGCTACCTACATCATACCTGCTTGTGTTTGCCCTGCTCGCGTCCGCACTTGCTCGCGTTCGCACCAGCTCGCGTCCATCATGCTTGTGTTCACACCCACTCTGCTTGAGTCTTCACGCCATAGCAGTGTGATCCCATGCTCGTGTCTGCCTGCAGTCCACACCACTCATAACAAGCCTTTTCGGCTCGCCTTCTAACTTAACACTCGGACCAAGGCTTGCGCGTGAGCCCATATCACGCGCTGGTCGTGCTCGCCTGCTATGTTTTAGGTTTGCTAGTCAGGTCGAGTCAACCCGGTAACACGTGCATGTAGGGTTTGGGTTGGAATTTCTGACCCATCTATAAAAATGGATCGGGTTCGGGTAGTTTGAAACAATATCGGGTTCGACCGAACGCGACCCACCACTCGATTTTGACACCCATAGTAGCTGGCAATGAGAGACGACAAAGAACAGAAATCACGAGTAGATTTAATGTGAAATTTGAAAATCACCTATTTTAAGAGGTTTACAAAAGCTAAAAATTAAAACTTTTGCAGAATTTTACTTAATTATTTACTGACAATCAAGTAAATTATACTGAGTAAAGTACATAAAATCTACAATTATTGCAATTTTATAATTGGGCAAGTTTAAACATCCACTTCTCAAAGATCAAGTTTATTGGTTGAATGCTTCTCTCTTTCTAATACTCAGTTTTGATAAATGTGTTTTAGGTATATAATATTGAACTAGTGGATGCATTCTTGCTTAGATGATGATGCATATGATTTGGATGTTCAATTATATGATTTTTAATAAAGACAAAATTGTATAATATTTAATTATGATGGATGGGCATTAACTGGATGACATGAATTTAGATCTTATTTGAGACTATTTTTTTATTATTTTCTAAAGCAGCTTTTACGTATAAAAATTATATGAAAATCCTTTGAGAGTAACTTTCCGACAAATTATGGAGAAATTATTACGTGTGGAGTTCGTATAACGTCCGGACTCCAATAAAAAACGACCATGTCAGCCTTTACACAATGTGTATAAATTGAACATGATACATGTACAGATTGATGTGATCTATTTTAATTGGAGTCTGAATACAAAAGACTAAGCACTTGATAATTTCTTCAAATTATAGGGACGTTTTTGTCTCTTTACATTGACTTTAAAGGGGTTTCAAGGAAAAAAGTAATATTAAAAGTTCAGCATAGGAACTCAAAGCGAACAGGCTATAGAGCATTAGTAAAACGTTTTTTTTTTTTTTAATTTAAATGTTATTGTCTTTGCTTGCTTAAATAAACTCTTACAATAACATTAATCTTTTATCTCATTTTGTGGGGTCAATAAATAAATTTTTTCTCTTCAACGCATTATATTAAGAGTCAAATTATCATTTAAATCTAATAAGAAACTATTATTTCTAATATTTTTTAATCAAGTCTTTTTAGGTCCACCTCTATCTTTCTCGTCATAAGTCAGATCTAATAAATCTATTATTCTAATTAGGTCATTAGAAGGCTAATATCTAATATGACCAAACCATCTAAGATGACTATTAGCATCAAATGATGTGTGGTTGCGAGCTTTGGGGGTTTGGCGATAAGATGCGATATGTCTTGGATGTCGATTAATAATGAGAATTGCTGAACATTTGAAATTGGGTGATAAAATGTCATCGCGGCTAATGTCCTAATAAGAGAGTAATTTAGCTGATCAAGAAGTCATTTGAGACATCAAGATGGACCGATGACTAGAAATAGCTAATTGATATTTCAAACAATAAAAAAGATCTACTAAAATTCTTTAGAGTTTATGAATTTTGCATTTATTGAAATTTTATCCACAATATGTATAAGCATGGCTAATTTATAGAGTTTAGTAGGGGTGTTTTTGACCTTTTAATTAAAATACATCAAATAAACATTTAAATCGGACACTCGAAGTCAATCCCTCCATGATCCATAAAATGAGTAGAAGATCTCACCATTGGGTCGGTCGAGTCGGTAGTTTGGGGTCAACTTTGGTGGGGCCAACTTTGGTTGCTATTGGTTAAGTCATCGATTAATGAGAAAATGGTACCATTTTGAAGCTTTAATATCATGAATCTAACCCAAATAATTCAAGAAAATCATTGAGATAATACTTTAGTTACTAATATTGTTATATTGAGGTACAATGCTCTATAAGGGCAATTCACTTTCATATATGCTTTGTAAATGATCACCTAGACATAATTGTTAATTGGTGGCGATTAGAAGTTAGAAAGTTATAGTGGTCCTCTAATTATAGAGAGATTATTCTGTGCGGAATCCGAATGTATTCGGACACGAATCCGAACGTAGGGGTGTCAATATTTGACACGACCCAAAAATGCGACCCGAACCCGACCCGAAAATTTTGGGTTAGGGTCAACCCGAACCCGAAACGGGTCGGGTTCGGGTTAGACATTTTGACCCGTTTCAAAAATCGAGTCGGGTTAACCCTTTGACCTGAAATTGACACGATTTTGACCCGAAAACCCGATTTTGACCCGACAACCCGAGATTGACCCGTTTTTGACCCGTTTTTGACCCGAAAAGAGGAGTTTGACCCGTTTTTGACCCGAAAATTAGCCATTTTCTTGTTGGAAACGGGTCATTCGGGTCGGGTCGGGTTGACCCGGATCCGAAGCGGGTCAGGTTTGGGTCAGGAAAACTGACCCGTTTTTAAAAACGGGTCAGTTTCGGGTTCGCCACGTCATTGGATGCACTGGGCCCCGATGATGTGGCATGCCCGGATTTGCCTCCGAACATGTTCGGATTCTGCACATAATAATTTTCCTTAACTATAAGAGAGAGAGAGAGAGAGAGAGAGAGAGAGAGAGAGAGAGAGAGAGAGAGAGAGAGTTGAGCTCGACTCAAACACCTCCTGACTCGAGCTCGACTCGACTCATTTGCACCCCTACTACGAATCGATCCCTTTCAAATTAAATATATAGAAAACCATATGAGAGTGACTTTCCTAAAAATTATGCGGAAATTTTTCTCTCTTTGTGATTAACAATGACATTAAACGGTTTTCATAAAGAAATAAAAGGCCAGCACTTATGGTGGAATTAGTGCGACGTGAAATAATTTAAATTTTATTTTATTTTATTAAAATTAAATAAAATTTTAAAAGGGAGAATTAAAATTCTTGTTGGAAATAAATAAAATAAAATAAATAATTATTTATTACGCAAGTTGTGACATAAAATCAAGCATGATATATTGCTTGTAACGATAACATATTTATACTAAAATGTTCTTTTAAGAAACAATAAAAAAGACGTCCTGATTCAAAACTTGTAACTCATCAACTATACAAAATTGATTCAAAATAGCCTCTTATATTATAATTGTGATATAAAATTGATCCCGGTCTAATTCCAAATGTATCATTTTAAATCAATTTTGTATGGCCAATGAATTAAATTGAGGCAACTTAAAAAAGATAATAATAATAAATTGAAGCAACTTTATATCTATATATGAATAGTTCGGGGACTATTTTGAAATTTAACCTATACTAATAATTAAAATGAATTTTACAAATATTATTTTGAGATGAACATGATATGTAAATAAATAATTAAATTAATTTTTAAAAAATATTTTAAAATATCATATTTATTTTAATAAAAATTTTAATTTAAATGTTCTGACTTAGTTTTTCTCCATTTTTTTGTAGAATAAACAAAGAGTTTAATGGCAGCTGTTCTTCTCTTTATAATAAAAGGATTGAAAAAGAAACTTTAAAATAAAAAAAAAAAAAAATTGCTCCAATAAGGACTGAAAAAGAAACTTTAAAATAAAAAAATAAATTAAAAATAAAATAAAAATTGCTCCAATGGTCGGACAAAGCTAAGAAAAAAAATCTAACGCAAAAAAAAAAAAAAAAAAAATGATAGAATGTCTAACCATGAAATAGTCATTTAAATTTTAAAATTTTTTAATTTATTTTGAGAAGAATAAAATATTTATTTATTTTTGTTGCACAAATTTTAAAGATAATTTTAGAGATTTAAGATCCATTTGGAACAACTTTAACTTTATAAATGGGAGAAAATAATTTTTTTGAAAGCTGTTTTAAAAATAGCTTCCAAATATAAATATTTATTGAAAGTAGTGAAAAAATAGTGGTCAAATAAAAATTGTTGTTGCAATCTGAAAAGAAAAAATAATCATAAAATTGTCCCAAATGAGACATAGGCTTTATTTGCGATAGTTTTTTTATTGCTTCCTGAAGCAGTTTTCTAATAAAAAAATTTTAATTTTAAAAACTTTTAAACTAGAAAACTGCTTTAGAAAACAATCAAAAAGCTGTTTCAAATGAAGCCTTAAGCTCGATTTTACAACAACAATATTAAACCTTTATCCCTTTAAAAAAGAAAAAAACCTTTATCCCATTAATTGAGACGGCTCCATGAATCTTTTTTTCTACATTATTAAAAGTCAAACTATGAATTTTTTTTTTTGAATATTTAGGCTATTTAAGGCAAACTCACACACACAACGAATACACAAAGACTCGAACCCAAGACCTCTTAGTTGGAAGCATAAGCTCTAAACCAACAGGCCAATGTGAGCTGTGTCTGAAAAAAAGTTTTGGTCAAGACTTTCCGAATCCACTTCTTTTTTCTTTAATAATGTCACCGAGTCAATTTTTATGGGTTTGAGAAAAACTCATTCAAAATAAATTATTTTGCATGAGAATCAATGATTTGAAATAATTTGAACACTTACTGTTAGACCACTCAAGTATTTACTAGCCACATAACCTAGTATACCTTTTCCACTACTCTGCATCCCTGGCAACCAACGACTATGCCACCGGTCTGCTCCACTTGTCTAGCAGACAAAGTCTATTCTATTTATACCGATGTAATCTGGATGCAACAGTAATGAAGAATGAACCAATGCTTCTCACTATTCATCTCTAAGATTTTCTCTCAGCTTTCTCTCTGGTTTCTCTCTAACCTTTTGCAGGTTCTCTCATGGTATCAGAGCTGTCTCGGTGATCCGTCTTTCTCTTCACAATGGCAGATCAAGAATCTTCATCAGCTACTCAACCGACCTCCCTTCAGACTCCAGGTGCAGATCCGCCAACTTCAATGGCGACAACCGAAGTCCAAATCCCGCCAACTCTCAAGTTTCTCATGTCAAACCTCAAGCTCATCATTCAGAACCAGCTTACCAACGAAAACTATCCTATATGGAGACTTCAAGTTCTTCAACTATTTACTGCGAATGGCTACGAAGGCCATCTCACAGGCACCATCTCTCGACCCTCTCCGTCGACGATCGCTTCAAATCCCGCCGAGTTTTGCCTTTGGCATCTGGTAGAACAGAACCTGGTGTCCGCATTACTGTCTACCATCTCCCCTGCGGTATTACCCTACATCCTTACTCTCACGTCGGCGAGTTAATTATGGCAAACTCTTGAGCTCCGGTTGCAGCCCACAAATCGATCCAGGGTAATACAGCTCAAAAACGAGTTATACCACATACAGATGAAGGATCTCACGATGTCACAGTATCTAGCCAAAATTAAATCACTCGTTGATAGTATAGCTGCAGCTGGTTCATTGCTTGATCTGGAAGAGATCATTCTCCACATTCTAAATGGCTTGCCCACCTCATACAATGCCTTCAAAACCTCAATACGAACCAGTCAACTACCCATCAATCTTGACGTGCTATACACTCTCCTCTGTAGTGAGGAGATTCACCAGCAAGTTGAACTTCACAGGGACACGGCCACCTCTGACAATGCAGCACTCTATACCAATCGAGCTACTCCAGCTCATGGTCGCAGTTCCTACTGTGGGTCGCGCGGCAGAGGAGCTCCCTTCAGACCAAATCCAGCAACTCCTAGGTCTCCCACCGGCGATACCAGTCGCCCAATCTGTCAAATTTGCGAAAAAGTCGGTCACTCTGCCTCTGCTTGTTGGCACCGTTACAACTCAAATTACTCACCCAGTCCCTCCACTGCACCAAAAGCATTCCTAACCGGAGCTCCGTCGAACATTCCAACTAAATGGATACTGGATTCTGGAGCATCTGCTCACCTCACCCCCAATGCATCCAATTTACAGAACCCTGTTCCATACTCCGGCAGCAACACTGTCTCCACTGCAAATGGTAGCTCTCTCCCCATCCAGCACTCGGGCCATGGCATTCTTCCGCTCCCAGAATCCACTCGTAAGCTACATCTATACAAATTACTCCACGTCCCTCATTTATCTCACAACCTTCTTTCTATTCATCGACTAACCACTGACAACAATTGCTCAATTTCCTTTGATTCCACCGGCTTCACAATCAAGGAAATCTTGGACAACAAAACAATCATTCGTGGACGTTGCCGTAACGGGCTATATTCCGTCCCCACATCCTCCAACACCCTCACTGCTCTTCACTCAACTCCGGCTACATCTACCAACTGGCATGCTCGTTTAGGTCATCCCAATGCTCGCACTCAACAAATATTATCAAAAATGTTTCCCTCTCTATGTATCTCCCCGTCTACTTCTTACTGCCCCTCATGTAATGTGGCCAAAAGCCATCGTTTACCTTTTACTTCTAGCTCAAATCGTGTAACCAAACCCTTCATGTTAATGCATTCTGATGTTTGGGGCCCTGCTCCCGTTAATTCTCTCCATGGTTTTCGCTATTATGTACTTTTCGTTGATGATCACACTAGGTATTCATGGCTCTACCTCATGCACAATAAAGCCGAAACATTCTCTAAATTCAAACATTTACATAACACCATCTGTAACAATTTCAACACTAATATACTCACTCTCCGCTCGGACGGAGGCGGCGAATTCACCAGCAACTCTTTCCGTGAATATCTCCTTGCCAACGGAATAAACCATTAACTCAGTTGCCCGCATACACCTGAACAAAATGGCACGGATGAACGCAAGCACCGCCATTTACTCGAGACAGCACGAACCCTACTTCATCAAGCCAATCTACCGCATCACTTTTGGGCCGAAGCCATCCAACATTCCACCTACCTTATCAATCGGTTACCATCCAAAAGCATCCAAAATGATACACCATATAAGCTTCTATACAATCATTCCCCCTCTTACTCACACCTCAAGGTATTCGGATGCTTGTGCTTTCCATGGCTTCAACCAAACGCCCCATCAAAGCTTCATCCTCGATCACACGAATGCGTCTTCCTAGGCTACTCCTCTTCTCACAAAGGCTTTCGCTGTCTCAATCTCCACACCAATCAACTCCACATTTCCCGTCACGCCATCTTCTACGAAACTATTTTTCCATTTCAGTCTTCACAAACATCAACATCAGATCCCATCTCCCAGCCGGAATTCACTACTCCCTACTTCCTCTTACCAACATCTACCATCCCACATAACACATCAATTACTCCAGCAAACTCCACCCGACAAAACTCTAATACATACCCTACTTCAATTCACTCTCCCAGCCAGCATTCTATTCAGTCCACACCCACCTCAGCCGCCTCTAACACTTCTGCCCAATCTTACATACCAGCTCAGCCAACAACCCTCTCTCTTCATCCTATGCAGACACGGCTCAAAATGGGCATTCAAAAATCGAAACATTTATTCGATCTTCTCACTCTCACTACCACCCATACCCCCTCCACATTTAATCAAGCCAACAAGCTACCTCAGTGGAGACGTGCCATGTCCGAGGAATTCCTAGCTCTACAAAAACAAGGAACTTGGTCCCTCGTTCCGCCACCACCACACAGTACAATTCTAGGATGCAAGTGGACCTACTGGATTAAATACCTTCCAAACGGTCAGATAGATCGTTACAAGGCCAGACTTGTTGCTCAAGGTTTTAATCAAGAATACAGTATCAATTATCAGGAGACTTTCAGTCTTGTAGCGAAAATGCCGACTATCCGAATACTTCTCTTAATTTCGCTTCAGCATAATTGGCCAACATTTCAATTTGATATCTCCAACGCCTTCCTTCATGGCGAGCTCAAGGAAGCTATTTACATGCATCAGCCCACCGGCTTTACCGACCCCGACCATCCTCATCATGTCTGCAAACTCCATAAGACCATTTACGGGCTCAAGCAAGCGCCGAGGGAATGGTACAATACATTCACCTCCTCCTTACTTCAATTTGGCTTTAACTTCAGCAAAGCGGATCCCTCATTCCTCACATACTCCGACAACGGCATTTGGATGTACATTCTTATTTATGTGGATGACCTGTTAATTACCGGAAACAACTCAGCTTCAATTCAGCAGCTAGTTTCCTATCTACAGAAGCTCTATTCTCTCAAACAAATGGGACCGATCACCAGCTTCTTGGGCATTCAGGTAACCAAAACTGATACAGGTCTCTTCCTCCATCAGACTCAATATGCATCGGATCTTCTGCTCTCAGATGGCCTACAAAACAGCAAGCCTGTGTTAACACCTTCGGCTCTCAAACCTGCTTCTCCTACTAACCCCGCTGAGCCATACTCCGATCCGCAACATTACAGACGTCTAGCCGGATCATTGAATTATCTGACCATAACCAGGCCTGATATTGCCTATACCGCTAATAGTATCTGCCAGCGAATGCATCAACCCTCCGTCAGTGACTACAAGGCTCTGAAGCGTCTCCTACGCTACATACAAGGCACGATTCACTATGGTCTGCCTCTACAGCCCAATTCCCTCCAATTAACAGCCTATTCAGACGCAGACTGGGCTGGTGACACTCAGGATCGTCGCTCAATCACCGGATTTTGCATCTTCCTGGGCAAAAGCCTCATATCATGGTGCGTAAAGAAACAGGTCACCGTAGCAAAATCTTCCACGGAAGCCGAATATCGAGCCCTCTCCTCCGCCACCTCCGACATTATCTGGCTGCGCCGTCTTCTGGCTGACTTTCATATACCACAAACTGAGCCAACCTCTCTCTACTATGACAACACTTTGGCACTAGCTCTGGCTCACAACCCGGTTTTTCATGCTCGCACCAAACACATAGAAATTGATTATCATTTCATTCGCTAGCACATCTCCTCCGGTGCAATTCTTCTTCATCATCTTAGTTCGGAAGATCAACCAGCTGATCTATTCACCAAGCCGCTATCGCTAGCCCGCTTCACCGAACTCAGGAACAAGTTGAGCATTCAACCCCTGAACCCTCAACTTGAGGGGGGCTGTTAGACCACTCAAGTATTTACTAGCCACATAACCTAGTATACCTTTTCCACTACTCTGCATCCCTGGCAACCAACGGCTCTGCCACCGGTCTGCTCCACTTGTCTAGCAGATAAAGTCTATTCTATTTATACCGATGTAATCTGGATGCAACAGTAATGAAGAATGAACCAATGCTTCTCACTATTCATCTCTAAGCTTTTCTCTCAGCTTTCTCTTTGGTTTCTCTCTAACCTTTTGCAGGTTCTCTCACTTACAATATAGTTTTTTTACTGCATTGATTGCTGTTATATAATTGAAAAGAATTCATTTTGAGTTTGATAGATGTATTATGTGCTGAAAAATATGAGCCAAAACAAATTTAAATATATCTAAACTTGCATAAATATTTATACATGCACATAAGGATGAAGAATATCATAGAGATAGATGATAAATTATACCCAAATAACTCAAGGATCAGATTCAATCGAAGTCGGCCTGGTCCAGGGCAACTTGATTGAATACAAATGATGTAAATAGTGAACTCGATCATTTTTATGTAGGCTAATATGTTATTGAGGATATGTCAAATAACCTCAAGTATGTCAAACACTCTTAGTGGATTTCTCTAGGCCTCTTTCACATTTGTTAGAATTATCAAGTATCACTCTAGCATAAAATCTCCAAAGGTCTCATATCTTTGATGGATTTCTTTTAATATCTTTCACCATAATTTGATGTTTGGGATGCCACCTTATACTAAGAATCTTAGAAGGACATAATTTCTAAACAAATTATTCACGACCCTTTTTATTATTAAAAAGGAGCTTTGTTAAAGTCACATAATTTGTAAAGCCATCACTATCATGGATAGATTGTCAATCATGCTTATGTATGAAAGAAAAAAAAAAAGATTTATGCACTCAAGGAGAAAGTTCTTACAATATTAGACGACTATTGTGCAAAAGATTGAGATTATTGATTATTATCATTAAATTTTTTTTTTTTTTTTTTTGGGGGGGGGGGGGGGGGGGGGTAATTTTGGTCAGAGCCATTTTAATCAACATAGGAAAAACAAAGTACAATGATAAATGGAAAATAACTGGAGTAGCAGCTAGAGACACAAGAAGAAAATACACAAAGAGAGAGCTAAATAGTAGACAACCAATAATGTATAAAAAAATCGAAAATTGAACGACGCCATCAATGAGCTTTGAACTTAGTAATTCTGGAGTAGATATAGAGAATACATATACTCTGGTTGCCTGAAGACCCTCCAAGAGTATTCTAAGTCAGGCTATCATCATCGTTCAGGCTGACAACAATCCTTCAAAGCATGACAGTAAAGCCATTCAAAATGGAGACCCAATGAAAGACCAGCAAAGACAAGCCTTCTCCATGAACTTCCAAAGCCACAGAAAGAATTCTGAACACCAGATATCTTAACCAACAGAGACAGCACTAACAAAGTGCCTAAGAGTTTCCCTTATTTCCATTTCGAGGTCTTTATTCTCACATCCTTAGCAATAGGAGGCCAAAGTAATGAAACACTTTGCCGAAGAATTAAAGCTTTGATTATTTCTTTCACGCCACAAATAATAAATGGTGGCATTGAACAATAAGAGTTTGCACATCTTATCCTTATTTTCACCCTGTAAGCTGCTAATAAAATTAAGGGCCTGGGAGACATTGGGTCTTAAAAGGAAATTTTGCATGTTAGGAATAAGCCGAATTAAGATTTTGTAGGAATATTCACATTCAAAAAATAAATGGTGCATGGATTCTAAGTTATCATGGCAGAAAAAAACACTTGGGATTTGCAATAGCAATGCCTTTCCCAGCTAAAACATTCGTTGTTTTAAGCCTATCAAAAAGAGCCATCCAAGTGTATATAGAGAATCTGGGAGAGTGTTTCTTATGCCAAACAAGATGGGACTAGTCCATAGTGTCTTGAGCCTCAAAGAATTTCATGTAATAATCTCTATAAGATTGCTTAGAATTGCCATTCTAGGTTAGGTTGTAAGTGTGATCCGAGACAAGAGGGATATTGCCAATATAGTTTATGATATCTTCTCTAATAGAATCAGGAATGCACCAATTTCCATTTTGGATCTAACTATCAATAGATTCATTATCCTTGTAGAGATTAAGAGAGGAAAGTCCTGGGAATCTATTAATCAGTTTTTCCCTCACACACCAATGATCCCAAATAATAGATGCCTTGCAAATGCAATGAGGAGAGAAAAGGAAATTTTCTCTAACCCGAACTGTAGTATCACATATGCCCTTCCAGAATCTGGTGGGAAGAGTAGCATTGCTTTTCCAAGGAGATATATAGTGGGCTAACAGAAAATCTGAAAGAGGATTTATATTATTATACATTCTACTAACGATAAAGTAGTTATATGCAAACCTCATTGCCAAAATAGAAGGAATACCAAACCCGCCTTTGCTAAAAGGTTTACAGGTATTCTCCCAAGAGATAAGGTGCATCCGTTTTCCAATAGTATTACCAAAATAAAGAAATATGGCACAAGATTTACTAAAGCATTTAATGACAATTTTAGGGATAAAGGTAGCTCTTACCCAATAGGAAATAGTGTTGGAGATCGTATATTTAATATACTGCATTCTGCCAGCTAAGGACAATGTTTTGGCTTTCCAACCAATGAGGAGATGATTGATCTTTTCCAGTAGGAGCTAAAATATGAGATTTTGATCTTCTCAGACGAAATAGGAATGCCAAGGTAGATAATTTTGTTTGAAACATTGGAGATCTTCAGAATTTGGGCCAATTCTAAGACATTAGGCGTGTGCTGAAAGAAAGAGACCATACTCTTATGACTATTAAAATGAAGTCCAGAGCAGCTAGAGAATTTATCCAAAATATCATTAAGTATGGAGCAATTAGTATTATTAGCTTTGCCAAAAACAATCAGATCGTCAGCATACAAAAGATGTGAGATGTGGAAATCTCCCAAGGAAATACCCTTGAACTCTCTCAAGTTGGACTGATCATCAAGCAAATAACAAAGATTGTCCATAATGATGTAAAAAAGATATGGACTGAGAGGGCAGCCCTGCCTTAAGCCCGTGGAAGAAGAAAAAAACCTTCTAAAGAGCCATTCAAGCAGATGGAGTAGTTAGTGTTAGCAATGCAAGCCTTAACCCAGTTAGTGAACACATTAGGAAAACCTTTTTGAGTCATTCTAGAGATTAGAAACTCCCTAGAAACCGTATCAAAAGCCTTCCTAATGGTCAAATTTAGCACAGAAGTAATCACTTCTTCTAGAATTAATGAACATCTTCATAATTTCACCAGCTAAAATGGGATTATCAGTGGCCAATCTATTGGAAATAAAAGCTGTTTGACTCTTGTGCATAATAAGAGGCATAACCAACTTCAAACGATCTGCTAGGATTTTAGCAATGATTTTGTAAAATATATTACACAATGCAATAGGTCTGAAGTCCCCAATGCTACTAGCATGATCATATTTAGGTATCAAGATAAGAGCAGTGGCCTTAGCACCTTTAGGAAGGTAGCTTTTAGAGAAAAATGATTGCACAACTTTAAAAACTTCAATGTCAATAATGTGCCAGCACTTCTTATAAAAATCAAAATTTAAACCATCTGGCCCAGGAGCTGAGTCAGAGTGCCCAACAAAAACTACATTTTTAACTTCCTCATAAGTGACAGGTTTGATCAGGTGTTTTGCTAGATGAGGAGGAAGACATGTACCTATTGGAATGTTAGTAGTATCCGCAGTTGTAGTGCTAGACTGATTAAGCAATGCCTTAAAGTGCTTAATGATTTCCTGGATTTTGGTAGCCCGATCTATGGAAGAGCCAAAGAGGGCACACTCAATAGTACTGCTATTCACAGCTCTTCTCATATGAATCCTAGAGTAGAGAAATTTTAAATCTTCTTCCCCATGCTTAAGCCAATTGATTTTAGCTCTTTGATTCACCCAGGTGGTCCAGATGGAATTGTAATGCATCAATTTGGAGTTGATGTTTTTAAGATTATTGTAGATCTCAGAATTGAGAGAGTCCAAATCAAGGAGATTTTGACATTCCAGCTACTGCTAAGAGAGTCAATCAAGGTCATGATAGTATTAGAAGAGTTCCTATTAGTCCCCTTAATGAGAATTTTAATATTTCTGAGCTTATTATAGAAACTAATGATAGGATTGCCCTCAACCGACACCACAAAGTCTTCAAACAGAACATCCCAGAAATCCTGATAACGGATCCAGTGATTTTTGAACATGAAATGGTGAACATTTTTCTTTTGTTCACCAGTAGTTGTGATAAGCTGGGAATGGTCAGAAATATAGGCACTCAGAACTTTATAAGAAGAGTTGGGAAAGGTAGAAATCCATTTTTCATTGACAAGAGTTCTAACAAGCTTAATACTAATAGGTTTGTCACTTCTCTGATTGCTCTAGGTGTATAAAATGCTCGTGGAAGTAAGGTCCGTGAGGGCAATGTCAAATATCAAGGAGTTAAATTGTCCCAACCTAGCTACTAAGATAGGATTACCACCAGCCTTCTCAAAGATAAAATGACAGCATTTGAAATCCCCAGTGACAATCCACGGATGATCATTTAGGGGATTGAGCCTTCTAATATCATCCCATAAGATGGTTCTCTCATCATGAGAGTTAGAGGCGTAGATTATGGATAGAATGACAAGATCAAGAGAAGTGACAGATAATTTGCCAGAAATCATTTGATTGGAAAAGAAGATAGGTTCAAAGTTGATTCTATCAAATTTCCATTTTATCCAGATCCTACCCGGAGTGGTAAAATGAAAGTTATTACAACTTTTCTCATTAATAAAAATCTCATGACAGTGATTGAATCAAGAGTCATTTAGATTTTGAAGGAGAATTCTATTCTCCAAGAGACAAACCATTTCCAATCTATGGTCCTTAACCAACTTCTTGACACCGCTCACCTTATCAGGGCTGTTAAAACTCCTGATATTTCACACACCGATGGTTAGAATGGGCATAAGGATTTTGAATTATTGCTCCTTTTGGAGCCTTTCCCTCTAGTACTAACATTGTTGAGTCACTCGATTAACTTAAAATATATTTGAAAATTAATTTAAATTAGAATTAAATATTATATTTTAATATTTTAAATTAATTATATATTAAAAATTAAAAAATTCTGAATATATATTGAAAATTTAAATTAAAAAAAAAATCAAGCGCAAAAATCAAGTCAAGCTTGAATTTATTTCAACTTCTTCATCCTTTCATCCATCGTCGATCAAATCGACGCCCTAAAGTACTGGAATACTCTGCTCGTTCCAGAAGAAATTTGTTGGATCCACCCTGCCCTTCACCTTTGCCAACCTCATGAAATTCCCCTTAAAATACTTCATCCCCCAAACACTAGCTTCCAAGTAACTCTCCCCGTTCCCCTCCACATTCCTCCCCAGATCAATATCCTTGTAGTTATAATACGCTGCCCTCGGCTTGCTCGACACATAAGGCGCCATGAACCCATAAAACTTCCTCATCCATTCCAAATGCTTCTCTGTCACACCTTCCTGCTTCTCAAACCACCTCATGAAATACTGCACGTTATAAATGTTCCCACCTCTATGAGGAAAAGCAACAGCGTCCTCCTTTATCTCGCTCATTCTCCCACCCATTGGCTCAATTATAAGCACCAAAGGCTCATCGTTAGCGCCCATCAGAAAATTCCAAATCTCCTCTAACCCCTTCTCTGTTATTGGTTGCTGGACAAATTCCGATTTTGCCTTAAAAGAGCTATTGAACTCCGGAGTTCTATTTAACAGTGTCTCCAATGGCTTTCCTGTGCCACCATAGAAGAACAAAACTGACTCAATCCAGCTCATTTCAGTGCAGTCGGTAGCCTTCAAACCAAGCTCTGGAAAGCTCTGCTGCGCTAAGTTGAGCAACTCCTCCTTCCGCCCGAGGTAAAATGAGTTAAATGTAACTTGTATTGTTTTACTCCCATCTGTGTCGGTGCCGGCTTGAGCTATTACTCGGATGAAGAGATTGACATCAAACTGGTGCGCAAGTTCCTGCCACCGCGCCACCACTTTGGTGGCGTTCTGTCTCAACGTCTTGCCTACGTTGAAAGCCGTCACCACCGATGGGACGTCGACGAGGTTGACTTTGAAGGCGACCATGACGCCGTATCCCGCTGAACCGGCACCACGGATAGCCCAAAAAAGATCCTCCCCCATAGCCTTCCTATCGAGGAGGCGACCATTTACATCGACAAGCCACGCGTCGACGATGTTGTCGACGGAGGCACCGTACTTTCGCGTCAAAGTACCGATCCCTCCTCCGCTTAGGTGACCGCCTACACCGACAGTTGGGCAGAAGCCGGCGGGAAAGGCTAAATTTTTGTTGGTTTTAGCGATGGCATAGTATAGTTCGCCTAATGTTGCGCCGGCTTGAACCCAAGCGGTTTTTGAGCTTGCGTTGATGGATATCGAACGGAGAGCGGCGATGTCGAGGATTATGAACGGTGTGGTGTTAGGCCCGGTGAAGGCGGAGTAAGACATGCCTTCATAGTCGTGGCCGCCGCTGCGTGTCCGAATACGGAGGTCAGTTGCGCGGGCGCAGGTTACGGTGGCTTGGACATGTGATGGAGAGGCGGCAGAGACAATGAGAGATGGCTTAGAGGAGTTTGGTGAGATGAGGAAACGTTGGTTTTGGACGGAGGAGAGGAGTGCGGAGCTGTAGGTAGCCGTGTTGGGGAGGGAGAGGAGGTTAGGTGAAATTGTTTTGTAGTTGAAGCAATGGATAAAGGATTGGAGGGGTGTGGTGGTGGCGGAGGAAACGAGAAGGGTCGAGGATAGGAGGAGGAGGAGGAGAGGTATCATGGCTTGTTATTACTTCGTTGACGCCATTGTCGTTCTCTGGCCTCTTCTACTTATAGTTGGAAAGGCTTGGTGGTGCAACATGCAAGACGTTGCCATTTGCTACGAAGTACAGGGTTTGAAGACATTCGACGTATTGTTTGGCTGATATGATCCGATGTAGGGCTGCCAGCGAACGTTCGACCAGCTACTCGATGTTCCCATAAAAGATCGTTTGTGATCGTTTAATTAACTAAATAAATAAATTTGAGCAATATTTTAAATACTCGATTATTAAATAAACAAGCTTGAACACTAATGCGTTCGGCTCATTTATGTTCGCGAACAACATCATTTGAAGTTCGTGAACAAGCTTGATAAAAGCTCGATATGGCTATATATTTATAAATTATTGCCTTTAATAATGCTACTTTTATGTTCATAGACAATTGTTTTTATTATAAATGTGTTTGTTCATATATATGTTCATGAACGTATTTGTTTGATAGTTAAAAAAAAATCGTTAGATATGTTCACGAACATGCTCGATCTAATCATTTGTTAGGAAGCTCGATAAAGCTCGTTTGTTAAGTTAATGAACATCTAAAAGTAGAGCTCGTTTATAGCTTGTTCATGTTTGTTTGTTTAAAGCTAGATAAGCACTAAGCGAACAAACATGAACTGAACATGAACCGAACATAAACACTTATTAATTTAAATGAACCAAACATGAACAAAACAATAAAGCTCGAACAAACATGAACCAAACTTGAACAAGCTAATATTAAATGAACACAAACATGAATACTCACATACTTGGCTCGGCTCGGTTTGTTTGAAGCCCTAATCTGATGCTTGTTGGTGCATTTGAATGATAGAAGTTAGAGCATTGCCTGTAAATGATGACCAACGACAGAGCTTAGACCAAATGGAAAATTTTTAGGAATAAGCGTAATATATATCAAATTTAGCAAGAGAAGCGGGAATGGGAAAAAATATGAAAAGCAGCCGATGTATCATAACTTTTCACGCATTCAAAAAGCACAGCCTGATTGCTGCATTCAAAGAATATTTTGAATGCGTCAAACCCATTGGCGCATTCTTTGAATGCACTGAATTGTTTCGTGCATTTAAAAAATGCGCTAATAGGTTCGGCGCATTCTTTAAATGCGCCTAATAAACAAGCGTATTTTGCATTTCGGTTTTGGAGAATACTATGTTCCTAAATGATTTGAGAGATTTACATATAACTTTTTATAATAAAAACTATATATAATTTTTTATGAGTATAGTTATTATAATGTATAAATTATGATTAAATATAAAATTAAATTAATTAACCTAAAGAGACTTTATATTGTTATTTATTTTGTTCATATATTAAAAATTTGGAATGATATGTTCAAAAAAATTATTTTATTGTTATTATTATAACTATATTACATTAAAAAATATAATATATTTTTATTTTATTTAATATTTTAATTATATTTTATTATATTATAATTATATTGCATAATATAATTTAAATTGTTATTAAAATTTATTATAAGTAAAAGTAAATTTTTATAAATATTGTAATTTAAAATAACTTCATGTATAATGTTATATTCGAGATTAATGTTTTTTTAGAAAGGTCAAATTTTATAAATGAGAGTAAGTTTGGTCAAATTTAACAAGAGGAGCACGGATGCCAATTCCGTTTCGGATACTTTTTTTTTTGGACATTTAGGCCATTTAAGGCAAACTCACACACACAACGCATACACAAAGACTCGAACCCAAGACCTCTTAGTTGAAAGTCTAAGCTCTCAACCAACAGGTCAAGGTGAGCTGTGTCCGTTTCGGATACTCATATGTCCGTTAATTTAAGAGATTAAATATAATTGTTTATAATAAAAATTATATATAAATTTGTATAAGTATAAATATTTAAGTATAGTTATTATGATTTATAAATTATAATTAAATATAATACAAAATCTATTTAAAATTGGAATTATAAAAAGAAGCAAGTTTAATGTCTAAATATGCATAAAGATCGTAAATTTAAAAATATTTAAATAGATTGAGAGAACATAGGTAATAAAACTACAATAAAAATTTACAGTAATATAAATTAAAATAATAATATTAATAAATAATATAATGCATGAAATGTCATTACTATGCGCTCGTTACAAAGTTCTAAAAACATAATAACTTCAATGTTTCTTTATCACCATACGCATGCGGGCTTCGAGTTCTGTTTGGGTTCGGCAACAACCGAATTCTTTTTTATACCAATGCTGGAAGCATTCCCAATCCTACGCATCAAGAAAATTCTTCCTCTTTTTACCTGGCCAATATATCAGATTCTCATATGTATTATCAAGGAAAACATCTACCACAAGATGTCATTTTTAGTAGAGAATACAATGTCTTATATCAGCTGTTAGGTTGTCCACAATCGTCTTAACCAATCCATCTTCAAGTCTTCTTGTTTCAGCATGTCTTGCCTTCAGAATCTTCATTGGTGTTGGATGTCCTACCATTTACATAACCCTCCTATGTACATAATTTCAAACTTCCTCGTTCAAACCGGCGTCATCCCTGTAAGAGCGGATCATCATAACTATGATGTATGTGTCATATAATATGCAATCTTCCATATCGGACCAAGATTGCATACAACAATGATAAAGTTCATTTGATCTGGCCTTCTCCTTTAACGCATCATCAGTGGAATGTGTTAAACATTCCCTTAATCTAGTGCTGCCTTCCATGATCAAGCTCTTCAAAGGGATTTTTTCCTTCCGATGCATTGTAGAAGAACATAAAACAACCACAATAAAATCTATATAAGAAGTTGAGAATGTAGGAAACCAACAGCATACATCAATTTATAGGCTCTTTCCATCAATTTTCATGATCAATTATGATTTGATAAATACTTAATAAGTAGCACATAGTGATTTGATAGGACATGCTGTTATAAGTTGGTCTAATATGACCTGACTTAACAACACATAATGACTTGATAATACATGCTTATTTAACAAAATTGGCTTTGTTGAGAATATTATTTTTTAATTTACATAATTTATTTTATTCTATTATATTAAAAAAAATTAGTGTTCTCAAGTAAGTTTTGGTGCAAACTATTGACCTCATTTTTGTATGAGGTCACTTAGACCCACTTGGGTTTCTTTCCAGTGACTTAGTGATTGGGAAGTCTCTACTCCCTGATCATATAGATCCTGGATAAGACCCAAACCAACCTCAATCAAATTCAATTCCACCTCCTAATCCAGTCCTTGGATCAACCTCCAATCAACCTTTAATTAATTCCAACTCAACATTCAATCAACTTCCAAGTTTGATCCAAACATTAATAATCATCCCATTGATTATTAATGATATGGATAAGTCATCCTCAATCATCTAAGTCTGAAACTTAGTCCAATTCCAAGGTTTCAAATCAAATTCATGGGGCTAAGGGCTAAGGTCCTGAAACCCTTTCCTAGGGAATTTTCATACCTTATGAAACCTAGTCTAATGACCTCTGATTTGGGGTTTATCAATTGCGTCTTGTTTAGGCATGTTTCTAAGGTCAATCATCCAAATTTGAGTTCAATCACACATTCCTAGCCCTCAAATTCAATCTTTTCCCGAAGGCTGCAAAACCTTCAGTTATTTGCAACCCATACCACTGGACTTGGTATATTGTAGATCTTGGCCTTGCAACCCTTTCCAAACCCTCCAACCACTTCCATGACTTTCATTAGGACCTATTGATCAACACTCTACAACCTTTTTGATTCAATTTGACCCAAAATAGACTAAGGGGTCAAAATGACCAAAATACTCTTTTAAAGGAGTTTTTAACTTTTCCGTATAGTTCAATCCAACCCTTCTACTTGAACCCTCAAAACTCATTCCAATGGATCGTAAACATCATTAGGAACACATTGGACTCAAACCCACACTTTGGTTTGACCTGGTTGACTAAGGTGTTCCCTTAGGGACCAAATGACAATTTCAAACCAAATGCCTTCCACTTGGCATAAGATCACCCCCATTGACTTCATATGATAAATTTGAACTCAATGGATCCAACTCTTGACCATAGGACAACTTGGTTGACCAAGTTTGACCAAACCTTCCATACACCTCCACCCATTCAAATCCCTTGACCAAGACCACTTCAATCCTATTTAAACCCATGGGGTGACCCCTTATGCTCCCAAGAGACCCCTCTTGGAGATCCAAGCCTTGGGCTCACTTGGGTTAGCCATTTGGCTTGACCCAAGTGCCCAAAGAGAGGTTCCCGTTGAGCCATTTTTCAATCCTAGCCCAATTAAACCCAACCAGTGGTGGCATTGGGTCTCCCTTGATCCAATGCATCTTCCCTTGCCAGCTCAGCCTAGGGGTGTAAGCGAGTCGAGTCGAGTATCTGCCTTATCAAGCCTGGCTTGTTTAACACTCAATTGGCTCGAACTCGAGCTCAATTAGTAAACTCGAGCTCGACTCATCTAGAAAAAGCCAAGCTCGAGCTCGATTCGAAAGCTCGACCTCGTTTGATTAGCTTCATTCATCAATTAAATTTTTTTTTTGGAAATTTTTTCTAACACTTATTTTTTTATTATGAAAAATAACTTAACTAATTATAAAATGTCCACAAATTTAACTTTTAATTTCTTTTAATAAAATTTAATTGTAGAAGAAATCAATATATAATGAGCAATCATCTTTCTTTAAAAAAATTTATTTAAAAAAATGATCAATTTCAAGTGCAATTTTTATGCAATTAAATACAATTAAAACTTGATAAATATGAAAAAGAGCATTCATCTCAAAGTTAAACCAAATTCCATATCGTCGCATCATTACAAAAAAGTAATTAGAATTATACAACCCATTAAGCTCGATCCTAGCACAACATTATTACATTAAAGTTGTCTTGTTCTTGTTATCTGACCAAACTTTTTCTTCTTGCTCATCATTTGAACAGTTTGCAACTTTCCATTCTCCGAAGACATTGATTTCCTGTTTACATTAAAAAAAAAAACAAGCAAACATAGCTCATGTTAAGAATTGTTCTGGCAATTAACAAGCACACAAAGTCATGTTAAGAATTTTTTTGTCAAATAACAAGCAGACAGCTCCAGACCAATTGTCGGAACTAAGACAATGGAAAAATTATAGGACATTACAAATAGTCACAGACTCACAGCTCTGACCTCGGTTGGGAGAACAAGAAGCTAGAACTACTCGGTAGGGAAAGTTGAAAGTTTGAAAAATTAAAAATTAAAAATTACAGTTTAATTACAGTTGAAAGTTTGAAAAACACGAGAAGACAATTTCATATCAAACATATCTCGGTAGGGAGAACAAGCAAGCTTCATATATCTATAAAGTTACTACTATTGTTGCAAATTTTAGACCGTAGAAGCTAAAACTATGGCAATGCTTACCAGCTAGTGAAATTAAACCATAATAAATAAACAACATACTGACCTTTCTTCTGGACTCCAGACATGCTTCCACTAATTAAGTATACATTTGCCAAAATAAACAAATTTTATAAATCAACTGCTTAATAATGTCTTAGTTAATTTATGCAAAAGAAAATATATTTCTGACCTCCAATTTTCTCAAGTAATCGGTAGGACAATCTCCACCTCTTCATCCTCTTCCTCCTCTTACAAAAGCAAAGATAATTGAATATTCATATGTAAGTATTTGGGATACCAAACAAATGTCTTATATCTTGAATGTAACATCATTACCTTAACCCTTCCCTTCAAGCCATAGTGGCAGCGAACCCAGTTGGAGCCACAAAGGAGAGCTTGCACAGTGTCAACCCCTAATTTTGATCGATATGTATCAACTACTCTTTCTCCAGCACTGAAAGTGGACTCTGAAGCAACTGTACTAATAGGGATGGATAAAATATCCACTACCATTCTTGAAAGTATGCGGTATTTGGCTTGATTGTTTTTCCACCATGCTATCACAATAAACTTCTGCCATTCAATACAAAGTTCTAAGCCATCTTCCAAGTAGTTGTCTAAATCTGATTTTATAGACATGGTGCTTGTTTTGGATGAGACAAATGAGGTGAAATCATGCTAACAACTATATTTTTTAGAATTAGATTGATGGTCCACACTTTGCAATGAATTGGTTGTGCTCCTTGAACTCCCTCCTGCAATACCACCATCACCATCCAATTCGGCTTCAGAACTTCTAACATATTCCTCATATATTTCATAGAGAAGACATCTAACATGCTACACATTCCTCATGCTTTCATCTCCATAAGTTGAGTTCCTCCATTACTAGCTTTCTAGTAGGTAATTATAATTGTTGGACAACCTCAGAAAATTTGACTAACCTTACTTCAGATACATTGACAAAATTCACAATGTCTCTAATTTTATCAATAATGTACTACACACTTTTTACACAATCCTTAACTACAAGGTTTAGTATGTGAGCACAGCAACGGACATGAAACAACCTTCCTCAAAAGAATAATTTTTTCTTCACTCTAAAACTATCTTTTAAAAGCCTCATTGCCCTATCATTATTGGATGCATTATCAACTGAGATTGTAAAAACTTTATCCTCAACACCCCATTCACAAAGTGCCTTGTAGAATGTATCAACAATTTTCGTAGCCATATGTGGTGGTGAAAAATGCAAAAAACTCAATACTCTTTTATGTAACTTCCATTGTGAATCAACATAATGAGCTGTGACTGTCATATATGAAATTCTTTGATTTTTTGACTTCCATAAATCTGTGGTAAAACTTATTTTGTTAATTCCCTTTAAAGCATTCTTCAATTTTTTCTCTTTTTCATACACTTGTATGACATCATTGCGTGCTGTTGCCCGTGAGTATTTCACCAAAAAAAGGTGACATAGACTTTAAAATTAAGTTGAATCCAAATTCTTCAACAATTGAAAATGGTTTCTCATTAATTAGAATGTAATGTGCTATCATCTCCCTAACTTTTTGATGATTATATTTAAATGTTGTCAACATTCCACCATCTTGACTGCTCTGAGAGAATGTGTTTTCTATATCTGATGGTTGGAAGTGTAAGATTTTTTGCTTTTTGATGGCATGAATTCTAGCAGCACATCGGTCCAAATGTCTTTTAAATTGTGTAGTTGCTCCAGTAACTCCAATAAGTAGTTATTTTTTACAATGAACACATTCTCCTTTTTTTCAGTAGGAAGAATAACTTCTTTGAACTCATCCCAAACTTTTGATCTTTTTTTTCTTTTATTTATTCCTATAACATCATCAACTTCTTCAATATCATCCACTTGATTTTCATTAGTCCACTTTTCAACCTCTTCGTCAATCTCATTGACATGATTATGTGTCATTCTCATTCATAGGTTGACTACCAACATAAGAGTGAAGATGGTCATCATGTCTTCCAATCTCAATATTTGCAGGATCAATATTATCCCCTTCCAAACTACCTGGTGTTGACATTCTAAAAAAAATGATCATAACATGAGAATTGAAAAATATATTTTACATCTAAAAATTAATTCTCATTTTTTAAAATGCAAGTACGAGAATCAAAGAAGTAATATACATTCAAATGTACATCCAAAAATCAAAGATCAAATTAAAGAACCAAGAGAATCAAAGAATTAATATACATCCAAATATCTTTTTAATATCATGGTATGTTTAAAAAAATAAAAATTGCATGGTAGAATAAATAACTATCTCTTAAACAATTTGCTTAAACAAGACATAAGGAACACACTCTAAATTAATTACCAAGCACTGGATAACTATCTACCAACAAGATAGTTATCTAAAAACTAAATCTCATTTTTTTAAATGCAAGCATGAGAATCAAAGAAGTAATATACATTCAAATGTACATCCAAAAATCAAATATCTTTTTAATCTTTTGGGCATAGCAACAGTTGAACCTGCATTCATTAGGTAAACAGCCCAATGCTCTACCAGCTTAGCTATATCTGATTTGACAATTAGGTTATACGAAAACATTAATATTTGGATAATACTAAACCAAACAACCCCTTAACATTGATTAAAAGATCCTTCAAGTTCTTTTTTAATAAAAAATGGAATAATCAAATACATCAAAATCAAAATATTGGCACAACAAACTATAGATATAGATGATTAATCAATATAGAATTCCCATTGTCTCCACCGACCATTTTTTTTCAGAAATAATTACGTAGCATTTAAACTACATTAACTAAATAATTGCTAACGCTATATTCATAAAACTAATAACAAGTAACACTAAATAAAAAATACAATGAATTTTAGAACATGAATATGAACCTTCACTTTAGAGCTTGAATTTGAATCTTTAAGACCCTTATTGTAAACATATTTGAAGAAAAAAAAAAAAAGAAACTTAATAAGGATGACAGATCTGTAGTTCTATACAAAGAAAAAAACTTAATAAAGAATCTGCTTGAACTGAGCAACATAAAAAAAAAACTGAATAAGGATGACAACACACAAACTACAGTCCCATGCTCTAAATGACTATATTACGTAAAATTGCATATGATCTAGGGAAGAAAAACATGAGTTAAACAAATCTGGAAGAATGAATAAATATCTGAATCTGAATAAATATCTGAATCTGAATATGAACTTACGATTATTTACAACTAACATCACTAACCTGAGTTAAACAAATCTGGAAGAACGCCTCCAAAATGCAACTCGCCAAATATTCTCCTGCTCGAGCACAAGAAGAACTTCAGCACAAAAAAAAAAAAAAAAAAAGAAGAATGAAGAAGAAATGAGCAATTAATATAACTCCTAATGTGCTTACAGACCTAATCGGAGCAACTAGTAACTTGAGCACCAGAGAACGAAACCAAGAAGTGATGCCCTAGGCGCTCACGAAGGGGAAGGACGCTGCACTCGTCTCTACCTCATGAACGAACCAAGCAGACCGACTCCTCAATAGGTTATTAAGTTTATTTACTAGCTCCGGACCTCCGATTTTTTTTTGCCCGGTCTGAAATTCCCACTCACTCAGGTCGTCAGGCGTAGCCGTGTGGCCCGTGTTACGCGTAGATGGAATTTGCAGTTTTGCACAGTCTGCCTTTTATTTGAGCCAGCTTGACGAGCGCTCGTCGAGCCGAACAAGACTTAACTCGAACTCGAGCTCGATAATACACCGAGCTCAAAATTCTACTCGAGCTCGAACTCGAAACTCGATAAGTTCGACTCGCGAGCTCGTTAACGAGTCGAGCTCGAGTCAACTCATGAGTCGGCTTGACTCAGTTACACCCCTAGCTCAGCCCATGGATTAACTTGGGTCAAGAGTTAGGCTAACCCAAAGTGGCCAAAATCACTTGGGATTGAGCCACTCGCACCTTAAGCTCAATTGAACCTAGCCAACACCCCCACTAGATGGCTCTAGGTCCAAGGTGTATACCAAAGCCAACCCAACCTTTGGGTTGACTTGGGTCAACCTCTAGGCTAGCCCAAAGTGTCCAAAACAACATCAACCCAAGCCATCTCCCACCTCAGGGCAATTCAAACCAAATTGCCACTTGCATTAGGTGCACTAGACCCAGACCCACCTCCCATATCAAACCGAGGGTCTGGTGTGACCTGGGTAAAGCCCAATTCAACCCAAACCAAGCAAGTTTGGGTCAACCCAAGACATTCCATCAAATTGGGCTCCCCTAAGTCCAATTGAGCTCACACTCAAGCTCATTCACGTCCCCATAATCTTTTTTCGGTTAACCCAACCCTAGGCCCTAGTCGACGGTGGCCAGAACCAATAGAATTCAAGCTTCGGTGGTCCTCCCCCAACCCTAAACCCTAAACCCTAAACCCAACTTTTTAAAACTTCAGGCGCACTATCGCTCTAGGGGAATGTCTCCTGCCACGTGGAGCCCATCCGATGGCCAGCCCAAGAGATCCCGACCATCCATGCCCGCGGGATTGAGCTGAACATGGCAGCTTATTCCAGAGGGCATGCATGATTCACTTCCTAGCTTTCAAAATTGTTCCCCAGAGCTCCCTCAACCTTCCTCTCTGTCTCCCCAATCACTTCCATTCTTTTTTTTTTTTCTCTTTTTTTTTTTTTGGAAACTTTTTTCCTTTTTTTTTTCTTTTATATATTTCTTCACTCCTCTTACTTTATTCACAAGCTATTTTGGTATCAAAACTTCTTAGGCATATGGCAAAGGCCTAAATTGCTGATAATGAATATGCATAACCCATAGTGAACAAATCCTTTCCAGCTTCTCCAAATTGAAGTATAACCTTATCATAATCCTGTTCATTTAGCTCATATTCTCCCGAAGCAACCAAGTGAAAGTTCTTTACTGATGCAACAATTACCCTTCCCCAGAAGTTTAGACACCAGCACTGAAGCTGTTCATGCCACCTTGGGGACTTATTTTTTAAGATCAACATTATTTTTTTCTCTCTCTCTTTCCATGAAACTTTCTCTTTTTGAAGATCATTTGGTTCTATGTGCAAGAAAGAACAGACCATGAATGTAAAATTATTGACAATTGTTGATGTGTTCAACTACATCCCAAGTATCTTCTCAGCTTCTTCTTTATTGCCTTCTGAATCTTCTCTGCATCTCCCAATCTCCTTGCACCTACCATTAGACTAGCTAGAAGAAACATGCTCAGAGAAATGCTCCCTAAACGGAGAAATCTGGCTCCATTGGCATCCCATTGATCAAATCATAAGCCTCAAATAGATTACCAGCTCTTCCAAGAAGATCCACCATAGAAGCATAATGCTCTAGCCTGGGATCATTCTGGTGTCCTTCTTGCATAAATAGACTTTCCAAATCATAGCCTGGGAACATTCTAATCCAGCTCCCTTTATCGGATTAGAAGTAATGGATCAGAATGCAGCTTCCTCCATGCATCATTTACTGACTGAGGCTTATCTTCAAAAAAAGCTCCATGAACAGTAGCCTTAGACGAGTTAGACTCCGCTGCAGTGGTCGACGCCCCATCCGAAGGCTGGACTTGGAGCGCCTTGAACCCATTAGAGGGAAGGCCGATCAGGCTCTGTGTGAGGAATCGAATGATGTCAGGCATGTTGATCAGCTTGAGCTTCAGCTATGGGAGGGTGTCATTGAGTGTATATGATGCGGTTTAGAAGGAAGTGAGGTGTGGTGTAGTGAGATACGGTTCAGGTTGGTGGAAGCATGAACAGGAAGCCAAAATGAATGGCAAGTGCCATAGCTTCGTTTTAATGTTAGGGCCTCATATTCAAATGAGGTATGCTGTTGCCGTGCTGCGGTGAGATACAGGATATCGCGAAAGTGATGGCAAAGCAGATTGTTCTTGCGGGATTTGATCAGGGATTTGAGGGAGAAGCATCCAAGATAATGTTAGTTTGCATTAATCTCTGATTTAATCCTTCATTTGACTTTATTTTTATTTTTAATTTTAGATTAATAGTAATATTAATAATAATATATTACTATTCATATTCTTATTAATTTAAAATGGCAGCAAATCAATAATTTCTAAAAAAATACATGGATTCGTGTGCATTTCCTCGAATTATGTGTTTTGTCTCGAAATTGCATTGATTTGCATGCATGACTTTAATTGGACAAAATGGGGATCAATTCATGATCGCCATTTTGAACACAACAAAGAAATCAATTTTGCGATCGGGCGTTGTTTGGGCGATGTCGAGTGCCAAATTTCTTGATTTATATGCTCTTGCCTTGGGATGTGTGCCACCACTTCAGATGATCCCAATTGAATATAGGAAATATAATTCTTGCATGTTAATGTTGTTTCAGACACAATGGCGTGATCTGTTCTGTGATCGAACGTCATTTGGGCGGTTGTTGTTATCAATTTCGGGTGTTAGTAATCCCTTTGGACAAATCTCATCTGATTCGACCACGAGGGGTCTCTACTTAGGCGAACTCGATGTCTTGATCACAATGACATAGTTCGTTTAGCAATCGGAGGCCGTTTGACCCTTCAAGTGGTGTGTCGTGTCGATGCGTTCATTTTTTAATTGGCCATTTTTTATCTATTTTCTTGTGTTATTGCGTATAGAGGTCAACAAATGATATTACTATTCATATTCTTATTAATTTAAAATGGCAGCAAAGCAATAATTTCTAAAAAAATACATGGATTTGTGTGCATTTCCTCGAATTATGTGTTTTGTCTCGAGATTGCATTGATTTGCATGCATGACTTTAATTGGACAAAATGGGGATCAATTCATGATCGCCATTTTGAACACAACAAAGAAATCAATTTTGCGATCGGGCGTTGTTTGGGCGATGTCGAGTGCCAAATTTCTTGATTTATATGCTCTTGCCTTGGGATGTGTGCCACCACTTCAGATGATCCCAATTGAATATAAGAAATATAATTCTTGCATGTTAATGTTGTTTCAGACACAATGGCGTGATCTATTCTGTGATCGAACGTCATTTGGGCGGTTGTTGTTATCAATTTCGGGTGTTAGTAATCCCTTTGGACAAATCTCATCTGATTCGACCACGAGGGGTCTCTACTTAGGCGAACTCGATGTCTTGATCACAATGGCACAGTTCGTTTAGCAATCGGAGGCCGTTTGACCCTTCAAGTGGTGTGTCGTGTCGATGCGTTCAATTTTTAATTGGCCATTTTTTATCTATTTTCTTGTGTTATTGCGTATAGATGTCAACAAATGCCCCCCCCCCCCCCCCCCCCCCCCCCCCCCCCCCCCCCCCCCCCCCCCCCCACAAATGTGGTACGCGCTTAGAGCGAATAATATTTGTTGTATGTTGATTGACCCTGTGGATCTATAAATGTTAGTTCTAGATGTCACACCGAGGATTTTCATTTAGCCGATCTCCAAGGATTTGATTGGATGTCGCGATAAGACTCCCATTCTATAGATCTCCAAGAGTTTATTTTTGTGCCTTTATAGATCTTTGGATGCACTTGTATACAATAATATGATTTGCATGTTAGTCTTAGTCAAATAGAGACTCATAGGATGGTAACATAGCATTTCATACTCATATCCTTAGAGTGCTACTTGGTAGATTGATAATAACAGATAGCATTATCATTTTATACTCTTCTTTTGCCACCATTGTGTATGGATGTGATATTTCTATCGTATACATACAAACATTGTTCAAAATTTGCCCGAGCTTTGTAGATTCATCAGTTGGTGGGACTTTATTGTCTCTTATACTGATTGTATCTTGCTCAAATTATAAATTTTACTGATGTTACATTCAATTTATGGAGGATCTTCCATCCTTCCCTCCTTTAGCTGCATTATGGCAAAACATTTTAAATATTTATTTGGGGATATCGGCACACAGTGCAATATCGACCTAAATAAATATTTAAAATGCCCCTAGTCTTTAGGGACAATCATATACTAATATTTTAAGGAATATATGTAATATTTAGAAAAAATAGTTAATATGAATTGTTGCATTGTGAAAATTTTATGGTAGTGGAGAAAAAGAGAATTTATGTCTTAGCATTGTACAAAGATCACATACACATAAAGATAGGTCAAGAGCAGCTCATAAGAAACATAAAATTTTACATGAAAACTCTAAAAGGGAAAAACGGTAGAGATTGCCCCAATTGAAATAACTCCATTAGTGTATATTACGAGTTATAAATGATGCTCTTTCCCATGACTTTTGAGTCACATACACATATTTTCGAGTCAGATTTTTGAGTAGTGTCAAGTAGGATGGCAGCTTGTAAAGGTCCTGGGCTATGAACTAATTCCATTGCTTGTGGTGGCTGTTGCAGACTCTCCCACTTTCCCTTTCAATACACTTTTTGGGGGCTGAATTAGTTGTTTAGTTATGGGGATGAATATCTTGCTTCTTGCTGTATATTATATTTTGTGCTATAGGCCTCTATCAGGCTTCTAACAGGAATTAATTCATTAGTTTCTTAACAGTCACGAATAGGAACTTACCAGGTATCAGCTTGAAACTAAAACATAAAATGTGCATCTTGCCCAATGTGCTTTATGTCTACCAATTATTCATTCCATTGGATCTGTTGAAATGGGTCGATAGATGGGGTTTAGGTCTGATCTAAAGTTAATCGGACTTGAAACCAGTTAATCCGAATCCGACCCTTTTAATAAAATAATAAAAAATATCAACTAGAATCTGACCTATTTCGACTTAAATGAACTAAATTCGACCCGTTAACTCATTTTGATAAAATTTTATTATTATTTTAACTTTTTAACAATAAAATTTATGATATTTGTTTAAAAATAATAAGATTAAACCTACATGCATATATATATATATATATATATATATATATATATATATATATATATATATATATATATATATATATATATATATATATATATATATATATATATATATATATATATTAAATTGGTTCTTTTTGGTCAAAAATGGGTTTGCAGCTTAACCGAACTCAACCGTTTAATAAACATATCAAAAAATATAACCCAATCTTGACCCGCTTATTAAATGGGTTACTGGTTAGGTTGGTGAGCTAGGTCAATTTTTGACACCCCTACATTACATGTAGCAGATTACAAGATAGTCGACTCCTTGAATCTAAATAAAGGTTTGAGCATATATAATGCCATGTTATAATTGATTTATATAGAAGTACATATTTTGGATTACAAGATATTTGACTCCTTGAGTTTTATAATGAAATTATGTGTTATATTTGCTAGGAAGTTATTTTAGCAAGATTAATAGAATTTTTGGAATCTCCACATGCTGCTGGAGAAGTTATATTCTCTAAGAAAGTTGAGGTTTGTACTTCTATAACTATTTAAATTCATGCTTGTTGCGTCAAAGAATATTCACGACGGTAGAGAAATATAAAATTTAGTGTTCTTGCTTTGTACAAAGATCTGACATGCAAACTGATTAAACATAGAGGTGTAGCGTTCATAAGAGACACCAACATTTTTACGTGGAAACTCCTAAAAAAGAGGAAAAACCACTAGGCCTTGCCTAGTCTAAATGAATCCATTAGTGTTTGCAATTGATTACAAATGAGGTTTTTCCTTGAGGGGAAGGCCTCGGCTTGATGTAGCAAATACATCATATAAAGTGCATTACATGGTAGGAGTTGGAAGAATCAGTGTTGACATGTTCGTTGGTTGGCATGACCATAGTCATCGAGCGATGTCGGTCGGAAGAATAGTAGTCGGACGATGGTGGTTGGAACGATCGTAGTCAAGTGATGAATGTTAGAAAGACCAAAGTAAAGTGACGATGGTCGAAAAGACTGTTGTTGGCAGGCGAAGGATGTCGGAATGATTATAGTCGAGTGACGATGATCCAAAGGACAGTAGTTGGTGGTCGATGAAGGTCAGAAAGATCGTAGTTGGGTGATGGTGGTTAGAACGACCATAGTCAGACGACGACGATCAAGGAGATTATAGTTTGGAGATGAAGTTTGGAGAGACCATAATTAGAGGGCGATGGAGGTTAGAAAGATCATAGTCGGCAGGCTACGGAGATCGCAAAGACTGTAGTCAGGTGACGGTGGTTGGAAGGACCGTAATCAATAAACAACGGAGGTTAGAAATATCGTAGTCAATAAGCTCCAGAGGTCGAAAAGACTATAGTCAGGTGGTGATGATCAGAAAGGTCGTAGTTAGGCGATGGAGTTCATGCCTTGCGCCCGCACCATCTCCGCATCCCATATCCAAGTCACCATCACTTGTGCCCACGCCACCAACCTCTAACTCCGCATTCGCAGTGGTGCCCACGACAATGAGAGTATGAGGGCATGCCTTACTCAGCCTTCAATGGCCTAAAAACTACTAGTGTCTTCCTAATCCTCGACGTCTTTGCTATATGTTACATATGAATAGAGGCGGAACCAACCTTAGTTCTTATAGGGGGAAAACTACTAAAAACGCTATATATATATATATATATATATATATATATATATATATATATATATATATATATATATATATATATATATATATATATAAAACCAATTATTATATTACAATGAAAATTACAAGTTTTGAATTATATTTTATATCTTCTAATAATATTGCATTACAACTTCATTTGGAACTAAATCAAATGCTTCTTTCTCAATATATTGCACTAGATAATTGTTGAGCTAGTAATCACCCATTTTACTACGTAATTGATGTTTAACAATTTTGATTGCAAAAAATACTTTCTCCACTATAAGGGTGGCAAAGGGAAAAGTTAATGCTAAGAGAATACGCCGGTAAACTTAGAGATACATGTTATCTTTCTTAACCTTAATAAATTATTTTGCTAGATCAACAATGCTATCCAAAGATGAGAACTCCTCTCTTGTACACATATTAAGAATGTATGTGGATAGCTGGTGCTCTAGAGTCACTAGTTTAATTATAAAAAAAAATATGCTTAGTATAACTTTGTAATATAAATTAATTTCTCCTTATTATAACCCGAGAATGAGTTACTTGGACTTAGAGATGATACATAAAGAAGCAATTCAGTAGTATCTTTGGAGAATCTATTATTTAGCTCTTGAAGTTGCATATCAATAACCACGTAAAAGAATTCCACTTGATAATGATATAAATGTTTTACGTCATCATTTATGTGTATTGGTCGTTGGTGAGCATTGAAAGTAGAACTCATAACAGAAACATCAACTTCAAAAATATTAAAAAAACATGACACTTCTTCCAATAAAGAAACTCATCCATTTTCTCTCATTATATGTAATTATTGCATGGAGATTATAGACTAACTTTACATTTATTATATCTTGATCTTTTCTCTATAATGCTTGTGATAATACATTTGTGACACCTAAAATCCCAGTCATTAAGTTCATAATAAAGATAAAATCAAAAGATTTCATGGCATTTATTAGAACACCAACTTCAATGGCTTGTTGATCATGTACTCCATCTTCTTTAATAATTTTAAGCACTTCAATTATTGAAGCATACATTTTCTTCAAGTTAATTAATGTATGAAAAAGTTAACCCCAAAAGATGTCACCAACTCATTATAAACGTATCTCTTGGTTTTAAGCTTGACCACTTCTCAACTCCCCTTTAGCTAAATGAAAATTTATTTTATCATTTTGAATGGCTCTAAGAGTATCACTCCTCTAATATGAAGCTCCTACGATATTTACAATTCTTGAAGTGATCTCAAAAAAATTTTTTGTATGCCAATGGTTTTTTATACAACAACTAAGCACAGTTGGAGTTGGTGAGCAAAGCAATAAACATAGAATGCTTAAGGGTTTTCATTAAGTTTTAATGCCTTCACACCATGAAACCCCCCATGCATATTTGATGCTCCGTCATATCCTTGACCTTTGATCCTATGTATGCTCAATGAGTGTTTTATAAGTATATTTTCAGTGGTTGCTTTCAAGGCAGCTAAGATGTGACATGTTTAATGCCTATAAACCTTCCAATAACTTGCCCCAAATTATCTATATATCTCACTACTATAACTAGTTTTTCCTTTGTAGAAACATTACGGGATTCATCAACTATAAGGGCAGGAGTCGCGAATATCTTTCATAATAGATATCAAGGTTTATGAGGTTGCAACACATCAAATTTCTTTCTAAATCTTTAGTGAAGTTCACTTCATTTACATCGTAACACCAAATTAAAGGTTAGAGTCCAAGAGCAGCTGTGAGATTGTTAATATAAATCTCTACACATTCTTTCATCTTTAAATAATGATCCATTTCATAGATCCTATGAAAAAATTTAAAACCACAGAAGAACATCCGTCAAGAACAAAATGTATAAGCTTGAAATGTCACAATAATTGTAGATAAAAATAGTCAAGGATGTAACATATTTGTTAGAGCACACCAATTTAGTTTAGATCCTAATTTGTGTTTTCAATTCAGTAACATTCTTATTTCAATTACCATGCATTTAATTATTAGTTATATATAACAAGAGGAGAGAGATAAGAATACTAGAACTACAAAATATGAGTCATACTTATTTTGTTACAATTTAATTATTTATTACATATAAATCTTAACAAATGTGATAGCAGCATAATCAATATTAAAACATCCATCCCATAGTCTTATCTCATCAATAACAATAAATTTGAAGTTATACTATTAATGATGATTAATTATACTTTTAAAAAATTAATTATAATTATAATAATTAATCATAATTAATTATAATTGATAATAATTAAATCAAATTAAAATAATTAATTTTAATAAATTTAAGTTAATTATTAATACTAATAATTAATCATAATGATAATAAATTAATTATAATTTATTTTAATTAAAACTACTTATTATTAATAATAATTAAATGTAATTAAAATATTTAATTATAATTAATTTTATTTAAAATATTTCATTATAATTAATTTTAATTAAATATTTTTAACTAATAATAATAATAATAAATTATAATTAAGAGAAAGTAATTTTATTTTGAAAAAAATGATTTTGACAGAATAATACATAATTTGAGCAGGATTGAAACAAGGTTTAATACAATATTTGAGTAGGATTTACACTAAATTCTGTCGAGCAGCATTTAGGAAAATCCTACAGTTCAGCGATGGATTTGGTTGAAGGAGCACACAGAGGGTAGAAAGTTAACTTCACAGCAAAAAGTT
Organism: Dendrobium huoshanense; assembly: GCA_016618105.1. Taxonomy (NCBI): domain Eukaryota; kingdom Viridiplantae; phylum Streptophyta; class Magnoliopsida; order Asparagales; family Orchidaceae; genus Dendrobium; species Dendrobium huoshanense. The sequence goes on from CM028345.1 coordinate 69,347,135, forward strand.
CCCATCCCTGCTTCCGATCAGAATGTTGAATCTTCCTTTCTAACATGAAAGGGATGTCATCGAAGGAGCGAAGTCTACCAACACGAAGTTGCCCATCCAGCCACCTGCCCTCGCTGCTCTCCCAGGTACGAGTTCGTTGCCCGCCCGTGCTACCTGCCCGGCTGCCTGCATACCTGTCACGCCCCAAGATCAAACTTGGAAAGAATGTCAATCGATTTCCCAAACAATTTACCAGAGTTATCTAAAACCTTCCGTAAGTAATCTATCAAACATCTATAAAATTTAAATCATCAAAATATCAGTCGATTCATATCTCAAAACATCATGTACAATACTCAGGAACTACACTATCAATACAAGTAAAGAAACTATCTTGTCCTGAGTACAAAAGAATCATCAATCGACCAAAAGACAAAACCTAAAGATCTGGATCAATTCCTATCTCCTGCTCCCAAGCCCTGACCTGAAAATATCAACCACATATAATGAGCTTTACAAAGCCCAGCATGTCACCTAATACCTATAACTGAAATCAAAGCACGGCGATGCTATCAATATGCATGTCAATCTATCAATCCGTATCAGTCAATGGTCAATGAGTCTATGCAGCGGAAATCAAATCAGTAGTCGATGCAATCCGGAAATCAATAGTCAATAAAACCAGTCAATGCAGCGGCAGACAAATCGATAATCCAACTCAATCAATCAATATCCGTCAATCAAATCAATACTGTCGAATCAATGAAATCAGTCGAGAAAAGCGATACGGAACAATGAATCTATAAAGCAGTTAATACAATGCAGAAACAGTAGGCAGTAGTACAATGAATCTATAAGCAGTAGTACGATGTCCATGTTCATGCTTTCAATGCAATATCTATATCTATTCATGTCTATAACAGTGCTCAGTAATATCAATGCTCGGTAATTAATCGATGAAATCAATGAAATCTATACGATACAGTAAATCCAATCAAAACAGTAAAACGGAAATCGATAAAGCAATAGATCCGTAAGTCAATACAGTAAACATGCATTTCAATACTATATACTGAACAAGTACAATCAATGGTCATGTTGCTGTTGTAGAATCCATTTTGCTGTTGTAGATATTCATACATTGGTTCTATGAAAAGAAAGAGTCGTCACTCTATTGCCCGTCGGCCGCCCGTCGGCATATAATCTCCTTATGACTCCCATCGTTATATCCATGATCCATGATCTATGATTTAAAGGAAAGTCCGTCGGCCCACCATCTTGTACATGTATCATCTCCAACCAATGTTCAACCAGGTTATACGTGTTCCAGTATCAATAATCAATCAATAATCAATATTAAAGCAATCATATCAATAATCATATGCATATCGATTCAATCTATCAGTTTCAGCCAAATCAGAAATCATACGAAAATCGGGCAGAGTAACGGTAGTCGGTCAAATTTACACAAAAATCCTACAAAAAGATACAAATCCCAAATTTCTCCAAATTACCAACGAATATCCACGGCATCAATACAAGACTATCAATGTAAAGAATCCAAATCAGATCAAGTCCTGATATTATTCTATTCAAGTAAAATCGCGTATAATCAATTCCGACCGATAAAATCTTCGTAGAATACAGTCAAATCGTGTACAATAGTCATATCTATAACATACTAAAAGTTGTGCGGTGAAAGTTGTGTCAATACGAAATCAGGTCTAAAAGTAGACAACGAAAACACAAAACAGTGCACAACTCGATCAAAACACAATATCTTCGAAAGCAGAAACAGGGTTCGGAGTCCTTACCACGAGATCTACACTTTCTCCAACAGCAGCGTCGGACGAAAAGCGCTCCGCGGTCTCCGAAAACCAGCTTTCCTCTTTTTCCCTTTCTCTTTCTCTCTCCTCAAAATATCTGATTTTTAAAAAATGAATTTCTCTCTCCTCAAAACGAGCTCATTTCCTTATATCTTACTCAGATCGGCCTGGCCGATCGCCAGATCGTCCCGGGACGATCAGATCAAATCCTGATCGTCCTGGACAGTTCCCAGGGCTGTTGTCTGGCCGATAATTTCTACAGTACAGATCGGCCTGAACGATCTCAACATCGTCCCGGACGATCTGTACAGAAATCCTTCCAGAAAACTCACCAGAAATCAGCTGTTTTCAATGCACTGATCAGCCTGGACGATCTCAACTTTGTCCTGGCCGATTCTGGGAGGAAAATCCAATTCAGAGAGGAACAGTAAGGGAACGAGATCTCACAATCTCCCCACCTTAGAAAAATGTCGTCCCGACATTTCCCTACAGGTACGAAGCAAAACAAACAACGCAAAATAAACCGATCGAAATCCAAATCCAAAACAAAACTCGTCGAAATCCATACAAAACACACAATGCAATCAATCAAATGTCAATATGTAATGTTCATATGTCAATATCAATCGGTTAGTCAAATCAATCTTACCAGTAGAACTTTCTGGTCGTTGCTGATCTTCACGATGCTGTAAACTCTGTAGACTGTAGATGCGTGGCAGCACTGGAGGTCGTGGCGCAACTGTCTCCCTCCGATCTCTGACAGCCCTATCATTCATCATGTTCCCTGATCTCTCACTGTAGGCCCTCGAGCCAACAGTCTGCTGCTGTCCTGTACCCCTACCAGAATCAGTCCTTCCACCCAGTCCCTTCTGAGGACAATCTATTGCTCTGTGTCCTTGCTGTCCACAGTAAAAACACTGTCCCATCAATAGGTAGCACCGACCTGCATGTCGTTTACCACAGTGAATGCACTCGCCAGAACCACCAGACGATACTACCGATGCAGATCGTGATGCAGATCTCGATGCAGATCCCTTCGAGCCCTCATACCTGCTTCTCTTCTCTCTATCTCTACCAGAATCATCTCGTCGTACCTCATCTCTCCTCCTCCTGGTATCCTCGTACCTCGATACCGGTGTCGCCAAATCAATCTCTTTCAATCGGGCTCGCTCCACTAGCTCAGAAAACTCATGGATCCGAAAAGGTACTAGTGGATGCCTCAGCTCTCTGTTCAATCCGTGCAGAAATCTATAACACTTTTCCTCGGCAGTAGGAATCAGATGAGCAGCGTACCTCGCAAGTGCAGTAAACTCGGCCTCGTACTGCATCACTGACTTGCGGCCTTGCTCCAATCTCATGAAAGCTTCCTGCATCTGTCGGTGAGCTGACGGTGGTACAAACCACATCCTGAACACTGCAGTGAACTCATCCCAAGTGATCTCAGCATTAGTCTTCCCCTGAAATTTCTCTCTCTGCTGTCCAATCCACCATCTCTCCGCTTCTCCTTCAAATAGGAACACAGCTAATGGTACCTTTCTATTTCCCGGACACTGCATGCTGTCAAAAATCTTTTCTACCCTCATGATCCAATCCTCAGCAGCCTGTGGTCTTACAGCCCCTTTGAACAATGGAGGCTTCAGCTTGTGGAACATCTGCAAGTGTCTGTCTACCTCTTCTTCCTTGCTCCCACTCATCTTGCTCTGGGCATCCCCCATAACATGTGCAATCGCAGTAGCCAACTGCATCATACTCTCTGAAGGTACTGGAGCTGCGCTGTGCTGCTCATTTGGTACACTGGATTCTGCTGGAGGATCCATATCTTTTCACCTGCACAATTCAAAACAATAATACACACATGCAACGATGTATGCCAATGAAGCTCTTAAAGCTACCCAATCTACCCAATTCTCAATCCAAACCTACAACTCTGGTAACAATCCATTCTTCCAATAACACTGCTCTGATACCAAAAACTTTGTCACGCCCCAAGATCAAACTTGGAAAGAATGTCAATCGATTTCCCAAACAATTTACCAGAGTTATCTAAAACCTTCCGTAAGTAATCTATCAAACATCTATAAAATTTAAATCATCAAAATATCAGTCGATTCATATCTCAAAACATCATGTACAATACTCAGGAACTACACTATCAATACAAGTAAAGAAACTATCTTGTCCTGAGTACAAAAGAATCATCAATCGACCAAAAGACAAAACCTAAAGATCTGGATCAATTCCTATCTCCTGCTCCCAAGCCCTGACCTGAAAATATCAACCACATATAATGAGCTTTACATATCGATTCAATCTATCAGTTTCAGCCAAATCAGAAATCATACGAAAATCGGGCAGAGTAACGGTAGTCGGTCAAATTTACACAAAAATCCTGCAAAAAGATACAAATCCCAAATTTCTCCAAATTACCAACGAATATCCACGGCATCAATACAAGACTATCAATGTAAAGAATCCAAATCAGATCAAGTCCTGATATTATTCTATTCAAGTAAAATCACGTAGAATCAATTCCGACCGATAAAATCTTTGTAGAATACAGTCAAATCGTGTACAATAGTCATATCTATAACATACTAAAAGTTGTGCGGTGAAAGTTGTGTCAATACGAAATCAGGTCTAAAAGTAGACTACGAAAACACAAAACAGTGCACAACTCGATCAAAACACAATATCTTCAAAAACAGAAACAGGGTTCGGAGTCCTTACCACGAGATCTACACTTTCTCCAATAGCAGCGTCGGACGAAAAGCGCTCCGCGGTCTCCGAAAACCAGCTTTCCTCTTTTTCCCTTTCTCTTTCTCTCTCCTCAAAATATCTGATTTTTAAAATATGAATTTCTCTCTCCTCAAAACGAGCTCATTTCCTTATATCTTACTCAGATCGGCCTGGCCGATCGCCAGATCGTCCCGGGACGATCAGATCAAATCCTGATCGTCCTGGACAGTTCCTAGGGCTGTTGTCTGGCCGATAATTTCTATAGTACAGATCAGCCTGGACGATCTCAACATCGTCCCGGACGATCTGTACAGAAATCCTTCCAGAAAACTCACCAGAAATCAGCTGTTTTCAATGCACTGATCGGCCTGGACGATCTCAACTTCGTCCTGGCCTATTCTGGGAGGAAAATCCAATTCAGAGAGGAACAGTAAGGGAACGAGATCTCACAATACCCTCCCACGCTACCCCACCACTATGCTAACTACCCGAGATTCGAATTGAGTCTGAAAATTAATGCAAAGGCCCAACCATTTTGTTGGAAGGGAAAATGAGCTAAAATTATTATTATTATTTATTTAAACTATAATTATACAAAAATTATAATTAAAAATTAATTAGCAAAAAATATTAAAGTTAATAATTAATTAATTAAGTTATTAAATTAAAAATTAATTATACTAAGTTAATAAATTAATAAATTATTAAAAATAAATTAATAATTAATTAAAATAAACTATTAAAATATTAATTAATTAAATTACAAATATATGATTTTTTCAGAAATTATTAAAGGTGCCAAAAAATTGCCATAAATTCTTCTAAAAAATTAGGCCGCCGGAAAATAGTTTGTCAGAACACCACCAAAAAAATCTATCTATAATGAGTAATTGTCCAATAGTTTTTATTTTAAAAAATCTTTGAAGTATTGGAACTAATGAAAAGTATGTGACAATATTAGCTTAATTCATATGAGTTTTTTTTTTCATAAGTAATCTTCATCATATATAGTTGACCATCTTGATGCTCCACATATGTGATATATTATGATTAGATCTAACTTTCCAAAATAACATACAATCATTAGGATATGAATCTATCTTCATATATCCAAAATTGAATGCTTTCATTATCTTCTTAAATTCATATCAACTTTTAGGCAACAACATCCCTTTAGGACAGACATCAACCAGTAACTTAAGCAGCATATCAATGGATCTTATCGTCTAATAATGTAAACACTTCAAATGAAATAAGTTCAATATAAAGGAAAGCTTTGAGAAGGTTTTACATCCAGGGAACAACTTTGCTCCTACATCCTGCATTAAATTTGCAAATTTTACACAATGATCATTTTATTCATCTGTATTGAACTCATTCTGTTCCATCATTGTATTTTGAAACGGATCATTTGGACATAATATGTCTCTTAATAATCCATCTATGTCATCTACTCTTATGTCCTCATAAGTAGCTTCGACTTCCTTTAACTTCGATGTGGCACCAGATGCTTCGATCATTACATATTCACATATAATACAATGTTAATCCCCTTGTCGATTCCATATAACATCTCCAACAAAAAAATCCTTTGGAATTAAATGGTCTTCAATATCTTTCATAGAATAGAAGTATCTTTTAATGCATGACTTGCACGAATATAAAATTTTCCTTGAAAAAATTTGGCTTCGACTTGCAAACTCTAATAAATTATTTACACAATTACATAATCACGACTTCACTTGGCTTTTGTAATCTAACTCTTATCCATATTAAGTGAAAATTGAGTTTTCAAGTCATTATTAAGAATAAAGATTCATTATGTTACTAAAATTTTTATGCAACCATCATACTCATAGACTTGCGATCATGTGTTGCTTTGTTTTATGGCCAAGAAAAAGATGATCAGATAGTGATCTAAGAAGAGTCTATTGGAAACTTTTTAGACAATTTGGAAAATGATCTTCAAGCAGCGTGAGGATAAGAAATTGATCCAATTTGGCCAGGATTTAATATTTTCTATTCTTTGACCAAATAAATTCCTAATCAAAAGAGAAATTTTGATCAAGTTAAATTCATTCACCAAATCAATAAAGAAGTCAAAATATAGTTTAAAACTAAAACATCCCAAGGAAGTTTGGGTTGGATCCAAAGCCTTCGAGTATCTTCAAAAAGCTAAGTTTGAAAAAGTCCCAGATTTTTGCTCTCACTGTAAAATACATGGCCATGCTCAAAATGATTGTTTTAAACTTCACCCGAATTTAAAAAATTCTAAAGCTATGACTAGCGGGAAGCCTTGATCCATCAAAAATCAAAAAATATATGTGCCTGTGGTAGATAACAATGTTGGGACCCAAAAGAGCCAGGTGGAACCGCTACCTACTTTTCATAACTTAGATATGATTATCGAAAATCCTGAGGAAGGAACTTTAGAAAATGTAAGGCTTTTTGCGGATGATGGTCAGGAAACAAGTGTGGAAGCTTTAAACGATAAGATTGGAAAATTTTTTAATGGCACAAGTAATGAAACTGACACTGACCCTACTATTTTTATTTCTATTGAATCAATGTTTAATGATTTGGAAAATTCTAGTAGTTCTAAACCTTGTGTGCTTTCTAATTCCAAAAAAAAAAGGTTAAAGGAAACTGTTTTCATGGGTAATAGAAGTGATTCCAATGGTGGCTTGTGAAGAAGGTGAATTTATTCCACCCTCCTTTTGTATTGAAAATATAAATGTTAATAAGGAAACTTCTTTCTTGTCTAATCATGAAAAAGATGCTCCTAAGAGGACAGTTTCACTAAGGTTAGTAAAAAGAAAGGTAAGCAAGCTAAAAATGTCTTACCTACCACTTCGAGATCCACTAGAGCTCAAACTTCTTCAAAAGATTATAATGATTAAGGTTCTCATTTGAAATGTGAGGGGGATTGGAGGTAAGGACTCTAATGTTAGAGTCAACAGCCTTTGTAGAATTCATAATATTCATTTACTTGTTTTAATTGAACCATTCTTTGCTAACGATAAAATTGTTTCTACTACTAAATTTTTGGGTTTTTCTAAGTACTATGCTAATTGCTCTAATAAAATTTGGATTATGTGGAACAATGCCATATCTTTAAATATTATTGATGATTTACCTCAAGTTGTTCATTGTTATATTAGTCTGTTGAATGTTAGCTGTTATGCCTCTTTTGTGTATACCTCTTGCACTAGAATGAATCATATCACTCTTTGGGACCAATTAAATAACTTTGCTTCTAATATTAATGGTCCTTGGTGTGTGGGAGGTGATTTCAATATTATTTCTAATGCTTCTGAAAGAGTTGGAGGTAATCCTCCTAACATTAAAGCTATGGAAGATTTTAACTCTATGATTAACGATTGCAATTTGAATGATATTGGCTTTTATGGGAGCCCTTTCACCTGGAATAGAGCTAATTTATGGCAAAAATTAGATAGAATTCTTTTCAATAATGAGTGGATTACTGACTTTCCTATGTCTAATGTTGAACATTTAAGTCGAATATGTGGTTGATGATGCGGTGGTTTCATGCTGAGTTTATGAATGTGGTTGATACTAATTAGAGTGCCCCTGTATACCCTAAAAATAACATCATTGGCATGACTAGATTATGGGTTAAGCTGAGTAGACTTAAACAATGCTTGAGATGGTGGAACAAAAATATTTTTAAAAATATCTTTTCTAATATTAAAGAATCTGAGTTGAAAGTCACTGAATTAGATAACATTTATTTGAATAATCCTGATTTTGATAATCTTAATTGTCTTAATCAAGCAAAGGAGAATCTTTTTCAATTGCAGCTCCAGGAAGAATCTTTTTGGAAACAAAAGTCTAATGCTAAATTTGTTATAGAGGGTGACAGGAATATCAAATTTTTTCATGCTTTGGCCAATAAGAATAGAATTAAGAGTCATATTTACAAAATTGTTAATAATGATGGTAGCTTAATTGTTTCGGATGATTTGATTTGTAAGTCTGGTGTTGATCATTTCATGAAGATTTTTAATAGCCAATGTGTGTGCTCTCCTATAAGTAATCCTCATATTATTCCTAAACTTATTAATTATATGGATAACAATTTACTTTGTCAATCCCCTCAGAAGATGAGATTTTCAATATTATTAATGATCTTAATGATGATGCGGTTGCGGGTCCTAATGGTTTCTCAACCAATGTTTTTCAAAAAACTTGGGATATTATTAAGGTTGATGTGATTGAAGCTGTGAAGGATTTTTTTGCGGGAAATTCTTATCCTAAATTTTTTTTCTCTACCAACATTATCCTCATTCCTAAAAAGATAGGCCCAATCATTGGAATGACTTTAGACTGATTAGCCTTTGTGCCTTTCTTAACAAGCTTAACTCTAAGATCATTGCCAATAGACTTATTATCCTCTCCTGAAGGAGACTCTGAAGCAATTTAGGGTTTTCCTTCTCTGCGGTCTTCTACCTCGGATTCCTGGTGTTCGGTTTGGTTTTTAACGGTGATTTTTGTTTTAGATTGTGTTCTTCATTGGTTGGTGTTTTATTTTGAGGTTTTTTCGGCTTTTCTTTTGGGACTCCCGTCAAATGTTGTTCCTTCCAGTGGTCGTTCTAGATCCTTTAAAGAGGTTGTTTCGGGTTCCTCCTCTGCTTCTCCTAAGCTCAGTTTTATAGTCTTCTTTTAAGGCTTGTCCGGCTTTAGTTTTTGATGATGCGGTGGTTTCGCAGCTTGCAGCCCCCTTTGCTTTGACTCTTGTAGGTAAATTCATGCTTCGTCGTCCGAACCTGGATGTGATCCGAAAGTTTTTTGTGAGTTTGAAGCTTGCTGGGGCTTTTCACGTGGGATTGCTTGACCCCAGGCATGTTGCGATCCAGTTAACAAATGACCTAGACTATAACCGTATTTTTGCTCGAAGATCTTACTATGCCAAATGCGACTCCTCAAATGGACTCCTAACTTTGACGTGTGTGAGGAATCACCGATTTCTTCGGTATGGATTGCTTTCCCTAATCTTAGACTGCACTTTTTCAATGCCCAAATATTGTTGGGTCTTGCGTCGATTTTTGGAAGGCCTTTGCAAATGGATCAGGCCACGACATCTATTTCTCGTCCTTCTGTTGCTCGTGTGCTTGTGGAACTTGACGTTTCTAAAAAATACCCCTCAGAAGTTTGGTTGGGATCTGAGCTCAACGGCTATTTTCAAAAGGTTGAATTTGAAAACCTTCCTATTTTATGTTCTCATTGTAAAATGCATGGTCATACTTTCAATGAGTGTTTTAGGTTGCATCTGCATCTTCGAAAAGGTAATGTGCAAGTTAAAGCTTCCAATCAATAGGAGGAAGCTCCGTCGGATATTGTGAATTTACATCCTGAGAATTTTATTAAAAATGAGAACCAGTCAATTATGGAGGATGTTAAAAATGAGAACTTTGTTTCTAACGAATGCACTATTACTAATGATCTAAACTCTGTTTTAATTGTTCCTGAGAATGTTCAGGACTCGTTGGAGATTGATCAACCTAAACTTCTTGAAGCTAGTGGTGGTGGTATTGATTCCCTGGCTGCGCAGATAACCTTGGTTAAGCAAGGGGTTAATGAGTCTTCACCTTTAATTATTCTTAAATCTGATGACTCTTCTCTTAATCATATTACTACTAATGATGGTGTTGATTTATGTGATATTGGTAAGAAGGTACTACCTAATCCCTCTCTTCAGATTATTTTGTTTGTTGGTGGTGAGTCCAGTCAAAAGAATTTGGTTGTGTTAGAAAATACCCATCTTGGGTTACATATTTTGGAGATGGAGGATGAGGCCTCTTTAGAAGAGGGTGAGTTTCAAACATGTGGTATTGGTCAGGATTCTTTGCCGGATTGTAAGTCCCCCTCTAACTCTTTGCCCAATTTTGATCACTTCTCTGATAATGATGAACTCGAATGCACTACCTCTTATTTTGCTAAAGATGATTTGGATACTAGCTATGTTAAAGGGCATGGTAAACGTGGGAAAAAAGGAAAAAATTCTATGTCTCAATCCGGAAAAAATTCTAACCTTGTTTTAAAATCTGGTGTTAGTACCAGATCTAAAAATAACAGTTAATCTGTTTTTTATGATTAAGTCGATTATTTGGAATGTGAGGGGCATTGGGGGTGCTTCTTCTAAACTTAGGGTTAAAAATCTTTGTCGCATTCATGGTATAATTCTATGCTGGTCTTGCTTGAACCTCTTGTTAATGTTTCCAAGTTATCTAGTACTGCTAAGTTTCTTGGTCTTAAGAATTCTACAGCTAACTGTGCTAATAAGATTTGGGTTTTTTGGAAAGATCCTATTAAGATTGAAGTTATTGGTAATTTTACACAGGTTTTGCACTTTCATATTGATGTTTTAAATATTAACTGTTATGCTTCTTTCGTTTATGTGGCGTCTTCTCGTGGCATCAAGAAAGTTTTGTGAGATCAATTAGCCAATTTTTGTACTTTATCTCATGGCCCTTGGTTGGTTAGAGGTGATTTTAATGCCATATCCTCTCCCTCTGAGCGTTCTCGGGGCTCTTCTCCTAGCTCTTACTCCATGGAAGATTTTAATAATATGATTATCAACTGTAATCTCATTGATATTGGTTTCTCTGGTAATCAATTTATCTGGAATAGAGGTCGGCTTTGGCAAATATTAGATCGTATTCTTTTTAATGATAGTTGGCTTAATTCTTTTAATGTTGTTTCTGTTGAGCACCTTAGCCGCACTCTCTCCGATCATTCCCCTTTACTTCTTTCTTTTAATGATAATCAGATGAATGGTTTTCCTCAATTTAGATTTCAAAATATGTGGCTTCAACATGATTCTTTTTTGGGTATTGTTCAGGAGAATTGGAATGCTTGTCTTCACCCTGATAATTCTATTAGGGGTATGGTTAGGCTCTAGTTTAAGTTGAAGAGGCTTAAATAGGTTTTAAATTGGTTGAACCGGCATGTTTTCAAAAATATTTTCTCAAATATCCTGTATGCTGAAGATTTGGTTAATGATAGAGAAAGTTTTTGCCTTAATTATCCTACTGATGCTAACTTTGCCTCTCTTCGAGAGGCTAAAGCTACCCTTTCTAATCTTCAGGCTCAAGAAGAGACTTTTTGGAAGCAAAAGGTTGACTATAAGTTTTTGGTGGAAGGTGATAATAATACTAAGTTCTTTCATGCTTTGGTAAACCGTAAACGTGCCTCTAATGCTATTCTCAAAATTGCTCGTCACGATGGGTCCTTCACTGATAATGGTGTGGAAATTGCTATGTTGGCTGTGCAGCATTTTTCTAATAGGCTCAATATGAATTTCTCTCCTTCTAATTTGATTAACCCGGCTATTATTCCTAAACTTATTTTGGATGGGGAGAATGTTATGCTTTCTTTCCCTCCTTCTTTTGAGGAATTTAAAAATATTGTTTTTGATATGAACTACAATTATGTGACTGGCCCGGATGGTTTTACTCTACTAAATTTTTTCAAAATGCTTGTGATATCATTAAGGATGACCTCTTTGCTATTGTGCTAGATATTTTTGAGGGTAATCATATGCCTAAGTATTTTACTTCTACTTCTATTGTTCTTATTCCTAAGAATTACAATGCTTCTTGTTGGGATGACTTTAGACCCATTAGTTTATGCACTTTTTTCAAAAATTGATTTCTAAAATTTTTATGGCTAGAATATCTACTGTTCTTCCCAACATCATCTCTCAGTTTCAAATGTGTTTTGTTAAAGGCCGCTCTATTTATGATAATATTTTGCTTGCTCAAGAGTTTTGCCATGATTTGGACATTAAGGTAAGGGGTGGTAACTCTGTCCTTAAGCTGGACATTTCCAAGGCTTATGACAATATTAGTTGGCAGTTTATTTACAACATTCTTCATGCTTTTGGTTTTCATTTAGATTTTATTAATCTTATTAAGAATTGTATTGAGGGGTCCTATTTTTCTTTTATTATTAATGGTAAAAGCAAGGGTTTTTTTTAAATCTTCTCATGGTCTTAGGCAGGGTGACCCTATGTCCCCGGCTCTTTTTATTATTGTTGTTGATTACCTTTCTAGGAGTATTGCTACTATGTTTGACTGATATCCTAAGATGTGTTTCAAAACTAAGGGGGTTTCCCTATTTCTCACCTTTGCTTTGTTGATGATTTTATCATCTTCATGAATGCTTGTAGGCTCAATATTATTAGAATTATGCAATTTTTTCAAGATTTCTACAATACTAGTGGTTTAGCCTTAAACAAGCAAAAGAGCTGTTTTATTGTTCCCAAGAGTATGAAGAGGAACCGCATTTCTATCATTAAAAATCTCACTGGTTCTGTGCATGGGCAGTTACCTATCAAGTACCTGGGTATTCCTTTATTTAAGGGTAGGAAAAAGTCTTTTTTATTTAATGATTTAATTGATTCCATTCAGCATAAACTTATGTCGTGGGAATCTAATTTTTTGAGCTATGGGGGTAGGCTTACTCTTATTAAAAGTGTTTTGTGCTCTCTTCCTGTTTACTCCTTTCAAACTTTGCTCCCCACCAAATGGGTTTGGAATAGGATTGATATTATCTTAAACAAGTTTTTTTGGAAAGGTGCTGCCAATAACTCCAAAATTACGTGGGCTTCTTGGGATAAATGCTCTGATACTTTAAATGAGGGGGGTCTTGGCTGTAAATCTATGCACGATCTGGCTCATGCTTTCTCTTATAAAGTTTGGTTTAATTTTCGTTCTAATTTGTCCCTTTGGGCTAAGTTTATGAATTCTAAGTACTGTGGGTGGAAGCATCCTTCTATTTGCTTTGTTAATAAGGGTGATTCTAAAGTTTGGCAAAGAATGTGTAAGGTTAAATGGGAAGTTGAGCCTCTCATTTCTTGGGGCCTTGGTTGTGGTAATGTTTCTTTCTGGCAGGATAATTGGCTGAATCTTGCTTATGTTTATTCTCTTATTAATTCATCCTCTATTGAGAATGTTAAGGTGAGCTATTTTATCTCTAATAATGGTTGGGATGTTAATAAGCTGGCTGAGGTGGTTCCTTATGATATTATTGAGGTGATCCTCTCTAATCCTATTAACACTGCTTCTAATGATATTATTTTATTTAAGTCAGGCAAGGATGCCTTGTTTAGACTGAAAGATGCTTGGCATAATTTTAGACTTAAAAAAGATATTAGTCTTATTTATTCTAGGATTTGGCATAAGAATATCCTGGCGACTGTTTCTATTTTTGTTTGGAGAATTTTAAATAATTCATTCCTACTAATGATATTATGATGAAATGCGATTTTCACATTACCTCTAAGTGTCAATGTTGTTTTCATTCCGAGAATTTGCATCATGTTTTTGTGTCTGGGCCTATTGCGGTTAAAACTTGGTGTTTTTTTTATGATCTCTTTAAGCTTGACAAGTTTAAGGAGACTTTATCTATCTATGATCTGATTAAAGTTTGGGTTGTGAACTACAAAGGCCATGTTAGGAATGTTACCTTTTTTTTAATCTTTTAGTATCTCTGGTTGGAGAGGAACAATGCTGTGTTTAATGGTATATATTAAAATGGAAGCTGAGTGGGTTATTTATAAGGTGAAAGACAAGTTGTGTAGTCTGTTTTCTGTGAATTTAATTTCGTGGAAAGGGTTTTATCAATGTTAGCATGTTGCTTCTTCCCTTGGTATTAATGTGCAGTCCGCTGTTTTGCCAATTAAGGGTGGTGGTTTGGGTTAAACCGAGAATTGGGACTTTTAAAATGAATATTGGCTCTGAGGTAGTTAACAATGTTTTAGGTTATGGTGGCATTATTAGAGATGAGTATGGTAATTTCATCACTATCTTTGTGGGGCCTTATTCTGGTACTAGTTTGTTGGTCATTTTACACTCTATTGCTTACGGGTTAAATAGTTGTATTTGTTTGGGTATCCCTAACATTACTATTGAGATTGACTGTCTTCAGGATGTGCAGTTTTTACTTGGTGCTGGGGAGGATCATTGTGCTCCTGATATTTTTTATATTAACCGTGATATCAGGTCTTTAACCAATAATGTTCACACTGTTATTTCTTTTGTTCTTAAAGATGTTAATGCCTTTGCTCGTGGCCTTGCCCAGCTTGGTACTGGTTACTCTGGTTTTAATGATTTGGTTGAAGATTCTTTGCCTCTGCCTATTAGAGGCCTTATTTATCTGGATAAAATTTCGTTTCCGTATGTTTGTTCCTAGGTGGTGTTATTTTTGTATTGGGGCTCGATCAGTTGTCTTATGTTCTGTTTTGTTATTTTGGGTTGGTGTGGTTCTGTTTATTGTGGTCTGGTTGGGGAGTTTGTGGTTGTTTTGGTCTTTTTGGTTGGGGTTCCAGTGTTTTAGTTTGTGCATTGTTTATAGCTTGTTGTTTTTTACTGTGTTTTTTCCTATCTTGGTTCTTCAGGACTTTATCATGGTTTGGTTGTGGGTGTTTGTTCTTTTTCTCTAGATGGGTGGTTCCAGATTACTGGGTTGTTCCTGCTATGTTGCTGAGTGGGGTTTGTGTTTGGAGGGGTCTTGGATGGAGACAGATTATAGTGGTTTCTCGGTGCAGTTTTGGGGTTTTTATGGCCCGAGCTGGAGGTTGTTTCCTTTTGTTGTTTTTTTCTTTACTAACATTTTGTGTTTCTTTTGCAGAGAGATCAATTTTTCTCTTTTTAAGGAGGATTCTCTTTTTTCTGGTATGAGCCTTTTCTTATTAATTTTCCTTCTAGGTTGCCTTTGTTTCTCTTTTGCAGGTGGTTTTCAGTGTTGCTGTGGTTTTTGGTTCTAGGAGCTTATGCTGAATGCTGTTTTGATCTGGCTCCTCCTTTTTTGGGTGCTCATTCTTGAGCATCGTAGAATGTCCTTAGGTTTCATTGTATCTTTTATTAGTAGGGACCTTGAGCTTATAGTTTTTTTTTTATTTGGATTGTAGCTCTTTTGAGCATTAGTCAAGCTCGAGTTCCTTTTATGAACCTTGTAATTTCTCCATTATATTAACGCGTAGGCCCCTCCGTGGGTTTCCCCTAAAAAAAAAAGTTGCCAATAGACTGATTAACATCCTTCCTAAAATTATTTCTTATAATTAGACTAGTTTTGTAAAGGGAAGAAGTATTTTTGACAATGTTCTTTTAGCTCAAGAGCTTACTCATGATATTAATGCAAAGGTTAAAGGGGGAAACGTTACTTTCAAACTTGATATTACTGAAGCCTATGATAATCTCAACTGGAGTTTTCTTTATGTTGTTTTATCTTTATTTGGATTTAATGATAATTTCATTTCGCTTATAAAAAATAGTATTGAAAATTATTATTTTTCTGTTATTATTAACGGTGTGAATCATGGCTTTTTTAAATCTTCCAAAGGTTTAAGGTAAGGTGATACAATTTCTCCTGCACTTTTCATTATTGCGATGGAATATCTTTCTAGGGGTTTAGATTATTTATATGTAAGAAATCCTAATCTAAATTTTTGTATTATAAGGGGTTTCCCTATATCTAATCTTAGCTTTGCTGATGATTTTATCTTGTTTTCTAATGGCTCTATTAATAACATAAAAGTGTTAATCAATTTCCATATCAATTTTGATGACCAAAGTGGCTTAGCTATCAACAAAGACAAAAGCACGTTTATTATGGGCAATTCTATTAACCAGATCAGAATTAATGTTATTCAAAGAGTTTGTGGTTTCCATTCTAAGAACTCGCCCATAACTTATTTGGGCACTCCCATTTATAAAGGCAAAAAGAGGAAATTTCTTTTTGAAGATATTTTTACTAAATTTCAGAAAAAATTCTCTAATTGGTCTTCAAATTTTTTGTCTTATGGTGGAAAACTGGTTATGATCAAATCTGTGTTAAATTCTATCCCTATTTATCTGTTTCATACTTTAATTCCTTCGGTTTCTACTTGCACTAGATTAGAGAGGATGATAAAAAAATTTTTTTGGGGTTCTAAGTACAATAGCAATGGTATATGTTGGTCTTCTTGGAGTAAGATCTGTGGAGTGTTGAATGAAGGGGGTTTAGGTTGCAAAAATTTGTTTGATAATGCTAAAGCTTTTTCCCATAAATTATGATTTTCTTTTAGATCTAATAGCAGTTTATGGGCTCGATATATGAATGCTAAGTATTGCAATAATATGCATCCAACTTTATGTTTTTACAAAAATACTGATTCTATGATATGGAAAAGATTGTGTAACATAAAATGGGAAGGTGAACAGTTTATTCAATGGGGCTTGGGAAAATGTGATGTTTTTTTCTGGCAAGATAACTGGTTGGGGCCTTCTTCTATTGATTCTTTCCTTATATACGCACTCGATTGAAAATGTTAAAGTTTCAAATTTTATTACTTATAATAGTTGGAACGTCACTAAGCTTAGGGAGGTGGTTCCTTCAGCTTTAGTGGAGATTATTTTAAATATTCCCTTACAAGGTCAATGCAAAGATAAAATGTTTTTTACGCTTTCTTCTTCTGGTAAATTTCAGTTGAAAGATGTTTGGGAAACTTTTAGAATCAAAATTGAAAAATCGCTTATTTTTTATGCTATTTGGCATAAGAACTACCCAATTTCTTATTCTATTCTTGTTTGGAGATGTCTTAAATGTTATCTTCAGGTCGATGTTATGCTTCAGAAAAAAGGCTTTAACCTTCCTTCCAAATGTTTGTGCTGTTCTAATGTGGAGAGTATTGATCATCTTTTTTAAGTGGTAATATTGGCCATAAAGTTTTGTATTATTTCAATAGTCTTGCGAATAAATTTTTTATTACTCAGCATAATAATGTCTATTCTATTTTAGAGCGTTGGGTGCATGCTTCTAAAGGTCATATTTTTAATATGATTACTATTCTTATTTATGGTATATTTGGAAAGCTAGAAACGAGGCTAAGCATAATGATATCAAAATGGATGCTTCTCAAATCATTTCGAATGTCAGACATAAAATTTTGCAACTCTATTCCTACAATTTAGTTTTTATTAAGAACTTTCAAATTTGCATGGATATGGCTACTGCTTTTGGCATTCCAATGAGTTTTGGGGCCATGAATTCGGTTGATAAGATTGTTAAGTGGATTAAACCTAAACCACCTTATGTTAAGCTGAACTCGGATGGGTCTGTTGGGCCTAACTGTACTGGTGTGGGTGGCATTATTAGGGATCACCTGGGGTGTGTTCTTACTGCTTATGCTGCACCTTTACAGTGTTCCAATGTTATTTCAGCTGAGCTTATGGAATTATATTATGGCTTGGAAATCTGTATCAAGATGGGTATTGATTTTGAGTGGATTGAGGTGGATGCTATGCTTCTAGTATAGATTATTACCAATGTTGTGCCGGGTAATCCTCAAAACTTTTATCTTATTAGGAAAATTAAGATTTCCCTTGCCTCTATCAATTATTATATTTCTCACATTTATCGGGAAGCAAATGTCTGTGCGGATTGGTTAGCAAAAAAGGGTTGTTATATTAATAATTACAAGGAGTTTGATATCTAGAGATTACACCCAATGTTGAAAGGTATGATTAATTTTGAAAAAGCTGGCTTACCTTATTTGCATAATGTTTGATAGTTTTACTTTTTTGGCTGGTTGGCACTTTTTTGGTTCTTTTTTAAACTATAGATGGTGGTATCTGTGGAAGTGATAGGTTTTCTGCTTATTTTGTTGTTTCTCCTTCTCTTTATGGAGATGGATTCGGTGGATGTTTTGTATTTTTTCTGCTGTGCTGGCATTCGTTGGATAATGACTATGTTATTTTCTTTTGGGCCTTCAACATTCATGGCATTGATAATCTGGATCCTTTTGATGTGTCTGTTTATGTTTATTTTGATTTTATGTGGACATGTGTCTGGGGCCATAAATGACATTTTAAATTTTTTTATTGTTTGGGGCTTAGATTCCCAGCTCTCTATTGAGATGGGGGGTTTTCTTACTTATGCTGGAGGTTTTACATTACTGATCCTAACTGGTGATGTTTTTGGGGTCAAAACTGGATGGTTACTATGGCTGGTATTTGGGGCTATGTTTCTAAGTTGCTGCAGGTTTATGACCTGCTGGGGACTTTTCCTCCTTTCTTCCATGACCTGTTGGGGAGTTTTTTGTGCTATAATCTGGTGAGAAAATTGCTTTGTTGCATGTCCAAACCTTTGTAGATTATAAGATCTCTGATGGCTGCTCGATTACTAATTTTGACTGGGTCATTGGCATTCTCTTGTGTCTTTTTAACTGTATTCTCACTCTTTTAGTCTGTAAGTTTTTTGTTTGTAGGTTTTTTGGGTGGATGCTTATTTATTTTGATTCTTCAGACGCTCAAGCCAATTTTGCTACTTATGGATCGGTCATCATTTTTTGCAGGAAGTTCGTGCTGAATGTTGATCCCTTGTTCTTCCTTTTTTGGATGCTGTCTTCTTGCAGCTCTAGTATGTTATTAGGTTTTTTGTAACTTTTAGTATAAGGAACCACCAGCTATTATGTTTTATTTTGTAGTTCTTTTGAGCATTAGTAAGCTGGAGGTTCCTTTTAAGGATCTTGTAACCCTTTTTTTGTATTAACGCGTAGGCCCCTCCTAAAAGCGTTATTTTGTGCAGATTTTAATGACTTTTTTTCCTATATTATTGCTTACACAAGATTAATTTGTCATTTGAGTATGAATTTTCAATAGAAAGGAGATTGTTCTTTAAAATAAGAATTAAATTTGTTCCAAAATAATTATAAAGCCCCAGGAAATTTATTCTATAAAACTTTTTTTTATGAAAAAGCTCTTTGTGAAAAACTTGAATTTGAAATCCCCTTGGGAAATTAATAGCAAAATTCAACGCATTTAATGGAAAGCTTGGAAGCATAGAAAATCGTTGAAGTGTTCCCTGAAAAGAATTGAATTTGAAGTCCCCTTTAGATTTGAATTTCTGAAATTGTCTGGAATTGAATTGCCATTATGCTCATTAAAAACTTCCTGCAAATGGAACAAATCTTCTTTAATCTTCCTCCGATAATCTAGGAAGATGAAAAAATTTGTTCTTATTCTTTGCTGTCTTTGAAGAAACATGATGAGAAGATCTTGAAGCAGTGGAAGGTTCAGAATTACCAAAGAGATTTATTTAACTTTCTAGACAAATCTCCAGAATGAATAACAATTGTTCAAGGGTTCACATTAACATCTAGTATATGAAAACTTATAGATGGATGTTGGTCTTTCTATAAGTTTCACCTGTAATTGTGCCTAAACATGGCTATTCCCACTTATCATTACACTCCATGCCCATCCATCTCAGCATTTTGCATTTCCTTTGATATCATTTTTATTCGGAATTAAAAGAATGTACAAGATAGATGAAGAATAAGAATGACAAGAAGAATAGGAAGAAGGGGAAGAGATTCACTCCGTAGAAGGTCTGGTCGGGATGGGTCTTTGTGTGAGGAGAAGAGCAAGCACGACGCGAGCGGGATGTGCGAGCATACGGGCCAAATGGTTGGTGTGCTCCTACGATAGCAGCTGCGACGCTCGACAGTGATTCGCTCCTCTAGGACTTGAGTCACAAATGGTACGCACGAAAGAAGAGGGGAGAAGGAAAAGACGAGGCCTGACATATAAGATTGGGATTTTGGAATTAGGGATTCGGTTTATAATTGCACCTGTTAAACCGGAGCCGATGTTAAAATAGGATTTTGGCAATGATTTTAAAAACACTCTTAACAACTATTTCGAAAAATACCATTTTTTAGTAGTGTATACAAGGTTGTGAAAATCAGACCGGACAACGAACCGGAATAGGGAGAGGTTCACGGTTTGACCGGTTCGACCGGTCGAACCGGGGTCGAACCGGATGACGTAATAAATAATAATATTATTAAAAATTAATAACATAAAAATCATATAATATAAGTATATGAGCATTTAATAATATTTATAAAATTTTAAAATATATAATAAAATTTTATACATATAAATATTATTTAAGAATAATATATTTATAAGAATAATACTTAATATAATATATAAATTTATAATATAAAAAATTTATGATTTTTAATATAATATAAATAATTAAATATATGACCATTTAATAATATTTATAATTTTAAAATATATATAATACAAAATTATAAATATAAATATCATTTAAAATTTATATATTTATATTTTATAAGAATAATATTTAATATAATATATAAATTTATAATATTAATATTTTATAATATAATTATTATAATATATATTATAGTAAATTTATAATACATATCATTTAAATTTATAGTCCAACTAAAAAAAATTGAAGCCCAACTAAAAAAAAATTTTGAAGCCTAACTAGCCCAAATAAGCCCCAAGTCACATTCTAAACTATTCATACAACTTCTTTAGTCCCACATCATAGGGGGAGTTTAAAGATGTTTCCTTGAACCCTTTATAAAGTGAGAAGTACACTCTCTTTGTAAAATAAATTATGTGAGGTATCTAAGATAACTTGCATGTATTATGATGAAATTAATCATCATATTTAATAAAAATATTTTTAAAAGTTTAAAAAAATTTAATAAACAAAAATATATTTTTAAAATTTTATTTAAAACAAAAATAAAATATTTTTAATGAACCGGCCGGTTCTTTCCAACTCGGACCGGTTCAACGGTTCACCGGTTGAATCGCCGGTTCAATCCGGTTTGATCCGGTTCTATGCAGAGTCGGTTCTAAAGCTGGATCGGACCGGCCACCAGACCGGTTCATGGTCGAACCGGTTGAACCGGCCGGTCCGGTCCGGTTTTCAAAACCTTGAGTGTATATGTATCATATTTAATGCATTATATTAATGCCTTACATCTCTTATTTATTTGTATGATTGCTCTCCATATAATATAATATTAAGACATAGAACCCTCTTACTTTCGGGATTGGCAACGGGTTCCAAAAAAAGTTATGAGTAAAAAAATCAAATCGTACATCAAAAGTTTCCGAGCATAATTTTATATGAATTAGAAATCTCAGCGCCAAGCATATGCAGTTCAGAAGTTAATTAGAGAAGAGAATATTACTTCTTCAAATTAAAAAAAAAAAATCAAGATACATTTTATAATTTATCACTCAACATTAAAAAAAAAATTCTGAATGAAGATAAGCATCAATGCTATAACGTTGCCAATTGTTTAAAGGTTTCTTGCAAAATTTGGTCTGAGCTTTGTCGTCGGTCATCTTTTACAGCCAATGCTCTGACTTTTATCATTCAAATGCACCAACAAGCATCGGGTCATATCAGCCAAACAATACGTCGAATTAGTCTTCAAATCCTGTACTTCGTGGCAAATGGCAACGTCGTGCATGTTGCACCACCAAGCCTTTGCAACTATAAGTAGAAGAGGAGAGGAGAACAACAATGGCGTCAACGAAGTAATAACAAGCCATGATACCTCTCATCCTCCTCCTCCTATCCTCGACCCTTCTTGTTTCCTCCGCCACCGCCACCGCCACCGCCACACCGCTCCAATCATTTATCCAATGCTTCACCAACAAGACCAATTCCCCTAACCTCCTCTCCCTCCCCAACACGGCTTCCTACAGCTCCGCACTCCTCTCCTCCGTCCAAAACCAACGTTTCCTCATCTCACCAAACTCCTTTAAGCCATCTCTCATTGTCTCTGCCGCCTCTCCATCCCATGTCCAAGCCACCGTAACCTGCGCCCGCGCCGCTGACCTCCGTATTCGCACACGCAGCGGTGGCCACGACTATGAAGGCATGTCTTACTCCGCCTTCACCGGCCCTAACACCACACCCTTCATAATCCTCGACATCTCCGCTCTCCGTTCGATATCCATCGACGCAAGCTCAAAAACCGCTTGGGTTCAAGCCGGCGCAACATTAGGCGAACTATACTATGCCATCGCTAAAAACAACAAAAATTTAGCCTTTCCCGCCGGCCTCTGCCCGACTATCGGTGTAGGTGGTCACCTAAGCGGAGGAGGGATCGGTACTTTGACGCGAAAGTACGGAGCCTCCGTGGACAACATCGTCGACGCGTGGCTTGTCGATGTAAATGGTCACCTCCTCGACAGGAAGGCTATGGGGGAGGATCTTTTTTGGGCTATCCGTGGTGCCGGTTCAGCTGGATACGGCGTCATCGTCGCCTTCAAAGTCAACCTCGTAGACGTCCCATCGGTGGTGACGGCTTTCAACGTAGGCAAGACGTTGAAACAGAACGCCACCAAACTGGTTGCGCGGTGGCAGGAACTGGCGCACCAGTTTGATGTCAATCTCTTCATCCGAGTAATAGCTCAAGCCGGCAACGACACAGATGGGAGTAAAACAATACAAGTTACATTCAACTCATATTACCTTGGCCGGAAAGAGGAGTTGCTCCCCTTAGCGCAGCAGAGCTTTCCAGAGCTTGGTTTGAAGGCTACTGACTGCACTGAAATGAGCTGGATTGAGTCAGTTTTGTTCTTCTATGGTGGCTCAGGAAAGCCATTGGAGACACTGTTAAATAGAACTCCGGAGTTCAATAGCTCTTTTAAGGCAAAATCGGATTTTGTCCAGCAACCAATAACAGAGAATGGGTTAGAGGAGATTTGGAATTTTCTGATGGGTGCAAAGGATGAGCCTTTGGTGCTTATATTTGAGCCTATGGGTGGGAGAATGAGCGAGATAAAGGAGGACGCTGTTGCTTTTCCTCATAGAGCTGGGAACATTTATAACGTGCAGTATTTCATGAGGTGGTTTGAGACGCAGGAGGGTGTGACAGAGCAGCATTTGGAATGGATGAGGAAGTTTTATGGGTTCATGGCGCCTTATGTGTCGAGCAAACCGAGGGCAGCGTATTATAACTACAAGGATATTGATCTGGGGAGGAATGTGGAGGGGAACGGGACGAGTTACTTGGCAGCTAGGGTTTGGGGGACGAAGTATTTTAAGGGGAATTTTATGAGGTTGGCGAAGGTGAAGGGCAGGGTGGATCCAACAAATTTCTTCTGGAACGAACAGAGTATTCCAGTACTTTAGGGCGTCGATTTGATCGACGATGGATGAAAGAAAGAGTGAAGAAGTTGAAATAAATGATTTGTTTGTGCACTATTCAAATCAAGGTTAAGAACTCAATTAAGATTTTCATAATGTCATTTGGATTACTTGTAATTTTTATTTAATTTATGTTTTAATATGAAATAAGATATATTTTATATTTTAGAAATATATTGTTTTTATTTTTTGAATAAGTTAATTTATGTGATATTGAGGATGTCACGAGTGAGTGAGGCGGTTGTGATTAGAGGTGTAGATGATTTGAGATGAGTCAAGTATATGGTTAATCGAGTTAAGCTTGTTTAATGTTTACTTAGCTCGAGCTTAGCTCTTTAAAAATTTATAGACTCAAGCTTGAATTGATTTCTTTGTTTTAAATTTAAATTTTTAGTAAATTTTTAGAATTTTTAATATACAATTAATTTAAATATATTAAAATATAATCTTAAGTACTTATTTAAATTAATTTTCAAATATATTTTAATTTAATCGAGTGACTCAATGTGGTTATGAGCTAAGTCAGGCTGAGCTCGAGTCAAGCTCATTTAATATACAAACTTGAGTATAGGCTCGAGCTCAAACTCGTGGCTCGATAAATTCGACTTGTGAGCTCGTTAATTAATCAACCTCAATCGAGCCAGCTCGGCTCACTTACACCCCTGATTGTGATGGTTGATGAGAAAATGATAATGATGATGATCAATGAGTGTGATGATAACAAACAATAGTGTCAATATTTAAAAATATATATACAAATGACCACAAAATTTTTTGGAGTGTTAAAATTTATTTGATTTATTCTTACAAATAAATGATAAAAATAATTAATAAACATATTAAAATATTAAAAAAAATTAAGACAAAAAGTACAATTGGTCTCAAATAAGTCCATAGTGCAGATGTTTATTGTAAAAGTTTAAAATGGTGGCAAATAAAATTATATTAAAATGGTTTAATGCAATATTTTTCAAATGAATAAATATATTTTTCATGTATGTACTGAAGAATCAATGGCAATAGGAGAATTTATTATTGCCATGACTATTGCATGCCAACAACTACAACTCATTTTAAACCTTTCACATTTTTCATTGACCTATCATCTCATTTATGAGTATCACAACTTCCATAATTTTTGTTTATACAAAGTCAGATTTGTACATACTATAAAAAAGGACTTTATATTAAACGATGTTTTTGAATATGGTAATGGACATTTTTTTTTTTTTGTGAATAATTTCATTGTTGCAAAATTTGCAACAAAGATAGGGCGATAGCTCATGGTGCAATCTTTTAGGCTGTAGCTTCTTAAAGTAGATTTCTAGTACAAATATTAAAAATTTTATACGAAAAAGTTGCTTTAAGAAACAATAAGAACGCCATCCCAAACGAAGTCTTAATCTCAAGGGGTTTCTTTGGTGAGAATTGTTGAGTCTAGTAAATAGGTTGTTATACCTAAGTTAATGTCCCAAGGCTACCAAGAGAGGGGGTGAATTGATATTTTAAAAATTTAAACCCTCTTTGAAAATGTGTTGAACCGAAATGAAAATTTTTATTAAGTTTTTATAGAAAACTTTTTCAACCACAGAGTTTTTTAAACCAAAAATAAATACGAAAAAGTAAAAACAGTAAAGTAAATGACACCAGATTTATAGTGGTTCGGTCTAAACCAGACCTACATCCACTCCCCAGAGGCACCCTTTGAGTATTGCACTAATACCAATAGTGACTCTCCTTTTGCACCCACAGCAAGGCGGAGAAGCCTTTACAAAACACTCTTTTCACCACTACCCGGTGAGGCAGAGAACCGTCGTCCTTTTACACAATCCCTAGTGTTGGCAGAGAACCGTCCGTCCTTTCACACTCTCCTAGTGTGGGCAGAGAACCCTTCGTCCTTTCACACTCTCCTAGTGTGGGCAGAGAACCGTTCGTCTTTTCACACTCTCATAGTGTGGGCAGAGAACCCTTCGGCTGTTTACACTCTCCAAGTGTCGGCAACGAATCGGATCTCCTTGACATATCTTCTCACAAGAATCTAGAAGGAAGAAAGAAAAGAGTGAAGTAATCTCAATTCACAAGTAGAGATTCTTACCTTTAAACTCCAAGTGAAGCCTTCATGCTCCAGTGGTAGGAATTCTCCTTTGAATGCACTATTACACTCTCTCCTTGGCTATTCTCTCAAGAGGCACGAAGATCAAATGACAAAAAGATTGGGTGGCAGTCTAATTTGGACTATATATACAAAAGACAAGAAAAACCGCCCAAAAACTGCAAGTTTTCAATTCTGTATGCAGTTGATCGTCCCGTACGATCGTGGATCATCCTGGACGATATTACTTAAAAGCCTTGAAACGAACCTGTTTGTATATGTGTACGAAATTTTTTCGTACAAGCTGATCGTCCCGTACGAACCAAGTTCGTCCGGTACGAACGGTTATTACAATGTCGGTCCCAAAAATTGCAGAAAAACCGTTCTAAGTCAGTTGTATCGTCTAGACGAAAATTGATTTGTCCGGACGAAATTTTTACAAAGACCAGATCGTCCTGGACGATATTTAATTTCGTATGGACGAAAATCTTATAGAGAGCAGATCGTCCTGGACGATATTTAATTTCGTCTGGACGAAAATCTTACAGAGAGCAGATCGTCCTGGATGATATTTAATTTCGTCTTGGACGAATAGGACTTAGAAAATTTTTCTGCCCAGTTCCTATTCGTTCCATGTGATCTTAATAGGAGATAACTGACTGATCGTCCCGTACGATCAGTATAACTTTTATATGATCTCCTTATGTGTGTGTGCATGTTTTTATTCACTCAATTTCAATCACTCCCTTTCAAGTTTATTTCAAAGAAAAATACAAGCTTCAAATTCACAAAGTATCTCATGCTGAATTTTGATTTGAAGTCTTCGTAGTATGGAGTTCGATTTTCCTGAAATGTTAGTACACACAAGAGCAAATACAAATCTTCTAAAATTACTAGGAGATAACTACACATTTGAACAATAATGTTTAAAATCATCAAAACTATACAAGTTGTAAAAATGTAAAACATGTAAATAGCAACTATCTTAACAAGAATTATTGATGTTAAGCACCTTGTGAAGATTAAGATTTCAATTGGGACGACTTTATTACTGCTTCTTAAAATATTTTTTAGTACAAAAATTTATTAAACTAAAAAATGTTGTACAAGAAAATTGCTTTAGAAAATAATAAGAAAACTGTCTCAAATGAAATCTGAGTTTAATCTCATCATTTAGACATGGACACCACTGTGATAGTCAAACTTGATAGGTTCAACTATTGATTTCATAGGGTCATGACACCATAGGACCTCATCCAACTAAAAATGATCAAGTGGTTTAAGTTTGATATTATAAATGGTTTATTTTTCCATATAACTATAGAATATATGATAAAAATGCAAACGCTTTGAGAATATGATAATATCTGTGTTGGAATGATGAAGGTTAGATGATGTTGATGAGGGATGATGAGTGTCAATCGTTGATAATAAGTTAATGTCATAGGGGCAAGGAATAGAAGGTGAGGTATGATGGACAATAAAGATCAATGCACTAAAGTATCTTAGCTTTGACATCCATTGGTGTCTGTTGGTGTTTGGCATCAAGAGATGTGTAAAATCAATCAATTGTGATGAAATTAATTTATATTTTTTTAAGAGGGTTATTTTGTTATTATCCTATTATATTCTTCATTTATATCAATAATTAAGGAATTAACTAGATTACACATGTTACGTCCTAAAGTATTCGTGGCGGTAGAGAAATATATAATTTAACATCTTAGTTGTGTATGAAGATCTAGCACATAAGTAGATAAGAGAGAGTGTAGCATTCATAAGAGACACGAGAGTTTTTATGTGGAAACCCCTGAAAAGAGGGAAAAATCTCTGGGCCTGACCCAGTTTGAATGAATCCACTAGTATTTGGAGTCGATTATAAATGAGGTCCTTTTTAGGGAGATGGCCTTGGCTTGATGTCACAAATGTACGTCATATAGAGCGCATTACATGGTAGGAGTTACAATTATCAACATAGAAATATTTGTTTGGTTGGAAGCGCCATAGTCGGCACGAGGCAGGGGTTCGAAAGACCATAATTGGCAGGAGACCGAGGTCAGAAAGATTGTTGTTTGGTGATAGAAGTCAGAAGGACCATAGTCGGTAGGAGACAGGGGTCCGAATGACTGTAGTAGGCAAGAGACCATAGAATGACCGTTGTTTGGTGATGGAGGTCGAAAGGACTATAGTCGGCAGGGGACAGGGGTCCGAAAGACCTTAGTAGGCAGGAGATTGGGGTCAGAAAGACCATTGTCTGGTGATGGAGGTCAAAAGGACCATAGTCGGCAGGAGATAGGGGTCTGAAAGACCGTAGTAGAAGGGCGGTACTCCCAAAAAACTTTGGGCTTCAAGTGCTAGCTGGGTAGAAGTCTGAGTCTTCGGTTATGGTCCAGTAGAATTTCCGGCCTTAGGTGGTGGTCCGACATAAGTCCGGGACTTAAATGGTTGTTCGGTAGAACTCTGGGCATCATGTATTGGCCTGGTGGAGCTCAGGGCCTCAAGTGGTGGTACAACAGAAGTTCGAGCCTCATGTGATGGCTGGGTGGAGTACAAGTGGTGCTCCGGAAGAAGACTGGGCCTCAGGTGATGGTCTGGCAGAAGTCCTAGCCTCAAGTGATAGTCTGGTAGAACTTCGGGCCTTAGGTGGTGGTCTGGCAGACGTTCGGGCCTCAGGTGATGGTCCAGTAGAAGTCCGGGCTTTAGGTGGTTGTTCTGTAGTAGTCCGGGCCTTATGTGGTTGTCTGGTGAAGTCCGTGCCTCAGGTGGTGGTCTGACAGAAGTTTGGGCCTCAGGTGGTGGTCCAATGGAGCACATAGCCTCAAGTGATGGTTTGACGGAAGTCCGGGCCTCAAGTGGTGGTTTGAAGGAAGTATAGGCCTCAAGTGGTGGTCCGGTAGAAGTTCGGGCCTCAGGTGGTGGTCCGGAAAAAGTTCGGGCCTCATGTGGTGGTTCGGTGGAGCACAGACAATGGTCAAGGAGGAGCGAGGAGGAAAGAGCGATCTCCGATCTCTTTCTTGCTCTCTTTCTTGGAGCCCCCTTTTCAAGAGAAGGAGGGTTTTATTTATAGATTTTTAGAGTGGCATGGTCCGTAAATAGGTGAGAGATCAAGGGTAAATGGGGAGGGTTGGATGGACGACCGATATTGAATCCCTTGATTGTAGACCATTCATCAAACATATGAAGGTCTTAGTGATGTTAGAATCAGCGATCTTGGGTTCGTTGAATTTGTCTCGTTGAGGCGCTCGATTCGACTATAAGCACATAATGTTTGGAAATCGTTTGGTAATCCAAATTGTGGTTCGAACCTTCCAACATTGATTTGGGTCCTTGATTTTGCCACATTTGGGCTCTGATTGAGTCGAATTTGGTATTGTTGGGTTCGTATTTCTGAGACGTTTAGTTTGAATGTAAGTTTGCTGAAATCGAAGTTTGGGATGGTCCCAATTTTAATTTCAGAAGTTTCCAACTTGATTTTGCATTAAGATTTGTGCCCGATCAAGATAATTTTTTGATAACGTATCAGCACCTATATTAGATTAAAAATTAACTAGATAATTACGTTAGGTGTAATTTGAATTGTATCTTGGTCCATGTTAAGGATGGTGGTCGACAACTGTGATGCAATGATGGATGTCATTAGTGAAATCTTTTATTGAACAATTAAATTATCTCGCTCTATATATCATGATTGTGATGAAGTTAATAGATTAATAACCTAAGAGTCATATTGTCCAAAACAAGTCTTGGATAGCAAATTATATTTCGCTTTTAATAAAATGTTATGATGATAAGACACAAAAAAATAAATTGATTTGTTCACCTTTTGAGAATGATCCAATCCTAATATTTTAAGGAATAAATGTAATATTTACAAAAATAGTTCATATGAATTGTTGCATTGTGAAAATTTTATGGAAGTGGAGAAAAAGAGAATTTATGTCTTAGCATTGTACAAAGATTCTATAAAAATAAAGATAAGTCAAGATCAACTTATAAGAAACATAAATATTTACATGAAAACTGTAAAAGGGAAAAACCAGAAAGCTTGCCCAAATTGAAACAACTCCATTAGTGTATATTACAAGTTATAAATGATGCTCTTCTCCATGGTTAGGGAAGATATTAATACAAGATAGTAAACACAAATTGTGGATGATAAATACCATGTTGAAATTTAGAGGAGTTTTTAGGCATTGGAGATATCTTTAAAAGATTATTTGTGGTATGTTCGATCATTCTCCTTTGAGGAGAGGAGAGAAGAGATCAAGAAGTTTATCATAAATCTTGGAATTGAAGTTGAGAGGCAGAGTTAGTGTCAAAAGTGTGCATGGGTCTTATTGGCAATAATAAGCATCAATATTGTTGGCGATAATTGGTGATAAAGTCAGTGAGCATTGGAATTAGAGTCGATGACATGCATGCATCTCCTTATACATGTTGACATGCGTCTCCTTATACATGTTGACATGCGTCAATATTGTTGGCAATAATAGATGGCAAAGTCAACAAGGGTTGGCATTTATGTCGATGGATGTATTGGCTTTATATGTGATTGTATGTGTCAAAGTAATTGGCCAAGGCTGGTGGCAAAGTCGACATGCTTTGAAGTTTATGTTGACAACAAACATTGGCATTATAAGAAATGATATGAGTCAACATTGTTAGTAATGATGACATCATTATTTGTGTTAATGACATACATTGATCTTATTGGTTATGATGGTGTGCATTGATATTATTGGTAATGCTAGGAAACAAAGTCAATGGATTCCAACAATAGTGTTGATGGTGTATATTATTCTTATAGGCATTTGTGTGAGTCAACAATAGTGCTGATGTTAACAATAGCTGATAATGAATTAAGCTAGCATGGGTGTTAGTGTTACAAAGAGTTTTAGCATTGGTATCGACTATATGCATCAATTTTACTGGCGATGATGTACATCAACATTATTAGTGATGGTGAGCAATAAAGTAAACAAACAGTTAATTTTATGTCGATAGCATGCATTGATCTACTAGGTGATGGAGAGCATATATCAACATTGTTGGTGATAGTGGGTAATAAAGTCAATAAATGTTGGCATTTGTGTCAATGTTATGCATCATCCTTATAAGCAATGTTATACATTGATATTGACGGTAATGATGAGAGACAAACCCATCGAGCATTAGTGTTAGTATTGACTATGAGCTTCAGCCTTATAAGTGAAGATGTGTGTTAATATTTTAGCTAGAGGGGTTTGTCAGCATTTGCATTGACGACATTTATTGGGATTATATGCAATGGCAATTTTCGATGGTGTTGACGATGACGAACAACAACTTTATGAGGCATTAATATTTGTGTTGACGACTTGTATTGACCTTATAAATGATGGCACTCAATAATGGTTGAGAGACTATATTCATGGGGTAATTGTCAAGAGACTATCATTGGACAACACTTATAAATAGATTATAGTCGATCAACATGTTATGGGAGGTCGTAGTAGTGTGGTGGTGATTGGATGATGGTGGCTAGATGATGCTTATTACTATAAGTGCTCATCAATATTGATTGTCAAACCTGACTCTTAAGTTCTTCATATCTTTAAGTTCTATCACAATTATTTTCATGTTCCTACCACTAGAGAGTAAATTCCTAGTGGAGCGAAGAGAATAAAGACAAAAATCCCAATCCTTCGTTGACTTCTCCACGTTGCTTGAACTTTGGTAGGAACCTATTAAGCCCATGGTTGCCTTCTAGGTATTGTAGTGGGCTTAAAAACTTATCAAAAATTTTGTAGTGGTGTCAAAAGTTGACACAACTCAAAATCTAACCTAGAAAATTATGGGTTAAGGTTAACCTATTTGTAAGACACGTTGAGCATGAGTTACATTTCTAATCCACTTGAAAAATAGGTCGGGTTCGGGTTGACCTGAAAACCTAATGTTCATCCGACAAACCCAGATCCCGCGTGAAGACCTAGCCCAGTTACATGCCTCACGAAACTGTGCCCTAATGCTTGCAAAAGTTCGGGTCGAGGCTTGCCTTGCCGTGCTCGGGTCCAGCCCTAGCTCTAGCAGGCTCTTACCTGGCTGCCTCACAGCCCTCGGGTAGAGCGACTCGAGCCTTGCCTCCGACGATCTGACTTCGTGGAAGTTGTGCGCAATTGCGGCCTGCCATGTTGAGCACTCGAGCCCTTTCTTCGCCTCACTGAGCTCACTTTGACTCTTCGATTGACCGACTTAGACTATGTTCGGTTCGACAAACGACGTTCCTGAAAGGAAGGCAGGTTGGTTTGTGGGTCGGGTCAACCCAGTAACCCGCGCAAGTCGAGTTCGGTTTGAAAATCCTGACCAGTTTAGCTAAACGGGTTAGGTTTGGATCAACCAGTTTTGGCCCAGGTCAATTCGGGCTGGACTCAAATCCGACCCGTTGACTGGAATTGACACCTCTAAAATTTTTATTGGAGCAAGAGGGGAAGAGTGGCAATGAGAGCGTGTCAAGAATGATGGACAAAAGACAAAAGGCTATGAATCATTTATTGTGATAATATGATAATGGGATTCTAATAGAAAGATACTTTTAAAATTTTATTTTAATATTTTGAATAATATATTTCACCCCTAAATCATAAATTAATAACTTTCCTGATTTTCCCAAAAAAAAAAAATCCCTAGACAGATTTACCAAGATTTGTTGTCACATTCACTCATCACTTCATTTAGACTCAGACATTATTTACTGAAAACCACTAAGGTGTCAGTTCAGCTCAGCCAATAAAATCTCAAGTTCGTCAATTAAAACCCAATACTTTTCAGCAATGATATAAGGCATGAACGGAGCTCTTCTCTCTGCACAAGAAAAAAGTCATGGTCCCTCTTCTCCTCATCCTATCATCATCCCTGCTAATTTCCCCAACCAGCTCTGCACCCGTCCACTCCTTCATTCAATGCTTCACCAATCAAACCAACTCCCCTAACCTCCTCTACCTCCCCAACACCTCTTACTTCAACTCCGTCCTCCTTTCCTCCGTCCAAAACCAACGCTTCCTCCTCTCACCAACCTCCTCTAAGCCATCTCTCATCATCTCCGCCACCTCTGCATCCCATGTCCAAGCCACCATCATCTGCGCCCGCGCCTCCAGTCTCCGCCTCCGCACCCGTAGCGGCGGCCATGACTATGAAGGCATGTCTTACTCCGCTTTCAAAGGCCCTAACTCCACTCCCTTCCTAACCCTCGACATCTCCGCTCTCCGTTCCGTTTCCATCGACACAAGCTTAAAAATCGCTTGGGTTCAAGCTGGCGCAACGCTCGGCGAACTTTACTACGCCATCGCCCAAAACACCAAAACTCTAGCCTTTCCGGCAGGACTTTGTTCAACGGTTGGCGTCGGTGGTCATTTGAGCGGAGGTGGGATCGGCCCTTTGGCGCGGAAGTACGGTGCCTCCGTCGACAACATCGTAGACGCTTGGCTTGTTGATGTAAATGGCCGCCTCCTCAACCGGAAGACGATGGGAGAGGATCTTTTCTGGGCGATCCGCGGTGCTGGCTCCGCGGGATATGGCGTCATCATCGCCTTCAAAGTCAATCTTGTAGCCGTCCCACCAAAAGTGACAGCTTTTAACGTCGACAAGACGTTGAGACAAAACGCCACAAAAGTGGTGGCGCGGTGGCAAGAATTGGCGCACCAATTCGACGTTAATCTGTCCATCCGAGTAATAGCTCAAGCCGACACCGACGCAGATGGGAGTAAAACAATACAAGTTACATTTAACTCATTTTACCTCGGGCGGAAGAAGGAGCTTCTCCCCTTAGTACAGCAGAGTTTTCCAGAGCTTGGTTTGAAGGCTACCGACTGCATTGAAATGAGTTGGGTTGAGTCAATTCTATTCCTCTACAGCGGCGCGAGAGTGCCACCGGAGATGCTGCTGGATAGAAATCCAGAGTTTAACAGCTCTTTCAAGGCAGCTTCAGACTTTGTTAAGCACCCCATAGCAGAGAGTGGGTTAGAGGAGATCTGGAAGTTTATGATGGAAGCTAAGGATGAACCGCTGGTACTTATACTAGATCCCATGGGTGGGAGAATGAGTGAGATAAAGGAGGAAGCTGTGGCTTTTCCTCATAGAAATGGGAATATTTATAACGTGCAATATTTTTTGAGGTGGTTTGAGACAGAGGAAGGAGTGACGGAGAAGCATTTGGAATGGATGCGGAAATTGCAGCGATTCATGGCGCCTTATGTGTCGAGCAAACCGAGAGCAGCGTATTATAATTATAAGGATATTGATTTAGGGAGAAACGTGGAGGGTAAGGAGACGAGTTACTTGGCTGCAAGGATTTGGGGGACCAAGTATTTCAAGGGGAATTTTAGGAGGTTAGCGAAGGTGAAGGGTAGGGTGGATCCTGAAAATTTCTTCTGGAACGAGCAGAGTATTCCAGTGTTGCAGGCTTTTGGTAGCCTCAGGGAATTGTTTTGATCAAAGCTGGTTGAAGAAGATGAAAATGAAAGAAAAATCTCTCCTTGTGATGGCTTTGCAGACTCTCCTACTTTCCCTTTCAATACACTTTCAGGGGCAGAATTTGTTTTTTAGTTATTGGGATGAATATCTTGCTTCTTGGTGTATATTGTATTTTGTGCTATAGGCCTCTACGAGGCTTCTAGCAGGAATTAATTCAGCAGTTTCTTAAGAATCAGGAATGGCAACTTACCAGGTATCAGCTTGAAACTAAAACATAAAATGTGCATCTTGCCCAATGTGCTTTATGTCTACCAATTATTCATTCTATTGGAGGTGTCAAAATGGGTCGACAGATTAAATTTGAGTTTGATGTGAAATTAACCCGACCTGAAATTAGTCAATTTGAACACTGTCTGTTTAATAAACGGGTGAAAAATATCAACTTGAAATTGACCAACTAAAAACTCAAATGACCTCAATCTTACTTGTTAACTCATTTTAGTTAATTTTTTTTACTTATTAACTATAAAAATTATGATATTTGGTTAAAAATAATAAGATTAAACCAACATGCAAAAAATAAAAATAAAAAGGGGAAAAATATATTAATTTGGATCTTTTTGGTCAAAAACGAATTTGTAGGTCAACCCGAACCCAACCCGTTTAATAAACATATCTGAAAACACAACCAAAACTTGACCTGCTTATTCAATGAGTTTTAAGTCGGGTTGGTGAGTTAGGTCAATTTTTGACACCCCTACATTTCATATAGAAGATTACAAGATAGTCGACTCCTTGAATCTAAACAAAGTTCTCAGAACACACACACACACACACACACACACACACACATATATATATATATATATATATATATATATATATATATATATATATATATATATATATATATATATATATATATATATATATATATATATATATATATATATATATATATATATATATATATATATATATTGATTTTGCTAAAATTATATATTTTGGATTACAAGATACTTGGCTCCTTGAGTTTTATAATGAAATTACATGTTATATTTTCTAGGATGTTATTTTAGCAAGATTAAAAGAATTTTTGGAATCTTAACATGCTACTACAGAACTTATATTCTCCAATAAAGTTGAGGTTTGTACTTTCATAACTATTTAAATTCAAGTTTGTTGCGTCCAGTAATATCCAGGGCGGTAGAGAAAATAAAGTTTAGCGTTCTAGCTTTGTATGAAGATTCAATGTGCAAACAGATTAAAGATAGGGGTGTAGCGCTCATTAGAGAAACCAAGGATTTTATATGGAAACCCTAAAAAGGAGGAAAAATTACAAGGCCTTGCCTAGTTTAAATGAATTCACTATTATTTGCGGTTGATTACAAAAGAGGCCTTTCCCTAGGGGGAGGGGGGCTTGGCTCTATGTAGCAAATATAGATAATATAGAGTCCATTACATGGTGGGAGTTGGAAGAATCAGTATTGACGCATTCATTTAGTCGGCGAGCAATGTAGGTCGGAAGGATTGTAGTTGGACGAAGGTGGTTGGAAGGATCATAGTCGGGTGATGGAGGATGGTAAGATCGAAGTAGGGGGGCAGTGGTCGAAAGGACCGTCGTCGGCGGGCAAAGGAGGTCAAAAAGACTGTAGTCGAGTGATGATGATCGGAATGATCGTAGTTGGCAAGCAATGAAGGTCACAAAGATCGTAGTCGTGTTATGGTGGTTGAAAGGATCGTAGTCAGGAGACGACGGTCAGGGAGATCATATTCTGGAGATGGTGGTCAGAGAGACCGTAGTCGGTGGGTGGTGGAGGTCAGAAAAATCTTAGTTGGGTGACGATAGTTGGAAGGACCGTAGTTGGCGAGAGAAGAAGATTGGAAAGACCGTAGTTAGGTGACGGTGGTCAGAATGATCGTAGTTAGTAAGTGATGGAGGTCGAAAAGTTCGTAGTCAGGTTACAGTGTTTGGAAGGTCCGTAGTTGGGTGATAGAGGTCGAAAAGATTGTAGTCGGGCGACGGAGCTTGGAAGGACCGTAGTAGCGGGCGACGGAGGTTAGAAATACTATTGTCTTGTGATGGTCGATGGCCAAGAGAAAATTCGGTGATAATCGGTGGCCAGATGTAAGTCTAACGATAGTTGGTGGCCTGGCCGAAGTTCGATGAAAGTCTGGCGATGGTCGGTTGCCTGGCGGTGGTCGAGGAGGAGCTTCGTGGCAAGAGAGATCTCATATTTCTCTTCCTTCTTTTTCTTCTCCTCCCCTCGCTTGTTCTGTCCCCCGCCCTTTAGTGAAGAATGAGGGGTCTATTTATAATTTTTTGGGAGTGACATGACTAATAAATAGAAAGAAGATCGAGAGGGTGTTTCAAATGGATGATCGATATTGACTCCCTTGATCATGGATCGTTAATTGAGTATTTAAGTGTCTTAATGATTTATAAT
This sequence comes from Dendrobium huoshanense, assembly GCA_016618105.1. Taxonomy (NCBI): domain Eukaryota; kingdom Viridiplantae; phylum Streptophyta; class Magnoliopsida; order Asparagales; family Orchidaceae; genus Dendrobium; species Dendrobium huoshanense. The sequence continues at coordinate 69,383,665 of CM028345.1, forward strand.
TTGATGATATTAGGCTTGTTATATTTGTCTCGTCGAGACGCTCAATTTGATTATAAGCATGCCGCTTTTGGAAATCCGAAATCATTTGGTTGTCCAATTTATGGTTCGAAGCTTCCAATTGTGCTTCAAGACCATGATTTGGACTCATTTGGGCTTGGATTGGGACGAAATAGGTGTATTTGGGTCTTTTTTTTAGACGTTCAGTTTGAATATAACTTTATTGAAATTAAAGTTCAGGTGGCCCTATATTTAATTTAGAAAGTTTACAATGCAATTTTACTTGTAGTCATCAGTTATTATCAATGAAATATACAGTCAAACAAATAAACCCATAAGCATTGATAGAAGTCTAATGATATGAAGTCAAGCAAACTCTAATAGTACATCTACTCAAGGTTGATTGAATGTTGGCTTTCTCCCTATTGTACATCATCTTACAATCACTTTTAGCTGTGTTTCTAGAAATTACTTGTAGGTATGGGTTGAGAAAATGAAGTAATACACGTACACAAACCCATTTAACATACTAAAATAGTAGACAATGCATGATAATGGCAGTAGTGAATAAACAACATAACTCTTTAAGGTCGAACTTCATGTTGGTTAAGGAAATAGGTAATCTAAAACCTGACTGCAAAATTTACTAGCCTATATCACAAGTACTTGTCTTTTTACAAACTTACAAATGATATTAAAGTTACCAGTCCCATTCGTACTATCACATCAGTAAGTTGCACCACATTTTGGCTTTTACATATTTGTATACCAACAAGAGGTAGATGTAACCTCAGAATGACCTCTTATAGAGGAAGTCAGTATTGACACATTCATTTAGTTGGCGAGCAATGTAGGTCGGAAGGATTGTAGTTGGACGAAGGTGGTTGGAAGGATCATAGTCGGGTGATGGAGGTTGGAAAGACTGTAGTAGGGGGGGCGGTGGTCGAAAGGACCGTCGTCGGCGGGCAAAGGAGGTCAGAAAGACTGTAGTCGAGTGACGATGATCAGAATGACCGTAGTTGGCGAGCAACGAAGGTCAAAAAGATCGTAGTCGTGTTACGGTGGTTGAAAGGATTGTAGTCATACGACGACAATCAGGGAGATCATATTCTAGAGATGGTGGTCAGAGAGACCGTAGTCGGTGGGAGGTGGAGGTCAGAAAGATCTTAGTTGGGTGACTATAGTTGGAAGGATTGTAGTTGGCGAGTGAAGAAGATTGGAAAGACCGTAGTCAGGCGACAGTGGTCAGAATGATCATAGTCAGTAAGTGATGGAGGTCGAAAAGTCCGTAGTCAGGTTACAGTGTTTGGAAGGTTCGTAGTTAAGTGTTAGATGTCGAAATGATTGTAGTTGGGCGACGGAGCTTGGAAGGACTGTAGTAACGGGCGACGGAGGTCGGAAAGACTATTGTCTTGTGATGGTCGATGGCTAAGAGAAAATGTTGTGATAATCGGTGGCCAGATGTAAGTCCAACGACAGTTGGTGGCCTAGCAGAAGTTCGACGAAAGTCTGGCGACGGTCAGTTGCCGGGCGGTGGTTGAGGAGGAGCTTGGTGGCAAGAGAGATCTCAGATTTCTCTTCCTTCTTTTTCTTGTCCTCCCCTCTCTTGTTGTGTCCCCCACCCTTTAGTGAAGAATGAGGGGTCTATTTATAATTTTTTGGGAGTGACATGACTAATAAATAGAAAGAAGATCGAGGGGGTGTTTCAAATAGATGTCTGATATCGTCTCCCTTGATCATGGATCGTTAATTGAGTATTTAAGCATCTTAATGATTTATAATTTGATGATATTAGGATTGTTAGATTTGTCTCATCAAGCCGCTCAATTTGATTATAAGCATGCCGCTTTTGGAAATCCGAAATCATTTGGTTGTCCAATTTATGGTTCGAAGCTTCCAGTTGTGCTTCAAGTTCATGATTTGGACTCATTTGGGCTTGGTTTGGGAAAAAATAGGTGTCTTTGGGTCCTTTTTTTGAGACATTTAGTTTGAATATAACTTTATTGAAATTAAAGTTCAGGTGGCCTTATATTTTATTTAGGAAGTTTCCAATGCAATGTTTCTTGTAGTCATCAGTTATTATCAATGAAATATACAATTAAACAAATAAACCCATCAGCATTGATAGAAGTCTAATGATATGAAGTCAAGCAAACTCTAATAGTACATCTACTCAAGGTTGATTGAATGTTGGCTTTCTCCCTATTGTACATCATCTTACAATCACTTTTAGCTGTGTTTCTAGAAATCACTTGTAGGTATGGGTTGAGAAAATGAAGTAATACACGTACACAAACCCATTTAACATACTAAAATAGTAGACAATGCATGATAATGTCAGTAGTGAATAAACCACATAACTCTTTATGGTCAAACTTCATGTTGGTTAAGGAAATAGGTAATCTAAAACTTGACTGCAAAATTTACTGGCCTATATCACAAGTACTTGTTTTCTTACAAACTTACAAATGATATTAAAGCTACCAGTCCCATTCTTACTATCATATCAGTAAGTTGCACCACATTTTGGCTTTTACATATTTGTTTACCAACAAAAGGTAGATGTAACCTCAGAATGACCCCTTATAGAGGAAGTCATCCTTCTTATTTTCCTAAGAACATTTTCTTTAACATCATCATCACAAATATCAACATCATCAACATAATTAGCATCTACTTCAACTTCAACATCATCAATTAGAATATGAGGTTAGAAAACACGAATCATAACAACCTCCATATCCATCAATAATAGAACGACAAAATAGTAAAAAAAGCCTAAGTAGGCAAAGAGATTAAAGACATAAATAAATGTAATCTTTTGGGCCCATGAACTTCCACTGAGATGTTGCCTTTATACACCGAAAACTACTGCAGATTCAATGAATGAAATTGAGCAATAGGCCAAGAACAAAAAGGGAAAAAAATGATGTCTAGAAGAGAATGATAAAGAATTAAGAACGAAGTCAACATAACAAACATCAAAGATGAATAAGTTATATAGCCTTTTATTAAAATCAAACCAGCGAAGTGGCAAACCCAACCCACCAAGATGCAAGTCATCAACTTAGACACGTGGGTTGATGGGTTAACTTTCGGTTTTCCGGTCAACCTGAACCCGACCTAATTTTTTAATTGGGTTGGCTTATTGAACCTAAACCCGATCGATATGGAAAATGGGTTTACCCAAACCCATATTTTTTCGAGTCAGTTTGGGTCTAATTTTGGGTCGGATCAAGTCTTGACACCCTAATCTAGCATATACATAAGGTTATATTTTTAGTGTTATATAATATTCTATTTTTTAGACTGTATTTTGCAGTCAATCAAGTGTGGCCTTCATACACTTCATAGATAATTCATTTATGGCATGTTTAATCTCTTTTTTTTTTAAATGAATAATTAAGGCTTCATTTGGATCAGATTTCTTACTGATTTGTTTTTTAGATCACAATTATAGTTTTTATTTGGCCACTACTTTTTCATTATTTTTAATAAATTTTTTATGCTAAGTAGTAGCTTTCTACAATAGTTTAAGAAAAAATATCTTTCTCAACAATAGCTTTATAATCACCTTTATAAAAACTATAGTCGTCTCAAACATACCCCAGGTTTTCTAGTAAATATTAAATTTATGTCAAAAATATTAATCGATTAAGATTGCTTGCATTACACATTAACCCATTTTTACTTTTCAAGTAAATATAATAATTGTATTTGAATAATAATAAAAGTTTATGAGCCTATTAATTAATTATATATATATATATATATATATATATATATATATATATAATCATTAAGTATGTAAATATTGCATGTAATATTGATATAACATTTAATATCATTGATATAGCATGTTAGAACTTAATTTTAAATTTATAATATTATTTTTTATTTTTAAAATTTAATTAATGTTTAGCGTGTGTACCCACTTGCATGTTAATCATATAAAATGAAGAAGGATATCTGAGCGATAACATCAATGAGTTATCTCTGAAGAAATGCAGAGAACAGATAACAAGAAGCACACAGTTGGAGAATCAAGATGGAGGAAAATTTATTTATTTTTCGTCCTATTACAGAAGTAATAATAGCTGTTATATAGACTTATAAATGTACGGCTCAAGACAAAGAAATCAATAGTTAGCTGACACGTCAAATACAATGCAGTTTATTACAAGTAAAACCTATGGTTCTAATACGCCCCGACAAATTGATGGGTCTTGAATGACCGTTAGTTTGAGACGAAGTTATTGAAATCATGGTGTGGATAATGATTTGGTGAAGATGTCGGCAATTTGATTAGTAGTGCTTATGGGAAGAAGACTGATATTATGCTATTGAATTTGATCCCTAATAAATTTCTGATTGATTTCTATGTGTTTCGTACAAGCGTGGAAGACTGGATTGTTAGCCAAGGCAATGGCTGACATGTTGTCACAGTATAGTTCAGTGGGATGGTCTTGATTAATGCCAAAGTCATTAAGAAGTCTGCATAGCCATATCATGTCTAAGGTAAGAGCAGTTAGAGCACAGTATTCAGATTCAGTGGACGATCTGGCTAAGGTATGTTGTTTCTTGACTGTCCAAGAAATGATAGTTTCTCCTAAGAACTAGCACTAGCCTGAGGTAGACCTTGAGGTTGGATCGATATCTCCAGCCCAATCTGCATCTTAAAAAGATTTTAGAAGTAAATTAGTTTTGGTAATAGGTATGCAAAAGTGTAACGTACCTTTGATGTATCTTAGAAGTCATTTCAACAAGTATGTATGCTAAGGTAGCGTGTTGTGCATGTGTTGGGAGAGAACATTGATGTTGTAAGCAATGTCTAGTCGGGTGAGCGTCAAGTATTGCAGAGAGCTGGTGAGACGACAGTAGAGAGAGGGATCTGCGAGGAATGGATCGATGTTAAAGACTAATGGTAGTTTGGAGCATGTAAAATTTGCGAGCGAGTTGCATTGGGTGAGATTTGCTTGTTGGAGAAGACTGTAAGCGTATTTTGGTTGAGAGATAAAATATTGATGTGGAAGATGAGTTATCTTGATCCCAAGAAATTCATTGGCTTCCCCTAATTATTTCATGGAGAAATCTTGACCAAAATGAGCCAACATGTTTTTTATGATTGATTGATCATTACCCGTGATAAAAATGTCGTCCACATAAATTAGAAGAAAAATCTAAACTTTATCTTTATGGTTAGTTAGTAAAGATGGATCGGTTTGACTATGAGAAAATCCAAGAGATGCAAGAAAAGAGGTAAACATGTTGTACCATTGATGAGGGGCTTGTTTCAAGCCATAAATTGCTTTGTTAAGACGACAAACGTGATCGGGACAGGATTTGTCTTTGAATCCTTTTGGTTGGTGCATGTAGACCATTTCAGATAGATTACCGTGGACAAAAGCGTAGGCAACATCTAATTGCTGAACTGGCCAGTCATTGTAGAGAGCAATAGCCAAGAGTATATGTATTGTTGGAAGTTTGGCTACCGAACTAAACATTTTAGTGTAATCCAAACCAAATTCTTGGTTATTTCCTTGAGCAACTAACTTTGCTTTATGTTTGGAAACCATTCCATCTGCATGATGTTTAGTTCTGTAGGTCTATTTGCATCCTAAAATTGATGTTGTTTCTGGTGGTGAAACAAGACTCTAGGTACCCTGTTTTTGAAGTGCAAGGAATTCTGCGGCCATGGCTTGATGCCATTCAATCTTATTGACGGCTTCAGTGTAAGTTGTAGGATCGGAACGTGGCAACAAGATTTTTTGGTTGTGTAGAAGATTTAAGCGATTGGGTGGTTTGAGAGACCCTGTTCTGCTGCGAGCCACCATAGGATTACCGTAAACATTAGGATTAACCAATTGCTGAACTGAATGTGAGGGAACGAGCTGACTTCTAGTGGGAGGCACGGGTTGATTTATTGAAGTAGAGTTAGGAGGTGATTGAACATATTTGCTGGAAGAAATTGGTTGGGTTGAAGGATTGGTGTGCGAGACAGATACCGGAGTTAGGAATATGGAGGATGGCTAGGTGGCATTGATAGTGGAATTGATTGAGATTTGAGAGAACGGAAATACCTGCTCATTAAAAATAGTATGTCGAGAGAGAGAGTAATTTTGTTGGTTGAAATATCTAGGCATTTGTAGCCTTTGTAGGTGTCGGAGTAGCCCAAGAAAATGCATGATTTATATTTAGGTTGAAGTTTGTGATGAGAGTTTGATAGATTGAGAGGGAAGCATTCACAACCAAAAATGCGAAAATGGTTATAGTTAGGTTTGGTATGATGAATAAGTTCAAACGGAAAGACATTGTTTGTCGTTAGAGATGGCATTCTATTGATTAGGTAAATAGATGTTAGAGTGGCATCTGACCAATAGACGTAGGAGATCAAGGATGTGTAAAGGAGTGTTTGGGTAGTCTCAATGATGTGTCTATGCTTCCACTCGGCCAAACCATTTTGTTCCGGTGTGTAGGGACATGATCGTTGATGCAAAATGTCATTAGTGCTAAGATAATGGTGAAAGGAGCTGTTAACAAATTCAGATCCCCCGTCGGTCCGCAGGACTTTCATTTGAGCAGATGTATATTTTTTCACCAAACTTTTGAAAGCAATAAACGTATTTAAAACATCCAATTTTTGCCGTAATGGAAATAGCCCAGTTTATCTCGAAAAATCATCTACAAAAATTAGATAATATCGGTATCCTTGCGAAGAGACGACAGGAGCTGGCCCCCAAACATCAGAGTGAATAAGGGCCAGAATAGCATGCTGTCGGTTTGTAGATGTTTCAAAAGCTAGATTATGACATTTAGATGCATTACAAGATTGGCAAGATAAGGAACTTTTGTCTATAGACAGGTGAGGATTACAACTAGAAATTATATCTAAAATGCATTTGTGCGGGTGCTAAAGTCTATGGTGCCAAGAATTTATGGCGGAGGTAGAGACAGACAGCGTTTGTTGCGGCGTAGCAGGTGACTCGATCAGGATGGAGTATAGACAACCATTAGAGGGTACGCAAAGGATGATTTGTTAAGTCTTCATATCCTTCAAGGTAAATCCAGACATATCAAAATAATAGAGTTGTTGTTATCTTTTGTTAGCTGAGAAATCGATAAAAGATTGTACTGAAGAGACAGGGTGTGAAGGATATGAGATAGATGTAGCTTATGATGGGGGGGTCAGGAGGATCCCCTCCCCTGCATGAGTGATGGGCATAGAACTTCCGTCGCCAATCGTGATGTTGTCTGATCCTTGGTAAGGAGTAGAGATCGACAGATTGTCAAGAGACTTGGTCATATGGGATGAAGCGTTCGAGTCCATGAACCAGCTTGAGTCTGAGCCATCAGAGGTGGAAATGAGGGCGTTATTCTCCATTCTTGATGAGGGAGTGTACTGAGTGTTGAGGCGATGCCAGCAAGCTTGTGTCGAGTGCTTTCTTGTAGCAGATTTGACATATAATGGAGGCATTTGCTGTTGGCCGAGATGATCTGTTCATTGTGGGTTACGTCCAACCTCTGGATCTTCTGTCGTGACCCCTGCAGGTGAATAAGGAAGTGGTGGGATCTAGGGCGAGAGATGTGCGAGACGCATATGTGGCAATATTTATTTTCTCACTTCAGAGGAGGGGATAAAGCTGATCGAGGCTGATGGGCGTTAGCATCATCCAGATCATTGTTTTGAAGGATTGATAGGAGGTGGGAAGTCTATTTAAGATGTGAAGGATGATATCTTCAGTATCAGCCCTAGATCCCACCGCATATATTCGATCTACTAGCAATTTTATTTCGGACAGGTACTGTGTCATGGTGGCGTTCTTAAGAGAGACATTGTGAAGTTTGTTTTTGAGTTGGATTACTTGGGACCGGTTGGAAGCTTGAAATCTAGATGCTAATGTGGTCCATATTGCAATAGTGGATTCAAGGGAGATCACATTTGGTAAAATAGATGATGAAATAGTGGAGAAAATAGATGCCACGAGAGTTTGATCGATGAGGTTTCATTGGGAGAAAAGAGGATTGGAAGAAGATGAGCCATCAGAATTTGTTAGATACCTAGAAGGGGGAGAGGATTGAGGATCAAGAAAGGTGTGAAAGCCATTAGCATGAAAGATCTTGAGGATTTGCGATTTCCAAATGGCATAGTTGTCATGATCAAGTTGAGTCGGAACAAAGATCTTGAGGTTAGAAACCACGAATTTCAGATTTATAGGAATGATCGGATCCTCTGTGGATTGCTGATTGCGGTGATCTTCCACGGTGGAGGAGTTAGCGTTGGCCATGGAGCATAATCAAAACCTATTTCCTGATACCATGAAGAAACACAGAGAATAGATAACAAGAAGCACACAGTTGGAGAACCAAGAAGGAGGAAAAGTTATTTCTTATCCATCCTATTACAGAAGTAATAATAGCTGTTATATAGACTTAGAAATGTATGGCTCAAGACAAAGAAACAAATCGTTAGCCGACACGTCAAATACAATGTAGTTTATTACAAGTAAAACCTACGGTGCTAATAATCTCTATAAAAAAAGAGAAAATGCTTCCTCTTCTCCTCATCTTATCCTTGACTCTTATGGTTTCAACAACCATCACCATGCCCCTCCAATCCATCATTCAAGGCTTCACCAATTAAACTAGCTTGCCTAACCTCCTCTCCCTCTCCAACACCACTTCATACAGTTCAATCCTCATATCCTTCATCTGAAACAAGCACTTCCTTTTTCCATAAACCACCTCAAAACCATATCACATCATCTCCACCACCTCCACATCCCATATCCAAGTCACCATCACTTGCGCCCGTGCCATGAACCTCTAACTCTGCACGTAGTGGTGGCCACGACTATGAGAGTATGAGGGCAAGCCTTACTCAGCCTTCAAGGGCCCAAACACTTCTAGTGTCTTCATAATCCTCAACATCTTTGCTATGTGTTCCATATGAATAGGGGTGGAACCAGCCTTAGTTCTTATGGAGGGAAAACTATATAATAATAATAATAATAATAATAAAATTAAAACAAATTATTATATTACAATGAAAATTATAAGGTTGGCATTCAATTTTATATTTTTTGATAATATTGCATTACAACTTCATTTGGAATCAAATCAAATACTTCTTTTTCAATATATTGCACTAGATAATCGTTGAGCTATTCATCACCCATTTTACTGTGTAATCGATGTTTAATAAATTCTGTTGTAGAAAATACTTTTTCAATTATAGCTGTAGCAACAGGAAAAGTTAATCCTAAGATAATAAGATAGTAAACTAAGGGATACACCGTATCTTTCTTAACTTTAATAAATTACTTGCAAAATCAACAATGCTATCCAAAGATGAGAACTCCTCCATTGTATATATATCAAAAATATATATAGATAGCAGGTGCTCTAAAGCCACAAGTTTAACTATAGAAAAATTTGATGAAAATAGCTCTATAGGCCAAATTAATATCTCCTTATCATAAACAAAAAATGAGTTACTTGGATTTAGAGATGGAACACAAAGAAGCAATTCAGTACTAGCTTTAGAGAATCTATTATTTAGCTCTTGAGGTTGTATATCAATAACAGTGTAAAAGAATTTCTCACATGATAATGATGTAAATTGTTTACATCTTCATTTATGTGTAATGATTATCAACGAGTTTTGAATGTATAATATATAACATGAACATCAACTTCAAAAATATTGCAAAAAATATGCACTTCTTCCAATAAAGAATCTCATCCATTTTCCCTCATCATCTATAAATATTGTTTGGATATTACATATTAACTTCATTGCATTTAGTATATCCTAATATTTTCTCTGTAATGCTTGTAATAATTTATTTGTGACACCTAAAATGTCAATCATTAAGTTCATAGCAAGGATAAAATCAAAAGATTTCATGGCATCTATCAAAACACAAATTCAACTACTTGTTGATCATGTACCACATCTTTTTTAATAATTTCAAGCACTTCAATTACTAATGCTTATATTTTCTTTAAGTTCATTAATGTATGAAAAAATGAATCCCAACGAGTGTCACCAGCTCGTTGTAAATTTGTCTCTTGGTTCAAACCTAGACCACTGCTCAACTCCCCTTTAGCTAAATGAAAATTTATTTTATCATGTTAGATGACTCTAAGAGCATCACTCCTCTTACATGAAGCTCCTACGGTATTTATAATTTTTGAAGTGATCTCAGAAAGATGTTTTGCATGCCAATGATTTTTTGATACAACCACTAAGTACAGTTGGAGCTGATGAGCAAAGCAACAAATATAGAATACTTGAGGGTTATCATTAAGTATTGATGTCTTCAAACCATGAAACTCCCCATGCATATTTGATGCTCTGTCATATCCTTGACCTCGGATCCTATGTATGCTCAAGAAGTGTTTCACAAGTATATTTTCAATGGCTGCTTTCAATGCAACTGTATTAGTCGATGCGAGATGTTTAATACCTATAAACCTTTCAATAACTTGCCCTAAATTATCTATATATCTCATTGTAACAACTAGTTGTTCATTTGTAGAAACATCCCGGGATTCATCAACTATAAAGGCAAAGTAGGAGTTGCCAATATCTTTCATGGTAGATATCAAGGTTTCTGCAGTTGTAACACAACAAATTTCTTTCTATATCTTTAATGAAGTTAACTACATTTATATTGTAACACCAAATTGAAGGTCAGAGTTCAGGAGCAACTGCGAGATTGTTAATATTAGTCTTCACACGCTCTTTCATCTTTAAATAATGATCCATTTGATATATCCTATGAAAAAATTTAGGACCACAGAAGAATACCTATCAAAAACAAAATTTATAAGCTAGAAATGTCACAATGATAGTAAATAAAAATAGTCAAGGATGTAACAAATTTATTGGAGCAGAGCACACCAACTTAGTTTAGATCCCAATTTGTGTTCTCAATTTAGCAACATTCTTATTGTAATTACCATGTATTTAATAGTTAGTTATATACAACAAAAGGAGAGAGCTAAGGATGCTACAACTACAATAGTTGGATTGAGTCAGTTTTGTTCTTTAATGGCAACACTGGGAAGCCACAGGAGATCTTATTGGACAGAAGCCAGGGGCTTAATATATCTTTTATAGCAATGTTAGACTTCTTTCAGCACCCGACAAAAGGAAAGCGAGCTAGAAGACATGGAAGTTTATGATGGAAGCTAAGGATGAACCATTTGTGCTTACATTTGGGCCTTTAGGTGGTAGAATGAGTGAGATAAAGGAAGACGCTATTGTAAAAGCTTATTGTGATTAATAAAAGAATTGGGTGTGAAATCTTGCAAAAGCCATTGGTGCTTATTATATAATCATTTGTTTTGTAGGTATATCATTGCTTATAAGGCTAATGCATGGTATAGATACAAACATTGATTCCTGCAAAGGAAAAAAATTTCAATTTAATTCATTAGATCATTAGGCCATTATATAATAACTTTTGGAAAATGCAAAGTATAATTATATTTAAATATGGCATCCATCTAATAGATTCTTCACATTGTGGCGATCTTTTCTAATGGTTTGATAGTTGTTTCATGATCTTTATAAATTATCTTCACAGTACTCTTTAATATAATTTATGGAAAGAGTGGTTAGTGAGAGTAATTATTAAATGATTAATGAAATTAGTTAATTGGGTGTTACTATCTTCCAAATTTTTTTTAATTTTGATAAATCATATTTAATTTGCTCAATATGAGCCAACCTCATATGCACCTCATGTGAGGAGAGATTAAGGCTTCGTTTGGGGTGGCTTTATTACTGCTTCTTAAAATAGTTTTTTAGTAAAAAATTAAATTTTTTGTACAAAAAAGCCTCTTTAATAAGCAATAAAAACTCCATCCCAAACAAAGCCCAACTCTATTCAGTTTTTAATGTGAAAATGTCAAGAGATGAACTCTTCATTGTGAGAAACATTGTGGAGGAAATCCATCATATCCTAAACTAAAAAAAGGAAATAAAAATATGACGAACTTTTCTAAAATCTTCATCCATAAAAAAGATTCAACATAGATATCACAATCGAAATTTGTTAGCTAACATAGGACTTAATAGTAGTGGTTCAAAACACTTAAAACAACTACAACTAATGATGCTTTAAATCACTTCTCTTTTTCAATGCTTGCAAAAACATAATGAAAGGTGTTTGTGTTGGACAACAATTACGACGGTCTTGTAGCAATTTTTGAATCACTAGTAGCCATTTTGTGACACTTTAAATCGTCAAAATACTCCATAACAATTACTACAAAATCTTTTTGTTATGCTATAGTCGATGCAATAAAACATCAGCAAGCTCTCACTTTTGGCAATAAAAGTAGTTTGTTTTTAAGACAAGTAAACCAATAACGATAATTTGTTGAGTGTTAGCTTCATTTGATGTGCTATCTTTGAATATGAAGCTCTCACCCAAATCCTCTACATTTGGATAATAAGAAGTAGATGCGCACAGTTGAAGCTCAATCCATAAGGAAAAAGTTTGATCATGTAATACTGGCTAAGAAACTAGATCCAAAAACTCATTGCATAAGTAGGTTCAAGAAGGACACTAAGCCTTTGATAACAAGACAGCCCTTTTTCTTGTAAGAGTGAAAGTATTTATGTATATATTAATTATGAACAAGTTGAAGTCATGAGCTCCATGTATGAATATGAGAGGCACATTGCTCTGATGTAGTTAATGATATAAAATTGTTGCTTTCTTAGGAGTTTTTGTAATATTAATTAGTCATTGGCTAGGATGTGTGCCAAAGAAGGATTTAACAATTTTTTAGAGTTTTAAGGCATAAAAAAATAGAGATCATGGGCTACCATGTGCTAACTAGCTAAAGTATTATTGGAAAAAGAAGATAGGAGCAAAAAGATTTAATAATTGATGGGTTTGGTTTACATTGAATTCTCAACTTATTATTTTTGTGCTTGAGGATTTATCATATTGAATAAAATATCTCATATTTTTCTTAAATTTCATGTTTTGGGTCGAATTACGAAGCTCCAAGAAGTATTGAATTTTAAATAGTTATGTTTCAAATCCATTGAAAATTCGCTCATTAGTTGGTGCTTGAAGACATAGATCATTGTTCACCTTATTGAATAATTCTAAGGTATAAAAACGATTCAACAGTCAAAACTTCTAATTCTCTTTTGGGGATTTTGTGTAGTAATCAAGAAAAAGTGTTTTTTTAGGCTAAAGACATGTACTTGGAAAACACTAATGCCTTTGTAGAAGCTCTTTATCTTATTTTACTTCCAACCATCTTTTTGTTATGTTAGGTTGATATTGGCTTTCTAGAAATAGAGAAATTCTCAGAGGCAAAGCTAAAGGCTAAGTGCCACTAGATGTGTGCAAGGCTATGAAAAAATCTCATATTTAATGGATTTTTTTCAACTCAAGTTCATGTGAAATCTATTCTATCTGGGATAGACAAGGCTTGATTTGATATGAGTTCAATCTTAATTAGAGAAAAAAACTTCATTTTTTTCTTTAAATTTTGATCTTTTTCAACAAAACTTATAAACAAGCAACAATATGTATACCAATAGTTGCGTGCTAGAAAGTTTGAGTCAGTAGAGTGTATATTTTAGATCTCAGCATTTTACAAAAATTCAACACATAAAAATAAACATAGTTTGACAAAAAAATGTGAAAAATGTAGAAAGAGAAAAAATCATGGGGTCTGACCTAGTTGAAAACTCCACTATGTAGTAAGTGATATAAGAATCATTCTTTCTTCACTATTGAAGAAGAGGAATAAATAAACGTATGATTTTTCTTGATGGAAATTACATAAATCAAGTGTCTATAGAGGGATAATCTATACCCAATAGTAGGGTTATGTCTTGACAGTATTCTAGAGATGGTGATAGTGGTAGTTTTCGGGGACAATAGGTGGTGGTGGTCGTTGGCAACAATAACTAACAAAATGCAAGATAGCTCTCTCAAGTATTCTCTCTTATTCCTCTCTTCATGTGAAGAATGTGAGCCTAATTTTTAGTTTTTGGGAGTGACATGCTCCGCAAATATGGAAAAAATCTAGAGCAAATTTAGAGCACTTCATCAAACGGTTCATATTAATTTCTTTTATCATAAAACTTCGGCAAGCATTTAAGTGTTTTAATGATGTCATAATTAAGTGATCTTGGGTTCGTTGGATTCGTCTCATTGAGCCGCTCGTTTCGACAATAAGAATGTCATATTTAGATATTATTTGGTATCCAAATAATATTTTTAACCTTCCAAATATGCTTCAATCCTTTGATTTGGGCTTATTTGATCTCGAATTTGACTGATTTTAGTGTCGTTGGGTTTGTCTCATAAAAAACGTTCAATTTTATAATAAGTTTGCTGAAATCAGTATTTGGATGATCCCAATTTTAATTTTGAAAGTTTTCGATCCAGATTTTGCCATGAGATTCGCCCGGATCAAGGCGATTTTGAATGGTTAAGCACATAGATAAATCTAAAATATTAAAAGGGATTTTTATGTCATTAATTGACTTTGTATTTTTTATATATTTGATGAATGATTAATTTTTATAAAAATTAATGAATCTGTCTTATAAATCATAATTTATGGTTTGATCTTGAGTTTATGATTATAAGATGGTAATTATGGGAGGAAAAATTAGTTGATCCTTTGGAGGAGAAAATTTCTATTATATTTAAATGTAATGGTATATAGGTATGCACTTTTCTCTTTCTAAGTGATACTATTTTATTTCCAATTAAATTTAGATGTTTCGATCTTTAAATGAAAGATTAAAATCATTTAATCTTTTTTTACATTATATATATATATATATATATATATATATATATATATATATATATATATATATATATATATATATATATATATATATCTAAAAAAATAAGCTTTCGCAGCACTTTTTGTGGCCTATTGCAACGGTTTAAACACCTACTAATTTATTTGCAGCGGTTTAGAAACCGCTGCAAATCCACTGTATTTACGTTCGCTGCAAAGGCTTCCGCAGCGATTTCATGAGTGCTGCTGTAGGAATGCTATATATAGCAGCGCATTTAGAAGGTGTTAAAACCGCTGCTAAAAGATAGAATAAATTAAAAAAAAATATTATGCAAAAAAAAAAAAAAAAACAAATTTGTTATCAAATTACAAATATCAATAAAATACTATACAAATATAAATTAATCTTTAGATCCATCATAACTATTTGAAACATCATTTATACTTACACAAGGCATCACTCTATTCTATTTTTGATAAACTGATACATCTTATTATGTCCAAATTGAAGCTTTGATTACTCTATTCATGTTTTTCTTCCCTACGATCGACATTGAATTAAACAGCGTCTGTTCCAACACCTCAAGAAACTTGATTTGAAATAAGATTCAATGACCAAAACTTAAAATTAAAGATCTATTCATCCTTGTGTTTAGCCCAGTCCTCTGCCTTGATGCGCTTCTCTAACTTCAATCTTTGATGAATAAATTATCATAATTTGTCATTGGATGTTCGGTGATACTTGTGCATTTGAACAAGTTGTGTATAAACTGTAATTCAAACTCTTGATTCAAGTAAAAAATTAAATGAACAGATGGAATTTCATCAAAAAAAGAGAATCAAATACAAAAGTAAATAAATCCATTTTTAATACATATACCTGAAGGTTAAGTTGGGGATGCTGCCAGAAATATATTTGTATGGTTAGCAAATGATCGAACACCTGGTGTGCGTTCTTGGAGGAGTCAAAGAAGCTGTCGTCAATTTAAAAGGTAGAACAAGATTAACAATCTGAAAAGCAAAACGAGACAAAAAAAAAAACACTTCAGCTTTCTTTTTTTTCTTTTTTTTAAACTGAAGTTTGGCAAAACATTGTGTATGTAAAGCTCCAAACTCAAAGCCATTCTCAAGCAAGATTTGCTTACCACATCTTGATATGTGTATACATAAAAAAAATGAAAACAAAAGAAGTTGGAATAAGAACCAACGTGAGCCTTACCTCCAACATATGCAAGGAAATTGTTCTTAGTTTTTTAAGGGCTTTTCCTTTCGTTTTTGAAGGGCTCTCGCAAAGAGTATCTGCTAACCTTGTCAATACATAACTAAATATTGAGAAAGAGTTATTAGATTACCACTCTATATTTTCTTACTCACCGGAATGGACAAACATGGAGCTAAGCCGGTAGTTCCTCGACGGAGGCGCCCGTGAAAAGTCCAAAAATCACGGGTAAGAGAGAAGAGCTCGCGAGCAGGCTAACCGGGTGGAATCCATTGGTTCAATTAGTTGAGGGAGGCAATGGAGGAGCTCGTGAAGGGGTGAGGTGAGAGCGGCGTCAATCATCTGGCATGTATCCACGCGAGGTGAGAGCGGCTAGGGCAGAAATCGAATAAATGGAGTAGGCAACCAGAAGATTAAACCGGGCTTAAAGCCAGCGGTTTAAACCGCAGTTAAAAATATATTAATTTTTTTTTATTTTTTTAGCTGCAGTTATAACCGCTGCTATAGGTGACATATAGCAGCAGTTTAAAAACCGGTGCTAATTAATGTTGTATTTATGCCTTCTTTTTAGTAGTTATATATATATATATATATATATATATATATATATTGGGAATGGGGAGTATCGGTCCGCTGCCACGTCAGCTTGTGATGCGCTTGGCGGTATCCACTAGTCTCCTCGCCTGACCTAGACGAGCGACCCACACCCTTGCTACTCGTGGCCCGTGCTTATTGGGTCCCCCCTAGAGGGGCTACTGTCGCTTAAGGGAATCGAACTCGGGATGGGGAGTTCCCAACTGAGCACACCCACCAACCGAGCTAAGTATCAGTGGGTTTTACATTATATTTGGATGTCATTGTATATAGGAATGCACTTTTCTTTTTCCAAGTGATACCATTTTCTTTCCATTAAATTTACTTGTTTCGATCTTTAAGTGAAAGATTAAAATAGTTTAATCTTTTTTTTTCATTATTAAAATAAATGGTATGCATGATTTCTTGAAGTTTTTAGATCATCTCATCATTAATCAGATGTAATATAACTTTTATGTTGGCTTTTATAGTTTTATTATTTAAAAAATATAAATCTGTTTCCAAAGTACAGAAAATGTTAATGCCTTAAAAGCTGAAAAATAAAATACACACACACACTTCACTATTTTAAATAAATTTTTATGTTGTGAAATTATTTTCAGCAATAATATTTTTAATATTTTAGATTTATCTATGTGCTTACTTGGTTACTGATCATTCATCAATACAGTTGTACCAAATTTATTGCTCATATGACATGACATTGCTCACATTAATTACTACATTCTTTTACAAGTTATATGTGCATACTGATATTGAATGAATGATCATATGTATACTATTTTCATTACTTTACATTGATTTCTGTTGTAAGTTCTGGTAACATGTTCTGGTAACATACTAAGTTGTTAGTTTGCTATGTGTTTTTTACATGATTTTAGGAATGCGTTAGGATCCATTGGAGTGAGACAAATTAGGCTTTCCCAGGTTTTCTTTTATTTTTTATATTTTGGTTAATTCTTTTGTAGTTAGGAGTTTAGAATGATAAACTGATATAGTGTTAGATCTCCTCATTATTGTAAATGAATTTTGAGAAATAAATATAATTGTTTATATTGATGATTATGATTTATAGTTGTTTTTATTGATGATTGTATTAATTTAAAGAGATTAGTGTGTGTGGTAGATTAATTAATAAATAAATAGATAATTCTTCCAAAATTAAACCTTTGGGTGTTCTTTACATTCATTCCATGCATATGTATGATTGAATTATCATTCAATGAGAAAGAGAACTATACTAAGTGCAATGGACTCATCTTAAGCTCCAAATGAACAAAGTATAGTGGCCCCAGTAATTTTTGACAGTATAATAAATTTTTTTTGGTTTGATAGCTCAGTTGATGAGTGATACATAGAGTTGACAGACTAAAAATAAGGAGACTGAAGAGTATAAGCATTTATAAATATTTCACAAGAATAACTTAAACAAATTTGGAATAATTAGCTTTTATTTGTAGCACAACTGCATTTGATTGTTTTATGAATAGTTCCATAAAGTTGTACTAATTAATACATAATAATTTGTGTGAGCACTCCTTCAGTGTGCTTCAAAGACACAATCAAAGCATTCTAAGGTATTTGTAAGCACATTCTAAGGTATTTATAAACACATGCCTTATACTATATATTTTTTCATTTTTACCATCCATTCAATGCAAATTGTAGCCTACTTTTCCCTACAAAACACATGCCTTATAGTATTTCATATGGAATAAAACCTTCCAAGAATATATCATATTTTTAGATGGGTCATTAATATATAACTATTTCTTTATCCCATTCTCATGTTGTATAACAAAACGAGCATGATGATTGTTGCATATAGCTTGGTCTTCCATACTAGTAATAGCAAGTGCATATTGTGAAGATCATTAATCTTTTTTAAGAGTTTTTTTGATCTAGAATAGTTAAAAATTAGTTCAAGAGTTATCATAAGTCTAAATCATAAACTGTCATCGTCAGAATATATATAATGTATTGCTTTAATTACGCTATTGTTTTCATAATTTTTAGGTACTTACGAATTAAATTTCTTAAGAAATTGACACCTATCGGTAGAAGTGGAGAATTTGCGATTGATTGACATCCGATTTGCAAACCAATTTCTCTAGAATGTTTTGGATATGCTTAGTTAATTTATGAATATTTTATTTCCCTCCAATTGCCCTCCCTAACCATATAATGGTTCCGCCACTCCACCCCATAGATCTCCTCCCTAGCAAGCTCTATTAACAACTTGCTCCATGATCCTTTCACTTGCATGTTTATGCTCTAACTTCTACATTTCTTTGTCTACAAGGTTTTCACCACTTTAGTGCAGAAACACAATCTTACGAATTGAGAGTTAATAAAAATAGCCGAGCTTGAATTCAAGTTCTAACTTACTATTAGATAGGTGAACCGGGTTTGAGCTAATTATGTTGCCTAGCATACACACCTACTTATATGGGTTTTTTTTTTTTGTCTAGTGGTATTTTTTATTTCTATTAATTTTTTTTTGTGAACGATGGTAGCTACTCACTGCTATCTCATAGGAGGTGCATTACATCGTAACTATTCTCACGACCAGTAACTATTCTCACGACCAGTCTACGAGCAATCAACCCCATTGATTATTTTCTCTCCATTAGAGATAGGGTACACCAACCCAAACCCGGGGTTATTTATATTAACTTAATGTTCTGTTCGTAAATTGGGCTCGTGAGCTCGCGTCAGTAGAAAAATTGCTATTTTATGCTCGCCGCAGGCTGTCTTATTGCAAGTTACTATAAATGACAGAATTTCAATTACAGAGTTACGAAAATGCCCTTGGAAGTTCCATTCATACTTCGCTGCTTCATTTCCTTAAACTTCTTTGTAGTGGATCCTCTGAGCAAATACAAGCACTTCTTGAAGACAACCCATGGCATCAAGCTCTTCTTCTTCTCCGTCTTCCTCTTTTTCTTCAACTCCTCCCTCCTACAGCTACTCCTCAAGCGCAATCCATTTGGATCGAGATCATCTGATATCCATCCTTCTCCTTCTTCCTCTTGAGTCTATTATATCCTTCTCCATGACATGCAGAAGGTTTAGGTCAGTGGCCTCGGCGGACTCCCTCTGGAAGGAAATATGCAGGAGGGATTGGGGTGGCGGAGTAGTGGATGCCCTTGTTGCTTCCCTTTCCGCCCAGGACAGAAGGGAGTATTCCTGGAAGAGGCTTTATTACAGAGTTTCCCAAGCTGGTTTGCTTTCTTGCCGCAGACTGTTAACAAAAGATGGGATTTCGCCCAGGCCCAGGGCTTCTCACTCCCTTAATTTTGTTTCGGATTGTCTAGTTTTATTTGGCGGGGGATGTGAAGGAGGTTAGTCTTGATTTTTTCTCCATCACATTATTTTCAGCTGTTTCTTTCTCCTCTATTTATGTTTTTTTACCTGTTTCGTGTATTGCAGCATTATGTGGTGCACTGTTACATTTTGTTTCTGATTCTGTTTCAAAGTTTGGTTATTTTTGTTGCGTTTAATTATGTTAGTTCAGTTGGAACTTTCATTCTTCCCGCCCTAATCGATAGTCGATTACATGGATATTTACTGTTTCATTTGATTAGAGTTATGAAATTGGGAGTGCCAACAGCCGTATGAAAGCTATCTATTACGTTGTATCTCCCCTTTCACTTCATAATAAGGATTATGGGAGTGCTTATGGGAGTTAAGGCTGTTCAAATGAAGGTCATAAATGGACCTAGAATAGTCTTTAGTTTAAGACACTTATGTTGGTGGAGTTATACTGGCTTTGTCCTTAATCATGTAAGTTAATTTAATTATGAGGAGCATTCAAGCTAGCAATGATACAAGTAGACTACTTTGCATAACAAAAGAGATAAAATAGACCTGGGTTGTTATAATTACTTTGGATCTTCTTCAATAAGCAAGGGTTATTTATGCCTCTAAATGTTTGTTTTAATCATAAAATTGTAGTCCCAATGAATCATATTCTTCCACAATTGTAATCTAAACAATAGCTATTATGCATTTTCATTTAGACATACCATTGTAAGTTTTGCTTGTTTGGACTTCTATTTCTCTGATTCTTGTGATTCTTGAGATGAAAAAAAATAGCCCAACACAAATAATAATGGCTTAGGTTGAGGCCAAAGTTATGTAATCTTAATGGGGTAGATTGAATGTGATACTATAATAGGTTTTCAAAAGGAAACTAACACATTGAGGTAAATATGTAAAAAGTTTGATAAATGTATGTGGGTGGTGTTTTGAACTTGGGAAGATGCTTACTGCAAAGTTATGTAATCTTAATGGGGTAGATTGAATGTGATCCAATAAGAAGCTACTGAGAGCTAAAGTTGTTGGTTCTATGTAGAATGTAATTGTGCTGATAAATTAGATTATACTGTTGACTAGAATTCAATTACGTTGATCGAATTCGTCGGGGGGCTTTCCATGCTTGGGTTTGAGGGCTTTGTCATTGAAATTTTTTTCCATACAACCGTATAGCACTGTAACGCTGTATACTTGAGCATTGCAGCGCTGTACACTCATGCTGCATTTAGAGAGATAGAGTAGATTTTTGTGGCATGCCATACCCAGCCCTGCGATACTCTTTTCTTGGTGTCGCAACATTGCGAGTCGGGCTGACTTTTTTTTTTCCTCATTTTTCATGTTTAACTTGAAAGGTTGCGCCCCTTGGAGTCATTGAAGTGTGTCTCTTTGTCAATTACAAGTGTAGAAAATGGTGTAAGAGGGAAGAGAGTCAAGGTGATTGTGAGAGAGAAGAGAGATTTGTATAATTTCTCCACAATTTTCATAGTAGATTTCTCAGTGTGGTGTGGCTCCATGGGATTTTTTTTTCCGATTTCAGTTTTTTTCACATTAAAACCTGATGTTCTTTCTTTTCGTTACATTTTATGTTTCTTTTTTGTCTTTGTTGTGTAAAATTTCACTTATTTCTTGATGCATGACTTTAATTTGTCTAAGAACTTAGCCAACATAATCCAATGTTTCTTGAGTATTTTTACACAACCAACATCTTTAAACTAATAAATTAAATGCATAAGTTCCTTTTTGAAAATTTCTTACATGTTCGGACAACTTATTCCTAAACAGAATGGCTAATACTCTTAGTTTTCATCTCATGTAGTAATAGAAAATTGGCTAAACATGCTACATTCTATTAAATTATTGCCAGACCTATAACCTTGACTTAACTGACCTAATTTTGTGAATCAGACAGTTGCTAACAATCAAAGTAGGCTTAGGCTTCGTTTGGGACGACTTTTTTATGCTTTTTAAAACAGTTTTTTAGTACAAAATTAAAAAATTTTGTACTAGAAAACCGCTTTAAGAAGCAGAAAGAAAGTTGTCCCAAACGAAGCCTTAGTCTAAGAGTACAAAAGTACTTTCTATTTCATCAAAGGCAAAGACATGATGGAATAGAAAACACTTTGTACTAATGATTTCATAAGGTAGACCCATGATGAAATGGAGGGAATTAGTCATTAGTTCAGAGAATGGGATAGGAGTAGCTGAATATAGCAGGAAAAATTGGGATTTGATTTGAATGGAATTTGTCATAAGTTTTGGAAAAAGTTCTTTAGGGTATTTTTATGATTGACCAATTTAGTTGGGATATGTTGGTTAAGGAATTAAAACAAAACTATCTGTTCATATTTGTCCACCTAAAAAATCATCTATCTGAGCCAAGGCAAATATTAAAAACAAAATGAAGTCTTAAATTCTTTGAAACAATTGAGAAAAACAATAATAGAAAGCTTCTTTTAAGAGTGACCTATTTAATACGTCCTAACATATCTATTTCGTTAATTTTATAAAAACAGTGTATTGGGTATGCCATTCAACATTTTTTTATATGAAAGCTGAATAATGCAACATAACATTTCTAACAAGTCCTTAGAGAGTTTTCAAAATTCTGAGTAAATGTTGGATGTTAATGCAACACCCTCAGAGTAATTTCGCTTTGCCCACTGGATGAATTTCGCTTGTGTGTTTTGAAACGTAATTCATCATGATCATCTTTTAGCATTGTACAACCATTTGGGATTGGATGCCCAAATTAATTCAAGGAAATTATGCTTATTGGAAACCACATGGAATGTCAGATCAAAGTTCCAAGATATTTTTGAATACTCCCATCCTTGTTAATGATTTCCTGTTTAACTTTCTAGAGACATGTTGCTAACTTTGGCAATTTTTTTTTTTTTTTTTTTTGATTAATTTCGCTTTAGTATATCCTGAATAAGATAAAGATGGTAGTGATAGGTACTAAAATCTTGCACAAGGCAAACCACCAGTCCTTGTACCTGTAAATCTGCATGCCTATTTTTTTTAACATGTGCACTCACGCATCTTTCTTGGAGTTGAAATGTTGAAATGACTTTTCATTTAATTCTGAATAAGTGTTTATTTTACTGATTAGTTTAGTGTTTCAATTCAGGTCATCTTCTATTTTAGTTTTGTAGCTTTGTTACCAACATATTAGGAAAAAAAAAACTGTTTTAGTAACTGAGTTACCTAGAACCTGGGGATAGGGTTTCTATTAAAAAACTGACATGAGATACTCTAAGTCATG
Organism: Dendrobium huoshanense; assembly: GCA_016618105.1. NCBI lineage: Eukaryota > Viridiplantae > Streptophyta > Magnoliopsida > Asparagales > Orchidaceae > Dendrobium > Dendrobium huoshanense. The sequence goes on from CM028345.1 coordinate 69,406,857, forward strand.
CAAACAAACAATTAAAATATATATATGTATTTTATTTTTGAATATTGAAATTCATATATTGCTATATATTGAAAGATACGGAAAATGGAAGTTTTTGAATAATGCGTATGCGTAGGTATTATAAAAGTATAATACTTAAATTTTCCAAGTTAAAATTTTTCTTTATTCAACCTTAAAGAAAAGAAAAAATAATAATATGGAATTATGGATAAGATAGACGCATGCTAATAGCAGTGAAATTATAAGTCACGATTTTTGCGCAATAAAAGGATTGATGATCAGGTGCATCATAATTCTGATAAGCAAAATATTCCCATTCTCTACTTCTCGATCACAACCTAGATTGAATGTCCCATGAGAATATGCTATATATCACGTGCTTGATGATAGGTGAAACTAGCAAATCTCTCATGCGCAAACATGGATGAATTAGTCAATCGATATTCATCAAGTTGATATGGGCATAATTGTTGGACTTGTAGAGAAATCTATGAATCATATATATAAACTTACCTTTTTTACTTTATAATATATATTTTATATCCATTATGATTTGTGGAACACAATATATTTCCAATACTAGATTCAAGAAAAAAATAACATAACTTATTTAGAAATTATGCATATAATGTATTAGATTTGAATTCTAAAGGAAGTGGAAAGAGATAAGAATTCAAGGTTTTGGTTAATGATTCATGCTATAAAAGTAAATCAAATTTACTTGTAAATTTAAATTAGTACAAGAGTTTTATGAGATTTATAAATTGCAAGCATTTTTTGCAATACATTTTATGACCTGGAGCTTGTTTTCTAACATTAATTTCTCAAGCATTCCTATAGAAAATATTTTAGATTTTTTATGAACTGTTGATCATAATGCATAGACCAATTGTTGAGGGTTTAAAATGGTCCATTTATACTCTCAATCTTCATTCCATAATATGACTGGTTATATAATCTCGGTTATATAATTTAGCATATAAGATAGGGGTGCTCAGTGGTTTATAAAAGAAGATAGGAATATTCGGTTTATGCTTTGTTTTCATAGGGCAATGATGTGGCAGTACAAATACTCGACTCTGGCCGACTACTGAGCCTTGATGCATTTTATATTGAAGAGCTTCTAATACTTGTATTAGATTTGAATTCTAAAGTGGAAAGAGATAGGAATTCAAGGTTTTGGTTGAATTCATGCTATAAAGAAATCAAATTTACTTGTAAATTTAAATTAGTACAAGCTAAATACTAACATTAATTTATTCCTATCCTAATGAATATATTATAACTAAGGGGAGGAGATGATGCAATAGAATGAAGAAAATTAAATACTAATATTTCCTAATATACATTTATCATTTATCTGGCTTCATAAATTTTTTTCATACTAACAAACCAAGCATATATGATATGCATATTATATGACTCGAAAATCTCTTATAAAGAAACTAGCCTAAATGACCTATAGATTAATTGTTATGAATTATTCATATTTACTTTTGATTTGAACTAAGTAGTTGGAGATTTAAATTTCATATTTTCTTGAAGGCAATTATGACATAAAACTATTTAAATGTTGACATAATTTCTTTCTTTCTTTTCTCGATATGATCCTGTTATGAATTTGTAAATTTAGAACTGAAGAGATTCATAGACATAGAGATTACTTAATTAGAAACTTTATTAGAGGTTATATTATTAGATTGTTCAATTGATTTATAAATTTTAGCATGCATGATTTATTTAGTTTCATAGTCAAAATGTTTATTGAGATTCTAATTAAAGTTTGTGTTCATATATAATCTTAGGATCAATTTCAAATTTAAATATTATTTCTTGCTTATTTTTTGCTTTAAATATTGACTCTTGCTCGTTTATCGGTTAATTTACATGCTCCAAAATTTTTAATTGATTTATGTTTAAGAAAATTAGATGTAGAAACATATTGTATCTATTCATTATTTTTTAAATCTAATCTATCATTTAAAGAATGTTCACGAAGTATATTTTCTTATGTAGGTTTACTTTTGACCATACTATCTATTTATGTTAGCGTGTGTTTAACAAGTTTTAAATGAGATTTTAATGATCCTTCCTAGGTAACAGTAGGCATGAACTAGTGTGGTTCTCTAATAGGTGGATAGTAATATTTCTTAAACTCTGATAAAGCTTTATTTATTGTCTTTGGTGAAATATAATATTTTTAATGAGAATATGACTCTTAATCGAATACAATGGAGAAAAAGGATTCATATAGCCGACCCTACATAGTGGGATAAAGGCTTGTTATTGTTTTATTGTAATATTTCTAGGATAATAATTAAATTGATTTCATTTAAATTACATCATTTTTTTCCTTAGTTACTATGGTTTAAGTTTTACTTTTAATTGAAATCATAATAAATCGTAAGCTCCAATGCTAATTCTAATGTAGGATGTCTTAGAGTTTAGATTTTTTTGATGTTGAACAAAATCATATAAATATTTATAATATGAGATGAACAAAATGATATAAATATTTATAATTCATACATCATAAGCTCTTAATTTCAATTACTATTTGTTGCTTTCTTTTGAAGGCTTATGAAGGGAATCAATATAGATTATAAATCAATAGTTTAGAAATGCAGAACCATGAAAATATCATGTAATTAGATGAAAATTATGTAGTAGATTATATCGAAGTTGATATAACTAATTCCAAATGCAAGCCAATAACAACTTTACAAAACAAAAAGGCGTAGTTTTCAAGTAAAGAAGTTGCTAAAGCAGTAGAATCAAAGCCCACACTTGTATAAGGTGTTATTCACTTTTGAAAATTTTAAGTCTTACACTTGATATTTGATTCAACTCTAGGACACAAAGAATATCAAGTCTTACGTAAGTTTTTATTTTTTATTTTTTATAATAATACATCGAGTTTTCTACAAACCTATGACTCTTATTTATAATTGTAATGCCCTTGTCAATCACAAACAATGAAATATACATAATGGTCCTCGTGGAGCCATAGCACATTACACATGATGCAATGCTTGCTATTTGAAATATGGCATAAAATCTTAACATATTATATATAAAAATGTAGTTAGTTACGAAAGACTGTTAAACTGAAAGATAAAATGTCATGATAATAAAATTAACTAAAGTGACCCTTAAGTTTAAGTGTCTCGGTGCTTCAACCACTTAAAATTTAAAATATTACATTTTTTTACGAGTCTAATATTTTCTTAAGAAATTAAACTAGTCATCTAGAGAAGCATTATCATAAGTTAAAAAAATATCATTTTCTTCATCAACATTATAATTATTTCCTAAATCATAATCTTTCCCATCACTCTCATCATGACCATGTATACACTACTACTTAAATGTAAGTTATGAGAACCATATGTAAGTTATGAGAACCATAAGTTAAAAAAGTCTCATGTAAAAGAATGATGAATTTGCATTTATTAAACTTTTCTCCTTCATTGAAGCCTTATAAACCTTATTGCATGGTGTCAAAGGCAAGAACATCCTTTGGTGAGAGCATCGTTCAACGTGTATTTGGTTCAAGCGAGAGTGTTTGGATAGAGTACCTTCAAGATTGCTTTGGTGACATCGGCTTTCGAAGAGAGAGACAAAGATGGTTTGAGAAAGAGATGAAGGTATTTGTTATGCGATTTTAGATCTCAATGCGAGGGCTTACGGGTTTACACAATTGCAATAGAAAGATCTATGACAAGCCACGTATCCAAAATCCCGAGTAGTCACATATCTACTATCATGATCCCAACTGAAATTAAAAAAACCACTAGACTTATAATAAGATTATAAATCTTACGAGAACCTCACAAATCCCTAGCTCGGTGATGGAGGAAACTTGAAAATCTTGTAGGTGCAAGGAGACAACCACAGGTCTTATGATGTTCGCAAGTCCTGTAATTATAATAGAGATAGCCATGACAAACAAACCCTCATGAGATGGTGAAGGTAGATGAGTTGGAGACAAGAATGACGCCGAACAATGGGAAGGTGTTGGAGTAATAGGGGAAAGCAAGCACTGGTCACAAAAGGAAGTCAAGGAGGAAGCCGAAATTGTTGTAGAGGCGGGTATTGGAAGTCAAAGTTGTAGAACTCACAAAAAGATTGCCGTCATGGAAAAGATTATTGCTAGAACTCGCAGGAGGATTGTCATCATGGAGGAAGATTGTCGTTGAAGCCGTAGAAATTACTAGAGCAATTGAAGATCTTATATATATATATATATATATATATATATATATATATATATATATATATATATATATATATATATGGAAATTAATTTGAAATAGCATGAATGTATTTAGGGGTTTGATTTTATGAAAAAGGAATGCCGTGTAAAGTAAATGTAGTTATTGAAAATACTTATGAGTTATTTAGTTAAGTATAGTAGAATTGCTATTTTTTTTTGTTTGGTTTGAAGTAAGAGATTGTAAAATTAATCAACAGTGAATATAGAGTAATGGCTTATTGAAGTTGGTTGACGACAAAGGCGGTGGGCGGCTACCGGTGATTGTCAACGGCACTGGATAGCGGTGACTGAAATTCACTTTTTTCGAAGCTTTGTATTTCGAATTCATTCAAAATAGGCGAATTTAAAATACACCCAAAATGAATTAGAGGGTGTTTTTCAAACATACTCCCAAAATACTTTGCATGCTTGAATTTTGAAAACCCCTTCTTTTAATTTACATTCAAAACGAAACCAACTAAACAGTTTCACATTTATCGTTAGAACATCTTTTCTTGTTTTTCGTTAGTGTTGAAACATAAACTTAATTTAGGAGTTTCCTATTCAGGGGCACAGAACTGCATCAAATGGTTTCACAATACTTGGTAATTTAAACCGGATGTGGTTTGTAAAATTATTATGTGCTGAGTTTTTCCCTCTATGCATGGGGAACTTGGTATTTTTTTTCCAGTCAATTTCTGTAAGTTCAATCTGTAAGCCTTCTTTTTCTATGAGAGCATAACTTTGAAAGCTAGAAGGGATTGGGCTCTTGAAGGAATTTAGGTTAAAGGATTTACTGTGCAAATAGGAGATTTTTTTTTAATGACCTTTCTTAATAAAAGGAATGCAGCAGCATTTCAGTTTCCATCATTTCATTGATTGGATATTGGAATGGAAAAAATGGTTTCAGGAAATATATAGCACAATCAATTTGGCATTCATTTGTGTTTGTTGCAATTGATCCTTCGTCAGAAATCTCTTTACTACCTTTGCTTATTTCACATATAGACGGTAATATATGTGAATAATGCATGCAGTTTGAAAAAAATAAAGTCGAAGGCCATTTTGGAGTGAAGTTGATGTCGTATTGACGTTTAGTGGTTGAATATGCTCCACTGCGGTTTCAAATATAGAGCTTTTCACAATTTTTTTTTTTTTTTGCTTCTTTATTAGGCCGTCATCTGGATGATACATGGGTAGCACAGATAGGAAATGGATTTGACAGGGTCCTCAGTTGGAAGCTGGTTGATTCAGGCACTCCAAGTGGACGATTTGGGCATACATGTACTGTATTAGGCAAGCTCCTTGTTCTATTTGGTGGCATCAATGACAACGGAGTACGCCAAAATGATACATGGGTTGGTCAAGTCACTGAAGAAGGATCCTCAGTGGCTAAAATATCATGGAGGCTTTTGGATTTGGAACCCGTTGTACCTCCTGCTCGTGGTGCACATGCTGCGTGTTGCATCGAAAACCGACAATTAGTGATCCATGGCGGCATAGGACTATATGGTCTTCGATTGAATGACACTTGGCTACTTGACTTATCTGAAAGCCAAAGTGCAAGATGGCATCAAGTTATGAACATCCGACCATCGCCTCCGGCTCGTTCTGGTCATTCCATTAACTGGATCGGCGACAAACGGATAGTGCTCTTTGGTGGAAGGGGATCAGGATTTGAAGTTCTGAATGATTTGTGGATTCTAGACATTGGAGGAGATAATCCTAAATGGAAAGAGCTCAAGTATGATTCACCTAATTTACCAGATAGGCCTCTTCCTCGCGTCGGTCACTCTGCAACAATGATGGTTGGTGGAAATATTCTTATATATGGCGGCGAAGACTCGCAAAGACATCGAAAAGATGACTTCTGGATGCTAAATTTGGGTTCCCTATCAAGATTTCAAACAACAGGTTTGAAGAAATACTTGAGAAGAATGTGGAAGAAGCTTGAGGTGGAAGGGCACTGCCCTAATCTTAGATCCTTCCATGGCGCGTGTACTGACGTATCTGGATTTCATCTCTTTATTTTCGGCGGGATGGTTGATGGCATAGTTCATCCTGCTGAACCTTTTGGGTTGAGGTTTGATGGTGAGCTGCACCTGGTAGAACTTGTATTTTAGTTTGAGAGACTGGCCACTTCTTGAAGCCTAAGTTTGCACATTTTAAATTTTAGAGCTTTGCCTGTCACTTTGTCTGTGCCGTTAAATCGTATATCTCAGCCTGCAACAAAGCAAGCAAACTTTTGGTCAAGCTTCACAGCATGAAAAGGTTTCCGGAATAGGGCTGCAAGCGAACCAAACGTTCGCTGAGCTACTTGTTGTTCAGTTTGATTAAAACTCGTTTGTGATCGTTTAATTAACTAAACAAACAAATTTGAACAATATTTTAGATACTCGATTCTTAAATAAACAAACTTGAATAATAATGTGTTCGGCTCATTTATGTTCGCGAACAACATCATTTGAAGTTCATGAACAAGCTCGATAAGAAACTCGATAAAAGCTTGATCCGTGTTCGATTCTGAACTCGTGAATAAGCTTGATAAAAATAATTAATATTTGATTATAGTATTATTAAATATAAATAATATAAATATTTTATATTTATTATAATATAATGATAAAATTATTGTTAAATAATAAAATTTAAAGTAAATAATTTTATATTATATGTTAATTAAATATTTTGATTAAATTTAAGTGAATGATAGCAATGTCAAAAACATTTTAGCTTTATATGGCGCTATTTATTTATAAATCATTGTCTTTATTAATGCTGCTGTTAGGAAAATTATGTGAAGATGGGATTTGCTTATAAATCATTGCCTTTGTTACATAGACAATTGCTTTTATTATAAATGTATTTGTTCAAAGATATGTTTATGAACATGTTTTTTTGATAGTTAAAAAAAATTCGTTAGATATGTTCGCGAACATGCTCGATATAATTGTTTGTTAGGAAGCTCGATAAAGCTCGTTTGTTAAGTTCATGAACATCTAAAAGTATAACTCGTTTATAGCTCGTTCATGTTTGTTTGTTTAAAGCTCGATAAGCACTAAACGAACTGAACATGAACCGAACATGAGCACTCATTAATTTAAATGAACCAAACATGAACACAAACAATAAAGCTCGAACAAACATGAACCAAACTTGAACAACCTGATATTAAATGAACACAAACATGAACACTCACATACTCGGCTCGGCTCGATTCGTTTGCAGCCCTATTCTGGAACAATGCTTTGGTAAGATTCATATCAACCAATATCCACTTTCTATTGCCAGAATTACCACTGCATGAAAGCCAATTCAATCTGGAAAAGAATGTTCCCTACAAATGCTCTTTGTTCTCTTTGCTGGTAATATCTTCCAAAACTTACGATTCTTCAGGACCAAAAATGATTTTAACACTGATCATGACAGAAGTTGGGACCGCAGATTGATGAATTCTGCTCTCATAAGCTATTGCCTGCTGGCATTGCTCTAAAGACATCATTACTATGATCCATCCCTCAAATAAACTGCAGGCCCACTGAGATGCACTGAAGGACAAATTATTCTGTGCAGAATCCGGACGTCGTTTAGAGACCAATAAAAATGTATCATGTCACCCCAAAAGTGTACCGTGCTTGGTACCGAGCGCGATACCGAGCATCGTTACCGAGCGGTACCGGACGATTCTGCGTGGTACCAAGCGGTTCTCCCATCTGGTGTTCGCACAGAATAATCTCTCAGTAGACTGATCCATGATCAGAGTAGATGGCTCCAAGTAGCTGAATCTATGATATAAAAGCCATGATTGAACTTGGTCCCACTGTATGGGAGGCAAGAGAGAGCATGTGAACACAGTGGATCATATCATGGCAGTGGATCAGAACTGTGGTCCTGTCATAATAGATGTTTTGAGGCATAAATGTTTGTTCAGCATTTATTGTGTTCATGACAGTTACCTTGCAGAAATGCTTGGCATCTTAAAGAGTAAGGTACCTTTATAACTTGTCCTTCAGAACTATGGATCAATTTTGAACAAAGTTTGTCTCCTTTATTTGCTGAATTTCTTCTTGTTGTAATTGCAATGGGGAGACTGCTCATCGCCACTATGAAGCGAATTTCAAATTTTTTCTATTGAGTTCAAAATTATCGAAGACTCGCACTGGTTGGCTATACGGGAGAATTATGAGTAAACGAGTGGAGAATTATGAGAAATAGAGTGGAGAAATTGAGAAGAATTTTAGAGTAAGATGTTTAAAGATTCTATAAAAAGACTTTAGTGTTGAAAATTTCATAAATTGAGCTCACACCCTATGTTTATAATTTGATTTGGAGGTTGAGTATCACAATTGTGTGCGCATAAATGACTACTGAATATATATGTGAATAACTGATCAATATTTTTTCATATGAAGTTGCTCATAGACTTACTTACTGGGTTGATTGATGGGTGGGTTTATGGTCAACCTGAACCCGGCCTGTGTAATAAATGGATTGGAAAAAGCCAACATGAACCAAACCAATTTATTAAATAGGTTTATCGATTCTGGATTTTTTTGGACGGATCCAGATTGTACTGGCAGATCGGGTCATTTATTGACACTGCTACACATAATTCCTTCTCTTCCTAAGAGTGTGAGAAGAGCAAAAGGATTTAAACTAAGGCTTCATTTGGGATGGATTTCTTACTGCTTCTTAAGCATGATTACTTAACCTTGGATTGGGTGAGGATGGGCAAACCTTGGTTTAATTATTTACTTGTAATTTTGTCTAATTTAGGTTTGCTTTGGACTCTATGTCCTTCTTTCTCAAGCCCAACAAAAGCTTGAAACTTTGTTAAGGCCCATCAAAATAGTAAATACCCAACATTCTAAATTCGATAATTAGCTCAGAATGATTGCTACATTTTAATCATGATGATTATTCTTTTAATGGAGCATGACCTAGAGTTTAAAATGAATTATTAATTATAATCATACTTAAGAATTATGCAATGCTAATATCATTAATGTTTGTATATTTATTTCTTTGATTATCATCATCTAATTATGCAAAATATAAAAGCTTATACATTTTAATTTATTGTTAAATATGATAAGTATTTTGTCTCTTATTGAAAAATCATAGTTTCTAAGATAAAACAATATGAAGACAGTTTAAAAATGTAAATATAGTTTTAAATAATAGTAAATAGTCTGTAGGATTTCTTTTGATATTTTGGAAATTTTTTTTTAAAAAAAAAAAACATAAATTATTATATATATTTTGGAAAACATTCGCGGGGGGGGGGGGGGGGGGGGGGGGTTATAGTGTATGAGTATTTGAGCATAAAAAAGGATAAATATGGCTATAACCTAAATAGTGATTAGCTAATATGATGATGGTGTTTGTGTAAGGGGCAACATATGAAAAGTAGTAGAGACAAATCTATGATATAAGGGTGGTGATAGGGGGTTGATGGTGGTGGCACTAGTAATGAGGTGGGAGATGAAGAGTACTTGAGGAGAATCTATTAAAATACTACTAAGAGAGAACAAGAGAATGATGATCTACTATGGTATATACATATATAGAATTATAAAACTTATAAGTAACTGTTGGTGTTGCCTCGAATTTGGCTTGACCTTTCACTACAAGAAAATCTAACTAAGAGAACAAGAAAGGATGATCTACTATAGTATATATATACATATATAGAATTATAAAACTTATTAGTAATTGTTGGTGTTGCCTCGAATTTTGGCTCAATCCTTCACTACAAGAAAATGGGTCAATAGAGATAAACATAGAGAGAAAAAATGGTCGCTAAAGATATCTTTTAGCTACCAAAAGTAACTAAGGCCTCCAAATAATAAGAAAACTTGATACAAGCCACCAAAAAGAAAAAAAAAATTATAATTTTGTCATTAAAAGTATAGAGAATTTTTTTTTTTTCATATATAAGTCATTTTAGTGACTAATGATTCATTGTGCTTGAGTACATAGTACATTTTAAAAATATCATCAACATTTTATATAATGACAATTATTCTTAAACAAAATTTAGGTTGAAATATAAGTGATTTGATTGCAAAAAAAAAAAAAAAAAAAAAAAAAAAAAAAAAAAAATCAAAATGATATAATTGATTAATCATTCAATTTCTATAAAATGTATGTTGGAGTTGCCTTGAATTTGGCTCGACAACTTTATTAATATCCTTGATCGTTATACGCTTTGCAGATATATCGGGGGTCCAAGGGGGCAGCGCCCTCTGGAAGGGTTCGACTTGCCCGATCAGGTCACGCGGTCAAGGGGCAACGCCCCTGCGGGGGTTTTCGGGGGCAGTGCCCCCATAATAAATTTTGGTTGTAAGGATATTTTTGGAATTTAACTTAATAAATAAAACGATGAATTCTCTTTATTATTTTTCTTTGTATTTGGTTTATCATTCCATAACAATAACACCTTTATACAAATGTGCTTAATTATATTGGAGGCAATTGCCTAAAGACCATAGTATTTTAAACCTTTTAGGAAAGAGCAATTGCCTAAAAACCCTTGTAATATATCATAAAAAATAAATGGAGGTGGACAAATTACCTAAAGAATCATATAATAAATAATTTCTTTATTTTTAGGGATTGAGTCAAATACAAAGAGTAATAGTAACAACTCATTGTGGAGAATAACTACGCTCACTCCTCTAGAATCAAAGGAATGAAAAGGACTGAAAGGCAATCAAGAGGGAAAAAAGGAAGAGGGAAAAAGGAACTTTTCTTATTTCATGGGTGGCTTCTTCGTTTGAAGACGACGGGGAGGGAGATGGGGTGAGATTGAGAGAGAGAATAGGAGAAGGGAGTCGACACTTGGAGCAAGGCAATGCATGAAAAACTACGTGTATGAGGGTTAGGGCTTGAGTTTGGAAAAGATTAGGAAGAAAGGTAAAGTATTTATTTTTATATTTTTATATGTTTAACTAATATATCTTTTAAGTTTTAAAATAATTTTTAATGTGTAATTATTGATTATTAAAATATAGATTTATAAATTTCTTAAGGATGAAAGTAATTAACACTATTATAAAAATTTAATCAAAAATTATTTTTTAAAAAAGAACATAATTAAATTAGTTTATGAAATTTTAAATTAGATAAGGAATAAATTAAGTTTATATTATATTAAATTGTCAATTATATTTTGACGAACAATGAGTTTAAGAGTCAATGATATATATTTTCATAAAATATAAGAAAAATTAAATGTTGAGAATTTACAAGCAATTCATAAATTAAACAATAATTAAAGATAAATATAGAAATTTTTCATATTTAAATAATAAATTGAAGATAATAAATTATTAATTTAAAACTTAATACTTTTAGAAATCAATTAAATATGAGAGAAATTATGTGATTAAACTAGATAATTGGAGAGAAAGAGAGATAGAAAGGGATTTGTAATTTAATTATTAGAATAATGATATTTTATGTAATAATTTAAATAATTATAAAAAATATTATATATGTGTTAAGCTAGCAATAGAGAGATCACTCAATCGCCCTTGTTCCGCTTCCGCCGAGAGAGTGCGATTTAGGGTTTCCGCCGTCTCCACCTTTCTCGCTTCGTTCCTTCCCTGTTTCGCTTGCCGATCGGCTTTGATTTCGTCAAGGAGTGTTCCATATTGGCTTTTCCTTTCGGCTCGTGGCCCTGTGGGGCGTGTTGTCATGGCGGGTGTTCCTCCTCCGAATCCGTGGGGGAAACCTACCGCCCCTTCGACTGCGAAAAAGGCTGGTTTTTTTAATCTGGGATCCGATGACGCTAAAGATTTTCCTTCTTCTCGATCTTTCAAAGAAGTTCTTGAAGGGTCTCATTCAGGTGATATTTTCCCTAATATTCAGCAAGATGTCTTTAATGGTTTCCCTGCGGTGCTCCTATCCGATGAAGAAGTTTTAAAACTGGCGTCTCCGTTTCAATTTACTTTGGTCGGTAAATTTGGTGTCCGTAGACCTAATCTGGACGCTATTAGAAATTTTTTTTCTTCTCTTAAGCTTACTGGATTTTATTCGGTGGGTCTTTTGGACTCTAGACATGTAGCTATCCAACTATCTAATGATCTTGATTATAGTAGGGTATTTGCTAGAAGGTCATACTTCATTCTTAACTGTCAGATGCGCATATTAAAGTGGACTCCTTTTTTTGATATTAAGGAGGAATCTCCTATTGTGCCGGTTTGGATTTCATTTCCTAATCTTCGTTTACATTTCTTTAACTCTAAAGTTTTACATGCTCTGGGTTCTATTTTCGGTAGACCTTTGCAAACGGATCAGGCGACTGCTGCTAGGACTCGACCTTCTGTTGCTAGAGTGCTGGTGGAAGTTGACATTTCGAAAAAGCATCCCAAGGAAGTTTGGGTCGGTTCTAAGGCTTACGGGTATTTGCAAAAGGTTGAATTGGAAAAAGTTTCTGAATTTTGCAATCACTGTAAAATTCACGGACATGCCCAAGTTGACTGTTTTAAATTGAATCCGGAGCTTAAGAAATCTGTTATTCCTAATATCAGGAATACTGGTGGTAAGGAGTCTGAACAAGTTTATGTTCCTATACATAATTCCATAGGAGATACAACTATGCCAGTGGACTTCCCTACTACTACTCCCGTGGTTCTAGCAGATAATTCTGTTAGTCCTTTAAAGGAAACGAATGGGGAAGTGGAAAATAGGGAGTCGTCTAAGGAAGAGATTGTTATTCATCCAGAAATCGGTAATGGGGAAGTGGGTAATATGGAAATGCTGATGGATGATAGAAATACCGCTAATGTTGCTTTAGTTGAGTCTACTAATGACATTACTCAAACTGATCCTAAACTGGTTATTTTGATTGATGATATGTTTAATGATATGCCTACTACGTCTAATTCTGTGGCCATTGAAAATGCTCTTCTTGCAAAACAGGACTTGGAGCAATCGAAAAATGTAGGTGAGGAGGTGGACAATGAGCTTGTTGAAGAAGGTGAATTTGTTCCTTCCTCTAAAAACAGAATTGCTTCGCCTTATAATCATGGTATGGCTTTTTCATCTATTGCAAAAAAAAGTAAGGAAGATTTTTTGTTAACTGATGAGGCTTTTTCTATGCAAGGGGGGAAAAAAAAGGAAAAAATGCCAAAAATTTATACCCTGCTACCCCGAGAAACACTAGAGCTCAAACTTCTTACAAAGATTGTAATGATTAAATCTCTTTTATGGAATGTTAGAGGGATAGGTTGTAAAGACTCCAAACTTAGAGTTAAAAATTTGTGTAGGATCCACAATATTCAAGTTTTAGTGTTATTTGAACCTTTTGTTGCTCTTGACAAATTAGCTGAAACTGCTTCATTTTTGGGTTTTCATATGCATTTTGGTAATTGCTCTAATAAAATTTGGATCTTGTGGCGTAAGAATATTGAACTAAGTATTGTTGCTGATTTACCTCAAGTTGTTCATTGTCATGTTAATGTTTTTAATATGAACTGTTTTTCTTCTTTTGTTTATGCTGCTTCCACGAGAATTAATAGACTGGCTCTTTGGGATCAACTTTGCAATTTTTCTAACAACATCAATGGCCCTTGGTGTGTGGGAGGGGATTTCAATATTATTTCTAATGCCAGTGAACGTAGGGGAGGTGCTCTTCCTAATGCTAATGCTATGGAAGATTTCAATTCTATGATAAATGATTGTCAGTTAAACGATATTGGTTTCTTTGGTAGTCCTTTCACTTGGTACAGGGCTAATCTTTGGCAACGGCTTGATAGAATTCTTTTCAATAATGATTGGATTACCAAATTTTCTTCTACTAATGTTGAGCATTTAAGTCGTACTCTTTCAGATCATTCACCTATGCTTCTTAATATTAATGTGACTAGTCAAACTAGTTCTTTTGCTTTTAGATTTTTAAATATGTGGTTATTGCATGAGAATTTTAACGAGATGCTCCAAGTTAATTGGAAGGCGCCTATATTTCCTGATAACTCCATTTCGGGTATGTTAAGACTGTGGGCTAAGTTGGCGAGATTGAAACAATGCATTAGATACTGGAATAAAAATGTGTTTAAAAATGTTTTCTCTAACATTCTCGAAGCTGAGCATAAAGTGTTGGATATGGAGGATATTTTTGAGGCTAATTCGAGTGAGAATAACCTTTTCAATCTTAATCAAGCAAAGTATTTGCTTAGTCAACTTCAAGCTCAAGAGGAATCCTTTTGGAAACAAAAGGCTAATATTAAATTTGTCATGGAAGGTGATAGAAACACTAAATTCTTTCATGCTATTGCTAATAAGAACAAAATTAATAATAGAATCAATAAAATTCACGATAGTAATGGGATTTTACTTGATAATGATGATGATATCTGTAAGTCTGGTGTGGATTTCTTCCTTAATATGTTTAATAATAATGTTGTGATTGAACATGTGCATAACCCGTCGGTTATTCCGAATTTGATTAATGACGCTGATAATACATTCTTGTGTCAAATTCCTCTTGAAAATGAAATCCTGGAGGTGTTAAAGGATATGAATGGTGATGCGACTGCTGGTCCTGATGGCTTTACTACTTTGTTTTTTCAGAAATCTTGGGAGATTATTAAAATTGATGTTATTGCTGCTGTGCAAGACTTTTTTAGTGGTAATCCATATCCTAAGTTTTTTTCTTCTTCGAATATTGTTCTTATTAAGAAAAAAGAAGGGGCTAATTACTGGAGGGATTTTAGACCCATAAGTCTGTGCACTTTCTTTAACAAATTGAATTCTAAAATTATTTCGAATAGATTGGCTAAATTGCTGCCTGGCATTATATCTCTAAATCAAACTGGGTTTGTTAAAGGCAGAACTATTAGTGATAATGTTTTGTTGGCGCAAGAGCTTACCCATGATATTAACACTAAATCGATTGGGGGTAACATTATTTTTAAGCTTGATATCGCTAAAGCTTATGATAATTTAGATTGGAATTTTCTTTATAAAATCTTGGATCTTTTTGGTTTTAACCAAAATTTTATTTTGTTGATCAAAAATAGCATTGAAAACTGTTTCTTTTCGGTGATCATAAATGGTAAAAGGCATGGCTATTTTAAATCTTCAAAAGGTCTCCGTCAAGGGGATACTATTTCCCCGGCTTTGTTTATTATTGCTATGGAATACTTATCTAGAGGCCTGGAAGATCTTTTTGCTAAAAATAGTTCTTTAAATTACCGTATGATTAGAGGTTTCCCCATATCCCATTTAAGTTTTGCTGATGATTTTATTCTTTTTTCTAATAGTGCTACTAAGAATATTAAACTTCTGATGAAATTTCTGTCTAAGTTTAGTGCGTGCAGTGGTTTGACTTTC
Source organism: Dendrobium huoshanense (assembly GCA_016618105.1). Classification (NCBI taxonomy): domain Eukaryota; kingdom Viridiplantae; phylum Streptophyta; class Magnoliopsida; order Asparagales; family Orchidaceae; genus Dendrobium; species Dendrobium huoshanense. The sequence goes on from CM028345.1 coordinate 69,422,452, forward strand.
AGTAAAGATAAGTGTAATTTCATTGTTGGTAAGTCGATTAATCAGAACAGAGTTCATGCGATACAAAGAGTTTGTGGTTTTCAAGCTAAAAGTTTGCCGTTGAAATATTTGGGAACGCCGATTTATAATGGTAAGAAGAAAAAGTTTCTTTTTGAAGACATTTTTACTTTGGTTCAAAAACGTATTGCTACTTGGTCGGCTAATTTTTTATCTTTTGGTGGCCGGTTAATATTGATTAAATCTGTGCTCAATTCGATTCCTATTTACCTGTTTAATACTTTAATGCCTTCTCCTGCTATATGTTCTAGATTGGAAAAGTTGTTCAATAAATTTTTCTGGGGGGCTAAGGTGGGGTCGAATGTTATCCATTGGTCTGCTTGGAATAAAAATTGTGGGAAATTAGAGGAAGGTGGCCTTGGTTGTAAATCTATGTACGATACGGCTACTGCTTTTTCTCATAAATTGTGGTTTTTGTTTCGTTCCAATGCTAGTTTATGGGCTAAGTATATGAATGTTAAATATTGTAGCAAGATGCATCCTACTTTTGGGTATTGTAAGTCCAATGATTCCAAAACTTGGAAAAGGCTTTGTAGTATTAAAGGGATTGCTAAAAATTATATTCATTGGGGGTTGGGTAAAGGTGACATTAGTTTTTGGCATGATAACTGGTTAGGCATTTCTTCCATTGATACTTATTTAAATACTTGTACTTTGGAGGTTGTGAAAGTTTCTTCTTTTTTTATTAACAATGGCTGGAACATACACAAGCTTAAAGGGTGTTTACCTCTTTCTTTAGTGGAATTGGTTTTGAATATCCCTCTTCAGTTGGATTCGAAGGATCTTATTCTTTCTACTCTATCCTCTAATGGGAAGTTTAAAATGCAGAATATGTGGGATAATTTTCGTTGCATTAATGCTAAATCTCCTATTTTTGAGTCTATTTGGCACAGTTCTTTCCCTATCACCTACTCTACCTTCGCTTGGCGTTGCATCAAAGGCTATATACCCGTGGACAATAAAATTCAAAGTAAAGGTATTTCTCTAGCTTCGAAATGCTATTGCTGTTGTCAGTATGAGGACATTGATCATCTGTTCGTTAATGGTTTAATTGCTAAGAATGTGTGGAGTTACTTTAATAATATTTCTGATAAAAATGACATGTTTATTGATTCTCTTATTTTAATGTTTCATAATTGGTGTCATCCGAAAAAAGGTCATTTATTTAATCTGATACCCATTCTGATTATTTGGTATATCTGGAACTCTAGAAATCAGGCCAAGCACGAGAATTGTAAGATGGATGCTATTGGTATTATTGAAAAGGTTAAAACTAAAGTGCATCAGCTTTTTAAATATAATATTATCTCTGTTAAAACTTTTTACAACTGTAGAAATTTGGCTGGTTATTTTGGTATTAAGTTGGAGGAGGATGATGTGGGTGTTGATGCTATTTTTGTGTATTGGTTAAAACCTAACCTGCCTTTTGTTAAGCTTAATACGGACGGTTCCGTGGGTGTTAACAAAGCTGGTGCGGGGGGAGTGATTAGGGATCATTGTGGCGATTTGGTGGCTGCTTTTGCTTCTCCTTTGCCTACTTCTGATGTTATTGTTGCTGAGCTCAATGCGTTAATTCTTGGTCTAGATCTGTGTATTAAATATGGGTATTTTGATGTGTGGGTTGAACTGGATGCTTATTTTATTGTGCAATGTATTAAAGATGGGAATACTGGTAATGCTAATTACTTTTATCTGCTTAGAAAGGCTAAACAGAGAATGAAGGAGCTGAATGTTACTATATCGCATATTTATAGGGAGGGAAATGGTTGTGCCGATTGGCTTGCCAATTGGGGATCTAACCTCCATGATTTTGTTGAATTAAATATATCCAATGTTCATCCTGTTTTGAGAGGTTTATTACGTGTTGATAAGGCGTGTTTACCCTATGTTAGATCTGGATGAGATGTTCTTTTTGCTGTACGATCTCCCCCATATCCTTCGCTCCATGTTTATTTATCTGTTTACTGCTGTTGTGGAGGGTGGTTGTTGTTTGCTGGGTTATTTGGCTGTTGCCTGGAGGTACCATGTTAACATCTTTACGTTAGGTGTTGATTTTGAATGTGTGGTTAGGGGTTTGGTTACTTGGTTTCATAATTCTAGTGTTCTGCACGTTAACTTTACCTCGAAGCTGGATGGTTCTTTTTATTTGGGAGTTGTTATTCAAGATAAAGGTGGGCTGGAGTGGCACGTTAATCGTCTTGACCTGCTTCCTATTCGCTACTGGATTTTCTGGATGTGGGATTTATTGTGGAAGTGTGGGATTTTCACCATGGCTGGGAAGAGAATCTGGAGCAATTATATTGACGTTTTCTATCTTAGTTATGATTATCTGAATTTTTTTTTGGAGTTGTCCTTGCAGGTTTCTTATCAAGCTTCTTATTCAACACTATAAGGTTTGCAAGGTATGCTCTTTAGGGGTGTTAAATTTCCTTTTGTGCTTGTTTTGTTTTTTTTGCAGGAGATCTGAGCTGAATGGGTATATTGCGTATCTCCTTTTTTGGGTGCTGACTTCTCTCAGACCTTCTAGTTTTTCTGAATTTTATTGTATTCTTAGTATAAGGATCTACTGGCTCTTAGGTTTTATTTTGTTTTTTAATCTTGTAGCTCTTTCGAGCAGTAGCGAGCTGGTGGATCCTTTTAAGGACCTTGTAACCGAATTTTATATCAACGCGTAGGCCCCATCTAGTGGGTTTTAACCAAAAAAAAAAAAAAAAAAAAAGCTAGCAATAGAGAGATGACTAAAATAAATTGTCAAAGGTATTTGATTTTAAAGTGAGTACTCATATTTCTTTTATTACAATAGTGACTTTGTTTTCACTTCATTAAATGCTTTTACGAAGTCTTTACTATTAGCTAGATCATGTTTATCTTTCTCATACCCAATGATTGATCATGTTAAGTCAAATGGAAAAATAAAAATTAATACGTTATGTTTCACATTATCATATAAAATAAATGGATGTTATAAGAATGAAATGATTATATATATATATATATATATGTATATTAACTGATGGACCACACCCATTATGGTACTAACTAGGGATGCAATGTACCCGTATACATTAATGAAAATGATTATGAAAAGAAAGAAATAAAAATGAAAAAGGAGTACCTTTATTATTACTAAATTGAACTATGCTCTTATGATAATTGTATTATTTATGAGTATGATATATATAAAGATATTATATATGCATAATATTAAAATTCTTCAAATGAAATGAATATAAATTGCATTATTTTATTATAAGAGTTGAAATGCTTATGCATATTATTTTAATTGTCTTGGATTACTGTAAATTAGAAGTATGCTTTACTCATTGAGTTGTAACTTATTTTTAGTTACTCTAATATTTTCAAGTATAATTTAATATGAGCAAAATGAGTGGAAGAGGTGAAAATGTATATGTGGCACACCAAATGAAAGACATCTAATTCATTTTACATCAGTTTATTTATTTTTTTTTTTTTAGTTTTAGTGGCACTTTCATTGTATTGGAGATAAATTTATTAAATGAAAATTTAGTCAACTATCTGACCGTCTATTTTCGCTTCATTAATTCAAGCCTCCGGGCCAAGTTTAGACAAAAGTCGTATTAGAGCCTGAAAAATATATAGGAATATGAATTATAATGAAAGAGATACAAGAATGATTTAAGAAGAATTTAGAGATTCGATTATATATTATAATTCATTACCTTATATAACTATATCAGGTATGTGGATGATCAAGATTCAAGAGAAAGTAAATGACAGAAATATGGATGGAGAAGAACTACAACCTAAAGTAACTATGACCACTAATACCTTTATCGAGATGATGGCGGCTATGACCAAAATACTTCAGGAATCAAGATTACAACTTAATTGGAGTTGGAGTGGATAAATATATGAATTTGTTTTGGGACATGCGACCACCATTATTCAAGGGTAATAAAGGACCAATTGAGGCAAAAAAATTGGTTACTGTGTATAGAGAATATTTTGGATAGCATGTCATGTCCTGATGAAAGGAAAGTGTCATTTATTAAATTTGTCTTGGACAAAGAACCAGAAAGGTGGTTGAGAGGTCAACGAGAAGACATGCTAGGAGATATTCTAAATTAATAGCCAACTGGGAAGACTTTGTAAAACTTTTTATAGAATGGTTCGTAACTATGTCAACAAGGAGGAAAATAAAGGATAAATTCATAGGACTAGTAAAAGGAGACAAATCAGTGATGCAATATGAAGCACCTCTATCCAGATATGCACCGCAGTTGATTGAAGCGGCATAAGAGAATTTTATTGATTCATGATTCATATATGTTCTAAAGGATGCAATTAGACAACCTTTGATACCTTTAAGAATGGAGGACTATTTAGTGTTGGTGGAAAGAGCTAAAAGGGTGGAGATTGACTTCCAAATTAAAGCACTCAGAAGAGAAGGGAACATCATAAAAGGAAGTGTTGAAGAAGTTATCAAAAGCAATTAGATTGAAGGATCAGATGAGAAGAAGCCTAAGATTAGTCCTAATGGAATCAGTGTAACTATAAGTAAAGTCATGGAAGCTTGTGCTAAGTGTGGCATATTACATAAGGGTGAATGTCTGATGAGTTTCAACACTTGATATTGGCATCGTCAACTTCGACACATAGCAAAATATTACCCTACATTGGATAAGAGGACTTTATTGGAAGAAATTAGAGCAAGTGAAGAGCCTTCACAGAGGAGCTTTGACAAACAAAAGGTGATAGAATTGTTAGTTTTAACTTTAGAAAAAAAATCAATCCAGACAAAATGTTCGACCCTAAATTTATGCTTTAACTCGATAGGAGCCTAATGAATCTATAGATATTAATAGAGATGCATGAACAATCTTTAATAAAATAACTTGTTATGCTATATCAAATATTTTGGGGTTTATTAGGTTATCTTGTTATGTATATCAAATGTTTAGTTTTTTCAGTTATGTATCCAAAGTTTAAGTTTATGTTGAATAATTTTTTTTTTGAAGATGTTATTTGATTATGTAACTATAAGTCATATGTAAATTTTGAAGAAAATTTTTTATAAGTAGAGGAGATTGTAATAACCGGTATTATCAGTTCAAGTGAATTAACCCGTTAATAAAACAGCCAGAAACGAATGGAGCAAAATTAAAGGGCATGAGCAGATTAGACCGTTCGCATGCAAGAGTATCCAAAATGGAGATGAATCGCGCCATTGAGTGAAGGATCACATACGAGGGAGAAAAGTAATGACTCCTCGTAGAGAATAATTGTGTTTCACTCACTCTTGTTGAATTAAAGGAACAAAAGGGACTAAAAGGCAGCCGAGAGAAAGAAAAAGGAACTTTTGGATTTGCAGGTGGCTTCTTTGTTTGAAGATGACAGAGAGGGAGAAGGGGTGAGATCGAGAGAGAGAAGATGACAAGGGAGTCAACACTTGCGAGCAAGCCACTTAAGGGAAAACTATGTGCGTGAGGATTAGAGCTTGAGTTTGGAAGAGATAAGAAAGAAAGGTAAAATATTTTTTTTAAAAAAATTTTTTATATGTTTAAATAATATATTTGTTAAATTGTAAAATAATATTTATTTTCTGATTATTATTTATTAAAATATATATTTATAGTTTTCTTAAGGATGAAAGTAATAAATGCTATCATGGAAATTTAATCTATTTTTTTTTAAAGATCATAATTAAATTAGTATATGAGATTTTAAATTAGATAAGGAATAAATTATGTTTATATATATTATGTTAAATTGTAAATTATAATTTGATGAACAATGAGTTTAAGAGTCAATGATAAATTGTATAGGAAAATAATAATATATTTTAATAAAATATAAGAAAAATTAAATGTTGAGAATTTACAAGCAATTCGTAAATTAAAAAATAATTAAAGATAAATATTGACATTATCCATATTTAAATAATAAAGTGAGAAGAATAAATTATTAATTTAAAATTTAGTACTTCTAAAAATAAATTAAATATGAGAGAAATTAGAGGATTTAACTAGCTAATTGGAGAGAAAGAGAGAGAAAGTAATTTATAATTGAGATTTTAATTATTAAAATAATGGTATTTTATGTAATAATTTTAATAATTACAAAGAATATTATATAGGTGTTAAGATGGTGATAGAGTGGTGACTAAAATAAATTGTTAAGGAATCTCATTTCAAAGTGAGTATTCATATTTCTTTATTACAGTAATGACTTATCTTTCTCTTCAATTAATTAATTTTTTTTTTAAAGTTTTTATTGTTAGCAAGATAATGTTTTATCTTTCTCATACCCAATGATTGTTCATGTTGAGTCAAATGAAAAAAATAAAAATTTATATGTTATGTTTCACATTATTAAAGCCAATGAATGTTATAAGAATAAAATAACTAAATAGATAGATATGCTTGTATGCACATTTTGACTGATGGAGCACACTCTCTTATGGTTTTGACTGGGGATGCAATGTACCCGTACACTTAAATGAAAAAAGTTATGAAAAAGAAAAAAGAAAATGAAAAAAGAGTATCTTTATTGATACTAAATTAGATGGTGGCTTCTGTGATTGTTAATATTATTTATGAGAAGTATATAAGTAAATATATTTTATATGCATAATATTGAAAGTCTTGAAATGAAATTAGTTATGATATGAATTGAAATGCTCATTCATATTATTCTAATTGTCTTGGATTTTTGTAATTTAGAAGCTTGTTTTACTCATTGAGTTGTAAGTTACTTTTAATTATTTTAATATTTTCCAGCATAATTTAATATAATCAAAATGAGTACGTAGAAGAGGTGAAAATGCGTACTGTAGATGTGACGCATCTAATAAAAGGTATCTGATTCATTTTACATTAGTTTCTATATATTTTTTGAAGTTTTAGTGGCCTTTCAATGTGTTGGAGATAGATTTAGCAAATAAAAATTTAATCTACCGTTCAACCATCTATTTCCGTCTCGTTATTTTGAGTCTCCGTGCCGGATCGTGACATAATCACTTTAAAATATTTTCAATAAAATATTTGTGAATTCCGCTTTTCTTTTTTTATTTAGGGAAAAAGTTTGCTAATTTTGATGAACATAAAAGTTAAAGAAATTTTTAAATTCGTTGTTAAATTAGTAGAGGGACATATTAGATGGAGTCACTTTTGTAAAATAATTTCACATATAAAGTGATAATATTTTTACATAAGATAAATATGAATACTTGGGCGTCATATGTATATATGTAACATGTAAGAGTCTTTCATATATTTTGGCTCCTAATATAATTGAAATAATTCATTGAATGTAGAGGGGTAAAAACTTCAACACAAAATTTGGAAAATAAAATTTTTTCCCAAAATAAAAGTGACAAAGTTTTGTGAAATTTTATTTTTTAGAGAACATAACACATATGGAAGACCCTTTAACGACAATAAAAATTAGAGTTCTATCAAGACAAAGTGAGAAAAGTTAGCGATGATAATAAAAAAGTATCTTAAAAACTATAAAAAATTTGGTTGCCAGTCAAACCACCATCCTTCTTGGAAGATTTATCTTTTTGTCATTATCTCAACATCACCTAACTAATGACAAGCTACCACATAAACCCCTTTTGGCTTCTTGTACATATGGTTTTTAGGGATAATAAACTACTTTTTAAAGGAAAAGTAGAGGCTTGGAACGAAAACTGTGATCTCTCATCTATCATGATTCATCGAAATGAGAATATTCAATTTTCTTTGTGGGGGATGATTAGAAGATCATCATATGAATTATGAATCTCATATATCTTGCATTAGTTATGATCTTGAAAAATGATTATTATTGATCCCTTTTTCAAAGGATGATTATGAACCTCAAATACCAAAACTTGGGGTAAAATTTGTCTAAATAAGAGAAATTGAATGCTTTTTTGGAGGAAAGTTATTGTGACACTCCCAAGTTTAGAGTACTGTTCAAATCATTCTGACTCAACTAGAATTAAGTTAGGTAATCTATTAAATTTTTATGTTTGAATTCTTTTGCATGAGTCTAAGAATGATCAGTATGCTTGAAAAAGGCAAGCATGTGTTTTGGAGCAAGTTTTTGGATATGAATGCATGTTTATGACTTGTAAAAATTTCTCCTAGAGAGCACCCAAGAGCTATGTTTTCTGGTGCCCTGACAATGTGCTCTTTAGAATTAAAAAAAAAAAAAAAAAAACTAGCATCTTTACGTTGTATTTTTGGGTGCTCCTACACTAGGCTAATTTCTGTACTTATAAATATCTTTTTTTTTTTTTCACTATCCATTTTATTCATTTGTTTTGGGCAGCCATCTAAGAGAGGGATTTTGAGAGGGAGAGAAGAGGACTTTGTGACATTTATAGATGTTATTTGAGTTCAGAAAGTTGTCCGGATTGATGTAAGTCACACTATGCATATCTAAATTTTATAAAATATGGAATTTTCTCAAATTTTCTGACTAAATTTATATTTTTGTTGCCTAGAAAATGATGATAACTTTGCACTGGTAAAGCTTTCATTGTATAACTTTTTTGTATGTTATAGAGATTGATATTCAGAATATTTTGGATATTTTTTTTAGAAATTTTATATTGGGTATTTTAAAATATGTACCTTTTTAATTGAATAGAAAATAACTCTGAACCTGAAAAATAATTGCTTTAGTATAATTAAAGTATTGAAATAGTATTTTGCACAATACTTAATAATTTGGTAAAATTTTGAAATAATACATTTTTTCTCAGCTGTGTATTAATTATGTTGCCTACCGTTATAGTAAGTTGGTGAATTTTGCACTAAATTTCTTTATACTTTAATTGTTACACTACAATGAATATGTGTTATATTGAATGAATTATATGAGTTTTGATATGAAAAATATATGTTGGGATATATAATGAGGTAGAATCCTTTAGATTCTATATGATATTGAGAATCTAAAACTCTCTCAAATTTATTCTTTTGAGGGATATAATGGGTCAGAATCTTGAATTATGTCTGAAAGAGGGGAAATTTTATTGAAAGTTATAAGGGGCCAAAATTTTTAGTTTCTATTTGGGATTAGAGAAGTCTATATGTGAAATAAATCTTATATGAAATTTCAATTTATTTAACTACTTAGCATTTTTATTTGAATCTTTGGATAATTACTTTGCTCAGCACAATGCATTATTATAATGCATTTGATAATTCCAAGAAAAGAATTAATAAAATAAATGTTTGAAAATTTAGATCGATATTTGTGACCTGCTGAGCTATTTTAGCTCACTATATTTAATATTATATTTTCAAGATTTACAGATGGGAACAATAGTTTTAAGAATCTAATTTGATTTTATAGGTAATTTTTCTTTTAATTTTTTCACAATCATGACTAGTTTTTATTTCTTTATTTTATAGATTTTATTTATAACCATGCACTATAATTATATATACCTTTTATGATAAATGAAAAGTAAATCTTCTAGATAAGTTTATTTTCAAAACTAAATGTTATTATTATCTCTATATTTTTTGTTATTTTTAAGTTAACTTGGAAGAAAATTTTTGAAAACTTTTCAAAACTTAGATCCTGAGATTCGCCTATTACAACTCAATATAATAGGACACATCTACTCTGTGAGTTTTATTAGATTGGGTTGTAATAACAAGCTAGAGAATTTTGTATTGAGTTTTTTTATGCTTTAATTGTTACATTACAATGAATTATATATTATTTTGATTAAATTATGTGAGTTTTGATATGAAAAATATTTACTGGAAGATATAAGGGGTTAGAATCCTTTGGATTTTATTTGATGTTGGGAATTTGAAACTCTTTGAAATTCATTCTGTTGGGGGTCATAAGGGGTCAAAATCTTAAATTTTGTATTAAAGAAGGAGAATTTTTGTTCGGAGTTATAAGGGGTCATAGTCTTTGGATTATATATGGGACCATAGAAATATGCTACATTATATTATGTGAAATAAAGTTTATATGAAATTTTAGTTTATTTAACGGTTTAGCATTATTATTTGAATCTTTGAATAACTATTATGCTATACTCTCTTCAACACATTGAATTATTATATTGCATTTTATAATTTTGAGAAAAAATTTCATAAAATAAATATTTGAAAATTTAGGTATGTATTTATAGCCAATTGAACTATTTTACCTTAGTATTATTTTGCATTCTATTTTTAGGGTCTGAAAAAGAAAAAGAGCTTATTGAATAGCGAGTTTAGGAATATGATTGAGTTTGTATGCTTTTTTCTTTTGATTTTTATATAGTTATGGCCAATTTTTACTCTATTATGTAGTTTTTATTTATAATCATGAATTATGATTATATATATATATATATATATATATATATATATATATATATATATTTTGATGATAACAGCAAAATTTATCTTCTTCATTTCACTATTAGATGTTATTAGTAGCACTATATTTAAAGTTGAATTGGAAGAAATTTTTTGAAAACTTTTTAAAATTTAGATCTTGGGATTCTCTTGTTATGGCTCAATATGATACAAATTTCTAGTCTGTGTGTCTTATCGGGTTGGGTTGCGACAATTATGGCCTTGTAAGAATTATGAGTCTCAAACAAGCATATGAACATTTTTGGGGGAAAAACAAGCACTACAGGAAATTCATGAATTACCGGCGGTCTAGATCGGCGGTTATGTAATTGCCGGTATTAACGGGGGTTAACCAGTGGTTATTTAATTTACCACCATCGAAAATAGCGCCACTCCAATAACCGCTGGTTAGTCTGCTGGTATTATTTCTTACCGGCGCGTTACCGGTGGCTCAAACCATCGGTGTTAAGTGAATTTTTTCTGGCGGTACGAATCGCTGGAATGCAGTCGAAAAAATCTCTTAAATTAGCTGTCCCGAGCCTTCCATTTCATTTACTCTCATCCTCCTCTCTCTCCTGCGTGACATTCGCCCCCATCTCCTCACGACAGTTTCTCGAGACGCTCCCTCCGGCCGAAGATCTCGCCCCCACTCCAGCATCAAAGCACGGACGAATATCTCACTCCCTCTCCTATGCGAAGCCGCCGGCGTCTGAATCTGAACCGTAACCTTAGGTTTGTGTTTTCTTTTTGTTTTTTGTTTTTTGTTTTTTTTTTCTTATCCTATTAGATTAGGTTGTGATATCATATATATGAATAGTGTGAGCTTGAATATGATGCTTGAATCCGAGTCCGAACCGTAATCGTAGCCTTCATTTCTCTTTGGCGCTTACGTGATAGTTTGATTGTATTACAAATTTGGGCTTCACTAATCTACTTACAAACTCATGGAATTTTCTTATTTTTATTTTGAAATTTCTGTTTTGGGTCATAAAACCATTGACACAAAATATGAATTTCATTGAGTGGCATATAATTTTGCTTTTTTGTGTTGCTTCTTGAACAACCTTTTTTACTATGAAAAATAACAGGCAAACATCAATGAATAAACTTAAGAATAAGGCTACTCTCTTGATGCATAGTAGAATATCATCGTAGATTCATCATTAATTATTTGTTTGTATTAATGGAAATGGTTAAGATTCAATGCTTGAACAATTTTCCATCCTTAGCTATCAAGCTAGAACATCTGATATCATAGTGCTTTTATGGGCTTCTTCTTGAAAGAAATTTGATGGTGTGTTTTTTTCCGAACTAGAATAATGCACTTCTTATTTTTATCTGTTGCACTGAATTTTGTGATCATTTTGATGACCAAAATGCAATTTTTTTTTTATTATGTAATTGTTTGATTCAAATTAATTAAAAAGTTTCTATTCATATTATTTATCTTTTTTCCTGCAAGATGAATGTGCGAGATTGGTTAACATATGAAAATATGATTCTTAACCTGAATATTATTTATGGAAATATGGAAATACATAATCCTTTCATTTGTGGACTTTTACATTCTTTATAAGGGATTTTGTTCTTCTATCCTTTCTTTTTAATCTAATTTTTATGCTGGATTGACAACTTTTCTATTGCATGGGTTTGAGTGCTTTGTTGAAGTCATTCTTAACTCACTCTTCCTTATTATAGAATTGTTCTGTTCTTCTGTGATGTGTCACTGGACGCCTTATTAGTAATAATTTATTATATCCTAATTAATACAACATTGGTATCTTCGTTGAAGTGTATATGCTTGTGTCTTTTGTAGTAGAAATTATCTCTAAATCTTCTGTGATGTGTCACTGGATGATATAACTATTATGGTTGTGGATCTTCAAGCTTTTTGTACAGTCAGATAGTGATAGGAAAATGGTAGAGGGAGATAAGAGGAAGGAGATGGGCTTTTTTTTGATGTTGTTGGGGATGACATAAGCAAATGTCATCAATATCTATAGAGGATTTTCACAATTTTTCATATTGTAATGTTTCAATTATTATATTATTGTTTTTGATAGATAACAAACATGTCATATGTTGGAAAGCATCTTATGTCATTGAGTTTCTAATTATGACTATTCATAGCTAGTATATCTTTACATTTAGTTTATAAAAAAAAGATTTTTTTTTTATATGATGGAAAGTTTAAAAATATACACCTTAAATAATTGATGAAAGAGATTTATAAACAATGGTTGATGTGATAAGTTCAAACTAGATAATGAGTATAAAAAAAATAACACGAGCAAGTGTGAGGAGATTTGAGGCAATATAGTTAGGAAGAACTTTCAAACTAAAGTTTGTGTCCTCAATTTTCTATCTTTTTTATCGTATTCTAATTCACTCTATCTTTCAAAACAATGTGTGGGGGAACCGAATATTTGGTTTTGAGGATATTATTGAACTTGCAAACTAAATATCATTTGGTTCTTTGAGTAAATAAGATATTAAAATTTTGAAAGATTTAAAAGATAAAGATATTGTGGTCTGCAAGATAATTATGTTAATTGAGAGTATAGATTGTACATCTTATTTTCGGATAAATATATACACAATCAGAGAAAAAAAATAAAAAAATAGAGAACACTTGTTGTGATCTAAAAATATATCACAATAAATAAAATGAGATATAATAGGACATATTGCTTCTAATAATTGATTTCATAACTATGTAAGGGGACATTTGCTTCAACATCCAAATGACTATCCAAGAAGAGAGATATTGGATGTATAACAGATTGTCTCAACTGCCTTCGTTGAAGTTGCATCTCAACCGCCTTCCTTTAAGTTCGAAAAAATGTTTAGATGTCTATGTTTGAAGCATAAAAATCAAGCATTCCTTAAGCCCGATAATGTGAAGCTTAATTTATATCGTAGGAGATTTCTTCCAGACTACTGGATTTGGACCTCACATGGCGAGTACGAACCACACAGAAATACTCATGCCGATCCATCAACAGCTTTTGAAATATTTGATGAAGATCAAATGACTAGACCGTATGAAGAACTTATTTTTGATGTAGTAGGTCATAATTTAAGGGCTAATATAGATGAGCCACCAAATGCATAAACCAAAAAATTCTTTGAGTTACTACATGCAGCTCAAAAACTAATTTGTGACGGTTACAAAACTCATTCAAAATTATCGATTGCAGTGAGGATGCTAAGTATTAAAACTGAATATAATATTTCTTGTGATTGTTTTAATGACTTTATTGGTTTTATCAAGGAAACTAATCCAACAAATAATTTAATTCTCTCAAATTTGTACCTAACGAAGAAATTAGTATCCAAGTTAGGTCTCGCTCCTATAAAAATGATTGTTGTATCAAAGAATGCATGTTATATTACAAGGATGATGCAACAGAAGTTTATTATCGCACATGCAATATGCCTCGATTTAAGTCAAACTTGGGAAAATAACGTCGTCAAAAGAAAGATGTTTTATATTTCTGTTTATTTTATTTACTGATCATTCCATGACTTCAGCAACTCTATGCATCAATGAGTTCAGCAGATCATATGAGATGACATAAAAAGAAATTAGCAAACAGTGGTGTTCTTTCTCATCTATTAGATGCTGAAGCATTAGTAACAACCACCGATGACAAAATAATGAAGCCCAAAGTACCTTACTCTTTCACGTTAGAGCAAAAAAGATTAATATGTCAGTAGTTTAAATGTTTAAAAATGTCTGATGGTTATGAATCAAACTTAAGCTGATGTGTTGACCTAAAATTTGTGAGATTATTTGGACTAAAAAGTTAATGATTATCATATAATTATGGAGGTTCTTTTTTCAATCATAGTATATATGTTACCAGATTTCATATCAAATCCATTGACTGAGCTTAGTATTTTCTTTAAAGACCTATGTTCATCTAAACTAAGCGAAGATGCTTTATGGAGGAGCGAGGAGAACATACTAATCATCATTTGCAAGTTAGAAAAATATTTCCCTCGAGATTTTTTTATTATATGGAATATTTTATCTATCTTACGAAGCAAAAGTTGGTGGACCTATACAATATCGTTAGATGTATCATTTTGAGAGGTAAAAATATTTTTATTAAGTTTTTAATATTTTTAAACAAGTTAAAAATATATATTTATTAACTTGATAATTGTAATTATTTAATAGATATTTGAACAAGTTGAAGAAATATGTTAAAAATAAAGCACGACAAGAAGGATCGATATGTGAAGCATATTTTTCTCAAGAAATCACTCACTTCTACTCCTACTACTTTAAGCCTCATGTAATGAGTACAAGAATAAAGATTGATCATAATATGAACTTTGATGTAGAAGAACAATCACATGTTGTACTATCAGTATTTAGAAGTCATGGAAAGCCCACTGGTAAATTAATGTGTTGAAAGATTTCTCAATGATCTAGAAATCAAAATATTGAATTTATATGTACTAATAAACTGTGAAGAAGTTCAACCAATCTTATAGAAAGTTCTTCCATAATATGCATAATGAGTAATGTTTATTTGAAATACTAAAGTATTATTTGGATGATTTGTCACCAAGTATTTTGTAAGCAATTTTCCTCTAATAGATTCTACGGATATTGAGCAAGTTATTATAAATAAATTCCCAACTTAATTTAGATCTTATGTGAGCTCATAAATTTTAAAAATTTTATTTGAATTGCATCTTATTTAATACTAAAAATACTAATATTTAAAAAAACATTAGGTACATAACCCTGATAATAATTATTTTGATAAAAGTTTGTAAGCACTAGCATGGGGCATAATGCGAAAAGTAAAGGCTTGTTCAATATATATAGTGAATGAATTCAGATTTCATATCAAGTTGTGGAGTGAAAGAAGAAAAACTGAAAATTATGGAGTATGTGTTAGAGAGAATACCCATGAAGAAGATGAGTATGATTATTACGATATTCTGAATAAAGTTCTTTACCTAGAGTACCCAGACGAAGTTGAAACTTTGTATGTTTATTTAACTGTCAATGGTATGATCCAGTACAGAATAGAGGCACAAGCGTTTATCCTGTGCATGGTTTAATAGATGTAAAATATAGTGAAAGATACGAGAAATTTGATCCATTTATTTTAGTAAGTCAAGCTATTCAAGTTTAATTCAGTAAATATCCCAGTGGTCGTAGGGATAAATAAGATTGGCTAGCTATCATATAAATAAAAGTATGGGGGATAATGAATTAATAATATATTGTAGTAACTACACATCAAGAGGATGAAATGTCAAGTTGTAGGCTAATTAAAATTGAGGATATGCTAACTACAATCTCTAGTATTTAAATGCAGTTAGAAGATGTGAATAGTTCAATTAGCTCATCAAGTGAGAATGATGATGAAAGTGAAGATACACTGGAGAGCAATAAAAATATTTTTGATTCTGAATAGTTTTGTAATTTAGAATTGTTGCTTTTATAATTAAAAGTTATTGAATTGTAGTTTTTATAATATTACTGAGTAGTTTTTGTACTTATAGAATTATTATTTTTTGAAACATATCATTCTTGTAATGTCTCTTATCAAATCTATTTTGAATGTTAATCATTATTGTGTATTATATAATTTTTATTTTTGTAATTCATTATTGTCTATTCTGTATTATTTATTTTTTATATATTATAATACTTTACTAATTGATTCTTTTAATACAAATGACTTCAGGTGATGATCCTCATCGTAGATCCATCATCTCAAAGTTTTCTAAAATAAAATTGAGTGTTAGACCTAACAGACCTAAACAGCCTGATGAAAGTGTGGGGAAGAGATCAGTTCCACCAATTATACCATCACCACCACCACCTAGGAGTTAGCAATAGTCCCCTAGTGAGCAGGGTCAGGGTCAGTTAGATTCACCTGCTATTGTACCACCACCCTTTCTTGGGTACTTTCCTCCTCTTTTGATGAGTCATGAATTTTTCTCTCAAGATCAGGCACACACAGCTCCATTCTATCCATATTATCCCCCACTAGCATCACAAACTTATCCATCCACCGTCCCTTACCCTCCTTACCCCCATCCATATTATTATCTATATCTAATGCAGCCAAAACACGATGGACCATCTAGACCAGTAGAGGTTGGTGCTGGGGATCATGCAGCTGCAACATATAAGCATCAATATATTGAGCTTGAGGGCTGCAATACGTAAGTTCAATTTATATTATTAAGTTTATTATATTTTGATATATTATATGTTATTGACAAAAAATTTAACCTGCAGCTTCAATCCTTCAAGGCCACCTACCCACAAGATTCAGGATATCATAAGGAATAAATATGATGCTCCTTACTTATCATGAAAGAAGATTCCAAAGGAAATTAAAGATATGTGGTTTGGAGAATTTCAGGTATACTTATTTGGTATGAATTAAAATATTTGATTTAATTTATATTAATATTTTTTGTTATGCCTCTATTTTTTTATAGAAAGATTTTAGGTGGTTGCATGAGCATAGAACGAGGATCAGAATAAATTTTGAGAGAAGAGGATCGATCCATCTTAGGGACATGTTTGCGGACATTGGAAAGTCTGGGAAGCGTCCAATATGGATTGGAGAGGGCATATGGATAGATCTGAGTAGAGCTTGGGCGAGCCCTGAGTTCACAAAAATAAGTGAGTAGAATAAACGGAACATGACATTTGATTGTGGGGTTTAGGAAGCTCTCTTCATACTATTGGATCTATTCCTCATACGGAACATATACGATGAATGGTAAAAACTTTAAATTAGTTTAATAAATAAATATATATATATATATTAAATATATCTTATATTTTAAAAAAGAGTTTCTTGGTCGGGAGCCGACACCGCTAGAATTGCATACAAGGATTCACCAACATCAAGCTGACTATTAGTGGGTTGATGAAAAGGCTAAAAAAGCCCATGTGAGTATAATTTTTTGGAGTTTGAGAATATAAATTTAATATAATAAAACTCATTCTAATATCAATATATTTTATGAATTTATTCTCGCAAGATGTTTTTGTACGAGCTCAGGAGAGTCGTCAGTATCTTCAAGATCGACCTAGTATTCTCAGTATCATACATGGTCAGATGTTGTTGGAGGAAGGTAGAGGGGGAGAGTATATGGCTTGGGTTCACAAGGCTATGCTCATCTACCTCAGCATTTTATGATCCTAGTGGAGCTAAAAAAAAGTATAAGTCAGAGGGTTGCAATGCTGACGAGAGAGAGATAGAAGAGAAGAGAAAGGTTCAAAATGAGATGTAGGCAGAGATGCGATCGTATAGAGATGAAAATTAAAAGAAGAGAGCAAGAATAGCCACATGCATCACTAGACAACGAGAACACAGAGGAGGATTAGTACTCTTATTTATTTGATGAACTTATAATGAACTTATGTGTGAACTTATTTGATTTAAACATTTGGTCTGATGAACTTGTTGTGTTTAAGCAAGGACTTTATTTGTTTGATTATGATATTATTATGAGTTTATTTATTTTGATGAACATATTTATGATAATTGTTGTGATTGATTATAGTGGCGCATTGCCATATTTGTGATAATTATTATATTTTTTGTGCACGTTTAGAGTTTAGGGTAAAATTCAGTAAATATAGAGGGGAGGCTGTCAATTTTTTATTTCAGATGCTACAGGCTTTCAACGGCTAACTGACGGTTAGGCCGTCAGAAACGTTGATTCCAGATGGCTAATTATATCCCCCGAAAGTTCACTGAAACCACCAGTACGTACCAGCGGTTTGCCCATGGTAGCCGAAGATTTTTCGACGATAAGACGATGGTTTAGCCGCCGGTAATTCCTTCTGTTATAACCACCGATAAACTGCTGGTTATTTACCGACGGTTTATCGGCTCCGGAGTGATCCAGCTAAATCGACGGTTGAACAATCGGTATGTCGATGATAAATAACCGACGATCACCGGCGTTATGACCGCCTAAAAAGATTGGTGGTAGAAATTGCCGGTGCTTAGAACCGCCGGAAAAAGATCACCGGAAACCGTTTCCTACACGTTTTTTACCGGCGGTTTTTTAATCGCCGAAAAGCCGCTGATTTTTTTCAAAACCGTCAGTAATGAGTGATTTTCCTGTAGTGAAATTCATCATTAGGATTATAAATCTTGGATTTCTCACATTAGTTATACATTTATTTTTGGCACATTAAACCCCAAAGAGGTCTCTAAATGTAATTATGGTTTTTTTATTTTTTTTATTTTGAGCCAAATAGTTAAATAATTTTTATCTCACATGATGTGCTAACTTTGCTAGCAAGTAAAATTATGATTGAGGGGAAATCAATTGGGTTAGATCCGAAGGAGGTTATCCTTATTGACATTAAGAGAATGGTTATGCATAAAAGAATCAATTAAGATTTTCTAATGGTGTGTGTTAATTTATCATAGAATTGACTAGGATATTCTCTAAATTTATTAAAATGTTATATTTCTCTATTTACTAATGGTTTTTGGTGGAAAGACTTATAGGACTATCAAAATTCCTAGCTCCACTAGTCATCATTGACTTTACCACGACCAATGTCGACACCCATCATCACGACTAATATATTGAGTAATTTCAATGCCATTATCACCACTTCCATATTGGGTCTATCAAATATCTCTAAATATATATCAAATATTGATATTTTTATATTTTGATGTTTGGCTTAATATTTCTTGGTCAATTAACTCCCATCCTATAAGGAGTGAAACCAAGCCAACCACCAATGCTGCTTAATATTTTACATTCCTCATTAATCACCATATAATGACTACCAATCATATACATGTGACACTCATTAACTACTTAACCACGATGTTCATCTTCTTAGCTACCCAATCTTTGCCCAATCTCTAATGTTCCTCCTTAGCTATCGCCAAATGCCTACCAATAACCTATATATGTCTAAAGGCATGATGCCCAACTTCTAAGCCACATAATTTCCACTCCTATAAAGATAGGAACCACACAAAATGTCCAATGACACCCTTTCTTTTAGTTTCTTTAATGATTATTGAACAATACTTTTTAATAACCAATATTCATTGTCCATCAATATTTGATATATAATGCATGTTCTCACAATCATCTTGGTGGCCCTTATACAGATAATGATTAAGTATTTATGGCCTACTGAGCTATTTTAGCTCATCGTTAATTTGTATTCTATTTTTAGGATCTGGTAAAGTGAAAGAGCCAGTTAAATAGCAATTTCAAGTAATATGATATGAGTTTGTAGGCATTTCTTTTAATTTTTTCACAGTTATGGCTAGTTTTTATTACTTTGAGTTATATTTTTTATTTATAGCCATGCAATGTGATTAAATATGCATTTTTAATCATAAATGAAAACAAATATCCTAGATAAGTTTATTTTAGTACGAAATATTATTTGCAGCTTGGTGTTTATTATTATTTTTAGATTGAAATGGAAGAAGATTTTTGAAAACTTTTTAAACTTAGATTATTAGATTGACTTATTACAACTTAATATGATAGGACATATCCTGTTAGTGGGTCTTATCAAGTTGAAATGTGATAGCAAGTTGGGGAATTTTGCATTGGGTTACTTAATACTTTAATTATTATATTGCAATGAATTATATGTTTAATGGATTTAATTATATGAGTTCTGATATGAAAAATATCTACTAGGAGATATAAGGAGCTAAAATCCTTTAGGTTATGTCTAATGTCGAGAATATGAAACTTTCTAAAATTCATTCTATTGAGAGTCATAATTTTGGAATGTGTCTGAAAAAGAGAAAATTTTGATGGGAGTTATAAGGGGATATAATCTTTAGATTCTGTTTAGTATCAAAGAAATCTATTATATTATGTTCTATAAAATAAATTTCATTTGAAACTTTAGTTTGTTTAACTACTCAGTATTGTTATTCAAATCTTTGGATAACTATTATGATATTATTACTCTGGTCAGCACATTGAACTGTTATATTACATTTAATAATTCTAAAAAAAAATTAATAAAAGAAATATTTGAAATTTATATCAATATTTATAGCCTGCTGAGCTGTTTTAGCTCACCATTATTTTACCATCTATTTTCGGGGTTTGGGAAAGAGAAAGAATCTATTTACCAATGGTTTAAAAAATATAATCTAAGTTTGCAGGTTTTGTTTTTTAAATTTTTTGCATGGTCCTTATAATCATGCACTGTGATTGTATATGTATTTTTAATAATAAATGAAAAATAAATCTTCTGTATAAGTTTATTTTCAGTATTGGATTTTATTAGCAACTATGTGTTTATTATTATTTTTAAGAAGATTTTTGAAACTTTTGAAAATTTAGATCCCATAATTCACCTATTATAGCTCAACATGATAGGACCTATTCAGTCTATGGGTCTTATCAGGTACGCTTATGATAGTTACGACCTTGTAAGAATTATAAACCTCAAACAAGTAAATGACCTTTCTTTGGGGGAAAACCAAAGATTCATCATAATAAATCTTTGGTTTTGATGTCTCATGTTAGTTATGAATTCAACTTTGGCACTTTAAACCCCAAAGAGGCCTTTAAAAGTAATTATGATATTTTTTGAAAAATTTTGGATGAATAGTTAAATAATGTTTATCTTAAAGGATGTGCGAACTTTGCTTGTAAGTAAAATTATGATTGAGGGGAAATCAATTGAGTCACATCCCCAAGAGGTTGTCCTTATTGACATCAAGGGAGTGGTTATGCATATGATAATCAATTTAGATTTTCAAATGGAGTGTATTAATTTCTTATAGAATTGACAGGATATTCTCTAAATTTATAACTATGTTATATTTTTACATTCAATGAAGGTTTTTGGTGGAATGACTTGTAGGACTATTAGAATTTCTAGCTCTACCCTTCATTATTGACTTATACCACTACCAATATCGACACCCATCATCATAACTAACATATTGACAAATATAACACTATCTTCACTACTTTCATATTGGGTCTATCAATTATCTCTAAACATATATCAATTATTGATGCTTGATATATGTCGATGTTTGACTTAAGATTTCTTGGTAAACTAATCTCCCATTCTATGATGACTGCAACCAAGCCAACCACCAAATGTTGCTTAATATTTGACATTCCTTATTAATCATCGTATAATGATTACCAACCATATACATCTAACACCCATTAACTACCTAATCTCGATGTTAATCTTCTTAGCTGCTTAATTAATCTTTGATCAAGCCAATTTCCCAACCTCTAATTTTTCTCTTTAACTATCGCCAAATGCCTAACAATAACCTCCATAGGTCAACCACTAAGGCATGATGCCCAACTTCTAAGCCACATAATCTCCACTCCTATGGGGAGAGGAAACACACAAAATGTCCAATGCCACCCTTTATATGATTTTCTTTGGTGATTATAGCACAATTTTTATTAACAACTAATATTCAATGTCAACCAAACTTTGATATCTAATGCATATTCTGACGATCATCTTGGTGGCCCTTATAAGGAGAATGATTAAGATAATTGATTTTTGTTTGACATATGAGGCCCCTCAATCATTAATAATTAACTTACATATCTTGATTTTTATTCCCCTTTCTATAAGGAAAAAAGATCGAAATGACCACCCATTATAGCTTCATCTTCAATATTATTGGTCAACTATTGATCAATGTTAGCCAACTACTAATATCTAATGCATGCAAACCTCTAACATCCAACACAAACCTTTTTAATCATCTTCTCAAGTCATTTAGAAAATTGACCAAGTTGATCAATCCCCATAACTCCAACATTTTCATTGCTCATTAATAGATACATACCAATGACTTACATTTGAAGTCCATCATTCACTAATGTCAAATACAAGCCTTCACAATCATCCAATGTCTAACCATGCATGATGATTCCTGAAATCACTCAACCTCCAGCATTCTTGTCTAATCACCCCCAATAGTTGCAAATGACTAATGCTTGATGCTCGTTAGCCATTGATGTTTGTTGCATATCTTCCCAATTGTCATGTCTCTTTTATTATAAGGAGTGTATGACTGATATTCCATGTCGACCATTACCAGATACCTATCATCGTCGATGCTTGATGCCCATCATTTTGGTTGCTTGATTACCTCTCTTATAAGAAAACTAGTTAAGCAAACTTCCAGGCATAGGCTCACTTACAACGATGCCTACCAATGTCCAACATCCATTAGGCAGTAATATCTAATGCCCATATTTCTTGCCACTCAATCTCCCCTTATAAGAAAAGTAATCAAGTCAATTTTCCCATGCAATCTAACTTTTGACATTCTAGATTGCTTGTCTAAATCTCATCAGCCACAAGCATTTTTATCCATTGAATCATGATTCTCATTATCTATTGATGCTTGATGTGCTTCAGCCATGATGCTTGATTCCCATTTTCTTAATCTCCCTATGTCCAACCAAACTCCTAATGACAACTCAATCACCTTAAGACTCTTATTCTCATTAAGTAGATATATTCCAAAGTTCATGCCTATTATATTATTTATTCTATATAATTTAAGAAAATGATTATATTTATAATATTTGACTCACATTGGTGGATTACTTTAATTATATTAAGTCCCATGATTTTTTTCTTCCCCTATCTTCACATAAAAATTTAATTTCTCTATTTACTTTATACTTGTTATATGCAATATTCATATCAAAAATTCTTTCATCATAAATGTTATAGTACTTTTATCATTAAAAATATGTCACATAATAGTAATGATTTTTGGTACATAACAATTATTATTATTTTAACTTTTTTTGTGCCCTCAACATGCTTATGAAGTTGTTGACCATGCTCTATGTGCCAAACAGGTTAGATCTGTTACTCAAAAGCACAAACTTTTATTTGATAAGGTGACCTGACGTAGTTCTACGTTCGGACGCCAGTAAAATAGTTCCACGTGTTCTTACAATTTATCGTGCGGCCCGACAACCTGACCCGGAACGGCCCCAGATTGCTATGTTCACGTATTGCCATGTATTACTCGGTATTGCTCGGTATTGGTCGATTTTGCTCGGCAATAACGAGAAATACCATTATGTGAAGACCAATACTGAGCATTACCGAGCAATACCGAGTTTTGGTATTGCTCTATATTTGTGTTCACAGAGCGATATTTTTCATTATTGTCAAGCAATACTTAGCAATACCGAGCAATACCTAGCAATACGCGAACATAGCAATACCGGGTTCCGATCCAGGTCAAGTCGTCGGACCGCACGGTAAAGAGTAAGAGCACGTGACGACATGTTATTGACATTTGAACGTAAAACTACATCAGATCATCTGGCCTAATAATTGTTCCAAAAGCACACGCTTTGGATGCGCTAACACACCTCCCCACTATACAAAAGAAAGGAGAAAGAAAACTCGCAAGCATGCCGGCCCAGAAACAGCTAAGTCAAGGATACTTCTACGCTCTCCCCTCCAACCTCTTTTTTTTCCTCTCCGTACCTTCTCGTCTCCTCCATTAGAACACAGCCCTTGACCGAGAATTCAAAGCGCCTCCTTTAAAAGACCAATAACCTTCGCGTCTTCTTCCATTCCCTCAATCTCTGTCCTTTCTTCCTTCCTCCTTTCTCTTCCACCTCCCCATATCCCCCAAAAAAAGCCAAAAGAAACAGAAACATACCCCTGAAAACAAAATCTTAATTTTTCTTCCCAGTCTTCTCAACTCTATATATCCTTAACCCATCTCCTTCCCTTTATCCCACTAACAAAAAGCTCGAGCCTTGATCATGGAATCCCATTCTCTCAGCCTCGACCTCACCATCGGCATCGCAAAGCAGAGCATTCTGCAAGAGCCGAGCCCTCCTCCGTGCTTGCAGGAGGAGCTCAAGCGTGTTACAGAGGAGAACATGAAGCTTACATCGATGCTCGCCACCATGTGCGAGAGCTACGACGCACTTCGAGCTCAGCTGATAGACATGATCGGCCCCACCGCCGCGGTAGCATCGTCAGAGGGAGCGCGGTCAAGTTCGCCGCCGTCGGCGAAGCGTAAGAGTACTGAGAGCGCAGGCGATGCGGCGAACAGCGTTTCGAGCGCGAACTCGTGCAAGAAGGCGAAGGAGGAAGGATCTAAGCCGAAGATCTGGAAGCTGTACGCTCGCACTGATCCATCTGATTCAAGCTTGGTATGTTCGCTGAATTATTTATTTTTAATTTTTGTTGGAAATTAATGGGTTTAGATTGTTGGGGATCTGTGTAGGTGGTGAGAGATGGATATCAATGGAGGAAGTATGGGCAGAAGGTTACGAGGGATAATCCATGTCCGAGAGCTTATTTCAGATGCTCGTTTGCACCTACTTGCCCTGTTAAGAAAAAGGTACAGATTTCAGAGCAAAAAGTCAACACCTTCATCATTTCTTAATTTTTTCTTTTAATTTTATCACTCATTCACTTCCTTATACTCATTGCATACTCCAAATATGCAAATTTCAATCAGGCTCTCTATTTTAACTTGAAAAAGTTATAATTTTTTTGAGTTTTAGCTGAAAATTCTGTCTGAGTTCAGTTACTGATTGTATTAAATTGGTTTTGCTGAACCAGGTGCAGAGAAGTGCCGATGATCAGTGCTTACTCGTGGCCACTTACGAAGGCGAGCACAACCACTACCAGTCGTCTGCGGCTGAAGTCGAAAACGCTGTAAGCCGGAAAACCGCCGGCACGGCGTATGGCTTTGGAGCTGCCGGAGCTCCGGAGACGAAGGATAGTAGGGGGGAAAGAGAAGAAGCCCGGCAACCAGAGCTGAGGGAAAGGCTTGTGAAGGACATGGCCTCATCGCTGACAAAGGATCCAAACTTCACGGCGGTGATTGCGGCCGCGATCTCCGGAAGGTTTTTAGGCATTTCGACGGCGCAGGAGATGTGAGGTGGATCGTTGTGCTATTTTTCGTGCTATTTATTTGTAGTCATATATTTGTATATTTTAGGTTCAATTCTTTCGTTTTACACACCTTTTGTTTGGATTATTTAGAAGTTGTATTAACGAGTTCAGTTGTTATGAATGCAGCTGCCCAATGCTAATGTTGTGAATAATCAATACAATTTTTATAAGAAAAGGCAAACTGATCTTAAGTGTTGGCGCAAAATAAAATGAGTTGCAAAACATTACTTGAAATATAATAATAATAATAATAATTGATAACATCAAAAAATACTTTGATCGAGCCCAAATCTTGAGACATATTCAAATTGAAAACTTTCAAAATTAAATTTGGGATCATTTAAATTCTAATTTTAGCCAACTTATAGTCAAATTGAATGTCTCAAAGAGACGAACTTAACAACACCAAAATCAATCCAGCCCGTCCAAATCGGGGAGCCGAGCCACATTTGGAAGGATTAAAATAATAATTGAATGACAAAATAATATCTAAATATGACATGCTTATAATCTAATCGAGCGGCTTGGCGAGAAGAATCCAACGAGTCCAAAATCGATGAATTCCGACATTGTTAAGGCACTTAAACAGTTGAAAGACTCTTTATCATCGGGGGAATAAACACGGGTCATCCGATGGAGCACTTCGAACCTGCCCTAGATCTTCTCTATATTTATGGGGTGTGCCACTCATGAAAATTCATAAAATATACCCCCACTCTCTACATGAAGGGGTTATTTGGCTAGAGATTGGAGAGAGCTCTGAAGTTTCAAGAGCTCCAGCACCACTGCCGGCCCGCCCGCCCGCCAACAGCTACCAGACTTCCACCTGGCTACTGACCGCAACGGAATTCAGCTTGACCATCATTGGATCACCACCTTGCCGCCGACCATCGTTGGGTTTCAGCCCAACTATCGTCGGACCACTTCCCGGATGTCGACCGCTGGATTTCCATCCGACCACTAACCGCTGTCGTACTTAAGCCCATACGTCGTTGGTTGTCCCTGACCGCCGGATTTCCATCCACTTCAACCAGTCCATTGACATCCACTTGACCCACTCGGCCTTTGACCTCCACCGGAGTACTTAATCCCGATCATTGTTAGACCATCGCCTAGACATCGACAACCACCAGACTTCAACCTAGCCATCGATCGCCACCAGACTTCCACTCGGCTGCCAACCCCTGCTGGATTCAGCCCCACCGTCTTTAGACCATCGCCGGACGTTGACCACCACCAACCTTCAACTCGATTGCCAACTGTTATAGGACTTCAGTCCAAACATCATCGGACCACCGCCCGGTCGCCAACCGTAGCTAAACTTTAGCCCGGCCATCATCGGACCACCACCCGGATGTCGACCGCCGCTGGACTTGCATACAGGCACCGACTGCCGCTAGAATAATCTTTGAACTATGATCAAACCTTATTCGAAGTTTCAAATGAGGTTAAAATAATATTCAAATATGATTCACATAGCTTTCGATCATGAATTGGAGATAGTTTGAAAGGGCTTTGAGGATGATTTGGTCATATTCGAATATGATTTAATCATGATTTTGAATATTATCTGATTATGGCTAATTATGATTCAATCATGATTCAAATTCAAATTGATCATGCTTTGTTTTTTTTTTTTTTCTCTCATTGTCTCTTTTGGAATTGATTCATTTGAGCTATTTTAATATGTATGTAGTTATCTCATATAATTATATAGAGAGAGGTATTATAATTCTAGTGTCACATACAGAATTGAGGGTGCCTTCCAAAAATGGTTAGACAATTTGAGGTTAATGACCTCATTGCCAAGATTGAGAGATCACCTTCAGTTTGTTTTTTAAATGTCATGAATTACAATATCTTGTCGTAATTCATCAATTGTCAACTTAGGCTGAAGAGTAGTCAACTTAGGTTTGAGAATAATCAAATAAGGTTACTGTAAAAATTTGATGCTCTAATCAATCTTTTATAATTTTTTGTCATAAGAAGAGAGAGAAGACAAAGAAGAGCGAGGAGGTACTTGCTATTGACTCAATCATTCATTGAGTTAAGGTTGGGAATGATGTACAAAAAGATAAGAAAAATGGAGTGAGAGATGCCGAATGAGGTGAAGGAGAGATAGAGGAATTATAGCTTAGCTTAAAAGATTGAGTATGTATGAGATGTTAGCCCATTTGTTGTTAGTGTGCATTATGGTGAGGTAAATTAAAGTTAAAGGATTTAGAAGGTGGATGTAAAAATGTAAGAAGCATTTGGCTGAGGATAATTCATAGATCCATTAGAAAATCAAATGTTGCATGGATGAAATATATTAATAGATGAATTCATTTTGTTGTCCTTGTTCAAAGGATAAAAACCAGGCATACATCCTACTAGAAGAGGCTATCGTTGATTTATATCATAGAGGATTTATGTCATAATATTAGTTTTGGACTTCATAGAGCAAGTATGTGCCGCATTTCAACTCTTAATGCGCCAACAAGTTCCAAGATAGTTAAGAAATAAAATATTAGGATGTACGAAGATATAGTTTATAATGCATTTGTCCCATAATTTTGACAATATACATAAGAGTCGCAAAATAGGGAAACACACAACTTTTATGATTTATTATGTACCGCATAACAACCAATTTGGAATGGTGCACTACTCACTCAGAATTAGCAGTTGCTGTAAAAATGTTGAGCATAAAGATTAAATATAATATTCCACGTAAATATTTTAATCAATTTATTGAGCAGCTTAAGTAGACCATTCTTGCAGATAATATAATTTTAGCATATTTATATATGGTTAAAAAGTAGTCTCCAGAGTGGGTTTGATTGCTACAAAAATAAATTATTATGTTAAATTATGTATGCTTTACTACAAGGATGATTTGTCAGAGATACATGTCGTCATTGTAGTGCATAATAAATTAAACAAAAATATAAAAAAAATATTAAAAATAGAATGATGTGCTAGTTGGTCGATTAATTTATTTACTCATCATTGCAAGACTGTAGCATCTATATACATCAATGAGCTCTAGTACAAACATGAGATGGCATAACAAACTTATCTCTCAATGATGTGTTTTAACTCATATATCAAAAGCTGAGGCATGGAAGTACTTTGATTATACATAGCCTACTTTTATTGTAGAATCAAGAAATATAAGATTGAGATTATGCACAAATTAAATTGCTGCATTTAGCCAAACAACACCGCCTTATCCATGCTAACTAGTGATAGTCACCATCTATAATCTTCCACCAGAAATATGTATGGAAACACCCTACATGTTACTTAAATTTATCATTCAAGTCTCATATAATCTAAAAGTAATGATAGATGTGTTCTTGCAACATTTGTTTAATGACCTTAAACTATTATGAGAAGAAGGAGTGACTACATATGATATTTCTACAAAATATAATTTATCATAAGGGCATTATTACTTTGGATAATTGGTGTCACACCCAAATCTAAATTGAAAGAAAATTTCTTTTATATTTTAATAATGACAATAATTAGATCTATCTAATTTCTTTTATGAATAGTATAACTTTTAACATAAAATAATTTTATTAATTAAAACATTAATATACTTTCATCATTTTCATACTTTAAAATTATATACAATACACATGAGTCATACAAATACAACATCACTCTTTCCACACTTAAGTACAAAAGAATATAAAAAAGAAAAAGAAAAAAATATTAAAACCTAAGAAATCATGTGTATGATCAGTCTCACACTCCCAATCCTCTTTTTAAATATGAAATTATTTAAACCACGTATAATCATAGGCGGATGGGGGGGGGGGGGGGGGGGCACGTGCCTCCCCCTAAAAAAATTGATTTTTTTTTTTAATCTCAAGATAAAATTAAGTTGGAAACTTCAAGAATTAAATCGGAGACCATATGAACTCCGATTTCAATAAACTTATAGTCGAACTGAACGTCTCAAAAATACGAACCTAACAACACCAAATTCATCTCAATCCGAACCGAAATGACTCCAAATCAAAGACTCGAAGCATATTTGGAAGGTTCAAACCATAATTTGTATTACCAAACGGTTTCCAAAAATGACATTCTTATAGTTGAATCGAGCAGCTAGACAAGACGAATCCAACAAGCCCAAGATCGCCGAATTCTGATATTACTAAGACATTTAAATGCCCAATAAACGGTCCACAATTAAGATTGATCATCCATTCAAATCACTCCCAATTTAATTTCTTATTTATTTACATTTTTTCTTGAATGATATTATCTTAATCCTATATTAATTCGATCTTAAATAGATTTTATGATTTTTTTTGTGTGCAATGAGATTTTTAATATCAAATATTTAATTAATATATTAAACATGTTCTAGCAGAAATCAAGTGATTTGATGATTGAAGTCATTTTGTGAAAAAAGAAAATAAACTAATTTACTATCAAAGTTTTATCATTTTTAATACTGATTATATTGGTCCTAAGCCTGAATGTAAAAAGTTAAAGGAAAATCAAAAAAAAAAATTAGGCCCCCCTAGATATATTTTCTGGCTCCGCCACTGTGTATAATGAGCTAAAAAATCCAGCAAATCACTAAATCCTATAATTGAACTCAAACCACAATAAAAAAACATTATACATGTCATCAATTAATTCTTAATAGTAACATTCAATGTAATCATGAATCTATGCAAAAATAATAAAATACATACAATTATTGGCAATACAAAAATAATGAAATCTATAAATAAGTGTGGATTTCAAAATAATAAAATAATAAATATTATTATTAAATCATATGTCTTCATAGTGCTATCTGATTACTAAATAAATCATATAGATCACTAAAATTGAAACATCTATGTAGAGTATCAAAATCTATAATAAGACATTACTATCAAATTAGTATGCACTTGAAGTTGAATTATTATACATCAATATTAGTATATTATATCACATGCTTAGTAATAGGAATCAATATTTTATATCACATGCTCAATAATAATGGGATAGTAAATAGTGAATCAATGACAATAACATTAATAGTGAATCAATAACAAAGTCTGTAATAATATCAATATCAGTAAAATTTGTAACGATAATAGAAAAATATTACGATGATAGTAAATCAATATAGTAATAATAATTAATAAAACAGTAAAATAGTACACTGATAGTAATGTAATTATAATAAATTAATATAATAACATTCATTACAGTAATCATACTAAACAAAGAGTTCTAACTTGTGTGATATTTTTTTAGTAGTTAGTAAGTCAGTAATTAATAATCATTGGCTCTGTGAATAAAGTAATAATTTTTTGCGCTTTAGCATAATAATAACTCTCAATTAGTGAATCACATAAATCAATAGAGAATAATACTAAATCATAAACTTAAAGGAAAGCCCATTGATCCACCATTTTGTACAGGTCAGTGACTCTCCAATTAATGCCAATAAAATCAACCCGTACTTATCCTTACACATAATATTGTAACAGTATATTATAGCAACAATACCAACAAATTGTTACCCAATCACATGCTCATATTCATCACAATAAGCTTGTATTAAAATATCAAAATTATTATTATATACAAATCATATAAAATTCAATAACTTCTATTTTACCCAATAAAATTAAGAAATTAATCAGTCAAAATATCTAGAATATATTTTTTTTTATTTAGTCAAAATATCTAGAATAATCAATTCTACAACATATAAAAGGATATGCGGTGAAAGTTCACTAAATTTAAGAAAATATAATAAAATTAATTTGGAAGGAATCCAAAAGTTGAAATCTAAATATTTGGAAATAGAAATATGATATAAGTCACCTACCATAATATGATCAATTTTTGTAAAAGCGGTGAAGCGAATCGATAACAAAAATTTGGTTTTCTCTTTCTCACTCCTCTTTTTTCTATTCCTTTTTCTTCTTCTTTCCACTACAAGCCAACATTGGTTGAGGGTGAGGGAGGCAATTGGAGAGAAATAAAATTTTAATATATAAAAAAATACTATTGATGGTCTAGCACTTCAATGCTCCAACCCATTGCTGCAGCGCTCCAGCACTCCATGCTGAATATATAATTATTATAAAATAGAGTCTTCAATGTAGCGTTGGTAACTTCTAACGCCAAGGCACACATAGGCCCAACACTGTGACACTCCTGTTTAAATAAAAATTAAAGTTTTCATTTTTAAATTTATATTTAGAATATCCTGTTGTTACATGCAAGTTGTGACTTTCCCATATACGGTATGCTATCAGGTTGGAGCACTGCATATAAGTTAGTTTTCCCATATTGCATGATATTTACTACATTATTCACTTTAAAATATGGAGGCAAGAATACTTGTTTTGACTGTCACTGTATGTTTTTACTTACTAACCATCTATCTATTTAGGCAAAACAATGATACTTTCACAAAAAATAAAGTCGAGATGGCAAAACCTCCACCGAGATTAACCTGAGGCTACAACATCACCAATGATATATAGCCATCTGTAGAGCTTGAGGGATACTTGTAAGTAATGAATGTTTTAGTTTATTTTGATTATTTTAGAAGTAATTTTGAAATTTATCATTTATGCAATTATGCAGCTTTCATCAATAAAAGCTGCCAACACATATAATACAAGACATCATATGGAGCAAGTTTGATGCTCTATATGTAGCTTAGAAGAAAATACTATAGGAAATTTGGGACATGGGATTCTAAGAGTTTGAGGTTAGTAATCAAAACTAATTGTTATAGGCTGAACATTAGTTAGGGGCATGGGTAGCACACTTCATACTGCCGACTTAGTTTTATAAACTAAGCATATATGATGATTGGTAAAAGATTTTACATATATATCATATATGGTCTCATATTTAAATAAATTTTTTTTTTGTTTATGATTATGTATCTAAATATATTGCTAAAAGAAGTGCTGGGTAGGGAACTTATTGCTGTTAAGTTTCACACTCGCACCTGCCAGCATTAAGAGGACCAATAGTGGGTGGACTATCGAGCAAGGAGGCCCTTTATGAATTTGAAAGTTTTGAATGTTTATTAAAATAGCAGGAAAAGAAACAATATATAAGTAGTTCAAGTCTGAAATGATACATATACATTAGTCATGACATATGATAAACTAGCTCATCTTGATGAACACATAACTACAAAAAAGAAAGACTACTAGAGGGCAAAATACAAATCATCCTCAAGCATCCTTAATTTTCCGTAAAAACATGTACAAATCACATAATGAGCATTATAATCTAGCAAATTACCAATATGTACAAATGAAATCTATGCACATCATATACTCAACCATATTAGTAGCATATTAAATAATATAGTTGTCTTTCAATTTCACATAAATATGTTAGATATCAATTTAGCATTCAAAATCAATGGTACTTAGTAGTCAATATCTATCACATCATGTAAATCATAGTCATCAGTGTTATCCCTCTTATCTATCATATAATATAAGTATTCACATTTATATCATATGTTATCTATGCACACACCTCAATGTTATATGGACTATTTATTAATGTAAGTAATGTATGATTTAGCAAGATAGGATACCTATCTATAATGTGGTGATTTCATCCTTATATTTGTTATCTGTCATATCTATCTATCTATCAAATCATATCTTATCTTTCACTTATTTATATTTATCATTCATTTTTATAAGTGGCTTTCAATAAATCATTAGGAGTCATCACCCTCAACCCAGCGACATAATTTGGTCAATTGTTTAGTGGCTACAACCGGGATAACACCACAAACCATGATCTGTAAAAGAAAGCTCATCGACCCGCACTCTTATATAGGATATTATATTTTAAGAGCCAACCCATAATGTTTATAATGTTAAAAGCCAACCTTTTCTTCTTATATGCAAACACTACGTTTTTCTTATATTAGTTGAATTAAATCATCTTTCATGCATGAAATGTCACATGAAATTCTTAAATAAAATCTTGATATTAGTCTATAACTTCAAAAAATTATAACTTTCATTTTATCTAATGAAATTTAAAAAAGATTACAATAAAAAAGTCTCATATTATTAACATATATCATATACTAAAAGTTATAACTTGAAAATTTACTTAAACAAACAATATAAATTTTTATCACTTTTAGGAGAGAGAAAGTAAACAAAACTCTAATTCATTAAAAACATGTGCATAGTAAAGCTTACTTATTACGAGTAGGACAACATTTCCAACAAAAATGATGTATGAAAAAGCCTACGACACCCTCTTTCTCTTTCCTCTTTTCTCTCCTCTCCTCTTACTACTCTTCTCTCATATATATATATATATATATATATATATATATATATATATATATATATATATATATATATATATATATATATATATATATGCATAAATATGAAATTTAAATGTGTAAGAATTTTTTTTTCTTTTTTTGCACTTACATGAATTGTGAATGAATGAACATTAATATATTTATCAATCCATCCCTTCCTTCTTATATATTCTTAAAAAATTATTTTATTATTTTCATATTGAAAATAAATTAGAGATGAATGTGAATCAATACTTTATAATGGCCATGCACAATGGATTGAATTGACCCTTTTTATTGTTATGTGATCCACTTGTCGCGAGGTGTAGGCTACCTCCCTCCTAGGGCAAATTATTGTGTCTGGTCACCTGACATGCGGACATCCAATCCGGTCACGCCACCTCACCCGGATGCACTGGGCCCCAGTATTTTGAGTGACGTGGCGCGTTTTTATTAGTGTCCGGACGAATCCGGATACCGGACACAATAATTTGCCCCCTCCTAGATCTTAGGACCCTAATCCACTGCCTCGATGTCGAAATATTTTTATTTAAGCTTGTATATTTAAAGAGAAATGTTTAGCAAATATGAATTGTTCATAAAATTAAATATGAAGGTGTAAGATTAAATTAATTCTAGGGGATTATCATTTACCTTTAAGATGGCCATTTATATCACAAAGTATATACTTTTTATAATAATGTGTTTCTTATCTTACATCATTTTTATAATAGCCTATATTTTGATCTAGTTAAATAATATTTCAGGAATTATAATAAGTCTAATTTGTAAAACGTGTTCGCCTTAAATGAGGCATTATTGTCCTTTAATTATAATAATATTTTTCCTAATTTTAGGGATAGTCTAGAAAATTGACACATATCGTTACAAGTAGGATTTTTAGGACTATTAGGTATCCATTTTACAAATCAATTTAATCCAAGTTTTCTAGACATGCTAGGTTATTTTATGGATTATTTTTTATTTGAGAGCTCCAAATTTGAAGATATAAAAGAGTTTATAAGGATTTTATGCTTAAAATTTGAACAATTTGCATAATTACATGCGTCATTAAGATATTTTTTAATAAAAATCTTGATCCACTTAATCCATTTCCACTTCATACGTCATTTCCTTCATTCATTTTAACAAAGAGCTGTAAGAGAAGAAAAAGAGAGGAGAGAGAAGAGATAAGGTAGGATTTGGAGGTCTTATAGGTATTTTCGTCGGCCCATCCAGTTGTGAAATTTGTTCGTCTCATGGTAAGATAGCATTACCCTACCTCTGATTTTAATAATTTTATATATTTTATATTTTATGCATTTTAATTTGGTTAGAATATGCAAAAGTTATGATATCTTGATTTTTAACAGACTTTCATCGTGTAATTTTTAGTATGTTATAATTTTGATTATTTTGCACATATTGACATGAACGTATTGAATTTTCACTAGGTAAATTGATAGTTATGTTGTTTTAGGTTAAATAACACTGTATATGTAAATTTTCCTATATTTTATAGATTATTATATTTTATATATGATATTGACTTACTTAGAGAAAATGATATGATTGATATATGATAAATATAACATTTACATATATGCAAAAAAGGATGGCCAATTTTTCTCCTCTCTTCTTACTACTTATATATATATATATTGCACAGTCCTGGCAGCGCAGAGCTCAATACAATGAGTCCATGGTGCGAATGCTGCAAAGCAATCTTAAACAAGCCTTGGCTCAGGGTGCTGCTGCTGCAGATCAAGGCAAGGAAGGTTGTGGGGACAGTGAAGTTGATGATGCAGCCTCTTCTTTTAATCCTAACCCTGTTCTTGGGGGCAGCTGCTACCTTCAAACTGCTAGCAAAGGACTAAGTCGTGAGCAGATGACCTGCAAGTCATGTAAGGCCAAGGAGATCTCAATGCTGCTGATACCATGTAGACATCTTTGCCTGTGCGTGGACTGTGCTGGTTACACCAATGTCTGTCCTATTTGCCACTGTGCAAACTCCTCCAGTGTCCAGGTTTTCATGACATAAAGGTTGCTGGAAAACTGGGATTGCCGCTGATTTTCATTTGAGCGGAATGAAGGTTTTGGAGCAGAAGTAAATTAATGAGCTGAAGGTATGTGAGCTTGATCTAAGCAAACTAGTTGTGTGCCAAGTATTATCGTTATAATATGAATGTATTAATGCAGAATTACAAAATTGACGGATGCTGTAAAAGTGTAAAGTTGTGACCATTAAATAGTTAATTACGGACTAAATGATGTTTTCATGACATGTGCTCTCTGTTCTGTATTTCGAATTTCAATCATATGAATCGTATGTTATGTTAAAAAAAAATATATATATATATATATATATATATATATATACACACACACACACTTATAAGAGGGTGAGCTGATGAAGTACTTCCCTTTAAATTATGGGTTATGGTGTAATTCTAATGCATAATTCATGATTCAAGATTCAAGATATAAAATAGAAAGTTCTAAGAGGGCAAGGTACGTTGATTTCCATGAGTGACAACTCAATCTTATACAAGATTGCCACTTGATTATGAGTGTCAAAATAAATTTTCACGTCTTATTTGGGTCCAATAATCCAAAATTGACTCGGTTTCATGTAATGATGTAGGAACATCTTTAGTAGAATAAATCCTTAGGAATAGTTTATCCTTTATTAGCTTAGGTGTATGGTTCTAGAGTCTTCTATCCTTTATTAGCTTAATTAGGTGTATGGTTCTAGAGTCTTCTATTAAACCTATATATTCAAGATATTGTAAGGAATGAGGCTCATCATTGATGAATATTATCTCTTTTTAAAGCTTTAAGCTTGGTGTTACCTTTGTTCTCTGGATTTGGATTATCTTCCTTCAAGCATCATCTTCTTTCAACGATCCAACCTACATCATGTAACTTTTATAACGAGCATTCCAACTATAATAGAATGTTTAGAACTCTTAATGTAGCCTTGCCATAACAGTTAGTGAGTAGCATGCAATATATTTTGAGATTTTTTAGTGGTTTATCCAAATTAACTTTACCAAAAAAAAACTCATAATTTATAAAAACTAAATTTATCCATATATCTAACTATCTAAAAACTAAAAGAATAAAAATAAAATTTATAATCAGAAATGAGTAAAATGCGAGGAGAGCTTAGCAATTGGATCGATGAAATAAACACTAGCTGGCAGTTCAATACTTTATTTAGCTTCTAAACTATGAAGGGGATGCATCAAGAGAAGCTCTCATGACTGAATTAGGACGACAAGGGGGGAACAAATTCACAGGAAATGCTTCTCTTTTAAGTATAAGATTTTCCTATGAAAAATTCATGGAGATTTTTGACGAATTTTTTTGTTAGTAATGAAACTGGTAATGTTGTCTTCGATCTCTTATAGTG
Source organism: Dendrobium huoshanense (assembly GCA_016618105.1). Taxonomy (NCBI): domain Eukaryota; kingdom Viridiplantae; phylum Streptophyta; class Magnoliopsida; order Asparagales; family Orchidaceae; genus Dendrobium; species Dendrobium huoshanense. The sequence continues at coordinate 69,459,534 of CM028345.1, forward strand.
TTGACAAGCATTAAACAACGACGATGTAGAGTATATGAAATAGTTTTCTAGTTAAGAACAAAAAAGTCATCACAAATGAAGCCTTCATCTATATTAAGAAGGAATCACTCATTAGAAATGTCAGTCAATGGGAAAATTATTAGGTCCGGTGTCCGGACCTAAAAATAGGTCCGGATATCCAATTAAAATTTGCTATGTGGATTGTGCTTTGACTGTGCTTTTTGACTATGCTTTGACTACGCTTTGGCTGTGCTTTGACTGCACTTTGACTGTGCTTTTTGACTATGCTTTACTTGCACTTTACCTTCGCTTTACTTGCACTTTACCCGCGCTTTTGACGTGCTTGACTTAAAATTCCGCGGACACGTGTACATTCTGTGAGCGAAGGTATCTGGACGGAGAGATGAAAGCGAAACCGAGAGAGAGTAGAGGAAAGTTGTATTCACAAGAGTTAATTCATACAGGCACGTATACGGCTTTAAATAGAAGCCGATAGGTAAATGCGTAAATACAGGGAATTCATGAAGCTTCGCTCATAGCCTCCCTCAAATTGATCATTCTTATTCCTGAATGGTTAATTTGTGGCGAAGCATGTTGAAGCGAGTAGGATGAAAAGCCTTAGTAAAAATATTGGCTGTTTGTTCTGTGGAAGATAAGTGTACAATCTGTATATCACCCGAGAGAATGTGTTGACGGATAAACTGGTAGTCGATCTCTATATGTTTGGTGTGGGCGTGGAAGACGGGGTTTTTGGCGATCGCGATGGCGGAGGTGTTGTCACAGTAAATGTTCGTCGGAAGAGGTTGAGGATGACCGAATTCGTTTAGTAATCTGCGGAGCCATATAACCTCTGAAGTGGCAGCGGAGAGAGCGCGATATTCAGCCTCAGTGGAGGATTTGGCGATAGTGACTTGCTTCTTTACCATCCAGGCTACAAGGTTGGTACCCAGGAATGTGCAATATCCTGAGATGGACTTTCGGTCAGCGGTGTCCGAAGCCCAGTCGGCGTCGGTGAAAGTCCGGAGAGTAAGATCGCCTCTAGTGATTGGTAAGCCGTAGGACAGAGTACCGGTTATGTACCGAAGAATGCGCTTGAGGTTTTGAAAGTCCGTATTTGTGGGATGATGCATATGTTGGCAGATCTGGTTGGTGGCGAATGCTATGTCAGGACGCGTGATCGTGAGGTATTGTAAGGACCCAGCTAGGCGGCGATAGAGGGTTGGATCGGAGAAGGCTAAAGTGTCTGAAGAAGGAAGTTTTGTTTTGTCTGAGATCGGTGTGGACGCGGGCTTCATATCGGAGAAGCCAGCATCGTGCAACATCTTTTCAGCATAGTGCTTTTGGTTGAGAAAGAGTCCAGTTGGCTTGCGGTGGATTTGAATGCCTAAGAATAGATCAACTTCGCACAGTTGTTTAAGAGCAAAGTTGGAACGGAGAGTGACAAGGAGCGATTGAATGCTGCGGTCGTCATTGCCTGTAACAAGGAAATCGTCAACGTAGATGAGAAAGAAGATTTGAATCTTGTTATGGTTGTATAATAGGAGAGAAGGGTCAGAACGACTGAACCTGAATCCGTGCGATTGAAGGAATTGGGTGAGTTTGTCATACCATTGTCTAGGTGCTTGTTTGAGACCGTATAGTGATTTTTGAAGTTTGCAGACGTGATTTGGAAAATTGACGTCAACAAAACCTGGAGGCTGCTTCATGTAGATGTTGTCCTGAAGGTCGCCGTGGAGAAAAGCATTGGCGACGTCGAGTTGTAGAATCTTCCAGTTTTGATGTAAAGCAATTGTGAGTAGAATGCAAATCGTGATCATCTTAGCAACGGGACTAAAGGTCTCATTGTAGTTTACACCGTGCTGTTTATTGTATCCCAAGGCGACTAGACGAGCCTTATGTCGATCGAGTTGTCCATCGGAGAAAAATTTGGTCTTGTAGGTCCATTTGCAGCCGAGGGTGGGTGCACCAGGAGTGGGGGGTACAAGGTTCCACATGTTCTGTTTTATGAGAGCGCGAAATTCTTCTTCCATGGCTTTCTGCCAGTGGGGTTGTTTCTTGGCCTGATTGTAAGAGGTGGGTGTATTGGTTGGCAAGGTGGTGCTGATGAGAGACAAGATTGTTTTCGGTTTGGAGATGCCGGACTTCAACCGGGTCTGCATGGGATGACAGGGTTGGCACGAGTCAGAGAGCGGCGGAGTGGTTCTGATAGGAATTGGAGACGGAGAATAGGTGAACGGTTCCGAGCAGGATGTGGGTTGATTGCTTATAGATGGCTGGGTGGTGTTGTTGGGTGGAGGAGGAGTGGTCACGGGATTGTTGATGGTAGTTGGTGTGAGGAGCAGAGGCGGGATGCGAGAATTCGTGGAAGTGATAGGATTAGTGGGCGGAGGTTTAGTCAGTCGGTAAGGAAATATGTGCTCGTGAAATATGACGTGATGAGATATGTAAACCTTTTGGGTATCCGGATGATAACATTTGTAGCCTTTGTGAGTTGAGGAGTAGCCAACGAATATGCATTCAGCGGATCGCGGAGTCAGTTTGTTGGGGGCATAAGGTTTTAGCCAGGGAAAACATTGGCAGCCGAAAGTTCGAAGGAAATGGTAGTCTGGAGTGCGGCCATGAAGACGTTGAAACGGAGAGCTCATGCCAAGGACCTTGGTTGGAAGACGATTAATTAAATAATTAGCCGTGGAGAGAGCTTCACTCCAGAAGGTGATCAGCATGTGTGCAGCATGGAGGAGAGTTCGAGTGGAGTCGAGCAGATGCCTATGTTTGCGCTCAGATATACCATTTTGTTCGGGTGTGTGAGGACAGCTGCGCTGATGGTGAATACCGTGAGTAGTGAGGAATGTAGTGAAGTTGGTGCTAGTGTACTCACCGCCGCCGTCAGAGCGTAGAGTCTTTGGACGTGTGTGAAAGTGCGTTTTGATTAGTTTGTAAAGGATTTTAAATTTTGAAAGAGTTTCGTGTTTTGCTTGCATTAAGTAGATCCACGTGAAGCGAGTGTAATCATCTATAAAGAGAACATAGTAGCGAGCTCCGTCGGGAGACGGAGTAGGAGAAGGCCCCCAGACATCAGAATGAATTAATTCGAACGGAGCGTGAGAAAGCAAATCATGTCTATTAAAAGGGATTTTGTGACTCTTGGCCACACTGCAAGAAATACAAGAATTAAGAGAAGATACATTGTGAATGTCAGGAAAATGACTAGCTACGGCAGCGAGGGCTTGGCGGTGAGGATGTCCAAGACGGGCATGCCAGAGGTTGACGTTGTTGGTGTTGACGTGAAGAGCATTGTGTTGATTGAACGGCGGGTTGTTGATCTGGTAGAGTCCGTTATGGAGAGGTCCACGTAGGAGCGGACGACGAGCCTGCGTATCCTTGATAACAAAACCAGTGGCGTCAAATTTAATAGAAACAGGAATTTCCTGGGTGAGTTTAGAAACAGATAAAAGGCTGTGGGATAGAGAAGGCACATGCAAAATTTTACGAAGATGAAGCTTACGAGGAGTGTCAAGGAGCGGTAAGATGCCTTGACCTGTGTTGTGGATAGGTATGGACGACCCATTTGCAATTGAGACATTGTCGTGGCCGGGATAGGGATGCGGGTGTTGAAGATTCTGAAGGTCAGGCGTTAGATGGGAAGAAGCCCCTGTGTCCAAGATCCAGCTCGGCGAGGGTTGAGACTGAGAGTGTGCAAGGAAGGCTTTCTGAGGTTTAGGATCGGTGGGAGCGTACTTGAAGTTACATCTGTGCCAGCAGTTGAGGGCGATGTGTCCGGACTTCCCGCAGATTTGGCACATTGGGCGATTGTTGTTTGGTAATTGAGGATCGGAAGCCTGAGGAGCTGGATAGGATTGGTTTGGTTGATTCTTGAATCTTGGCGGGCGTTTCTGAGAACGACCTCGTTGGTCGTTGTACGAATTTGAGTAAAGAGCGGTGGAAGTGGCTGCGGTTGTAGATTCTTTGGCGAGTTCGCGATGAACATTTATTTCTTCGCTGCATAAGAGAGAGTAGAGATTGTCTAAATCAAGTGGAACCGGGTAGGTGCGTATTGCGGCTTTGAAGGAATTGTAGGTGGACGGTAGCCCATTGAGGATATGTAGTATGATATCCTCAGGATCCACTTGAGCGCCGGAGGCGGCGATGTTGTCCACGATCGATTTAACCTGTTGAAGGTATTGTTGCATTGAGGAGTCCTTCATTTGGATGTGATGAAGTTCATTCTTGAGTTGTATAACTCGAGAACGGCAAGTCGGTTGAAGCCGGCGTTCAAGAACCTGCCAGGCGTCGTGGGCGGTGTGCGAGGTGATCACATAGGTTAGAATGGAGGGGGAGATGGTGGAAAACAGGGCAGAGAGGAGATTATTGTCTACAAGAAGCCATTTAAGAGACTCAGGCGAGGTGTCGTCGGAGGGAGGAAGAATGTGGCCAGTCAAGTGGCCGGCGTAGCCGTTGGCTTGGAATTGCTGAAGAACTTGTATACGCCAAATAGAGTAATTCTCTGCTGTGAGTGCATGAGGAAGAAGATTCTTGATATTCGATATCAAGAATTTGAGCTGCGCCGGAATGACGAGATCGGCGACGGGAGGGTGATCGGTGTGTAGGGAGGAAGCGGGAGGGTGAGAATCGGTTGATTCTTGATTAGTCATGAGAGTGCTCTGATACCATGTGAGCGAGGTATCTGGACGGAGAGATGAAAGCGAAACCGAGAGAGAGTAGAGGAAAGTTGTATTCACAAGAGTTAATTCATACAGGCACGTATACGGCTTTAAATAGAAGCCGATAGGTAAATGCGTAAATACAGGGAATTCATGAAGCTTCGCTCATACATTCCACATGTCAATATTTTATTGGGTACCGGACGCATCTCTATGTCCAGTATCTGGACCTAATAATTTTCCCAGTTAATGATCAATAAGAAGCTTCAAAAATTTGGTGAGGATGTGCAGTTAGCTTGGTCAGTTTTTTGTGATAGGATTTAGACTGCCCTCATAAAAAGAAGAGTTTCAGGCGTCATTGGTTGGTGAATGTTTCATATCATTGACCAGGTGGTATTTGGCAAAGTGAGATGATGGCCTGGCGCCATTTTTGGCCCCAGGAAAATTAACTTTTTTGCTACTGGTTGTCGGGTCCAGTCGTAGAAGTCCAATAACTTGGCTCCAAGCTTAGTTTTTCATATCATTCGCATGCACTCTTGCTTGAATCGGACCTCTCTGAGGTCTTCTTGTCTTACAGTGACTTCGCCCGCCCTTGTGGTTTCTCTCACCCAAGCTCTCTATTACAAACTTTATCCTTCAATGACTAAACAGTTATTACGGACGTGCTCTTAGGATGTGTATAAGTCATGTGACTTAATTTCATTGGAGTCCAAACACGAACTACGTCTGTACTCCAGGCGTAATAATTACTTTGACTGAACAAGAGTAAATGTTTATTCCATCTTATCTCTCCTTCTGTGAGGGCAGTGGAAGAAACCTATAGGATACTTCATCTGTTGAAAGAGCCATGAGCACAGTGAAAGGAAGAAGGCAAGAATGAAAACTGGTGCAGCTCTCGGTCAAGAACAGTACAACTTATTATATTCAGCACAGGCTTATTCAAAGCACTGTTGAAAGGTTTGGAGATTTGATCTCTTCCCTGTATTGATCTCTTACATGTAATTCCTTTGCACCTTCTGCGAACCCTGGCTTAAAATATTTTATTATATATTCCAAATTTCTGTTATGAATAGCTATCACCCAAAAGTAAGAAATATATAGTTTGTTATGAATAGCTATAACCTAAAAATATTTGAAGGTCTTTAGAGTTTCAACATCATATTATTAATATTTCAACTTGTCTATAAAACCTAAAAAAATGATAAGCTTTGCAACTCGACTTGTTTGTCTAATTCAGCAAAATTGATAAGCTATTTTGGGCATTAATTATATTGAGTATTGGTTTTGTGTAGATGTCTTGATCTGTTGACATTGATTTGATGTGATTAAAATGTCTCATTTTATGTATTTAACATTTTTAGATCTTAGCAATTTTAACATATTAAACAGTCCAAAATAGAAGTCTTTTTATTGCAATTAGTTGATTACAATCATGTATACTTGCATTGAGATGGTAAATTTTTTTTTTTTTTAAATAATTTGTTTATCGGAGATAATCTTCGTGAGCAAAGATGATGGATTTTCTTATGGATTATATTCAGATTAAATTTTAGATAAATACTATGGTATTGCTTTGATTTATTTTGATTTTTTAATGAATGAGATATGCTGAATCCAAAGCTGTCCATGGGTGACACTTGATTTTATTAGCATGTCTACCTGGAGAGTAGAGAAACTTGTAAGAAAGAATAAAAAATATAGAAGTAGAATAGAGGAAGACTAGAGACTTCAGGCAAGTGGAAAATTCCCTACCGACCGAAGATACCTCTTTTAAAATTTTTTCTGTATCTTTGCAGCACTCATCATCTCTTATTTATAGAATTTTGTGGGCTATAAGAAGGACTACAAAGAAAAAAAGATAAAAATACAATGCCACAGAGATTACATAAGCAATGTTACACCATAGTATATACATGTGTTTCCCTTAATTTGATTGGTAGGAGAGCTAGGATATCAATGGTGGATTCATTTCTAGGTGAGTAAAGAAATTTTTAGATGGTACGGGGGAGTAGTGTAGAGGGCGAGCTTGATGGTGGTTGGTGCGTGGTGGGCTAGAATTGAGTTGGTCGGGTTATATATTGGTGGACCAGTTAGGAGTTGAGGCCTTGTACAAAGTCACAGATCACTATAAGATAACATATGAGTGTACTGAAGCCGAGGTTTTAAACGGTGGTGAGTGTTGGTGCGACAAGTAGTGTGTCCCAGGTGAGAAGCTTCCTATAACGAGGATGGGTGAGGGGTGATGGTTCTGAGATAGGAGCGGATGATTGAGGTAGCAACGAGTGGCAAGTGATTTTCTTGATGGATCGTTCTTGATTTTCCCCAATTAGGGTTAGCTGCCTGGTTGGTTTGGGCAATAGTCAACATGACCAATCCATTGTCTGTTAAGACATATGTGAATGTGTCTGTTAAGGATCATAACTCATACTGAAATGGTGGCTATTGGTCATGTGAACTAGTTTTGGATTAGGCTATAGTGAAGGATAAAGTTTAGCATGATAGTGAGGGGGCCCTATACTGGTTTCTTCAAATTGAAATTTAGCATGCACAAATAAAATTTATAAGAAACTCAAATTTTTTTTTGCATTAAAATTCCAAGAAGGGAAAAATTATGAAATTCCCACCCAATTACAATAATAATACAATATATAATTATGGATATAAGAATCCACTCTTCATCACAATTGAAGAAGTTATGATTATACAATTAAGAATACTTGTCTTATTCTCATTATAGGGATTATAAAAGTTGAGTGTTCGCAAAAGAACAATTGAAGTTCATTAAGGGGACTACATGAATAGCAGTTAGATTGCAGAAGTCAAGCGATGGTGGTGTCAATTGCTGACAATGGTCATTAGGATGATCATAAAAAAATATAATAGAGTTCTTTAACACACTCAACTCTCAAACATCTCTCACATAGAAAATGGAGCCCTATTTATAAGATTTTTCAGAGGGGCATTTTTATAATTTTAGCTAGAATTCAAAATACTCTATCAAATAGAATTCACAGGCTCATTGGATTCTTCTTATCAAGCCATTTGAATTGACTATAAGCACTAAATATTTGGAGACCTATAGTCCCTTCAATTGTCCTAAAACTTTCAATCAAGTCTTCATTTGGGATAGTTTTTTTACTGCTTCTTAAAGCAGCTTTCTAGTATAAACATTTTAATTTTTGTACTAAAAAGTTGTTTTAAGAAACAATAAAAAATTCATTCCAAATAAAGCCTAAGTCTTAAGTGCTTGATTTGAGTTCATTTGAAATCGAACCTTATTACTTGTGGCATCAATGGATTATTCACATCAAGATGTTTAGCTCGACTATAACTTCATTGATACCAAATTAGTTCTAGTGATCCTGAATTTAATTTTTGAATTTTCAATTCATGTGCTTATCAAATTTTCTAGAGGTATCAATTCCCAAACATCCTAAATCTTATTCCTTAGGAGTTTAGGTTTACTCATCAACCTTTAATTTCTCACTTCTTTGATGTCTTATTTGTTAAAATATTATATATTTTAATCTTAATTTCTTTGTTGAAGTATTATCTTCCAAAAATGTTGCTGAATAAATTAAGTTTCAAGAAAAACTTTTCTGAATATTTCAATTTTGTTTATCAAATTGTGTTAAATTGTCCTTTTATGACATTAAAATAAAAAAGTTTCTGCAAGAAAAATAAGATATATAAATAGTTTGTTATGAGTAGCTATCACCTACCCCTCTCTAAGAAAATAGCTCACCCAAAAAATATTTGAAGGTCTTTATAATTTCTGCATTGTATTATAGATATTCCAAGTTGTGTATAAATTCTAAAAAAAATGATGCGCTTTACAACTCAACTTATTTGTCTAATTCATCCTTATTGATAAGCTATTTTTGGCACTACTTAGATTGAGTTTTGGTTTTGTATAAGTGACTTGATATGTTGACCAATAAGATTAGTACTTTGACTTGGTAATTGATTTAATGTGGTTAAAATGTCTCATTTCAAGTGTTTAATATTTTTACATGTTTTTAGCAATTTTAACATATTAAACAGTTCAAAATAAAGTAAAAAATGATGTCATTGTATTTAATAAACATTCATTGTTTTAATGTTGCATATATTTAATTACAATCATATATATATATATATATATATATATATATATATATATATAATAAAACTCATTATAGGGCCTACATGTTAATATTAAAAGAAAGATTATTAGTCCTTAAAAATATTAATAACTCGCTAATTTTCGAAGAGCTACAATAAAAAAGATTTAAAAAAAAAAAACATAATAGTCAAATATCCCTGATTAATTATAAGAAAATAAACCATTAAAAAGAAAAAGGAACTTGGTAGGCCAGTAGCCAAAACCAAACATATATAGTCATAAGCTGAGATAGATGTTTGGTTCATAACTAGGGCAGAAGTGTGCCAGGAGGAACACAATAATCTGACAAAAATGAATGAAGCTGAACAAAAAATACATATACTTGATCTAAATTTCAAAGAAAATTGTACACATCTGTAAGGAGAGTTAACTTGTCCAGAAACTAAATAAACCTGCAAAAATACACATCCGGTGGAAATAGAGAAATGAACACATCATTAAAATCCACAAAATATTGTTGTCTAGTTAAGATGCCTTTGATTGAGGAATTGATTGATGGATTGAAGTGTTTTGGTGCTAGAAGATTCACTATTGTAAACAATACACAAGTCAACCATTTGATGATTGCTTATAGAATACAAAGAAAGTTTCTCATAGATGGTGCTAAATTATTATATGCTGAAAATTCATGGTGGTAGAAAGTATTTTGTTTTTTTAGCTTTGCATGAATATCCCACACACATTCATATAAAAGAAAAATTAGTAGTTACAAGAGTTTATATGGGAACAAGTTAAAAAGGGAAAAATCGTGTGACCTTGCCTAGATGAAATGTTTTAGCTATGTAAATAACTATTAGCAAAGTTTATTCTTCCGCAAAATTAAACAAAAAAATGTGATTACAAAGTTTAGGACACTAACTCATTCTCATGTGGTTGTAGCAGAGAATAATGAAGAAGTATTGAAGTGTAATGAAGTTACTCATATGACGTTAATTGGAAATTAGTTGTAGAGCAATGGTGCTTTAACTACAATATTTGACCGAATGATGTTGGTTATAGAATGGAAGGCAAACTACAATGGGTGGGGAATGGAAATTGGATGAAATCGGTAAAACTATAATATTTAGGTGACAATGGTAGGACAATGTCAGCCTTATAATGGAGGTTGATGGATGTGATCATCAATTCAAAGTGTTACGTAGTGCTCCATAATTTTTAAGATTTTTTAAACTTTCTTCAAATTCAACTCTAAATGCAACTCTATTTATAATTTTTGGGAATGACATTTTGATAAATTTAGCCAAAATTCATAAACACTCAATTGAACATGGCATTTTGTTAGACAAAATTCCAAAATACTTCATCAGACAGCCCATATTTATTCCTTAAATCATAAATAATTCTTTTAGTACTTAGGTATCTTAATGATCTTAGAATTCATTAATTTTTTACTCATTAGATTTCTATTGTCAATGCTCATTCTGGCTATAAGAATGCAACATTTTTAGATCAATTATATTTTCAATTAATGTCTCAAAGCATCCAATCGAACTTCAAGTGGTTGAATTAGGCTCATTTGGGCTAGGATTGCAAAACTTTTAGTGACATTCAACTTATCTCATCAAAATCTTCATTTGATTCTAAAGTTTATTAAAATTAGAACTCATATTGTACTTAATTTAATTTCAAAAGCTTCTAATTCACATAGTACTAAATTTAATTTTAATAATGCATTGAGATTTATGCTTGATCAAGAAGATTTTCGATGACATATAAATAATTTTGACAAAAATACACATAATGTTTTTCTTATAGATACTAAACTTCGTTAGATATTGACTGATGCCATGTCAAACAAATAACAAATATGCTTCTAAAATCTACTTTTTGAAGTTCCACTTGCATTGATCAAGACTATCCATTGCAAAGGAGCCTACAACACAAGTTGGCTCCTAACAACATGCAATTGAACTCATTTACCTAGAATCTTATTAGGTACAAGTGGGTGAGAGAGAATTCTGACTAGAATTCTTCCATATAAAACACCCTAAAGTCTACTTGAGAAAGGCCTCCTTACTCGACCCTTAAATATTTTACAAATGAGAAGTATCTTACATTACGTGAGATCCCTACAATCAATTAGGGGTGTAAATGAGTTGAGTCGAGCTCAACTTGGGCATGACTAATTAATTGAGTTTGAGCTTAAGCTCAAGCTATAGCGCGAGCATAAGCTTAGCTCTATGAGTTTGAATTAGCTCCTATATTATTTATTAGAAAAAATGATATAAATTTTAAATATTTTTATTAACATTATAGTACCTAAGCTCCTAATTAAATGCTAATATATCTTAAATATATTTTATATTAATATTTGTTAAACATAAGCCAGCTCATGAGTTAATGAGTTGAGTAAGAAACTAAAGCTTGATATGTTCGCTCATTGAGCCCAACTCGTGAGCCATTTATTGAGCCAAGCTAGAGCCGGCTTGAAGTTGCTTGACTCACTTACATATGTATAATCAAACATATAACACATAATTCCGATCAGACAAAAATATTTTAAGAAATTTTACACTAAACTCTTTATGTAAAAAATATCATTGCTACTAATTTTATTAAGTTATATTGGTTAAAATATTTTAGTAAATAATCCAAATTTCTGAATTGGTAAATTCTTTTTTAAAAAACTTGCTAAATAGTTCAAATTTGTTTACCAGTTGGAATAAAATTGCTCTTTATTATGACATAAAATCGGGAAGCCCAATGTAACTAAAATAAGATAGTTTGTTATGAATAGCAATCGCCCAATAAAATCACAATATAGATATTAAAACTAGTATAAACTCTTTAAAAAATGATAAGTTTTACCACTTCAACTTATTTGCCTACTTTATCCTTATTGATAAGCTATTTTTGGCATTTATCACCTTGATTTGTTTTTGTCTTTCCAAAAAACAAAAGGAATGCTAGTTTGACTTGCAAATAAATTTAATGTGATAAAAATATTTCATTTTATGTTTTAACATTCTTAAATGTCTTTATTTTTACATCTTAAACAGTCCAACATAAAATTTGATATATTATCATGTAGTTTAGGCTTTATTTGGGACAACTTTTTACTACATTTTAAATCAATTTTTTTGTATAAAATTTTTAATTTTTTGCACTAGAAAATTGCTTTAAGAAGCTGTAAGAAAACTGCCTCAGACAAAGCCTTAATACATGTTTAATATTTTTTTATAAGATTGTGAAAATCAAAACTCATGTAGAATTAGAAGTTGTTCAAGATTTAATTATTTGATTGTAGTTGAACCGAATGATGTAATAAATATTATAATCAATTAAATATATTCTAAATGATATAATAATGATGCAATGATGTAAATATATGACTAAAAATTAATAGGAATCATATATAAATAATAGGTTTATTGTGTGCAGGAACATTTCTGGTGGTAGAGAGATACAGAGTTTAGTGACCAAGTTTTGTACTAATATCTAGCACACAAATAAATAATAGAGATGGGTGCAAGAGTCATAAAAGTCACCAAGATTGGTATGTGGAAATCCCTAAAAAAAGGAAAAACCACAGGATCTAACTCAATTAAAAATGATTTTGCTTGTGTTTGTAATCATTTACAAATGATGCCCTTCCCGGGTGGAGGGCCTTGGCTCAATGTTGCAAGTATATATCATATAGAGCAGTGTGGACCTCCGAAAGAACACCGCGCGAACGGGTCGATTGGAAGGGACAGATTGGATCGTGCATACGACTAACCATTGAGGATAGAGGCTTTCACCAACACACCCCGATGGGTAGTAATATACACGACATAGTCACGGGTTTCCCCCACCCGATTAAAGAGCTCGAATGGGGTTTAGTAGATGTGGGATCGAGTTTCCCACGGGCGTAAGCCCCTGTGGTTAATTACATCTCAGGCCGGAGCCTGAGAAAACTCTCGATTAAGGATTATACATTATCCTCTCCTAGAATGGGATCGGCACAAGGGTATAGACTAGGAAATCCTACTCAAAGGGAAGAAAGGTCCGAAGGGCTGAATCGACATGCGTGGCTCATACCAGCATTCAGAGGCTCTAGGGCACTAGAGAGAAACTGGAAAAAGTAAAATCAAGCACTCAATCACATGCGTGAGAAAAGGATGGAGGTGGCGTTTTCCTGTGACGCGGATGAGTAGGGTTTATAGTCCCTGAAAGGAAAGGACATACCTACTATTTAAGGCATACTACGAGACCGAATGTAGTAGCCTCGAATCCTAAATCTAGGTTGGACTTAGTGTTCGACACACACTAAGACCAATGTCCTAGCTAATGCGATGCAAAGATCTGGACTTATCCCGGCCTAGATTGGGGGAGCCAGCTAACCACCTAATCGCTTTAAAACCATGCTATCAGGTCAATTATGAAAGATGGGTGGGAGGTACAGTTTTTTGGAAATAGGACCGACATCTAGAGAATTTCCTAAGTGGTCCTGGACTTATGTTGGGTGAATGCCCCTAGCTAATGCAATTAAATTTTAATTAGTTTGTTATTAATGCAATGCATGCTAGTTGAAATGTCAGCTCATGAATGCTTTGGATTTTAAAAACAGGCTTAATATAAAATAATTTTTAGAAAAGACGGAGTCTCCCTAGGTCCGACACTTCATCCTTATAGGCCAGATTATCTGGACTCTACCCGCAGGCAGGGAGATGTCTTATTAGAATGAGAGAGAAGATGCAGTAATATGCATGCGACCCCGGACGATTCCGGCAATTCCCTAGGTTCGTTAAGTTTCTATGTTATTTAAAGCCTTAAAATATTAGAAAATTAGTTATGAGTATAAAAAATTTATAATCCTTAAAGAGCCTAACGATATCCAGGCGAAAAACAAAAGCGGCATGCAAGAAAGAAACCTAAAAAAAACAGGTAATTCTACTACGCAATCAGGCAAACACATCAATATAAATCCAACAAATCAAATAAATGTCCATAGGCCAACTGCCCTTTAATTACAACCCAGGGTATGCAGAAAAGTAAAGTGGTCGGGCACCACTGCTAACAACCCGGATTTCTAAGCTTATGACAGACGCCAACAACTTTGAGTGGGATATTGGGTCTTCAATCTTCAATATCTTCAGTCTCCTGGGTATCCTCTCCTTAGACTCCTTGGATCACTCCTCCTTGGACTCCTTGGATCCGTCGTGGCTTGAATATCCAAACGAAGAGACAATTCCCCCCAGTAGGGGTGTATTGTCTTTTCTCTTTGGATATCTAAAGACATTCAGCTCGATCTTTCAAATGGAAGAAGACTCTCCCCTTGGGGATGCCTTCTTCTTTTAGAATTAGAGCTGGATAAGAATATCCCAACTCAAAAGTTATTTTCACAACTCTTAACAATTATTACAGATAAATTACATGAATTGAAAGCAGTAAATCTAAGAATCCCTGCAAGGTTATGCTAGTAAAAATCATCCCAAGCAGTTTATATGGAAATGAAAATGCTAACACCATTGACCCTGTGCCAAGCCATGCTCTTAGGGCTAAGCAGCTCCATCTGTAGCAATTATAATTATTTAATGATTTTAGCCCTCATTATATCAGGGGGGCTAAGCAACCACCTGCATAAAACAACATTAGAAATCATAACGGTGCCCCCCTTTTATTAGCTTGAGCATGCCCACCTGCATAGAAGAACAATATATATATAGCGCTCCTAGCCTATGGGTAAGTCTAATGCTCACATCCAGAGTGCAGAAAAAGTAAGCAAACACACCAATCATTTTTCAAACAACATGCAATGAAAACTACGGAAAGCTCCGGCACACAGCAGAAAAATAAAACCCAGCGGCCTAACCTAGATCTAGAAGTCGTGCCCTAGCAAACAATTCTATATGTGTGTAAGGCTAGTGTGGTTTGGATAAATCCTAAGTGGGATAATTAGTTAAAATTATCTAGAGTTCAGGTTTATTGGGGGTCTAAAAAGGATATTTTATTTGAAATTCAAATATTAGTGAATTAGAGTGTATTTTAATTGTTTCAATTTGTTGATAAGTTTTAAATGCTAAGGGTGATGATATTTGAAGTTAAAGTTATATTAGCCAATTTTGGAAAGTCCCGGGTCCTCCTAGGAACTAAGCTAAGGGTCCAATAAGTCACTATAAAAAATAGTCTAAATCTGGGTCTCCTATTACCTTAGGAAAATACTAGACCTTAATACGAGTAGTTAGACAGGTAGTAGGCTAAAATCGGAGTTTCCTATCCAAAGTTATGAATTTTCTAATTTTTGGGCCTTAAATGAACTATGGTTGACCAAAAAAGTTGACTTTCTAATCTAGGCCAATTTTTGGAAACCTAATATTTTTAATAAATACTAGATCCTAATTGGAGTCTAATGCAAGTGAGTTTGCTTGATTTGGAATTTTCTACAATTAGTTATGAGTTTTCTAAGATTGGGTAATTAAGGGAATTTTCTAAATTAACTAGGAAATGGCCAATTTTACTGTTTTGATCCAAACGAGCTCCAAACTGATTGGAATCACTCCCAAAGGTCAGGGATAACCTGAGAAAGTGATCCCAAGTGTTTGGGAAAAATTTGAAAATTTTAATAATTTTTAATGATTTAGTAGGGGCAAAATGGTAATTTCCACCTATGGTCAAATTACGGGTCAACCTGAAGTCAAACTAGGGAGCCCTATTTATCTAAAGTCAAGGATCAGAGTCTGGTCAGTTTTAGGTATTATGGGTAATTTTCTGACCTAAAATGTATTTATTATATTTTTTTGGAAGGTCTCGGGGTCTTATTTAACCAGTTAATTAGGGTTAGTTAATTAAGGGCTCTAAAAGCTCCTAACAATTCCTAGAAAATTATGGGAGGTTTATGATGTCACTAAGTTTAAATGTTGAAGTTTTCGTGTCAATCCGGGATCTATCCTAGCTCCTAGAAAACTTCTAAGTTTGCTAGACGAGTCCTTAATTATTGTCCTTAGGGTGTCACTATGTTGTAGGAGTTTAAAGTGATGTTTTGTCTAACCCTCAAGGTAATAAATGCATGTTAGTACAATAATGAAATAAACACACCATGTCCTTAAATCTAGGAGAGCCTAAGCTAAGTGCTCGTGGTGCGACCTACACATGCAATCTACGAAAAATAAAAGGAAGTACACTTAATGAAGGGATTAGTGAATGATTGGAACTCAATCACCCACTAATCCTCTCCCCCATGATTGCTCTTCATATCTAGAAGCCAAGTTTAAAATTTTATGAAATAGCGGATCTCCCAAAATTAGGATTTAATAAAATAGGTAATTTCAAAGTAATTAAAAATACCTAAATATATAAGAGTTTCTTGAAAAATAATATAATTGAAAATAGATCAATTGATATCTACATAAATATAAGGGAGAACCACTGGTCACTCAATCGACGCCTCAAAATGATTTGAAAATAGTTTGTATCATGAAAATAATTATTATGCTAATTAAATAATAATTAAATAATCAAATATTACACCAAGTCAGAAATCTGCCAAAACAGCCAAAATCAGGGGCTGGAAACGGTTTCAAAACATAAAGCTTGTCTTGCTGAAAAGAACGAGGGGTCGCACATCAAAATCCGACTTAAAACGACGAAGATATGGTTTTCCAAAGTTTAAATATAATAAAAATAATATTTTAAAATAGTGTTGTTTTACTGTTTTGGACATATCAGAAAATCTAAACAGAATTTTCACCCAAAAATGGTTTCAAACTGTACAGAATTCCAAATACACCCAAAACTAATAATATTTTAAAATAATTATTATAATATAATGAAGTATAAGTTTAAGACTCCGGAAACCTACAAGTATTTTAAAATATAATAATAATAATAATAAAATAACTAGAACTATTTGAAATAATTATAATATAAAGGTAAAAAGAAATTATATTTAAAATACTTAAGTAGTAATAATACTAATAATAATAATAATAATAATAATAATAATAGTAATCAAACATAATTATAATAATACTAAAATAGTAAAACATTTGTAATAGTAATATAATAACAATAATAATAATAATAATAATAATAATAATAATAATAATAATAATAAAAGACTAATTAATATATATATATATATATATATATATATATATATATATATATATATATATATATATATATATATATATATATATATATATTAAAAAAAAGCTTCTTTACTATTTTTAGAATAATTAAAAATATAATTAATATTTATAAATAAAAATAATTTTAAATTGAAGAGGGCGCAAATACGGTCGATTCGAGATATTACACGCAAAAATCGGACCAAAATTGGATTTATTATGAATTATTGAGTGAAAATAGCTTAAAAAATTAAAATAAAAAGAAAATACAGAAAAAACTCTCGGCGCGACACTTGGCAGCACAGGGTTGGCCCCGCGGTCCGCGCCAATGATTGAGCCACTTATCCACGTAGGCAGAGGCTAGGATCCGCTGTTTGGCCCAAACACAGAACAGCGAAATCAAAAGTGACGAACCAAAACCCTAGAACACTATTTCGCTTCGTTCTCTCAAAATACATGACGAAATTCAATGAAATTTTAAACGTAGGATCTACATATGTACAAAAATCTTGGGGGAGTATCCGTTTGGCTTATAAAGTGCTTTTTGAAAAGCTATTTAGACCCATGTGATGTGAGCTATTCTAAGGATTTTGAGAGATCTAACCGTCCGATTTTTGCGTTCTTAGGCTCGTTGGATTCATTGAAACAGCAGCAATATTTCTCCAGTTGACGTCAAACCCTGGTTCTCTTCGGATCGAGCGGAAATCAGCCCTGGAGGGACTTGGGGCTTGGTTTCGCCGGAGTTCTCGCCGCCGGCGACTCGAGCTCGTCGGATCTTGGTTGGGGAAGATGGGAAGACTCTCCAAGAGTGCTCACACAAAATATTAGAAAGTTTGGGGGCTTGGAGAGAGAACAAGATCCAAAAGATCCTAAAATAGACTAAGGATTTTATATTTAAACTCCCTAACCCTACCATCAACGGCTTCGATCAAATCCTGAGGTGATTTGGAGGGAATTAGGAGTGGAACCATGGAGTTTTGAATTTTAGCTATTAAGGAGGCATTAATTCCAATTAAAATGCCCTTCATTAGCTCTAAATAGGCTATTAAAACTCATTTAAGGCTTGATTTAACCAAGTCAATCGTTGACCTGGTCAAATCAGCCAAGAGGGCCAATGAGGATGAGGTATTGGACCATGAAGAGGTTTTAATTGGATTTAAATCAACTTGGGTTCTTAATGGGCCTAATGGGTCAATTTTGACCCATTAAGACTTGGGTTGACCAAGTCAAAGGTTGACTTGGTCAACTCAGTCCACCATGCCCATGGGTTTGACAAAATCAAGGTCAACAAACGAACCCCCAACAGGAGCCGCGAATAACTAGTGAACTGCTCGTGTTGGCATTGACCGACTAAGCCACAAAAAGTTGAGTGAAAATCATGAGTGAAAGAATGTCAGAAATATAGTGGAAAAAGAAGGAGATTCTTCTCCTAGCCTTGCCCCATAGTGGGGCCAGAGCCTAGGGAAGAAGAAAAAGAAGCAGCAGTGCACAAGTAAAGAATCACCAAAATAGTGAACTGGTAGTAGGGTCTTCTCCTAGCCTTATCCTTTGACAATGGTAGAGCCAAGGATGAAACCAACGGTAAAGATCACCTAAAAAGGTGAAAGCAAGGTAAGGGGATTCTCCTATAGCCTTGCCCCATAGCGAGGGCAGAGCCGAAAGGAGAATCAACAGTAAAGGTTACCACTAGGGTGAAGAAGGTAAAGAAATTCTCCCATAGCCTTGCCCTATAGTGAGGGCAGAGCCAAAGAGAGAATCAAAGGTAAAGATCACCACAAGGGTGAAAAAGTAAGGTGGTATCTCTTCTTATCTTGTCCTATGGAGTGGGCAGAGCTAAAGAGAGGACCAAAAGTAGAGTAGCAAAAACACACAAACTATCTGTCTGACTATATCGAATTAGCAGAGTAGAAGGTGAAGGGGGTCCCATCTCCTCCTGCCTATTTCAGGACAGTGGATTGGGGTGACTCAGTATCTGCCTAACCAAATTGGGTCAGCAAACAAAGGAATCACAAAGCCTAGTGTTTGCCTAATCGGGACAAGACACTCAGGGAAAAGGGTGGCTAGGAGTTTCTGCCAGATGCTCTGTCAGGCCCTCTCTACCAAGTAAGTAAAATCAACTTCCTATCTGTTCATTTCAAACAGCAGGATAGAAGGTGAAAAGATCTCATCTTCTCCTGCCTATTTCAGGATAGTGGATTGGGGTGACTCAGTATCTGTCTGATCAACTCAGGACAACAAACAAAAGAGTCACAAAATCTGGTGCCTATTTGATCAGAACAGGACACTCAGGAAAAGAGGCGAGGAGTTCCTGCTAGGTGCTCTATCAGGCCCTCTCTACCAAGTAAAACTAGCTACCCGCCTGACCGTATCTAGACAGCGGGGTGGAAAGTGAAAAGGATCCCGCCCCTCCTGATCCTTTCGGAACAGTGGATTGAGGTGACTCGATACCTCTGCCTGACCTCAGCAAAAGTAAAGAAGACACGAAGTGGAAGCCTGCGTAGTCTTTTACAGGACATCCGAGTAAAAAGTCGTTGAGGATAGCCTCCCAGGGACTCTGTCGGGCTCACTCAACTAGGTAAGGTAAAACTGACCACCTATTTGGTCATATCAGGACAGCATGGTGGAAGGTGAAAAGGATCACGCCCCTCTTGTTCCTTTCGAAACAGTGGATTGGGGTGGCCACTACTTCTGCCTGACCTCAGCGAGAAGCTCATGAACCACGAAGTGGAAGCCTGCGTAGTCTTTTACAGGACATCCGAGTAAAGGAGTGTTGAGGAATTGCGCCTCCCAGGGACTCTATCGAGCTCACTCAACGGAAAGGGTAAAACCAACTACCAAACTGACCGCATATGGACAGTGGGTAGAAGGTGAAAAGGATCCCGCCCCTCATGCTCCTTTCAGAACAGTGGATTGGGGTGGCCACTACTTCTGCCTGACCTCAGCGAGAAGCTCATGAACCACGAAGTGGAAGCCTGCGTAGTCTTTTACAGGACATCCGAGTAAAGGGGTATTGAGGAATTACGCCTCCCAGGGACTCTGTCGGGCTCACTCAACGGAAAGGTAAAACCAACTACCAGACTGACCGCATATAGACAGTGGGTAGAAGGTGAAAAGGATCCCGCCCCTCCTGCTCCTTTCAGAACAGTGGATTGGGGTGGCCACTATTTCTGCCTGACCTCAGCGAGAAGCTCATGAACCACGAAGTGGAAGCCTGCGTAGTCTTTTACAGGATATCCGAGTAAAAAGAGAATTGTTGAGGAATTACGCCTCCCAGGGACTCTGTCGGGCTCACTCAACGGGTAAGCTTCAACATCTGCTCAACTAGTTCGACTTCGCAAATGAAGAAGGGCTCAATACCCACTTAGTCATTACAACTGAGTGAATAAAGAGTCAGGCTCTGATGCCTGCCTGATCAAAACAAGACAATCAAGAGCGTGACGAGGAGTACCTGTCAGGTGCTCTGTTAGGTCCTCTCTACCAAGTAAACCGACTACCTGTCTGTTCATTTCAAACAGCATGATAGAAGGTAAAAGTCACCTCAACATCTGCCTAACACGTATCTGTGTAGGGATGTGAGGGAGAAAGAAGTAAGTAAAAGAGATAATTTTAAGGGTAGAGCCACCTAGGGAGCCCCTTCTAGCGCTCTGGTAACCACATGGTAGAGGACAAATCGTCGTGGTCATGAGTGTCCAAATGCCATCAGAATCTCCTAGGGAACCCTAACCCTACACAAAAGGAAAGGAGGGACATCAGTGTGACGTCTCCTAACCAAAGCTGGAAGAGATATACCCTCAGTAGAGTGTACGAAGGGGTAATCTCATTCCAAAGGAGTAAAAAGAACTGAAGTAGCGAGGGGGCGCCTCTACTACACAAGGTAGGACTAAGCCTAGTAAAAACAACCCTCCAGGGGCCACAGGGGTAAACCCATACTGATTGATGGGGACCCTGTAAGAAGTAGAAGTGGTATCAAAACATCCAAGAGACTTCTCCGGCAGCTAGGAGTGGGGTCTCAATGGGAAAAAAAGGTGATAAAAAATTGAAAGAGCTGACTCTATACTAAAGAATCAAGGCTCGAGAAAAAGGTGATGGTGGCATTTAAGGCACGACGCCCCATATCACCAAGTGAGGGAAAAAGAACCAAAGGAGCAAGAGAGTACTCTCGCTACTCAGGGCAACAAAAATTGAGTAGAAAAAGTCTCACAGTAGTAACACCCACACAAACTAGTGGGACCCTGTGAGGAGGTGAAAGTGATCTCAACACATTCATAAGACTAATCCGGCGACTGAGCCTAGTGTATGAATGGTGGGATAGGTCACGAAAAAGAGTATGAGAACTAGTCTTCTGCTAGAAGCTCAAAGTTCTCAAAGCAGTGCTGTTGATATCCGAGGCAAGGTATACTACATCACTACAAGAAAAACAGCTCTAGGAAGTAAGGGGACGCACTCACTACCTGAGAATAGTAATCATAAACAAGAGTGAAGAATCATCAAGAGGGTCACAGTGGTAACACCTATCCTGATCGGGTAGGACCCTGTGAGAAGCAAAAAAGCAACAAAACAACATTCATAGAGCTACTCTAGCAGCTAAGAGTAGTGTACGAATGCTGAAAGTGAGCGAGTAAAGGAAACAGGGAACTGATCTTCTACTAGAAAATCTAAGCTCCTGAGGATGTGATGCTAACACCTGAGAGAGGGTGTACTACATCACAGCTAAGAAAATAACTCTGAGGTGACAAGGGAGCACACCTGACACCTAATCTGATAATCATGAGTAAGATATATGATTATCATAAGACCACAGTGGTAACACCTACCCTAATCAGGTAGGACCCTGTGCGAAGTAAGGGTAACACTGCCACATTCAAAGGACTACTCTGGCAGCTCAGAGTAGTTAGTGAATGGGAGGTAGACTGCCAAAAAAAGGGCGGCATGGGGTGATCTCTTCTCAGAAAGACTTAAACCCAAAAAATAGTGATGGTTACATCTCAAAATACAATGTACTCCATCACTAACGAATAAATGCGTTTAAAATCATATGAATTAATCGACAAACTAAGTGAGAACTCGACCTTGAAGAGATTGTCAAAGTACTCTCAAGGGAGGAGAAAGAGAAATTTTTTGGGGAATTTGAGCTCTTAAAGAGTTTTACCGGGTTCCTCCTGTGACAAGGGCAACCGGGTTTTTTGTCCTCCTAAGAGCTGTCCTTTTTTTTTCTTTTTTTCTTCTTTTTTTTTTAACCCTGATCATATTCGCCACATGAACAGAACTGGAAAATTTGTTCTTTTGAAGAGTTTTACCGGGTTCCTCTTGTAACAAGGGCAACCGATTTTGCTCTACTAAGAGCTCCCCTCCTTTATCACACATGAATTTTTAAATTGGGGGTAGTGGATGGTTTTGATAACCCAGACCACATTCATCTCCTGTGAATGAACTGGGGAGCACAATCATATAGAAATTAATGTACAACTGAAATTATCATCAGGATAGAGGATCAACACTACCATATTTACCTAGCATGGGATGGTGTGGACCCTGTATCCTATCTCAAAAGAGTCTAAGTCAATGACTCTAACATCCTTGATCACATTCAACTCATATGAATGGACTAAGGGTTACATCTATCAGATCAGGACTGATAGGAAAAAGAAACTCAATTTGGGATAGTGGATCTCCATCACCACACCTGACTATCCTGTGGTAGTGTGAACCCAGTATCACCTCTCAAAGATTAGACTCAAACTACTGATTTTGATATCCCAGACCACACTTGGGGCGACAGGTGAAACTGGGGGATTAATCCCTACAAAGGGGAGAACAAACTAAAAAAAAATTCTATGCGATAGCACCAACGTAATTGGTGCGCACAGACCAAAATACAAAACATCCCTACGGCGTATCGGTGTATCACCTCTAAGGATAGCTTCATACTCTTCTAAGCAACGTCGCGTGGTAGAGGACAAATCGTCGTGGCCACGCAGACTGCTGAAAAGTAAGAGGAATCCTTTTAGGAGCTACATATATAGAGGGATATCTACAGGTGGTAGGGAGGCTCCCCTGTGAAGTACTAGACTCAGGCATAGTACTTTTTCAAGTACTGCCCGTTGATGACAGGCATTGGGTGAACGCCATTTGCATCAACAAGTAGGTAGGCACCACCTTCATAAACTTGCTCTACAGCAAAGGGGCCTTCCTGAACAGGCTCAAACTTACCACCTCGCCGACGGTGCGAGATGATAGGCCTACGCAAAACAAGAACTAACTCGCCTACCCGGAAAGCACGGGGTCTAACAAGGCGCTCGTAGTGTCGTATCATTCAAGCCTGGCTTAGCTTAAGGTATTGATAAGCTCGTAAGAGAAGCTCATCTAAACCATCTAGCTCTTCCAACCTTAATCGGGCATTATTTTCCTCAGATAGATTGTAACTAACTGCGACACGCAGTGAGGGTAGCTCGATCTCAAGTGGGAGGACAGCTTCAGCTCCAAAAGCTAAAGCATATGGGGTGGACTGAGTAGAGGTACGGTAAGTATTCCTATAAGCCCATAATGCTTCAGGTAACTTATCATGCCATTCTCTTTTATTTGCAACAAGGATTTTCCTTATCAGTTGCACAAGAGTTTTATTAAATGCCTCTGCCAAGCCATTGGCTTTAGGGTAGTAAATCGACGAGTATCGCCAATTAATGTTATGGCGGCGGGCAAATCTGACAATTTTGGTGCTTCTAAATGACGGGCCATTATCCGAGATTATACGGCGCGGAAAACCAAAGCGATAAACAACGTTATCGCGAAAGAAGCGCATCACATCTTCTGATTTAACTTCCTTAAGTGGGACAGCTTCTGCCCACTTAGAGAAGTAATCAGTGGCATCTAAAATGAACCTATGACCTTTAGAGGAAGGAGAGTCTATAGGACCCACCACATCCGTGCCCCAGCCCTCAAATGACCAAGAAGAAACAGTATGGTGCAACGGATTAGGGGATTGGTGAATCACCGTGCCATGAATCTGGCACTGGTGGCATCTCTTAGCGTGCTCCATATAATCGTGGATCATAGTCGGCTAGTAATAGCCAAGGCGTTTAATTCTGCATTTCATTTTAGGTCCAGATTGATTGGCACCACAAAGCCCTTCATGTATCTCGCTCATGACTCTTTTAGCCTCTTCTTTATTGAGGCATCTCAACCACATTTGGTCAAAAGAGCGTCGATATAGAGTTTCATTTACATAGGCGAATGATAAGGCTCTCTTTCTAATCTGAGCAGCGAGAGACCTATCATCTGGAAGCCTACCATATTTTAAATACTCTATGAACGGTTCTATCCAATCTGACTCCTCATCCACAGCAAACACTGCAAGGGTCTGATTGGGAGAAGACAAGTCCGCGGGGCACAGAGCTTGATGATACTGGACAATAATGGACACAGGATTTCCAGTAGGGTCAGCTAATTATTTTGTTAACTTGGTAAATGCATCTGCTTTTTCATTTTCAGATCTAGGGATCTTGGCCAAAGTTACTTCTGGTATTAAGCTCAGGAGCTCCATTACTTTATTATGATATGGAATGAGCTCAGGCTTAAGCACTTTGTAGACTCCAGCCACTTAATTGATTATCAGTTGGGAGTCTCCAAAGATCTTCACCCGCGTAAAACTCATCTGAATGGCCAACTCTAACCCAAAAATCAAAGCTTCGTACTCAGCTTCATTATTAGTATGAGGTTCTGATAAACTATAGGAGTACCGTAGAGTATGACCATCAGGAGACACAAAAATCAGGCCTAATCCTACCTTAATTGTAGGAGTTTCATATGGACTTGAAGCTTTAACGGATGACACACCGTCAAAGTAAAACTCCCAAGTAGGGGACTCCTGTTCATCCACACTCATGATGAATTCATCAGGTAGCTCATCGTTAAGTGGGGAATCAGTAGGGATCGGGTGATTGGCCAAAACGTCAGCTAGAGCCTGTCCTTTGACGGCCCGCTGAGAAACAAAAGTGATATCAAATTGCAGTAATATCATAGACCATCGTGCTAGTCGACCTGAAAGGGTCGGACGGGTCATCAAGTACTGCAATGGGTTGACTCGAGAGATCAGATTGATCTTATGTGATAGTATATGATGCCTAAGCTTCTATACCGCGAAAATTAAGGCTAAACATTGCTTTTCTATCGCTGGGTACTTAAGCTCTGCAAGTATCAGTCGCCTTCTGAGGTAGTACAAGGCATTCTCTTTGGCTTCCTCATTCTCTTGAACCAACAGTGCACCTAGGGACTCATCTAGGGCTGTAGTGTAGAGAATCAACGACCTACCTAGGATAGGTGCAGCTAAAACTGGGGGGTTCATCAAGTAGCACTTTATACTCTCAAAGGCCTCTTGACAACTCTCATCCCAGTGGAATCGGGCATCTTTCTTCACTAGTGCAGAGAAATGATGACACCTACCAGAAAGATTGGAGATAAATATCCGCAAGAAAGCTAGTTTACCCTGAAAGGACCTCAACTGGGTAAGACTCTTAGGGGGTTTTAAATCTACTATGTCCTTGATCATAAAGGGATCTATTTCAATGCCACGGTAGCGAACTATGAACCCTAATAACTTTCCTGCATTGACTCCAAATGCGCATTTTAAAGGATTCATCTTTAAATCAAATTTGCGCAGACGTTCAAAAACGATTAGCAGATCTCTGAGGTGATCTTCGCGGACCTTGCTTTTGACGACCAAATCATCCATATAGCATTCTTGAGACCGAAGGGCATTACCTTGTAACAAAAGACACCTATAGGTGTCCGGAAAGCAGTAAACTTCTCATCCTCGGGGTCCATCTTTATCTGATTGTAACCAGATGAATAATCCATGAATGAGAAGATGCTATGGGATGATGCTATATCTACCATAAGCTCTGGAATGGGGAGAGGAAAATCATCCTTAGGACATGCCTTGTTTAAATCACAGAAGTCGATACAGACTCGTATCTGTCCGTTCTTCTTCCGGACTGAAATAATGTTGGCAAGCCATGTTGGGTACTTCTCTTCCCTAATGAAACCAGCTTCTATAAGCTTCTTGATTTCAGCGATCACATGTTGTTCAATTTACAACCTCATCCTACGAGGTGCTTGTTTAACAGGGACTACTTCAGGCTTAATGGCTAACTTATGGACTGCTACCTCTGGATTTAGACCAGGCATCTCGGTGTAGTTCCAAGCAAAACAGTCTCTAAACTCTGATAGTAACTTAATGTATTCTTGAGCCTCAAAATCAGACAATAGGGCACTATGAAAAATAGGCCTATGGTCTGACTCAGTGCCTAAGTTTACCTCACGCAGTTCGTCCATGGCTGAAGTGGCACCATCTTCAAACTCTTGTGGAGCATCAAGTATCCTATCATCGCCACTATTCGAGTCTTCTTCGTCGGCAAGAAAAACAACCGGATAAGCATGAGAAATGACACGAATGTTGGCATCACTGAACTGATTTAATCCCATGTAACCTACGCCTCCTAGACCTTGGGGGAAATCAGTCCGCTAGACTCGGGCCTGCTGTAGAGCTTCTTCGTCGGGCCAAGTGGAACGAACGAGACCTCTCTCGACAAAGCTCTCTATAGTTGGTGAAAAGTAACAAGGGGCACTCTTGACCTCTATATCCATAGCGATCTCCTCTAAGTCCTGTCTCACAGGACCCAGTGGTGCACCTATACTACGAGATATAGAGGGACACACCCTAGGTCGGGCTGGCCCGAATGTATCATACAAGCAAGGTATGGGATTGTGGCTACCCCAAATTGGGCTATCATCATTAACTACAGGAGTGTCAGAAGATCTTTGACTGGAATCCTATCCCGCGTATCTGATGGGGGGAAGATTGTCTGGTAGTAGTCTGACGTCGGAAGTTCTCTTCCTCGTCTGAGCTAATATCAATAATCAATCCGCCTTCAGGTATCAAATGGCTACGAAGAGTAGGTAGCGAATCATAGCCTACGGAATAGGGAGGTGGTGAAGTGACTGGACGCTGAAGAATATCGATCATTTCATCGTAGGAAGAGTCGGAC